>JARDWC010000147.1:1226776-1840165 GCA_029032895.1 Troides oblongomaculatus
ACCGCGTCTTCTGAACGGAGATCCCGTGACCTCAAGATCTGATAATGATCACCAAGTTTTAGTGTAATCTCCACATAACTCTGATAGCCCACTTGAAGAAGATTTCTCCCCCGGAAACTAACAAAAAAAGAATAGTCTTGGAGTGGTGTTAAAGTACGCAAAAGTGTAGGACGCCGTCCCTGCAGATGGACCGACGACATCATCAGGGCGGTAGGAAGCTGGTGGATGCAAGAAGCTGAGGATAGCATTTGGTGGAAGACATTGAAGAAGGCCTATATCCAGCAGTGGATAAATGAGAGCTGATAATGATGAATGACGAGTTGTACGGGCCTGTTTACACCCCCTTATTATTTATAGATACATGTGTTGTCAATATTATTATTAAAAAAAAAAGAAAACCGTTAAGTTATGTCGCCGAGTGTCGCATTACAAGCTTAAGCACCACTTAAGCTGGCTTTTTACTGATGTGGATTAGGCTACAGCATAATTCATTTGTAGTGTGAGCGCTTCGGAGATACGTTCCGTAGTGGGCTCTCATTAGTTAACTAATCAGAGTGGATTACGGGGGTTGCGTGGGGGTGGCCACCCGTAGGCGCAGCTGTCAGTTTTGGCGGGAACTGTCAAAGGAATTACTTTTAGGTTATTAACGTCGCGAAAGTTTTGTTTTTTTTTTTTCTTAGCTTGCTTTTAGTCATTCGGTTTATTGCTTTTACGACAGAGTACTTATGATGAATAAGTTTACTAAATGTTTTTTTTTTATCTATCGCGGCGAGAGGATACAAGCGGAACGTTCACCTGATGGTAAGTGATACGCCTGCGCATAACAACTTGGTGCTAGTTAGGATGTTAAACACAACCAAATTGTACTCGTCACCTTTAGACAAGATGTTGAGTGCCATAACCCCAGTAATTTCACTAGTCACAACTCCTTTCAAACCGGCTGCAATAGGAGCTGCGGTCTAGGTCTCTGGTAAAAGGGACCTAGCACTAGTATTCAAGGTATATGTTCTTGGTGTACTGGTGGTGGGTTTCTTTTGCTGAATATTGTCTAGGTAGGTCAACGCCTATTTCTGCCGCTAAACAGTACTGTGCAAACATTACTTTGTTCCGGTTTGAAAGACGGTGTAGCTAGTGAAATTTCCGATGTATCGAGAATCAAGATTTTTTCTCAAGACGACGAGCGCAATGTGATGCTGTTAATCATTCTAACCAGCCTCGTTGTTACGAACAGATGTATAGTGATATATTTACCATCAGGCTAACGTCCAGCTCGTAACATTGCTTCGTTAAATAAAAAAAAAACGTGACTTTTATTAAGACGGTAATCACAGCACTACATTGCGCTTGTCGCATTGATACAGGATTTAAGTCTTGTTACCCTAGTAATTACACTAGCTACAGCAGCTTTCTAACCGGATTACAATAAAGTGTCCACGGTACTGTTTGTCTGTAGCAGAAGAGAGTTACCAGTAGCTTTTCTTTGGGCTTCCACCTTGTGTGCAGCAGAGATGTAATGATGAAGGGTATTGTTAATGAAAGCTGAAAAGGAGTATCCTAAGAAAGCAGTATTCATAGTTAGGTTCCTCTGAAGACTGAGGGTGTTGCAGTGTGTTTGTGCGAGCGAGCGTATAAAGTAAGGGTGGACTGTAACGAAACAAATTTCAATCACGAAATCTATCGGAGTCGGCTCATGAAACCACCTCGCGGCGATTCCTTTTGAACAATAAGAAGCCAGCGTAACAAGAGCTCTGGTTGCTGTGCGATCTACAAGCGATTCGGTGTCTAGTGTATTTGCTGTGTGATTTGTGTTTTTTTAGGGTTCTGTTGTAATATTTCGGTATTGTACTAAGGTAAATAGTTCATAGTTTAATTTTAGTTTGTATTGATGTTAAACGTTTTCGCGTATCCATCATCGCTGGCAGTTGTGTTGAAAGGATCTTCTTCTCCTGGTAAGACGCGCCGGAATATCAAGGGCAGCTTTTTTTTAGCCATATAATTCATAAGTGAGGAATGTCTTCAATATTTCAGCTTCCTCGCGATCTGATTCGAACTAGACTTGTGCAGTGGGATGGCCCAGATTTCTCCTTGCTTCATTCCTCATTCCAAGTATTTCAATTCTAATTTTTGCATTACTTCCTCTCTCAATCATCCTCACACTATTATTTATATATAGATTTAACAGTATTATTTCTCTAAACATGTGTTATGTTCTAAATATAACTAACCTCTATTTTTGTTAATGGTTCACACAGCATGGACTGCTGTAATAATAAAAGTTATCGAGAAAGTCACGATTATTTATTTTCACCTTGGCTGCTGCGGGTTGATGACAGTATGTCGGCGAAATCGGTTGTTCTTGTCTTTGGTTTCCTCGTGTTGTTTTCCTTCAACAGATGCTCAAGTTCAACGGGGAAGGAACCTGTTCTTTGAGACTTATAAACCGTCTTACAACGCTATCGCGGCTTCCAATTCATCTTTATTAAACCTAAACATAAGAATAGTGCTATGGATATGTGTTGTTAACTGATAGTATTCTTTTTATAATGTTTACGGAACCATTTTCTATTGTTCATTTGCTAAAGCAGTTGTTCGAGGAATTTTTTTAGAGTAAATCCGCCGGCGCGCCAATCGATCCGCCGGGAGCCATTTTGTTCAAGTGCCGTTGGAAATATGGCGCGGATTTTGTTTCCGAACGGATTTAAGTGTCGTTGGGTTTTATCTGAATTGTATTTGTTATGTTTATTTGTTTATTTATGTTCATGATGTTTTATTTCATACGTTGTTTTATATTTGGAGAATAAATATGCAATAAATTGTTATTATATATGCAAATAAATGAAACGGTGGTGATATTGAGTTCAAGATATAAGTAAGTAATGGTAACCCCTGCTTGTCGTTGATGGCAGCTAAACGCGACTACAGGTTTATTACACATCCTATATAACTCTTCTCTTTAATAATTTCAATAGTTACAGCATCCTTTAAACCGGAATACAGTACTGTTTAGCGGCAGAAATAGATAGCCTAGATAGCTTCCGGCAACAAAGAGTTGCTACCAGTAAATTATAATATATAAATATGTAAAAATAACGTTTACACTTAAACATTGTGAACGCATAAACAAACATGAACACTATTATTCAGTTCGCACAGTTATTTCAGTTTTTCAGATTTCAGTTTAGAAAGTTTTGCAATAAAGTGTTTACTCGAGAAGATGGAATTTTTATCGGTTCCGTATCAACTCCATTTTCGCTTTACGACGCACGTATTGAATAGAATTGGCGGGAAAGCGCGCGGCCATATTGCTCTGGCGAGATCGTCCCGCGATTTGTGGGTTGTTTTTATTTTTGTTTGTAAGAAACTATTGTTTCTAAAAAATATAAATTATTACTTATTATTGCTAAGTTCATCCTACGTTCACCTGATGATAGGTGATATGTGTACCCGTAACAAGGTGGCGTTCGTTAGGGTGGAACATAAGGTCCTAAAAGCACTTTGATTAAGGATAGTTATGAGATCTAATAGGCCTCTAATACACTGGCTGTAAGTTCTCTAACAATGACCACGAGTTACTGAGGCGCTGTGTATATCATCTTAACTAGAGCCGCTTTATCATCGACATATGACACCCTAAGGTGATGAAAGTCATACTCATCACATCGGTACGTTAACTATCATACACATACACACATATATATTATTATATTCATCGAAGCGATGGGACTATCAGGTCGTTCACCTGAAGTTAAGTGATACGCCTGCTCATAACAATACAGCGCTAGTTATGATGTTACACATTGAACTACGTTGTGTTCGTCGCTTTGTATCGTAAGATGTTTAGTCTCGTTACCGCAGTAATTGCACTTGCTACAACGCCCTTCAATTCGGAACACAGTAATGTTTGTTCATTACTGTTTGGCGGCTGAAGTAAGCGATGCGGTGGTATCTTTCTGGAAGGCAAAGGTACCTAACACCAGTAAACAAAGAAAATATCATATACGGTGGAAACATTATAGTGGAAATATATATTATATATAGAAATATTTTAATAGTGATGTTTATATATTGAATTATATATATATATGATAAATAAATTAAATTGTTATTGAATATTGTTTAAACAATTGTTTATATGTGAATGTTGAATGAATGGAATTGGTTAGACACGGAACGTAACAATGGCGGAGGAATCTATCGCTTTACGATTTATTATTTCGGCCCAAAATGGCCTTCCGTCCAATAAACTTTGATTGTGGACGTCGCGTTACGTTTACTGCCGATCGCTGATGCTGTACGGGTCTCGAGGTGGCCGTCCGGTGTCGGCTTACAAGCAATTATAGTTTTGTCGCATCGTAACGATATGTTTCGGCACCGCGACAGTTTTACGGGCCGCCATTTTATCAACACGTTGTATGTACTTCTTTTACAACCTACAGCATTAACAGCTCGCTGAAACAGTGTACTATACCATCAAATGTGAGGATGTTTACCATCAGTAATCACTGTCCAGTACTAGACTATGTAATTAATGAAAAATGGTGGCTATTATCACATTTGTTAAGTTACAATTAACAATATCGCGGCTTCAGTTCCTACAAGGAAATCTTAACTGTAGATAGTATAACTGCTTCCCCAACAAGTTCCCGCCTTGTCGTGGCGGTGGGGAACAGTAGCTGTGGCATGGTCACCTACGAAGAAGCTAAGAGGAACCTATCCGGCCCGCCTGAATTAGCCCTTCCATGTGAGCTCTGTGATCTCAGTCGCGGAGGAAGAGGAGTACCCTAAGTCACTAAGCGGTGCCGCACCGCTGATGCGGTGGCGGTGGAGCCATGGGGAGAAGTGTCGGTATTGCATTCCGCTGTTCTACGCGGCCGCATAATGATTGGTGGCGGAGCCCAAGACCAGATCTACGGCAGGGAGTCGAGGCCTGGTTCGTATGGCCTCGGGGTGACGGTAAGAGGCTGAGAAGAAGAGGGCGCGCTGTTTATTCTGACGTGGAAAGGGCGGGGCGGAGCAGTATGGTGCAGCCGGCGTTGGCAGGGTCGTGGTTTGCGACAGCGTTACCGTGGCTCTGTCGTAAAGCGACAAAGGTGGAACATCGTGGGGGTTTTAGTCGGTGCAACTCCGACACAACCTGTCTTAGCTCCCGCGAGTGCAGGTATATTAGAAATTAGATACTATAAATACATTTTATTAGGGAGATGAGAATGGGGCGTTGTGTAAACGTACTAACTAAAAATTATATATATTATATACACTATATATGTTATATCATATATACTTTATGTAATTTTCTGTTGTCTTTTTATTCAGTAGTATAAGTTAGAGTAGTCTGATCAGTCAAATGGCTGCACTGAAGATTAGTTTGTGGGTGTAGGCCCACGTGTGGACTACACTTTTCCATCGCCTAACAGTACTGTGTAAAGGTTACTGTGTTCCGGTTTGAAAGGCGATGTAGCTAGTGTAATTATAACGAACTCCACTTGTCTCAGGCGAGCGTAATGTATATCGTTCTAACTAGCGCTATTTTGTTATGGACAGGCGTATCACTTACCATCAGGTGATCGACCCGTAGTCAACTCTCTAAACCAAATGGAGCAGTAAATGTTACTGTATGCACCTTAACTAGCAGTTAATTGTTATGTTGTTTACTGATAGTAGATCTCTGTGGGCAGAGACCATCAGGTACCACCATAGCTCTTATTTCTATCGTCAAACAGTGGTGCTCAAAGTTTATTATGTTCCGGTGTAAAAGGCGGTATTGTAAATTAACATTTTGTGTTGCTAGGTTACCAGCACCAAGCCCTGCAGTCTCAGGGTAGTAAGAATAGGAGTAAGGTAAGCCCTACCTGTAGTAGAAGCAAACTGAAAGGGTCTAAGAGTTACGGGTCTTGAGAATTGTATGGCTCAGCGATGGTGCCTAGGAGGGTAAAGCTCCTCCTCATAGACGTGTTGATACCAAGAGGGGCACCGGTGCGTTCTGTAAGAGATGCCGGAGCCTCTCCGAATGCACTGATGCAGACCAGGGAGGAGATTTTAGTGAGTAAGAATCGGACATAACTCCGACTTCCTCCTAAGCTATCTTTCGAATATTTCCCTCCGACACCAAAAAAGAAAAAAGATGACGATCACCAAGTGATGCAGTGTATATCCTCCTAACTAGCACTATCACGTTAACGTACTATAATATAGAATATTTAACAATGTCAATCGTGTATTGAAAAATCTAGATTAATATCTAGCAGCAGTTAAAAATTAAACGCCTCCTCCCCTCCTGACCAGTTGCAGAGGGACAATTAAAAAATTAAACGCCACTAAAACCCTTCCCACCGCCATTTGTGGGGAGGCACTTACCTAAAGAGGGTGGGCGGTGGTGTGGGTTTATTTGCCCACCATTATGGAGCTGTTACAGTAGGTAAGAGTAAGCCGGGGCCATTTAACTTGCGAGCGCAGGACCGCGAATGTGCTCCTTTGCATTCCGTGGAGGGTGGTATTAGTTCTTCGTACTGCCGTAGAAAGAGTTTTTACTGGTTACTTATATATATATATATATATATATATATATGTATATTATATATATTATATACTTTAATAAAGACAAAGATTATTTTATATTGTTAGAGAACTTTTTACAAAACAATGTAATAAAACTTTTCTTTTATAGTTACGTACAAATAAAAGGTTTCCGCACAACTCACAGGATCCAAGCTAATCTCACCAGCTCGTGGTGCACCATGCTGATCATTAAACGAGTCTCTGGCTCTCACCAACCTTCATTGGACGATAGTGGTGGTAAATGGCCCAAATCACTCTCACATAAACCTCTACAAACGTGAAGATCTTTGGTGGACGCCTATGTCTAGCAGTGGAAGTCTATCGGCTGATGAAGATGATGAAGGAAACAGAAGACAGCTAACAAACTATACCAGTTCACCTGATGGTAAGTGATACACATTACAACCTGGCGCTAATTAGAATGGTATTCATTAAACCATATTGCTCTCGTCGCCTGTGATATAACATGTTGAATTTCGTTACTCCACTAATATCACTAGCTACAGCGCCCTTCAAACCGGAACAGTAACATTTGCAGATTATATTTTATCGGCTGTAATAAGCGCTGCGGTGGTACCTAGACGGTCTTCGGCAACAGACATACCACCAGTAAAGTTAGGGAGGCAGGTCTCTTGCTGGAGACTCCATGTAGGTACCACCGCATCAAATAGTAGTGTGCAGACTTTACTAAGTTCCGGTTTAAAGGGCGCTGAAACTAGTGTAATCAAGTCGGACTTAAAATATCTCTCAAAGCGGCGAGCGCAATGTGGTGTAATGTTTGTAATCCTATCTATCGCTTGATTGTTAAGGGCAAGCGTATCACTTACTTTCAGGTGAACGTCCTTATTTGCTCATAACGACGTGGCGCTAGTTAGAATGTTATACATAGGTCCGTTTTGCGCTCGTCGCCTTGAGGTATACGATGTTAATTCCCGTTACCACAGTAATAAAGCTACAGCGCCCTTCACACCGGAACACAGTAGAGTTTGCACAGTACTGTTTGTCGGCTGCAATAGACACTGGTCTAGTACCTAGACGGTGTCCGACAGCAGAGACCTACCACCAAATGATCATTTTATTCTCGTCTATCGCAGAACACCTCTTCACCAAAAGATCCTCAGTGACCTTCATCAGGTACTTGGTTCATTTGGAGTACCCTCGCGGAAACGTGTTGATACTATTGGAAATACTTTACGTGTATATTTGGTATCTTCGGCTTTCCTAAAGACCTGGAGGAGAACGACAGCTGGATATGGTCTGAAGTGTTCTGGAGATAACGATAATGCTTGGCTGCTTAACTTAAACCCTGGGGAGGGGTAAGTTGGTGTAGTAACGAAGATGACTGGGCCACTCCAAATGGTTAGAACTGGTTTCTAGTGGGTTCCGTTTATATGGTACTCTAACTTCCTCTTAGAATACAGGGTGTTATTTTGGAAGTCCTTCTCCTCTCCATCTTTATATTAAAAAAATGAGAGGGTAGTTTTGGGAAATATATCGGAACTCCTGTCTGATGGATCATGGATGAGCTAACTTAGCATATGTTGTGTCCATAGAGCTTAGTTTTTTTTTTCTTAAATATATTGTTAGTAAGCAACCAAGTTTAACATAATAAGTCTTCTTCCTATCGCTCCTGGTTTCAGCTGGAGGCTGCGAGGGTGCACATTGGTGGTCCTGAACGCGCATTCCCTCTCAATACAAGCCCCCTTGCCCCCTCAGTCGCGCTCCCCCTATAGGACGTGGGACGTGCCGTACGGTAAACGTGTCATTACTTACGTACTAGTACACCAATACAGGATGTTTGACATTACATTGAAGCTACATTTAAATTTTTTTTTTTGTAGAACAAAGCGACGAGGTGTGCGGGATGTTCACCTGATGGTATATATACGGTGATGGTAAGTCATACGCGTACACAACGCGACGCTAGTTTGGATAGTTCGTATCCTTGAGTCAAAGGATCTTATCTCGTTACCTCATTTGACTGGCTACAGCACAATAATGTTGGCACACTACTGTTTAGCGGCACGAATAGGACATGCAGAGGCATCTATCTAGACCGTCTCTAGCAACAGAGACCTAATCATCAGCCATTTTAATAAAAACAAAACAATTATTTTATTAAATCGAATTTGCAAATGTCTTCGTAAGAAACGAATCAAGTGATGGTAAGGAATAATAGTATTGATAATGTTGAGTTATTAAATCCTTAAAAATCTGTAAATCCTTTACTTTTTATTTAAGAACTAACTTCTCCAATAAAAAAGACCTAAACCTAACCGGGAGCTGGTCTCTGCTTACCCCACTAGGATCGAGGCGTAATATATATATGGATGTAAAAAAAACCCTAATCTGGGGGGCTAGTTTTAGCTACGGTTAGCCATGTAAATTCTTCTTCACTCGACTGAGGGTGAAACTTCAGGCATATTAATCTGCTTTTTACCAATTCGAAGGATAAGTACTCTTAGTTATAATTATAATAATATATAAGTAAATTAGAACACGCTGTATGTCTGTATCTGCATAGTGCTACACGTATTCACAAATCACCCCTCAGCCAATCGCGCGCCGCCGTTGGATGTGTGCGTGCCGCAGAGGGGTGGGGACTAGGGAGACGATCTCACACCCAATTAAACTTTGATATAGTAATTGCTCAGTTACCGCGGTAATTGTCTGGGGGGCGTTTAATTACCCGAGATTACACCGGATTGTGTTTAATCTGGGACCCCTTTGACCAGGGATTGTGTTAATGTTTTATCTGAACTTATGGAGTGTTTTTTATGATGACATATCTATAGAAGTTATTATATAAAGGGATAGGGATAAAGGAAGTGATTGCTTTCTCTTTTCATTGGTTATTGGTTTCCGGTACAGAGACAGCATCCGGCATTACAAGTTAAAACTTAACCATCATAACATAAGATACAAATACAACTAAGATATATGCTTTTGTTTATGAGATGAAGCGAAATACAGTATGTTCGTTAAATGGCGACAGATCCGGTGTTGATATTGCAGCGCTAGTTCAGATGATATACACTGCAACACTTGTGTTCTGGTTTGAAAGTAGTTGTAACTAGTGTAATTACTGGGATAATGACAAAGTATATATCATCGTAACCAGTGGCACGTTGTTATGGGCTCGACTCGATCTCGATCTACACTATAAGACATAAAATTTTAAATATCGCTATGTATTACAGCGCCATTTTAATCGGAACACAAACATTTGCACAATACTATTCAGAATTAAGAAATGCCATGGTACTTATCTAAACATAAAAGATTTAACATTGATATTTATAAAATTATCTTCTATTAATGTACTTCCAAAGTTGCTAACAAATCGGAGATAATATTGATCATCATCATAACTGTCATATATTAAAAAAATGGTGGTGATCCGTAGCGTACGTTATCACAAACCAAAGTCTGATCCAGATCCGCCATTCTTCAAACAATTTAATGCAAATTTTACTACAACGGGAGTCGTTCATCCCGTGAAAAATCAATAGTAAAGTGAGCAAGACGGCGATATACAAGCTCACGGGTGTGCGAGCGGAACGGAAACAAGCGCTCTCGGAGTTGGATATCGCATTAGATAATGATTCAGGAACCCGTGACGATAGAATTTAAGCTTTATTAAGCAAAGAAATAAAGTTCAATTTGTAATACAATAAGAATAAATAGAAGATGAGAAAAATTTTCTCAATAAAAAATAAACTTTATTCCACTGGAATAAATATTGACTTTTAATGGACGAGCCAAATATAATTTTAATTAGCTCATATGATAATGGCGATAATAGTTCATCCATTAGGCGATAGGCGTCCAGTGCTGGACATGGCCTCCTCCAAAAATTCTGATCTTGAAAGGGTAGGGATTTATATGGGGAATTTGGGCCATTCCCCACCACGAGGGATTAATGCGGATTGGTGGGAGCCGGAGCCTCGTTTGTTGATTAGCACGGTGCACCATGAACAGGTAAAGTTGGTTTAGATCTCGTGAGCTGTGGGGAATCCTTACGAAAAAACATTAAACTTGTGGTTTGACAGTGGTAACTCGAGCTGGTTGTAAGTTCGATGCTCATTCGAATGTATGGTGATCAGTATACACGTCATTATCCAAATTATTCAGCCTACCCCCTTATTTCTAAATTGTCCGCTAAATTCTATATCCTTTTAAGGGTAACTTTTAAATTTAAATATAGGCAAAGCGGTTTAGCTTCCACGAAAATGTAGCATTCATCACAGCATCGCATTGTTAGTCGCTTTAAGGAAAGGTCTCAAGGGTCTTCTTAAGTAACTTTACTAGCCACAACGCCTTTTAAACCGGAACACAGTAGTGTAAACACTACTGTTTGTTGGCAGAATTAAGAGCTGTGATTGTACTTAGATGGTCTCCGGTAGAGAACTACTTTTACTAACTATTTTTATTTTTAATATTATCCCAAACTCACCCTTAGGTGTATAACTCCACAAAAAGGTATGGGAGACGGCTTTCCAATGCGAGACCAGGACACGTCATATTCATGACGGCGGTGCCTCCGTCAGTCCGTCACAATGGAACAAATCTCCGAGTCGTTAAATCAGCGAAACTGCACGCATCTGAATTCGGATTCGAACCTAATGCGAACGTACGGCCTCAAATTCCGGCGAGCAATTCCCGCACTTACACATTTATTGATGGTAAGTCTGTATTGTCGAAGACGGTTTAGGTGCTACTGCATCTACTTCTGACGAACAGTGTGCGAATATTATTTTAATCTGGTTTGAAGAGCGCTGTAGCTAGAGAGTATTCGAATAACAAGACTCAATATCACATGTCTCAGATGACGAGCGCAATTTGTAGTTTAAGTCATCCTAATAAGCATTGCATTGTTATGGTCCACCAGGTACCATCAGGTGAACGTCCCTCCCGTCTCGACCTGCAGGGCACCAAGGGCCGTTGTTGGTAAGGGTTCATAAAGGGGGATTTGGGCTACTTCCAACCACGCTGGCTCAATGGGGTTGAGTGGAAGTGGTAAGTCTAGCTTGCAACAAAAAAATCACAGGATCACGGTTCGGATCAATCGTTAGAATATATAGACAGTCCAGATTATAACGGTTCAAGGTATTAACTGTATGTTCTCATTGTAAACATCTAGATCAGCATTTTGTCTAGATTTACAGGTCAATGAGGTTCTGTATACATATTGAATAGACTAATTTACATACGTCAAGAATAAGTCTAATTTATGGGCTGAAGTTGTCTCTTGTCAGAATATACGACCTGAAGAGGCACTGGTTCAACACTATCAAACTTGAACTTCCGGTTAACGAGGGTATGGAGAGAAAATCGATATATTCCAAATACAATAGCTTATGTGGATATGTTACTTCCGTGAAGCTTTGTTGCACTGGCGTGGTGGATACACGATCTAGGTTTAGTTGAGAAGTCCCACCTGTGGGAAAATAAAGTGGGTTCAAATATAGATCCGTACGTTCTCTCCACATTTGTTAGGGCCACCCCACGGGGCCACTATCGCCGCATTTGACTCGCAAATACATCGACATTCCTCCCGCGAAGCGCAACACTAACTCAAGCGATAGTATCTATGAGGCGACGCGTCAACCATTTGCCTAACAAGCTTTACTTTTAAGGTTTTTTAATAGATAGAACGAAAGAAAAGGAAATAAAAAGAAAGAAAAGAAAGTAATTATTTTGTATATAACATCGATATCAATCAGTCAATCAATATTTGACCTGGTGGATAAAACTCTGTTATCGAAGGTCTCCTAATCCCAGCAGTGGGAATATTAGGAGGGCGATTTATTTATATATATAATACATACCAACTGAAGGTCTGATAGCTCAGTATGTGAGATGATCACGCTATAGGTTTCAGGGAGTCGCGGGTTCGATTCCTACCGAGCTAGAATTTTCCAGTGATGGCAATCGGCATGTGAGAACGGCATCTGTGGACTGTACATCCGTCAACCAGCAGAGGGAGTGGTGGATGAATGGCCATGGATATCTCTTGGTGAATGAAGGCTTTGTAATCCCAGTAGTGGGAATATCATGTGGACTATTTTGATGTATTTTTTTATTTACAATGGTTTATGTCTACCGGCAGACGTGTTGCTGGAAAGCCTTCCACAAAGTGGACTGACGATCTGATAGGGGTGTGGGAAGCTGTTGGAGGTGGCGAGTATCTGACCGATGGATGAGGAGATCTTCGGACAGATTGTAACCAGCAGTGCATGTGTTGTTGTTGTTGATGGGTTTAATATATTGGCAATGGGTTCGTAATTCTTATTAGTGACAAACGCCAGCTGACCGATTTAGTAGTTCAGAACTTTGTCCAACAGTGGACAGCTGTTGATTTAATTAATGATGATGGATATGAACATGTAAACTTTATTATTACTGGTCTTTCAACAGTGTGAACGCGACCTAAATTCTAACAGCGGTCGAATTATACGAGGCCGGGGACTCGATCCGGAGACAATCGGCCGCTGATTGACGGCCGTCGCGCTGGTGCCAGTGTTAACACAAATAAACCGACAGAAACAACAAGGAGTTAAGTATAATCAGAAGAAAAAAGTCCACCGAAAGCTTTTGCGACGCTCACAACATTTTTTATCCAATACTCAAAAAGGAGTGTGTTATAACTTTCACGCGTTACGAGTTTAAACATTTTTTTTAACAAGTTTGTGATCCCGTTATGTTACACTCAAAGAATTCCTACATTGAGATTCGCTGTACATATACATAGCTTACTTAATTTTCCCACTACTGGGATTTCTTTCCCACATGAGGAAGAAGATAATTATCTATATACTATTGTGGTTAATATTTAGTAGGTTTCCAACACCGGAAGCTAAAGCACATTGAGAATAAAACCTGTTCCTTTGAAACGTATAAAGCGATCACCACAAAAACTGAGTTATTACACCCGAAGTTGTATACGTACATATCTCTTAATATTCCCACAGCTGGGGTTCAGGATCTTCTCTCATAAAGAGAATTAAGGTCATATATCAAACATCCCACCTATCAATTGGGCCAGCGTGGTGGGAAATGACTCAAATCTCCTCACATGAAGCTGATGCCGGAGGCCTTGCTGAGGAGATCTTTGGGGAAGGCCTGTGTCGAGCAGTGGACGTCTATCGGCTGATGATGATAATCAATCCAACGGAAACTTGTTCGTAGAATACATCAGCTTGTTTCACCGGAAGCTGAAGATCAGTGTCCATGCTTTTCTCTTCCGCCTCTTCCTGTACCATCACCTTATAAACGATCACCACTTTAGCTGGTATTGTTCGGGTTTACCCTTCACGTTACTCCATTACAACAAATCTGATATAGAATGCAATTTGCCTCAGATTTTGTACGTTTAATCTGTACGGGGGTGTAACCCGAACAATCCCCAAGTCACCCCATGGGACGTGTAGCGCGTCCCTCACGGGGGTGTTAACAACTGTAACTAGTTGTTGCTTCCCAATTGGTTTTTGGGGTGATTTATTATATGATCGTGTGGAAGAATTATGAAACGTTTTGTTCAAATGTTTATTATTAAGTGTAAGCTAATTTAGGAAATTGATGATCTAACTTAATTGGTGGCAGGTCTCTGATGCTGGAGACGGTCCAGGGAGGTACCGCCGCAGCGCCTATTGCTGCCGACAAACAGTACTGTGTGATCATTACTGTGACTTAGTTTGACTAAGCGATGGCACTAGCAAGAAGTTCATCTGATGGTAAGTAATACGCCCACTCGCGCGCCCATCGCTTTGAGACATAATAAAAGTTTATTTATCCCAGTAATTTTATTAGCTACATCCTTAAAACCGGAACACGGTAATGTTTATATATTACTGTTCAATGGCGGATATAGGAATTGCGGTAGTATCAAGATTGTCTTCGCCAACATATACTTACCACCAGGGAGTGTTGAAATTACAAGATCTTGTAACGGAGACAACCGTAGAAAAGAACGAGTCCTTCAGCACCATATTAATAGACATATTTTTTTTTTATCTAATTAATCTTTGAGTTGAGCGAAACGTTTACCTGATGGTAAGTGATACGCCCATCTATAACAACGTGGCGCTAGTTTAGGTGGTATGCATATCACCGTATTATGCTCGTCGCCTGAGAGATGAAATGTCGAGTCCCGTTACCCCAGTAATTACACCAGCTACAGCCCTTCAAACCGGAACACAGTAATGTTTGCACACTACTGATTGGCTGCTGAAATAGGCACTGCTATGGTACCTAGATATAATCTCCCACAACAGAGACCTACCATCAGCGAAAAATTTAGTTACTATGAACTAAACGTCATGTCCATGCCGGCGGTTGGATTTGACGGTTAATGCAGATTAAAAAAACACAACAAACTTATTTTGTTGGCTAACAAAACTTCTTGTCAAATTAAAAAAAAAGACGCGTACGTTCCCGCGCAAAACGATTCTAAATTCGAAATGTTTCGCGCGCTTTTTTCACTCCGCCGTCCTTTCTTTACAGTTAGTTATTTGCTCAGGCCAGCGGCGTGTTAACGGAGTGCGCTGAAAGAGAGAGAGAGAGAGAAGGGGGTAGAGAAAAAAAAACTATTTAATTCAGTTCAACTTTTTCTCTCATATCTCGTCGCGGAATTCAGCCGGCTGCCGTGCGAATCACTTCATTAGTTTCCGACTTTTTCTGCTCAAATACTCACGGAGCTGCTGACCGCCTCGCCGCCTCGCCGCCTCGCCGCCTCGCCGCTTGTATTATGTTGTCAGCGGCGACCGATCGCTCGTTTTTTCAAGCTAATTACAAAATACTAACATCATATAAATATATAACAACAGTCTAACGCTAAACCGATTACTACTTTATCCACATTATCCATTATCAGCCGATAGTCGTCCACTGTTGGACATTGGCCTCCCCCAAAGGTTACAACATCGATCGGCCCAATGTGGGTTCGGAATGTAAGAGGATCCGAGCCAACCTCACCCGCTCGTGGTGCAGCCTGCTAATCAACAAACGAGGCTCTGGCTCCCACCAACCCGCATTGGGCCAGCGTGGTGGGAAATGCTCTAAATTCCCCATATGAACATCTGCAGACAACCAGCCCTAATACCCGGCGGTGCCGGAGGACATGCTGTCTGCAGTGCACGACCAATCAATTTGAAGATTTTTGGAGGAAGATTATGTCCACCTGTGAACGCCTAGCGGCTGCTGATAATAAAGAGGGAGCACCATGAGAAGATGAGATTGGCTTGGACCCAATGAGTTGTTGTTCGGAAACCCTTATACCCCTATTTTATAATTAATTAATATAAATACTAGTTTTACATGAATAATGATGATGAATCTTATACAAATGATCTTATATGGATGGATACACTGCACTATATAACGCTCGTCCTCTGACACGTAAGATGTTGCGTCTGGTTACTCCAGTAAATGTACTAGCTACAGCGCCTTCCCAACAGAAACGCAGTAATGTTTACACAGTACTGTTTGCCAGTTGCGATAGGAACAGTGGTGAACAGTGGTGAATCTGTAAACAGCTGTTACCAATAATATTTTTTTAAGGATTGAAATTTAAAAACAAAACATTGTCTAAAGGAAAGGAGTATTTGAAACTGACATCTAATCTCAGTGGTTTGTCTTGATGGTAAAAGATCTCTGTTAAATATATAATTGTGTATTAATAACAATAATAACTAACAAATATATTAACTATCAGTGTATATATACTGCTAATAATTATACACTGGTGTTATTTATTTATTTATAATGTAATGGTTAATGGTATTACCAATATTGGCGGCGGCCATTGGACTCCAATAACCTGTATATGAACTGAATTATGAGCTACTTACTAGAATTTGTCATTATTATTGAGTTATGTGTAAATATATCTCAGTAGTAATGACAAAATATCAATAAAAATATAATTACTTAATAATATATCTTTGAAGATATTCTATCTCATGTACCATAAATAGTAATTCTTGAGCAAGTGCTATCTGAAAGCGAGAGTTCGTGTATTAAGAAATTTGATTGGAGCCACCGTGACGATTAACTGCTTGCCTTACAAGAACTATTTTATCTTGGACCCTCACAGGAACTTGGGTTTGTAGATATATTAACATATATACCTTCCAAATCAACCGTAATAATATCATCCCTCTTTTTCGGTTGTGCACACATCACCTACCACAGTCCTTGTCACTTCACACCGTTTAAAAAGAAATGTCATCCGAACTGTATAACTTCAATGAAATGTAGAAGTGTCGTCATCTTGTTATATACGACACATTACCGTCGGCAATATCTTCACTATCTCATTGACTACATCTGTAGCCGTTGCGTTGTAAAAACACCGACGTTTAGTACCTAGGTACGCTGGGACCTTTCTTCAGCGGACATTCCGCAGGATTTCTTCCTGCTGATCTCTATTTAGATATAAAGCGAGTCCGCCGGGAGATTTACAGCTGAAAAAAACAAACGCGTCGCGTCCGAACGCGGGTTATTTAATAAATTGCGTTATAAATTATACATAGAGTCCAAATAATCTGAAAATCAACAACAAAATGGCGCAAAAACTGACGAAATTCTGTCGCAGCCCACAGAGTAGCCACGCACCGACAGACGACACATCGTTTAGTGATAATAGTGTCATTAGTGATAACGTGATACGTGAGAAATTATTAGCGTTTTGATGTATAAATATCTTTTTAATATACACTTACTACTAATCGATAAAATCATATCGTTCAATAGTAAACACATCTGAAGTATCAAACAGTTTGGGTGACCATCGACATTAAACAGAAAGAAGGTACAGATAAATAATAATATTTATTATATACACAATTAAGGGATGAGCATGATGATCACTTAATGGTAAGTGATACGCCTGCCCATAACAACGAGAACCTAGCTAGGATGATATATACAGAACTGTTTTGTAATCGTCGCCTTAAGACATAGGATCTTAAGTATCTTTATTCCAGTCATTATACTAGCTACAGCGCCCTTCAAACCGTAAAACAGTAATGTTTTTCGGCTGCAACTCCGGCAACAGAGACCTAAGTTTATCAATTTTCTTGCTTAAGTTAATTGTGAAACGGGGTGTAAGAGTTCCCCCACAAAAACTAACAGGGTCCAAGCCAACCTCACCAGCTCGTGGTGCACCCTGATAAGAAACAAACTAAGCTCTGGCTACCAGCAACCCTCATTGAGCCAGAGTGGTGGGAAATGCCTCTATATGAAACCCTACAAACGACGAGACGATCAATAGAAGGGGCCTATGTATTGTATGTATTTTTGAAGAAAATAATTGATTTTAAACGTCAATATTTTTAAGGACCCATCGATCGAGTGCCTTTGCCCCGGCGCGCGGCCGCTCTCGTCTATGCGCGCGTCTAATCTATGCGCCACATAAATCGGTGGCCGCGCGCCGGTGCGACGTCGCCTTAAACAACCCCGCGGTATAATCTTACAAATGTTCTGCAGCCATTACGCTTGCTTTCACAAGTTTTTCTCGATGCCTCATGCATTGGCGGACGCGCGGCGTTGTCTTTCATCTTCACGTCGGGCCCGAGTCATGAGCGGACAGCGAGTTCAACCTACCGATCAGAACAGGAGCTGGTAGTGAGTAGTACTCCCGCCCGTAACAATATACCGCTACTTTAAAACAAAATTTTAGACCTGCTATAAACATAAGACGCCATTTTGTTATCAACTAAAAAAGGCGGGAAGAGAACTTTTCTAGTAGATATGGAGACCAGCTCCATTGGTATATTGTATGAATCTGTGATACGTTATAACTGGTGGTAAGTGTCCGTTGTCGAGATCGTCGTCTAGGTACCACTGTGTAAACATTACTGTCTTCCGGTTTGAAGGGCGCTGTAACTAGTGAAATTATAGTGGTAACGAGACTTAACATTCTGTATTTTAAGACGATGAGCGCAATGTGTTGCAGTGTATCGTATACCATTGTAACTAGTACCACGTTGTTGTAGGTGGGCGAATCACTTATTTTCAAGTGATCGTCCTGCTCGTCAGGTCGGTATGATCAAAAGCGTGTAAGCGTATGACTTGGTGTCCCCCCTTCGCAATGTATTTATTTATAAGTCGCGCGTTTCGATGTCTCCTCGGACGCTTTTTTGCCCCTCCTTCCTGTATAATGGGAGCCAGCTCGCCCCTCGGCTTCGTCCGGACCTGATCTACCGCCAGACTCCGGCACCGAATTTATTACGTGACTAGCTCACCACCGCGACTCCACGCGGTATAGCAACCTTCATATTCTATACCACCATCTCGTGGCACTAGTTAGGACGTACACCGCACATTGTGGTCTCCACCTTGAGACAGAATAAGTCTCGTTACCCCAGTAATAACCGCAGCTAAAGCCCCTTCACACTGAAACACAGTAACGTTTGAACAGTACTGTTCGCTTCTTGCAATAGGTGCTACGGTGGAACCTAGACGGTATCCCGCTAAGACCTACCAGTAATAGTCTTGATGGTATCAGTTCCAGAACTGATGATTCTTAGAGTGACAGTCCTCAAATGGTGACAGCATATATGCAGAGGTAATGCTGGTAATCATTAAAAGTCGACTATGTGGTCCAAATCATGAGAAACCGTTGAACGGGACATGAAGGAAATTGTATGAAAAAAAGATACTATAAGACTCCCATTGAATGCAGTGTACTTCCTGGTGAGGCGCTAGATGAACACTCGTGAGGATATGTTCCAGTGTCTACATTACAACTCTATATATACATATGTAAATATTTGTATATACATATACATATAGATATATATATATATTCATAATAATAGAAGCCCGGCAGTCAACAGAGTTAAATGCTGTTCTAGATATTGTATTGTAATTAAAAATATCTATGCAAAGGTGTCTGTTTATTCAAATTGTAATTATTATTACTTGTTGTGGAAATTGAATTAAATCAGTGAATATTTTGTTTATAAACAATCTCATAATTATTACTAATTGTCGTGAGAATCATTGAAAATGTGTGTATATGTAAACAGCTGTTTTACATTAAAATCTAATTTTTATCAATGTTTAATTGTTATGTAAATTAAATTTCACAATGGCAATTGCATGCAAAGTATCAATGTATACGGACTGTTTGAGTTCCGCGGCAACTTCACTCCATTGTAAGCATGGCATCAGTGTATGTGGACTGTTTGTATTCCGCGGCAACTTCACTCCATTGTATGCATTGCATCAGTGTATGTGGACTGTTTGTATTCCGCGGCAACTTCACTCCATTGTAAGCATGGCATCAGTGTATGTGGACTGTTTGTATTCCGCGGCAACTTCACTCCATTGTATGCATTGCATCAGTGTATGTGGACTGTTTGTATTCCGCGGCAACTTCACTCCATTGTAAGCATGGCATCAGTGTATGTGGACTGTTTGTATTCCGCGGCAACTTCACTCCATTGTAAGCATGGCATCAGTGTATGTGGACTGTTTGTATTCCGCGGCAACTTCACTCCATTGTATGCATGGCATCAGTGTATGTGGACTGTTTGTATTCCGCGGCAACTTCACTCCATTGTATGCATGGCATCAGTGTATGTGGACTGTTTGTATTCCGCGGCAACTTCACTCCATTGTATGCATGGCATCAGTGTATGTGGACTGTTTGTATTCCGCGGCAACTTCACTCCATTGTATGCATGGCATCAGTGTATGTGGACTGTTTGTATTCCGCGGCAACTTCACTCCATTGTATGCATGGCATCAGTGTATGTGGACTGTTTGAATTCCGCGGCAACTTCACTCCATTGTATGCATGGCATCAGTGTATGTGGACTGTTTGTATTCCGCGGCAACTACACTCCATTGTATGCATGGCATCAGTGTATGTGGACTGTTTGAATTCCGCGGCAACTTCACTCCATTGTATGCATGGCATCAGTGTATGTGGACTGTTTGAATTCCGCGGCAACTTCCCTCCATTGTATGCATGACATCAGTGTATGTGGACTGTTTGAGTTCCGCGGCAACTTCACTCCATTGTAAGCATGGCATCAGTGTATGTGGACTGTTTGTATTCCGCGGCAACTTCACTCCATTGTATGCATGGCATCAGTGTATGTGGACTGTTTGTATTCCGCGGCAACTTCACTCCATTGTAAGCATGGCATCAGTGTATGTGGACTGTTTGTATTCCGCGGCAACTTCACTCCATTGTATGCATGGCATCAGTGTATGTGGACTGTTTGTATTCCGCGGCAACTTCACTCCATTGTATGCATGGCATCAGTGTATGTGGACTGTTTGTATTCCGCGGCAACTTCACTCCATTGTATGCATGGCATCAGTGTATGTGGACTGTTTGAATTCCGCGGCAACTTCACTCCATTGTATGCATGGCATCAGTGTATGTGGACTGTTTGTATTCCGCGGCAACTTCACTCCATTGTATGCATGGCATCAGTGTATGTGGACTGTTTGTATTCCGCGGCAACTTCACTCCATTGTATGCATGGCATCAGTGTATGTGGACTGTTTGTATTCCGCGGCAACTTCACTCCATTGTATGCATGGCATCAGTGTATGTGGACTGTTTGTATTCCGCGGCAACTTCACTCCATTGTATGCATGGCATCAGTGTATGTGGACTGTTTGTATTCCGCGGCAACTTCACTCCATTGTATGCATGGCATCAGTGTATGTGGACTGTTTGTATTCCGCGGCAACTTCACTCCATTGTATGCATGGCATCAGTGTATGTGGACTGTTTGTATTCCGCGGCAACTTCACTCCATTGTATGCATGGCATCAGTGTATGTGGACTGTTTGTATTCCGCGGCAACTTCACTCCATTGTATGCATGGCATCAGTGTATGTGGACTGTTTGTATTCCGCGGCAACTTCACTCCATTGTATGCATGGCATCAGTGTATGTGGACTGTTTGTATTCCGCGGCAACTTCACTCCATTGTATGCATGGCATCAGTGTATGTGGACTGTTTGAATTCCGCGGCAACTTCACTCCATTGTATGCATGGCATCAGTGTATGTGGACTGTTTGTATTCCGCGGCAACTTCACTCCATTGTATGCATGG
This sequence comes from Troides oblongomaculatus, assembly GCA_029032895.1. Classification (NCBI taxonomy): domain Eukaryota; kingdom Metazoa; phylum Arthropoda; class Insecta; order Lepidoptera; family Papilionidae; genus Troides; species Troides oblongomaculatus. The sequence continues at coordinate 1,248,419 of JARDWC010000147.1, forward strand.
CATCAGTGTATGTGGACTGTTTGAATTCCGCGGCAACTTCACTCCATTGTATGCATGGCATCAGTGTATGTGGACTGTTTGAATTCCGCGGCAACTTCACTCCATTGTATGCATGGCATCAGTGTATGTGGACTGTTTGAATTCCGCGGCAACTTCCCTCCATTGTATGCATGGCATCAGTGTATGTGGACTGTTTGTATTCCGCGGCAACTTCACTCCATTGTATGCATGGCATCAGTGTATGTGGACTGTTTGAATTCCGCGGCAACTTCACTCCATTGTATGCATGGCATCAGTGTATGTGGACTGTTTGTATTCCGCGGCAACTTCACTCCATTGTATGCATGGCATCAGTGTATGTGGACTGTTTGTATTCCGCGGCAACTTCACTCCATTGTATGCATGGCATCAGTGTATGTGGACTGTTTGAATTCCGCGGCAACTTCACTCCATTGTATGCATGGCATCAGTGTATGTGGACTGTTTGTATTCCGCGGCAACTTCACTCCATTGTAAGCATGGCATCAGTGTATGTGGACTGTTTGTATTCCGCGGCAACTTCACTCCATTGTATGCATGGCATCAGTGTATGTGGACTGTTTGTATTCCGCGGCAACTTCACTCCATTGTATGCATGGCATCAGTGTATGTGGACTGTTTGTATTCCGCGGCAACTTCACTCCATTGTATGCATGGCATCAGTGTATGTGGACTGTTTGAATTCCGCGGCAACTTCACTCCATTGTATGCATGGCATCAGTGTATGTGGACTGTTTGAATTCCGCGGCAACTTCCCTCCATTGTATGCATGGCATCAGTGTATGTGGACTGTTTGAATTCCGCGGCAACTTCCCTCCATTGTATGCATGGCATCAGTGTATGTGGACTGTTTGTATTCCGCGGCAACTACACTCCATTGTATGCATGGCATCAGTGTATGTGGACTGTTTGAATTCCGCGGCAACTTCACTCCATTGTATGCATGGCATCAGTGTATGTGGACTGTTTGAATTCCGCGGCAACTTCCCTCCATTGTATGCATGGCATCAGTGTATGTGGACTGTTTGTATTCCGCGGCAACTTCACTCCATTGTATGCATGGCATCAGTGTATGTGGACTGTTTGTATTCCGCGGCAACTTCACTCCATTGTATGCATGGCATCAGTGTATGTGGACTGTTTGTATTCCGCGGCAACTTCACTCCATTGTATGCATGGCATCAGTGTATGTGGACTTTTTGTATTCCGCGGCAACTTCACTCCATTGTATGCATGGCATCAGTGTATACAGACTGTTTGAATTCCGCGCTAACTTCACTCCATAGGCTGGCACTGTGACGCAACAAACCAATGAGCTATCGGCGGCAAACTGACACACACTTAAGCTGCATATGAATAAGATGAAGAAGAGAAGATCATATATATGTAGGAGAGATCCAGAGGTTCATTAATCCATTACCCTATCTCTGAAACTGATGGTCATAAACTATAAAAGCTTTTGTTTGTATAGATGCTTCTCCCGTTTAGAGGTCAGCTAAGAATGGATTTTACTAAATCCCTTCCCCGAAGTGGGTTGCGAGGATGTTAAGGTTAAGAAAAGATATAAAGGCGAGATTCACCTGATGGTAATCGATACACCTGCCCATAACAGCAGCGCCTATTGCAAGCCATAAATATTAGTGCATAAACATTACTGTGTTCAGGTTTGAAGGGCGCTGTAGCTAATGTAGTTACTGGTGTATCGTGAATCAACATCTTATGTGTCAGACGAGGAGCGTAATGTGCTGCAGTGTATATTAACGTAATAAGCGCCACATTATTATGAGCAGAGGTCATCACTTACCATCAGGTGAATGTATCGCTTGTAACATCGCTTCCTTTAATATAAAAAAAGCACAAAATGGTGTAGTGTACATCATCCTAACTACCGCCACGTGGTTATAGACAGGCGTATCATTTACTGGTGAAATCGTCGGTAATAGCGATGTTGTGTAAACATCTCATATATATCGTCTCATGATGGTATTTATTCCACGCTTTGTTAAATTAAAAACGTTGAGAATAATTACCGCAGGAAGAAGCATAGTAATAAATTACCAACTCGTTTGGTACCTGATTAATTAATTACAAATGTAATATTGTTGTGTAAGAGGCACCAGTGTTGCCCGGAGCATTAATTGGACTTACGGTGTGGTACAAGTTATAATTTTTTTTTTTAATTTCATTAAGCCACTAGCCTAACCGGACGTTCACCTGATGGTAAGTGATACACATGCTTATTACAAAGTTGCGTTAGTTAGGATGATATACACTGCACCACATTACGCTCCTCGCCTGAGACATAAAACGTTGAGTCTCGCTACACTAGTAATTAAACTTGTTACAGCGCCCTTCAAACCGGATCACAATAATGTTTGCACCTAGGCGGTCATCGACAATAGAGTTCTACCACCAGTGAAAAATAAACTGGTATTAAAAAATATTAGTAAGTAGTAGATGCTAATGTTTTTCAATCATACTTAATCTTATAATCAATTCAAAAATTCAACTTTAATTCTCTCTCTCTCTCTCTCTCTCTCTCTCTCTCTCTCCCTCTTTCTCTCTCTCTTTCTGATTTGGAGCAGCGATCCGTCCACGCGTACATCTAAAGCTCTGTACCATCGGCGTCATTAAAATGCGCGCCCGTTATAAATCGGACCATAGACAAAACGCGTGAAATAAAACGATCTCGTCGACAAGTCGGGTAATCCGACAACATAAATTGTCTATGGACGAATAGGGCTGGCCCTTAACACTAACGTCTCGATATTGACCCGTTCGACCGCACTTGAGCCCGTACAACATTTTTGTGGGGTTCCGTATTCAATTATAATTATTATGTAGGTGAAATATCTTTATACGACGAAGTGACGAGACGAGTGGGATGTTCACCTGATATTAAGTGATGACGTTGTAAACTGGACCACGCTGTGCTCTTTCATTCGAAACATAAGAGGTTGAACTTCGTTATAGCAATTTTACTAGCTACGGCACCCTTCAAACCGGAACATAGAACTGTTCGGCGGCAGAAGTAGGAGCTGCGGTTGTACCTGGCTCGTCTCCGGCAACAGAGACCAGTATACATAAAACCGTTAGATGATTGCTTTAGATCCAAGCCTGCTCGTGCTGGATCCTGCTAATCATGAAACGAGGGCCTGGACACAGCACAGAACTGATCGATGTGGGGATCTTTGGGGATGCTTATGTCCAGCAGTGGACTTCTATCAGCTGATGATGAATGATTGCACGACAACGCGCCGAGCATAACGGAAATATGATGGTAAGTAACACGCCTGTCTAATGTTCTAATTAGTATATTATACACTGCACCATGGTCATGTTAATGTAATAATTTTATTAGCTACATCACCCTTCAAGCCGGATAACTAATGTTTGGCGGTAGAAATAGGAGCTATAGCTGTATCTACCTAGAAGGTTCTACCATCAGTAATGTATCTGTTTTGTTCTTGTTTAGAAGCTGTAGTGTCCCGACAATTGCTGTTCCATGATCTAGAGAAATTACCATGGTAATAGTGGTATAGATATCTTACTTATGTTACTTATTGGAAATGTTATCGCTGGATCCACTGGTCTGATCCCAGTTGGTGTTGAGTGGTGATGTGGTGTGTGATGGTAAAGCGCGTAAATCTAGTAACAGCTTAATTAGTAGGGGATTACTGTCGAGGGCAAGTTCCATTCCGTCGATGTATTTTTTTTAAATCACCAAGGTCAGTGCTTTACCACGATCCTGATGGTGAGTGGTGATGTGATCTGTGGTGGTAAAGCCATTAATTAACTCAGCAGCAGCATATTCAGTCAACTCTTGAAGTCGGCGTCGTATTTATATAGGAACACCGACGCCGGCAAGTTGGTCCACTCCTTTGCTGTTCTCATCATAAGGATGGAGACTCCGTGAAGTGGTGATGGTGGAATAACATGATGCAATATTCTTATTAAGGGGAAGCTATATCTCTTTGCTATATATATTAAAATAGCTTTTCCTATCATTTCATTTTGTATGGTTGTTTACCTAATAAATTAAATATAATAAATGTTGCGGTGGTAGGTGGTGGTGATGGTGATGGTGGTAAAGCGTTGTAGCTAGTTAAATTACTGGGGTAACGACACTTAACATAATACGTCTCAAGACGAGTACAATGCGGTGCTGTATATATTGGCGCTACATTGTTATACGTATCACTTAACATGATGTCAACGTTTCGCCTCAGCCTCATTGTTTTATTAAAAAAAAAAAATGCCTGTTTAATGAAACATAATGATAAATATACTTAAGATATTTAAGTAATAACAAATCACTATACTAATCGCTGTTTTTACATCGTTAGGTTAGGTTGTGGTATAGAAGCTGTAATTAATAGTGGTCTTTGTTCTTTTTTTTTTTTTAAACCACCAAAATATCGCGCGAACAAACATCCGTGGAACCCAAAAACGGTCCGCCGACACCTTCGTCTATTAAAATTACCAAAATAATAGGTGATTAATCTTTTGGACCACAAAAACCGGTTGAATTTACGGCGCCCGTCAAAATAAATATAGGCCCGGGCCCGCGCCCGGACTAACGAGACGCCCGGCCCGGGGCCCAAATGTAGATGTTTAACAAAACATTTACAAAAGGCAAACGGATAAGTGGGGGAGGGGGGTATTTTTTTTTTTATTTAATTGGATATCGGACGCGATAGTGCCTTCGCGATAGTGCCTTGTTCTTACCTCCCCCGCCCGTATTATATGTGTTCTTATATGTATAATATGGCCCGGGTGAGGTGATATGAAACAAGCTCGCCGGCCTAACGGTTAGAGCGGCCTTCATTCCGAAAGTCGCCGATTCGAATCTCGGCATGTACCGATGACTTTAATATTTATGTACATTTGTGAACTTTAGTAACAACAGCGAGATGTAAACGGTGAAGGAGAATATCGTGAGGACATCTGCACACGAATTAATATTTATTCTAAGGTGTGTGACGTCACCAATCCGTATTATGCCCGCGCGGTGACTATGGCCCAACGCCCTCATGTTGAGAGTAGGTCTGTGCCCCAACAGTGGGGACGTAATTTGACTATTATAGTGGAGGTGAGACGTACACGATATAACTTAAGGAAAAGCTATTTTTTTTTTTACGAGACGAGTAAAACGTTCACTTGATAGTAAGTGATGTAACCCATAACATGGACTTAGTTATACAATGTACTGTATTACGCTCGTAGCTCAGAAACATGTTGAATCGTTACACCTGATAACACTAACTACAGCTACATAACGCCCTAACTAGCGCCGGGTTTTTATTAACGGGTCACTTACTGTCAGGTGACAGTCCCGCTGATTTCATAGCGTCTTCTTCTTCCTCCAGCTCTTTTCTCAGCTATGTGGTATCAGCACAGTATGTAGTTCTCTTCCACATCCCTCTATCAGCCGTCATATCTGAAATCACACGCTTCTCACACATGTCATCTTTCACACAATCCATCCACACTTTCTTCGGTCTTCCTCTGCCCTTATAACCGTCCACTTTCATTCTCATTACTTTACTGTATAAAAAAAAGTTACACAGATTAAAAAATGCATTTTTAATCTGTGCAAGTTACCCACCGCCGTGCCGTTGCGACGCTGTAGCGCGGGGAGCGGAGCGAGGGTCGAGCGTGAAATGAATCATTGGGTACGTTCATCGTTCATTAGTTCACGTGTTTTCGTACCAGATTTTATCGGTACGTTCCGAGAAGGACACGTGTAGACCAATAAACTAATTGGGCGGGGAATGCTCGCACAGCTTCGGTATTTACGTTTTTATTTATATTCATTTCACTCGTCCCCGATTCCGGATAATGGCCGTGACGCGGCCGCCGTCCGTTTCCGATTCGATCTCGGATTGGTACGTCTTAATTAATTTATATTGTGCTTGTAAGCGTTGTATTAATTAGGTACGGCCCGTAATGGCGGCTAATGCGGGCCCCTGTGGTATTTTTTTTAAAGTTTCCGAGATGTTTGTATACATTTACAAAATATTTACATCGTTAATAACATGTAAATAATTCATTTAAGACAATGCGCTGCGTAAATGATATTCGTTGCGTTATTTTCGCGCGTTAATTAACATTAACATATGTTAATTAACAATAATAATGCTAAAACGTCGCTCTTATTGTTAGTGAGGTTTTACAATATATTTTACTGGTGATAGGTTGCAGTTGCTGTTGCAGCCAACAGACGGCAGTGTGCATTACTGCCACACTGATCAGAAAGAAAGTGAGAGAACATGTTTTAACTACAATCAAAAGAATGACAGAGAAAGTTTGAGGACGGCCTTCAATGACACTGATCAGTTACTCTGCCAGGAAACCAGGGTTGAAGATATTTGTATAATACCAACATTATTGACATTAATTATTAGAGGTATCTTCTTCTTCCTCCTGCTCTTGTCCCAGCTATGTGGTATCAGCACAGTGTGTACTTCTCTCCCAAATCCCTCTATCAGCCGTCATATCTGAATTCACTCTCCTTACACGTCATCTTTCACGCAATCCATCCACACATTCTTCGGTCTTCCTCTACCCTTATTACCATCCACTTTCATTCTCATTACTTCCTTTGTTATATGTCCTTCATCCCTCCGCACAACACACCCGCACCACGCTACCCCCTCGCTCCTCAATTCCTCTGTCACCGGAGCTACTTTCAGACTTCCTCTAATATACTCATTCTTAATCCATCCATCTATCTCAGCCACGTGTGATTTCCTTCCATCCGAACCTTATTAACTATTATATTAATTAAATAATATATTGTGAGGGTATGTGTGGAACTGCTCAATGGATTTACGGTCACCTGTCCAGGGTATCGGGCATTACCTTATCTAAATTTGACATCGATTCCCCTCAGGGTCCGTTTCCACGGAACCCACCAGGGACCCAGATGTTGGGATGCGATAAGTTTCCCGAGCGAGACCCTGTTCATTCCTGGGTCCAAGTTTTTGTGGCTCACTAGTTAGTTTTCACACCTGTTATTGCGTGTAGAATCTAATACAGATAAATGAGTGATAACGTTATATCTGATGGAGTACTCGACACGCGAGGAATGAAAAAAAATTTTTTTTTTAATTACAGTAATAAATTATCTATGATTAATTATATATACTATAAAAAATATTATAAACAGTTTTTTTTTTTATTCCATGAGTGACAGATTTACTTGTTGGTGGTAAGCTCGCCCATAACAACGTGGTGCTAGTTAGGATGATATACAGCACCACATTGCTTGTCATCTCAGATGGAAAATGAAGTTTTGTTACTTCGGTAATTTAAAAATTTTTTTATTTATTAAATTAAGCGAAGAGACGAGCTCAAGGTTCACCTGATAGTAAGTGATACGCCTGTTCATAAACTGGCCCCTAATTACGATGATGTATACAGCAGCACATCACACTCGTCGCCTAAGAGATATGATGTTGTGTCGTTACGGTAGTAATTACCCTAGTAACAGCGTCCTTCGAGTCAGAACATTGTAACGTTTGCACTATATGTGTATATGTGTGTAATAAGAGGTCCCGTACAACTCACGGAACCCAAGCCAACCTGCTTCACCTCACCTGGCTTCCACCAACACGCATTGGGCCAGCGTGTTGGGAAATCCCAAATCCGCCCCTCCATATGAACCTCTACAGAGGAGAAATTTGGAGGAGACTTATGTCCAGCAGTGGACGTCTATCGGCTGATGATGATGATGAGGCGCTGCGGCGGTACCGAGACGGTGTCCAGCAAGAGAGACCTACCACCAGAGCATGTCCTCTATTTTATTAATTACTTAACCGTACAAAGTGAGATATAAGTTAAAGTTATTATAAACTTTTATAAGAGTATGACACGATTTAAATCACATCACCACTTCACCACTTCACCACCGGATGACCAGATACATGGTGAATCAGAACAGACCCTCAGACATACACATCGCAGCTCACATACAAATTTATAGCTCCTTATTTATACCAGTTTTGTGTAAGTTTTGGGACTTTTATTATTTCAACTACCCTCGGATTAAGTTACAAGATTTAATTATGAAATTAATTGGCCATTAAGCAGTACTTAATGGACCATAATCCGCTATTTATGTTACATGACCATATGAGGACCATCAAACGGCAACTCGTGGTATTAACGTCATTTCGCACTAATATTTAAATGCAGCTTCTATGTATACTATTAGACAAGCCGGGCGTTCACTTAATAATGAGTGTTGCCTCTTAGGATGTTTACACAGCATCACATTGTCCCGTCTTTACAGACAATAGAGATAGTGGACATATAGACGCATGTTGTCCTTTAGCTGGACTCAGAGTCAACACTCTTCTTCGACGAATTGGCTAAAAGCTTAACCTCATGCTTCAGGTTTAGGAATGTAAAACCTCCTAACCTAGGTCATGTACTCCATCATCAGCGGCATGATCTTCGGCAGCTGATTATAATAGGTATAGTTTATAACCAAAGGTGGGAAGAAGGAATGTCATGGTTGAGGAATATCAGGGAATGGACAGGCATATCTGGTGCGTCCGAATTGTTCCACCGAGCCGGAGACAGGACTGTACCACGCTGATCTCCAACCTTCACCAGTTGGAGAGGAGCTTCAAGGAGAAGAGGAATACAGTCATTAGAACAAGGGTTTAACTCCATTCGAATATTTTCGTACAGTTTTAGTATATACTAGGGATATTAATAACTAAAATTCAATTATGGTAAGATATATATACTACGTAGCGACGAGACGAGCAGGACGATCACTTGATGGTAAGTGATACGCCCCTCCATAAGTGGCGCTTGTTAGTATGGTACACACACCACAGGTGACGAACAGCAGTGTGCCAACATTGCGGTGTTCCGGTTTGAAGGGCTTGAAGGTTTGGCTGTAATTAGTGAGGTAACGAAACTCAACGTGTTATGTCTCAGGCGACGACTGCAATTGCATAATATTCTAAGTGCCACGTTGTTATGGTCAACGTATCACTTACCATCAGGTCACGCTATTCTCATCGCTCAAAAAAAAGACTTCTTATACTTATGCTAGTATATATCGTAATTGTTTACTTATTCATTGTTATAAATAAAATATTATATAAGTATGCAGTGAAGAGCACAGATAAAAAATGTCCAGACGTATCAAATAGTATTAAATACTTGATAGTATTTTGTTCTGCTTATTTGCACCGTCATCAGTAACAGAAAGAGTTATCTGTATACATTTTGTTAATTTAATTTAGTTAAAATAAAGTAACAGGTATTTTTGTATTTGGTATTATGTTAGTAATAATTAGATAATAGGTATTCAGGTTATGATAAGGCCTTAAAATAATAAAGAATATAAAGCATCTCGTGTGTACTTTATGCAAATACTAGGTTTTAAAACGTGATCCCGTAAATTAGATTTCTTGTCTTTGGTTTAGCTTGGTATAATTTGCAGGGCAGGACTTTTTTAAGGTTATTTTTTTTTGCTAATTGTTTTTTTTTTTTCTGTGTAAACGGAAGGCGAGTTGGGCTCGGGTCACGGTCCACGCCGCTGCGGCCTCAACAATAAACACGAAGCGAGGAGTCGTATAGATGTCGCCGCGCCGCGCCGCGCTCGCACGCCGCGGAGATGAATTATACGGCAGATAACATCAGCACATTCCGAGTTCCACATCTGTAATTAACGTTCTGATGCTCACATCGGAGCAGTGTAATGATCCGAGATACGATAAAAGGCAATTTTCATGAGCATTATAATGCTAATTAATTAAAAATATACACATACGCGTACATCACGCGGATTATCATCTGCTGAACGAGGTCGCTTGGGCAATACCTGGCGGCGGTTGAGAAGGAAAGTTCGCTGTTATCGAGACATCGGAGGAGATTAAGTGAAATTAATTTTCAAGTCATAATTAGGTTATGAGGTAACTTATCAGCTTTATACATATAAGGCAGCTAGTTTGTAATTGAGAATAAACCACAAACACACCATCATCACCACGTCGCGTCCCGTTCAGCGATTTCTCCTGATTTTGACCAGAAAGATAGTCGGTCAACTTCTTATGTAATCATAAAAAGTAGACTATCTTTCTGGTCGAAATCATGTGGTGGTAATCCACCACTACCTCTACATATATGCTGTCACCTCTTGAGGACCGCCGCTCTAACAATCAAGTCCTACAACTTATACCATCAAGAATTTACTGGTGTAAGCAGGTCTCTATTGTCGGAGACCGATTAGTTAAGTACCACTGCAGCTCCTATTGCACTCAAAAAATAGTAATATGCAAACATTACTGTGTTCCTGTTTGAAGGGCGCTGTAGCTAGCTAAGTTACTGGGGTAACGAAACACAACATCTTGACTCAAGGCGACGATCATAACGTGGTCTAGTGTATACCATCTTTAGTAGCGCCGCGTTGTTATGTGTATCTCTTAACATCGGGTGAACATTCCGCTCGTCTCGTCTCTTAAAAAATAAGTAGTAGAGTCAGCAGCGTCCCCTCTGATAACATATACTCTGGAAAATAAAGCAAAGACAATTGTGGACTGCTCTATTTGAGGTCCTGCTGCGTTCCGTAGGAGAGTTCAAGTTCTTCGGAACCCACAAATGGATTTTAGTGATAATACACCCTCAAAAGCCTGATATCTGTACAATATAAAAAAAATGTCTAGATAAATAATAACAGAGACTTTAGATGGTGAAACGTATTACCGACTGTAATATGATGATAGCGAGCAGATTGGAAAAACTTCATCATTAACCAAACATCTTCGGAAGAATTGAACCAGAGACCGTGAAAAGCAAGTAGCTAATCACTTCACCGTAGAGGCAGTCGAATCTATTCGTGTGCAAGAGATGACAGCTTCAACACTACAGCCCTCTCGCTCTGTTCAATAACACCAATATCACGAGCGCAATGATTGAGGAACATCAGTTCAAATGGCTGCCAACGAGATAATGGTCGTTAAGGAACCCCATCTCGTTATAATGATTTAATGATTAACGACAGAGATCGCGCACGTAATGACGGCTAATGATTCAGGTTTGTTTTAAACGAAACATTGACTCGGTTAAGTTTTTTATACCTGCTTTTAGGGTTCCTTGCATATACATTAAAACAATGTCTATAGATATATATATATCTATAAAAAAGTCTAAGGGAAAAAGACGACATCTTGCCTCAGGGCGAAGAACACAATGTGTTGATTAGTATATCATCGTAACTAGCGTCAATTTATGGGCAGGTGTATCACTTACTATCAAATGAACTTATCTAGTCTCGTAACGTTCTCGAATAAAAAAAAATACTATACCGTTACCTCACTAGCTTTAAATACCTGTAGCATCCTACAAACCGGAACACAATAATGTTTTACATCAGCTTCGTTTGTTTGTTTCATTCAGACTTTTTGGCTAATTTATATTATAGTAGTTGTTCCGCACTTACTAGCTGTAACAACAACTCGCTCTGGAGGAGGATCTTTGTAAAATCCATTCTTAGCTGACCTCTGAACAGAAGAAGCAATATCTTTACCAAATTTTGAGTGTTTACGTGTAATAGTTTCGAAGATATCATGATGAGACAATGAACATATCCACCAGTGAAATCTAGTAGTGAAATCAGTATCTATATATATATAGATATATAGATAGATATAGATAAAGTTTCACTGGAATTGTGTTTATAAATTTGTACTGATGCATTATTCATGTTCTTAATTCTCTTAAGGAGACATTACAATAATTGGTCGCGCATACAAAACGTACGGAACCGTGAGATGTAGTGTGCCCAGCAGCTCATAAATACATCACAGATGATTCATTAGTCGGCGATGACTCGCACGTCCGTCCGTCTGCCGCTGCTCCTGGACGGCCATTGTTGGTGCAGACGGTACCCTGCATGATTTATCGTAGGACAGTCTTGTTTGTAACGTGGTAGCGAACGCTGAGATGGGATCCTGATAAACAAACGATCGCATACGCTTTTTTTTTTAGATTTTAGTAAAGCATTTGATTAAGTGTGCATCGCGTTAATTCTGGTGCTGGATTGTATATTGATTCCGAATTAGTTGAGTAAGCTGTTGGCAGGTCTATCGTGATAGGCCACATAGCGCGAAGATCGAAAGGTCGACGGGGTAGAAAGAACACTGATCGCAACAATTGATCATCCTGCCAAATGGACTGTTGAGCTGGTGAAGATCACAGGGAATATTTGGATGTAAGGACGATGGAAATCTAATGGGAAGACTTAAGTTTATCAGTAGATAGCGATCGGATCAGATAATGATGATCAGGTTGATAGAGACATTCAGTGATGTCCCACCGCGACTTCTATTTTAAGTAAACATTATAGTTATTCATTTTGAGAGATGCTTTAGCTCCGATATCTGTTATAATAAGGCGATGGAGCACAATGTAGTGCAGTGTATATAATTCTGTTGTAACTAGCGCCACATTAGTATGAACAAGCGTATCCCCAACTAGCAGGTGACAGTCCCAATCATTTAATTGCTGGAAACATAGTACATTATCAGATATTGTAGTATTTAAACGTGATGAACATATGTTCGATAGCAGCATCACGTATAATAACAAATTATATACAGCCCTAATTATATTCCCAATGCTGGGACGCGTGATTTGCTGACACAAGGAGTGAAATCCCACTTTCCATCATTTTGACTAGATATAGGTCCGCGGATGTAATATGACAAAAAAAAAGTTTTAGTTTAGAAAGACGCAATCTATTATGAAAGTATTGCTCGTGGTACACAAGCAAACACCTTAACTTTTTCTTTTAAAAACTTAAAATCTTTTAACACTATGAATAGTTTATAATTTCTGGTTATTGGTTTGTAATTACTCTTCAACAGTTTGCGGATAACGTTTATATTAATGTAGATGAAGATGTAGATGATTGATCTTTTTAGAAACTTCTGCGAATCCTAAATGAGTCAGTGTACGTACGTGTGTTCGATGGGCATGGTAAAAGTGAAAGATTACATGAGTGTTTGCATTTCAAGACATCCCATTAGTTTATGTCAGGCATTCTAAGGTAATACATACATAAAATATGCGGTATATCTGAGTAATTCAAAAATGTTAGGTCCAAATTATACCACATATATATATTGTTAATAATTTGATAATGTGTGATGGTAAATAAAAAGGTAAAGGAAGCTTTAAATTTTGTTATTAATCATATCGACGGTTCCTATAGATAATATATCTATAGGAACCGTCGATATGAACCATCGGAAATCATCTAGAATCATAATCGTAAATTAATATAATTAGTTATTTAATAAGTCATTAAACCAATATTTGTCAATGTATCAAAGAAATTGACCAAGTTTTTAAAAGAGTTTGGTAGGAGCAAGACAACGAACACGTTTGCCGTAGTAAAGCAAGCGACGCCGCGGGCTGCGACCAGTCCTCAACAAATGAACACGTAGACGCAGCTCCGAGGGTTTCAATTAACTCCTCACTCACTCCCCGTCACTCCGAGTGACGTCTGAGTTATATGTTAATTAGTGCCCTGGTCATATTTGCTGTACGAATGAGGAGTGCCTGAGGGTTCCCGTCTAGGTCCTTTTTTGTTCAACGTATGCAATACGGAATATCTCGGAAAGGTTAAAATACTATTTGAAAATTTAAGCTATTTCTTCGCGAATACAAAAAAAAACTTTATTATACAACAGTAAAATAAGTTCATCATGATCAATGCAGGACTGAACTGATAAATGCCTTAATGTCATAATCATCATGGAATACTTGCAGCTCTTTAATTTTTAGTTCTAGTCCGCTCTATATAGAAATATCTGATTGCCTTTTGACTTTTTTACTAAATTCAACAAATAAAGGAACAAACACGATAATGAATAATACTGTTTAAAACAAATTTATATCGATCTTTTAAATTGGTCTTACAATATTCTCGGCAGTATTTTCAGTTAATCTCTTTGCTTGTATCACATGATATGTTTACAAGGTTTAAAGATTCATTTGTGTATTGAAAATTAAACTTCTTGCTATCAATGAATAAAATATAATCTAGTTTGCATTTTCCAAATTCCGTTCAAGAATAGAATTTTCGTCGAGAATAACAGATTCGTGTTCTTCCCCAAACGTAATAAATATTCATGAGCTCTGGTACCATTCCGTATAAACTAATTGCCACCTGTCTACGTGTCATAACTTAGTTATGACAATCACCACCGTCAAAACTTCTTTATCACAATCGTTTAGCAGGAATGCGGGGGTACAGATAAAAAATAACCTCAATAAAGCGAGCCATCGACCTCTAATCCCGTCTCGTATAAAAAAATAACCCCAACAGTGGGTAACAACTCAATAACTCGACATCGCTCGTAAGCGCTAAATAAACACCGAAAAGCGTGACTTTTAATATCTTTATCCATTTAAAAATATCAAATTATAATATTAAACATTCTGAGAGCGGGTTCATTTATTTGGCCCGTACAATGGACCCCTGCTGCGGGGGTCTCACGGGCGCGGGGCGCGGGCGCACGGGCAGGGGAAGCTACCTCTCTGTTGTGTTAAGGAGCATGAGTGTGATAAAGGTGGGACACATGACTATTAATTGAGTGTAAATGACATCTTACACTACAGGTTAATTCTATTTTTTTTTTTTACTAAATAAACAGACAGCTCCGCTCAGTGGACTCCACTTGATGGACCTCTTGCTGAGGATGGGAGACGATTAAAACGTCAAGCAACTTGGTTAATGGTAGACCTGGGTACGTAGGTAGGGTAGTCTGACAGAAACAGAGACAGAGATAGGGACGTTTGCTGTCTCTTGTAATGGAAGCTAACAATCACTTCGTAAAGCAGTAAGTAATGTTGCATGGTATTCGGGATCTTCTTCTCCACTTTAAATGAGTCGCCATTAGTCTTCCTCTCTTTCAGCAGATACCTCTTATGCCAAGTTCTCAACAGTGGTACGCATTTCATCGAAATTCGATCTTAGCGAATCTGTACATCTCCTACACATCTTGTTGATTAGGCAATTTATATTTATTAAAAAAAAAAACATTATATTGGCTGTATGATTCAAATACTTTTGACATTAAAAAAAAAGTATTCAATAGTTATTTATTTCCCATAATGGCGCAACGCTCCCAGCTAAACGGTCGTGTGCGCCGTCCCTTACCGTCGCATTTAATTTTAATAAATAAAGCTATTCATACGATTATCGCAATTTCTCGGGCCGAGCCTCCATTTGTCCAACGATACATAGTTACCGGTAACAACCATAATCTACCTTATTGCGCTGATGATAAAGTTTATTTTTGCTTGTTTATGTTTATTATTAACTTTGTATGAGATAAACGTTTTCATTAAAGCCAGCGGTATCAGATATCACGCGGCATTATACGCGCGGTATACATTTTTTTTGTTCGCCACTTTAAAAACTAATAAACCGAAAGCAATCGTCATTGATTCCATATAAAGATATTTTACGGAATTTCACGATCTGCAGTTAGATTTGGGTTCTGCAAATAGGGCTTTTTTTTTTTTAATTCCAATTAAACGAACAGACGAACGGGACGTCCACCTGATGTAAGTGCACCACGCCTGTTCACAACGTGGTGCTAGTTAGGATGATATGTACTGCACCACATAGCGGACGCCGCCCGAGATATATAGTGTTGAGTTTAATTACCACAGAAATTACAGTAGATACAACGCCCTTCAAACGGGAACACTGATGTTTTTACACCACTATTTGGCGGCATAAATAGACGCTGTAGTCATACCTAGCTAGGTCTCCGGCAACAGAGACCAAGCACTGGACACTCCAAACGATGAGTGGCAACCGAAGGGAGCTTTTGAGGGTAGAAATGTTCACAAAACAATAGAAAGCAGGGTAGAATTTTTTTTTTAAATAAGTAGTACCCTCAATAATAATATAGAGGCTTTACAAATGTTTGCTTAAAGCTGTTAAAGATATTGTATTTCTAACTCATCACACCGGTATAACGGAGCTTGACTGTACTTAACATTGTTGCTTAACTTTTTTTAACAACAACAAAGTTATCAATTTTAAGTTAATTTAATCTAAGAAGATTTAGAACTTAAATTAGGTTCCATAGAGTAGCTTGGAGATTACTTAAATTATAAGTAAACCATTCAAGTTACAACAACGATAAGGTGAACAAAAACGTCCATATAATTCATATTTATAGTCCTTAAAAAAAATATGAATAAATAAATAGCCCACTTAATGATCCCACTGCTGGGACAATCTCATAGTAGATGACTATAGATCCACCGATCTTGATTTTGGAATAAGGTGACTGATGAGCTCGTGAAGGTTGCAACCTTCGAAAAGAGTTGGACGCAGGACCGATTGGAGTGGAGATATTTGGGAGAAGCACATGCCCAACAGTGGGACGATGATTATGGTTTACGATGGTACGAACCCATGCCTCTTCAAGACCAGACGTATAGTAATCTCACAAAGGTCTCGTTTTTTTTTTTTTTTTGTTTAATAAAAATAAGTTTTATATTTAAATCCAACGGAACCACTATCGCTGCGCTTAACGAGATTTGCTTGTGCCTTTCCAACGTTTTATTCCAAATTCGAAACTCCTGCGAATGTTCGAAATTTAAAAATGTCATTCATAACCATTTGAAATCGTTCCGGCGGGTAAAAAGGCGAAGTGGACGCACCGTGATAATGGCGGGTGTAACAATTTATTTAATCTGTGTTGTAAATATGGCGGTTAACGGACGTGAATGGCGGTCATTTTTAAACTGTATTTAACACTTACGCCGGGTGAGGGTACCAGCGGGTTCTGTATCGTGAGCTCTTTTGTCGTTGGAGACGTGATTGGGTTATAAACTTTACGACTGCTGCTGATGTTATTCTGTAATGGAATAATTGGTTGTTATGGTGATGGTGGTACCACTGGGTTCGGGCACTTCCTCGTAGGAGCAGTAGTGAGGTTAAACTTCCGTTTAAGAGGGTATAGTAAGAATTGGCAAGCGGTTCATGTATTTGCCCTGTAGTCTCAGCGTATTAGGAACTGGACTAAGGTGACCCTTGCCTGTCGTAGAAGTCGACTAAAAGGCTTTTTGGGTTCGTGGGTTATGAAAGCGGGGTTCTCATTGCCCACAAATACGAGCTGATCTGGTGCTTGTTGTAATAAAGCGAGGGTGCCAAGTAGGGTTACAGCCCTTGATACGTGATTTATGCGTTGGGGCGGTAGGTATTAGTGCGTTCCGTAGGAGATCCTAGGGCTTCTTGCAAAGCACTGAAGATAACCATCGAAAGGGTTTTAGAAGGTAAAATTCCCATGTAACCTAATCTTCTCCTATAAGGAAAGTATCTTTTAGAAGACTTATCCCCCGATAACAAAGAGGTTTCATGTATTAGTAAGACGCAGTAGATTGTCATGAGATCCCAACTTATAATAAAAAAAAAAACAAAAATGGCGATAGCTCTGACTGATGATAGGTCTTTATTGCCGGAGACAATCTAGATAGTTACCACTGCAGCGTCTATTGCATCCGACACACAGTAACGTGGAAGTATTAATGTGTTCCGGTTTGGAGGGTGTTGTAGTTAGTGTGATTACTATGGTAACGAGATTCAACATTTTAGATATCGGTTAACATAATCGTATGCGGTAGTGAAATGATTTCGTGTACGTTCGCCGCGAGTGTCCGGATTCGAACCCGTCGAGCTCGACTGATTGATCGATTACTGTGGTAACGATTCGAAATTATCAAGACGTTTAACTTAAACCCATTAAGTTGGTTATATCTCATTCGGGCGGCTGACTGGTGACTGGTGACTGGCGCAGCGCGCTACTGTAACCGCATGCAGGGGTCAACGGTAACTGGTCGGTTGAACAGTAAATAGCTACTATACTCATACCTTACTATACTACAGTGACCATACGTTTAAATTATGAAGGAAATTCCTATAGGAATACACATATTTATTTTAAGAATATCACGGTTTACACATTACCACATTGCGCTCGCCGCTTTGAGATATGACGTTGGGTTTAATTACCACAGTAATTTCAGTAGCTACAACGTCCTTCAATCCGGAAACTAGCAATGTTTTCAAACTTGAACTCTCACATTCGAAAGACGTTGTAGCTAGTGAAATTACTGGGGTAACGAGATGTGACATGGTGCAGTATATATAATATCATCCTGACTACCCCTACCAGCGTCTTACCATGACTTACCATCATGTGAATGTCTCGCTCGTTTCATCGCTTTGTAGAATAGGAAAATTAACTTAAGCTAGATTGTTATAAACTGGCGTATTAAGTACCTGATGGTAATTAATACACATGGTAATTAGGCGAAGATGGTAAAAATTCTTCGTCTAATTACCTGGTGTACTAATAACCATCACGTAATTTGGTGAAGATGGTAAACAATCTTCGTCTAATTACCTGGTGTACTGATATCCATCACGTAATTTGGCGAAGATGGTAAACAATCTGCGTCTAATTAATAGGTGTACTAATTACCATCAGGTAATTAGGCGAAGATGGTAATCAGTCTTCGTCTAATTACCTGGTGTACTAATAACCATCACGTAATTTGGTGAAGATGGTAAACAATCTTCGTCTAATTAATAGGTGTACTAATTACCATCAGGTAATTAGGCGAAGATGGTAATCAGTCTTCGTCTAATTACCTGGTGTACTAATAACCATCACGTAGTTAGGCGAAGATGGTAATCAGTCTTCGTCTAATTACCTGGTGTACTAATAACCATCACGTAGTTAGGCGAAGATGGTAATCAGTCTTCGTCTAATTAATAGGTGTACTAATTACCATCAGGTAATTAGGCGAAGATGGTAATCAGTCTTCGTCTAATTACCTGGTGTACTAATAACCATCACGTAGTTAGGCGAAGATGGTAATCAGTCTTCGTCTAATTACCTGGTGTACTAATAACCATCACGTAGTTAGGCGAAGATGGTAATCAGTCTTCGTCTAATTAATAGGTGTACCAATTACCATCAGGTAATTAGGCGAAGATGGTAATCAGTCTTCGTCTAATCACCAGGTGTATTACGTACTAGGTGGTGTCAGGTACCATTACTATATGCTCCATGACGGCTGATGGTGCACGTGCCACCCGTTCGGCCGCTTCAGCGCTCATGGTGTCTCCAACTGGTGCGCTTGAATAAACATCGTTAACAGTGATAGATACCGCTCGTTATGGAAATAAAGCAAAAGGTCACCACCACTCCTAACGAGCTGGTCACCCCCCCACGGTGGGATGATGTACGCAACATAGTAATGATGCTGATCAAACTATGAGCAGTATATATAGGATATATGGTGATGATGATGATGATGAGGGAACAGATGTATTTAGTTAGATTATTCTACAAACCGATGGGATAAGGAAGACGATCACCTGATGGTAAGTCGTACGCGGGTTCATAGGTTGGCTCGGGTTCCGTGAGTTGTGCGGGACCCCATACACTCACCTGCTAGTGATGCTGCTGATTACCAAACGAGGCTCTGGCTCCCACCTCCCCGCATTGGGCCAGCATTGTGGGAAATTGCGCTGCTGCTGATGATGATGATGACAAAGCGGATCCATAACAACGTGGCGCTTGTTGGGATGAAATGTACTACAGCACATGGTGCTCGTCGCTTTAAAACATAAGATTTTAAGTCACGTTACCCCAGTAATTTCACTAGTTACAACGCCCTTCAAACCGGAACGCAAGAATGTTTGCATACTACTGTTTGTTGGCTGCAATAGAAGCTGCGGTGGTAAGAAGATGGTTTCCGATGGAAAATTGTCAACCTATTCTTCCCGGCTGCAAAGCTAGCAGAGAGATCGGAGTCCCAGCAGTGGGAATATTGAGATGGATGTTGGTTTATGTAATTACAATGCTGCGTTGATTGTTTTTTTTTCAGCCTCTGTACATACGTCGCAGTGTATACTGAAGTGGATAACTCTTGACCCATTGATCATGTGGAGGTGGCGAGCAAGGGGGATGCCCCGCTGTGACGTAATAATTCTCGGTTTATCCCCTATACATCGCGCGGGAATGTGTTGCGCCGTGTCACAGACTATAAATGGTATAGATAAGACGTTATATTTATTATATAATATAATATTTTCAAAAACAAGTCTCTCATGATTGTTTTTTATTCAACGAAACGAGACGAGGAGGAAGTTCACCTGATGGTAAGCGATACGCCTGTCCATAACAACGTCGCGCTAGTTAGGATGGTACATTGATACATATGATATTGAATGTCGCTACCTCAATATTTTTTTATAGCTACAGCGCCCTTCAAACCGGAACATAGTAATATCTGCACACTACTGTTTGTCGGCTGCAATAAGCGCTACTGTGGTACCTTAACGATCACCACAACAACCACTTATATCAACAAAATCACTTGTGATGAGCACAATATTGCAGTGTATATCATCCTAATTAGCGCATCATGGTCATAAGATCATTCATTCAGAACAGCAGTTTTGGACCATATTCACAGCAGCACATTGTGCTCGTTGCTTTACACATGGGACGTGAAGTCTGATTAGCTCAGTAATTTCACTAGCTAAAGCGCCCTTCAAACCGGAACACAGTAATTTCTGCACAGTACTGTATGTCAGCTGCAATTGGCGCTGCGGCGGCCGCAGGGAGTCGAGAGAGTTTTCTCTCTTGGCTCCCATGGCCTTTGGATAACGGATTCGACGAGATCCGATGTCCAGGTGACTATAAGAGGCGGAGAGGAAAGGACTCTTCCGGTGCACCCTTACAGAGGTGGTTGGGATCGGCTCGGCCTTCCGATGTGGGCTGCAATGTAGACGACATCGTTGGGGTTTTAGTCGGTGCAAGTCCGACATAACCTGTCCATGGCCCCGCGAGGGTATGCGAAGATATTTCACCAAAATAAAAAAAAAAACTACTGCGGCGATACGTACCTAGACGTTCAGTATTAACCGAGACTTTCCTCCAGTACTTGCTTCTCTATTATTTATTAGCTTAGCGGAGGATATTTCCTCCTCAGTCCTTAGTCCTTTATTATATCCTTTTACCGCGAATAAAAGCGTAGTGTGAATACATTTAACATCACTACAACGTTTAATATGCACACTGCGGTAACGACGCGTCGCTCTAACGAGCAGGTGGACATCGAGCTATATTAACGTTTATGTTACTATCGCTTGACATTAGAACTTTACTACCGGGCAGTAAAATAATTTAACCGCAGCTTATCTTATTAACTATAAGCCTCCGGTGGTGGATACCGTTTAAATACAACCGACGCTTGTATATCCGTCGAACTGTGCTGTGCGAATAATGCAGTGTTCCGGTTTGAAGGGCGCTGTAGATAGTTAATTTACTGCGGTGTAGTTACTTGATATTTTATGTTTAATACGAGCACGATGCGGTGCTGCGTACTTTGTGCCGAGTGGCAACACGCGTACATTGTTTCTCAAGTTAGCATTAAGTAACATAAGTATCTATTCAAGTTGATGGTCTCTTACAGTTGAGTGTAAAGAGAACGTTTAAGCAGTAAGGTATGGAGTCGTGAGTAGCTTACTAAGTTTAATGGCCGTCATAAAACTGTTGTGTGTTTGTTAACTAATAATTAGGGTCCGGACGCGCGGGCGCAGGAGGCGCGATTATTTGAGCATGCGGGTATAAATTATTGCGCGGGAAACGCGCGCCACGCCCCGCCCCGCCGCCGGCGCTAGGGGCGCGCCGGCCTGCGGTTCCGTTATCGATATAATAGTTGCTACACTATTATCACCATTACCGTCATCGACATCGTCTTTATCATCATCATTATTATCATCACCTACGTCATGCTCATTATTAATATCGTCAACATGATCATTACCATCATAATTTTCATCAAGTTCATTATCATCATTAGCATTATCATTGCCATCAACTTCATAATCATCATCGTCATTTTCATCTAGGTCATTATCACCGTTACCATTATCACTGTCATCAAGTTCATTATCACCATCGTCATGTTGATCATCGTCGTCGTGATCCAGATCTCCACACCAATTCCGGTCCCTTAGCATCCAGAAGTTCCTTGCGATCTGATCGGTTCATCTTTAGGTCCTCTCGGGAATCTTTTTTTATTGGATGTCAGTTCTTCGCCATAGCCTCGTCCAGACTACCTTCGTGCTATATCGATGGCTTTGGTTCTTCTCTTTGGTTCTCCTATCTTCTCATGTCCAGTTCGATCACACAGAGACACACGACTTCTTTAGCTGATGACTCCTGACGCTGGATATCTGCCATCTGTAAGGTTCATTGCAATTGACAATAATATCGAATATTCAAAATGGCGTCCAAATATTTATGTTGAGTTTTACCGAAATTTGATTCTACCATTTGAAGTAGATCAGGCAGCAGACCAGTTCTACCGAGTCCTGGTATGAGATATATACACGAAACATCACGTATTTACCTTCAGATGTAATATCAGTTACTGTTACTGTAGTAATTAATCTAGCTGCTGCTTCTTTGCTACCTTAAAATTGACTGTTATCGTAAATATAGTTTGGTCTCTTGTGCAAGATAGAAAAGTTTCGTCTTCGTTTCCGGTTTATTCCTGTATTTTACTTAGTGTCTACTTCCGTCCGCCAAGTAAAGCTACAGCACCTTTCAAACATGAATGAGGTTGTGTATAGTTTTTAGGGTATAAAGTAGCTAAATTCTTCGACAAATTTTTATCTCACATCATCATCATCTTAGGTCTCTGTTGCCTGAGACTGTCTAGGTAGGTACTACCGCAGCGCCTATTGCGGACAGACAGTACTGTTCGAATATTACTGTGATCCGGTTTGAAGGGCGCTGCAGCTAGTATAATTACTGGGGTAACGTGACTCAATATCTTATCTCATGCGACGAGAGTAATACGGTGCTGTATATATCATCCTAACTAGCGCCATGTTATGGGCAGGAGTATCACTTACCATCAGCTGAAGGTCTTGTTATTAAACAAAGGACAGTGGTTAATAAAAATTGAATTATTGTCACCGTCCATTGTGTAAAGAACAGGTGGGATTGTTACACGAGCACCGCTTGATAGTATAATAGCTAATATTTAAATAATAGCTATTAATTTGGGACAGGTGCTGGTTGTGTGACAGCCTGGTACCCTTCACAAGCAGCTTCATGGAGTTTTGGGTTATTTGAGTTCAAGGTGTAAGGGTTCCAGCAGAACAACTCAGAGGATCCAACTCAACCTCACCAGTTCGTGGTGCAGCCTGCTGATCAACAGACGAGGCTCCGACTTCCATCAATCCCTCCATTACGAAGTAGGCAGCATAGGATCAATCGATGTAGAGATCTTTGGTGGAGAGCTATGCCCAGCAGTGGACATCTAGCGGATGATGATGATGATGAACTTTAAGGTAGGATGGTTCAGATTTGCTGAGTACCACAACTTTGTGTGGCCTGTGTTCGTATTGAGATATAGGAAAGTCTCATTACTTCAGCTACAGCGCCCTTCAAACCAGAATTTTTGCCAGCTGCAAGTAGTTGCGGCGGTATCTACCTTGATCTAGGTAGATCTTCCGCAACAGAGACCTACTATTAGTTAGGGTTGGAATTACAACTAAGGCTTTCAAGGCAATGGCCTGCGCCTTACTGTTATCGGGAGAGGGGAGAATCTTCTAAATAGTAACTTCGTTGTTGTGGGGGAGGATAAGGTTATGTGGGAATTTTACCCCCTAAAAAGGCGAGAGGTCCTGGGATTTCCTACTGAACATTTGTCTCCTACTGTTCTTCAACCAACAATGTACTGGAAGTAGACAAGCTTCTTCAAATCAATTCAATGAAACAAACGGCCAACAATGAAGCAATAACATCCAAGTTACGACTTCCGGGTCTTTCTTCGACGTTTCGGTGCACATCCGGTTGTGGGACACCCACGCCAATACACGAACGCATTTTTACATTCTATTTTATCGTTTATTGATATGATGTAGGAGCTGAGTGAATGTATACTGTGACAGTGCTTTTCAAAGAAGATCTTGGGACAGTGCTGGTGACTGTCTAGGACGACCGCAGCGCCTATTGCAGCCGACAAACATTACTGTGCGAACTTTACTATGATCCGGTTTGAAGGGCCTTACTAGTATTAGTGTCTTTATTGCCGGAGACCGTCTATGTACTACCGCAGCGCCTATTCCAGCCGATAAACAGTACTGTGCAAACTTTACTGTGATCCGGTTTGAAGGGCCTTACTAGTAGTAGTGTCTCTGTTGCCGGAGACCGTCTATGAACCACCGCAGCGCTTATTGCAGCCGATAAACAGTACTGTGCGAATGTTGATAGGATTCGGTTTGAAAGGCGCTACGGCTAGTATAATTATTAGAGCTCAATGCCGTGTCGTGTGCTGTACAGACGTATCACTTAACATCAAGTGAACGTCCGGCTCGTCTCATCCCTTAATTAAATAAAAAAAAAATTGATTGTGTAGGATTTATTTCTCAGACTACTTTATCGCTTTAACGATTAATTAATAATAGTATTAACATATCTAGTATCGATTACTTATTTTTTATATCGATTATGTAGTTCTAGTATCGATTATATATCCATATTAGACTAAAACCAAAACCTCTAAGTGGCTGGCAAAATATCAGGACACAATAACGTTGCTTTCTAAAGCTGAGAAGAATTCATCGTCGCAACCAAGACCACATTAAAGAAGAGTACAGATTATATAATGATGAGTATGTGATGATGAAAGTATCGATACAATCCGTTACATCACTAGCAGTAACGAGCCAGCATCATCAAATGATCACCGGTGATTAACTGTTATTATATAAAGTAAATTCAATAATGGTTTCGCGCTAACGTAATATTTGTTGATGCGAAAATCTTCAAAACATTGACAAGCAAATTTGATCTTTATTTTTTTATGATAAAGACGAAAATCGCTTGTATATATAAAGCACAATTTTGAGCCTTATAAATGCTGTGATACTAATTATGGACTTTATTGCTATAATAGTAAGGTTCAAATTAAGTAATGTATTTAAAAAATTTTTTGGTAGTGTTGTCACTATTGGCGAATTACCACAAGTGAACGGCGATTACTGGTGATATTTGGGTGTACGACTGAATGCGGTCGTGGTGATGGGGCTGGTGCGCTGACAGGTGATATTAATGCACCCTGTTCTTAAGAAATTACTTAAATATGAAAATAATTTACTTCCAAGTTTAAGTGCTTAAAATGTTTGTTTTCGACTGCAGTTAACTTTCTACGGGAAAAGGTTGTAAATATGGTGACGAGACTCAACATCACGTGTCTCAAGCGACGAGCGCAATGTGGTGCAGTGCTCAAGTTAGTGATGCAGGCGTATCATTCACCATCAAGTGAATTTTAATATGTACGATTTTTTTTATTATGACAGAGAAGTAAACCTGTATGAATGATAACATTAACAAACGAGATGCCGCTTTAAGTAACAATGAAATAAACAAGGCTCTTATTATTCTCACAAGTGGGACTTAAGGCATTTTCTCACAAAGAGAATGTAAATTAATATAATATCTATATATAAACATTCCTCTTAATGTTTTGTGTTGGAACTCAGAGCTTTCGAAAGAGTTAATTCTGGGACTATTACGAACATGACTAAAGTGTTCATACAAAGCGACTAAATTGTTCTCCAGTTCACGAGCTTTGAAGGTTGGAGTCCTCGGAGCAAGATCGTCTTATACCACAGCGTGGGTATTAAGTAGATCTTTGTACATCCATGGAATGTTTTAGCAGAATGCGGAGGGGCACCCGTGCGTTCCGTAGGAGACCACCGAGGTACCTTTTAAGATTTCTCTTGCAATAAAAAAAAAAGGCCGTTCATCCAGCTCGCTGGTCAAGTGAGGGTTGGGCTTCAGTTAACTGGCCAGTTAGTAACCCGTCTGTATCAACACGGGCCCCGTCTCAAGTTATTTATAATATTAATAACAGCTAATTATACGCTTTAAAGAAATATGTTATAAGTAATGACGCGATATAAATCTCGTTCGGGGCGCTAGTGCTGCGACCTGTTCGTCGCTCTCGAATCGATACAATATCGATATTATTTTTTATTCAATTAAGTGCTGAGACGAACAGGACGTTTATCTGATGGGAAATAATGATATAAACTGCACCACATTGTACTCGTAGCCTTGAGACGGAATATTAATTCTCGTTACCCCACCAATTACACTAGCTACAGCGCCTTCAAACCGGAAAACAGTAACGTTTGCACAGTACTGTTTGTCGGCTGCAGTATTAGATGCGGGGGTACCTAGACGGTCTCAGGGACTTAATTCAAAAGAGGATGTATAAGAAAAGTAATAATAAATGTAGAATATAATAAACTGCGACCGAAGTACAAGAGGTGATGCATGAAAGAAGAGAATTAGGAAATGTAGAGATGTAATGGTAAAGAAGATGGAGAGCATAGGAAGAGAAAAATAAAAAGTATAAATAAGAATGAAAGGAAAAAATAGAAATGCTCCAGTCCAACAAAACCAAGAGGAAACGAATTTAGTAAAGAAGGACCCGATCAGTAAATGAAAATAACGATAATGCAATGACATTATTATGAAAAGAAGGTTTCAAAGTGTTGTGTTGTGTGAATTTGCTATGTTCCGGATTAAATGGCGCTATAACTAGTGTAATTTATGGGTTAACGATACTCGACTTTTTAAGTCTCAGGCGACGGGCGCAATATGTTACATTATACATTATCCTAATTAGTGCCACGTTGTTGTGGGCAGGCAGGGCAGTATCACTTACCATCAGGTGAATGTCCCGTTTATCCCATCGCTTTATTGTATTAAAAAAATATGAGATAATGAAATTGAACGATTGATAATGAAGTGATTTATAATCATCGCCCCATACACATATCATCATCAACCGATAGAGGTCCACACTCCTGTAAATACATTATTGTATTTGAATCCTATTAAACCTGTAAAGGGGTCAATGGACCAACTCGCATTGGGTCAGCATGATGAGATAAGGTCCAAATCAATCCAATATGAACATCTATAAACGACGACCCCTAGTTCCTGGTGGTTTTGCGAGCAGCAAAGGATCAATCGATGTGGAGATCTTGGGGGAGGCCTATGTCCAGCTGAGGACGTCTGGTAGCTGCTGATGATGAAACCTGTAAAAAAAATATATGTGTAATAGTCCTACAGTGAGAATAATGCCTCGCAGTCTTTTCGGTATGTATTAGACAGAATAGTTTGAAAAGGTCTTATATCTAATTATTTGACCTCTAGAGATGCTGTGATTGTTTTCATGACTTCTTCGCTTTCGACACTAACTTTCGTTAACTTCACCGACCATAAATGTTAACTGAAATAACAAAACGTGTTCCATTTAATAATCCCTGCCCCAAACGTCCGCCGGTCCGGAGCAATCACTACGCGCATTCAATAAAACATATCATAAAACAAACGCCCCGCCATTGCAATCAATATACAAATAAAGCGCAAAACGCGATTCAGCACGACGTGAAAAGAAACAAAAAAAAAAAAAAACAAATAGTTCCGAGAACCCGGGACTTTCATAACTCTGCCAAATTGACACCTTGTTCGGGCCCCGGCTCGATTCCCAACAATTTGCGCACGCCCATAAGTGGCCCATTATAAATCGGCCAAATTAATTTAATCGATGTATCGGACGAAAAGCGGCCTTCCCTCGCCGGCGGTACGTCACTACGCGGCCGCAGCGCACCTGCGCCGGCGCGGAGCCCGCGAACGTATCGACAACGGCAACGTTTTTTTCATTTTCCCATCACGAGTATCAATGGAAATTTGTTTTGGTGCCCAATTATGTAGGCATGCTTTATTCCGTGTTCGCATCGCGCGGTGTTGCCACCCTCTCTCCCCCCATTTAATGTTTATTAATAAACAAATAAATACACAGCCATCTTTCAGATTGGGAAAATCAATTCATCGCTGCTGCTGGACCTCCAAAGATCTTCACATACAGCAGCACGACCTCTGGTACCGCCGCACATTAGGGTCCGTCGTTTGTAGTGGTTCATGGGGGGAGAGATTTTGGGCCATTTCTTGCCCCATGCGGTTTGGCGGGAGCCAGAGCCTAGTTTGTAGATTATTAGACTGCACCACTCGCAGGTGAGCTTGACTTGGGTCCTGTGAGTTACCCTGAGGACAATGGTTAGACGTGGTCTCCGGTCATTGAAGTAGTACTCACGAGGCTGGTAGGGTCTGCATAAAACAGACCCCGGCTATTCAAGTGTAGCGTTAGCGTGGCCGCGGTCGCGGAGTTCCCGCGACTTCTCCAAACGCCGGAAGTGACAACCGAGGGGGTTCTACTGGGTAAAAAACTCCACATAACTCTGACTTCCCCCAGAAAGCAGAGTACCTTTTCGACGATTTCCCCCCGAAACCAAAAAAAAAATGACCCGTTGTCCCGTTAACGACACTCGACCTTTTATGTCTTAGGCGACGATCGTAATGTAAACATCTTAACATTACATTGTTTAGCTCACTTGTTACTACGTGAAACCGGAAAAAACTGGCAATTTTAATAAAATTAAATTAAAACTCATGCCTTCTGAAAGCTACTCCCATCATCAGTATCGATAGAAGTCCACAGCTGGACATAGGTGACACCCAAAGATCCCAAACTCAACTTTAGTCTTACTTCACTAGTAAGTCTCTGTTGCCGGAGACAGTAAGTCGGCACGACCGCAGCAGTTATTGTAGTGGCATACATAACTGTGATCTGGTTTTAAGGGCGTTGTAGCTAATGAAATTAGTGCAGTAAAGAGATTTAATATTCGATGTCTGTAGCGACGAGCGTAGTGTGGTGCAGTGTAAACTATCCTAATCGCTGCTTTGTTAAGGGCAGGCGTATCACTTACCATCAGGTGAACGAAGAAAAAGAAGCTCATAGGAAATTCATGAAGTCTCTTAAGGAGGAATGTTAAGTGTTCTTAGTCGTCGCGGAGTTGTGTGATTGTAAACAAATTTGTATACATAAATAACAGTTGACGTTCAGAAGTAATTCCAGGCTGTAAATATTCTAGGCTGCGAGCTGAGCACTAACTGGTAAGTGGAAGGGGCGCAGCCGCGGGCCCGCGCCGCGCTCTCCGTTATTAAGCGGGCGATTGTTCCGCAGACACGCGGCGCGCCGGCCCTGGCGCTGGCGCTGGCGCAATCGTGTCCGCTCCTGCCCTGTACCTGTACCATTCCTCCGCTTTGGAAAGTCAGCAGAGAAACTATCAGCTCCATCGGCGTCATGTCCCTTCATCAAACCGAACGTTGGTAATCAAATCGAGGTTGAATAGTCTTCAGCTATTCAATATCATTATATACTACATTTGTGACCCGTTCGCTTTGTTGACTTTCTATACCACTCGTTACCATAGCAACCGCATAAATAAAACGTAACCAAAAGTTAATTAGAAATAAAACGATGAAGGATATATGAAATTCAAAATATACATAGCCTGTAATCATCAACAGATCATTCCGCGTCGAATGCTCGTGTCTCCATGTAGATACGGACACTTGTTTTCACGTGATCGGCGATCAAAAACACCTTTGCATTATATATATATATATATACATATATATATATATATATATATATATATAGATTGCCACAGTCTTGAGTAAGGAAGAGATAGTTTAAGGAATCTTCAGTCTCAAACGTTATTTATCTTCTGGATTTCTATCTTCTATCTTCGCTGGTGGTGGATTTCTGTTGACGAAGACAAGATAGGTACCACTGTAGCTACTATTTCATTATTTTGATCCGATTTAAAGGCGGTATAGCTAAAGAAATTACTATAGTAAAGAGACAATCTTAGGTCTCAAGGTGACATAATATGTTGCTGTGGATATCATTCTAGCTTTTACTATCAGGTAATTTATGTATCGCTTTTTAGAAACAAAATAACAGTGGAAGGATTTCGGTACAGTAGCTTCAAAATGGCTGAACCGATTTTGAAGTAGCCATATTAAATTATTTTGGTTCTTTTGTTTTTCTTGTTTATAGTAAAACTTATAATGTACTTTAGTTTTAATAAAATTATTCTCTCGGTCAAATGTTACTAACCTAAGATC
The DNA here is from genome assembly GCA_029032895.1 of Troides oblongomaculatus. NCBI lineage: Eukaryota > Metazoa > Arthropoda > Insecta > Lepidoptera > Papilionidae > Troides > Troides oblongomaculatus. The sequence continues at coordinate 1,278,595 of JARDWC010000147.1, forward strand.
CAGGAATAAATTATTTATTATAATTTTTTTTATTATTTAACGTGAACTGCGCTGCTGACTGTACGCGCTGGTGACGCAAGCAACGGCCGAGAGGCGTTAGCAAATATTTAAACACGTTGCTAGCGCTGATCGATACTGCGCGGGTTGTCGCTTTTAACAAAGGGTAAAATGAAACTATTCTTTTGATTTTTCCCTATTGCTCAGTTAATGAACTTATCTAGAAATGCGAAAGTCCATGGTTCGAGATCAGAGCCACGTCAAGCATTCAAGCGGGTTTGAAAAATATTCACCACCATTCAAATCCCGGAAACCCTGGAATAGAAATGATATTCCCGTGTTAGCTGCTGCGTCAGGATAGCAGTAGGAAGAAGGAAACGAATGGGAGTAAGAAGAATGTTGTGAAGAGGTTATATGAAATTTTAACCCATAATACTTCTTTGCTTTAAAGCCGTGGCGCATAGCGAAGCAATGATGAGATCTTCTTAAATTACCACCATAAAGAAGTTGATCTCTTCCATAAATTATGGTAAGTGGTAAACGACTTCAGGTCCTGTTCACAATCACCACCATAAAGACGGTAAATAAACTAACAACAAGAGAATGTTACATCACTATTGTTATAGTTAACGTCCGGCGAGAGCTCGTAGGTTCCAAGAAGGCACATAATTGGCCAGATATTGACCCTAATAACAGCCTTTAAGGGGGCAAATTGGCGCCCATAAAATAATGATCGAATTGGCCTGGTCCGTGGGCGTGGTGATCATGGAAAAAGGAAACACCACGTCCTTTATTTAATTCGTGGTACAGATTATAGTGTTTGTACTAGTTCTGTCACGAGTTCAATGAGACTTATCAAACTGTATTCTGTTCCCACTGTTGGGAATTGGGATTCTATTTGAAGGAGAGGCTCTAGTCATTTATTTACCTCACTAGTCAAGTGTGAGTCGGTGGACATCGTGCACAATCTCAATGAGAAAGATTCGACTAATGAATAAGTTCGGAAATTCGGTTCAATCGACTAAGAGTAACAAATTAATCACACCATTTTTCTTTTTCTCCTCTACTTCTCCTTCGGTTTTACTCTTAAAATAGTGGTCGTGGTCAACACTTCAGGTGTTGGTCACAAGCTTAACAACACGTCGCCATTCCTCTCTGATAGCCGCCTTTCCAGTGCATTCATATAGTGGTAACGATAATGAGCCATTTACTGCTGCCTTTATCTCGTCAGTCCATCTCATTGGTATTCTTCCTCTTGGCCCGATACCCTCAGCTTCCTGGATGATAAGTCACTCAATAGCTACCTCCACCGGTGGGATCCGTGACCAAAATAAGATGAGGATACGAGGCTGTAACAAAGATGACAAACGCTGCTTGATGCCGAGTCCTTGAAGTATGGACTCGTTGGTACTAAGTTCAGTCCATGATACTCCGAGCATTCTCCACCAGCACCATATCTTTAGAGCGTCTATCCTCTTCTCTACTTCTCGCAAGGTCCACGTTTCTGCTGCGTACGAGGATATGGGGAATACAAATTCCCGTACTAGTCGGATTTTTCTCGCTCTGTATATGTTGCGGTTCCTCCAAATTATTCTTAGCTTGTCCATTCATCATCATCGTCAGCTGATGCACGTCCACAGCTGGACATAGGCTTTGACTTATCCATTGCAGACCCAGAAACTGCCATAAGCCTCTTCACTTCTATACGTCCACCGAATTTACTCTATTGATGCTCTAATTCTAATTCTTAGAGAAGTTGTTGTCTTATACCTCCAGTTACTAACTTTCAGTAAATAAATCTTACTGCCTTTTTTTTCAATCCATTATCATTTCTTACGTCTTCTGAAGTCCAGGCCTGATGTGAACAAGAAAGAGAATCTTCCGTAAGATGGATTCACGTCTCTGTATCAAATCGATCGAATCGAATATATACACTGATTTTAAAAGGGGTGTAAGGGGTCCCGCATAACAAGTTAATGGACCAAAGCCAACCCCACCAGCTCGTGGTGCATTTTGCTAATCAACAGACGAGGCTCTGGCTCCCACCAACCCGCATTGGGTCAGTGTGATGGGAAATGGCCCAGATCCCCCCATATGGAGTCTTACCAAGAGATCTGTGGATGAGGCCTTTGTCCAGCTGTGAAGGTCTATCGACTGATAGTATAATTTTAAACTGAATCTGATAATCTTGAATTAACAGTTGCACCCTTAGAATTAGTGGTTGGTATGCCGAAGCGTCTAAGATTCGATTCGTAACCTCAACCGAAGATTATAATTTTTAGGCAGTTAATATATTATATATACTATTATAAATAATCATATAATACCTTGAATCTGAAGGTTATCATAAGTATAAGTTATGAGAATTATAGCTGGAGTGAAGGTGAGTGACTAAGTGAGGAACAGTGTGATGAAGAAGCGGTGCGGCGTGGTTGGAGATGTGGTGGCGAGGATAGAGAAAGGGATGTTTGGATTTTTTTTTCTTTTAACATCGTTCTTCTGCGTATAGCGAGTCAGGGCCTTTATTACAATTCACTTAACATCTTAATGCTATACAATCTTTTCTCTTCGTTCTCTCCTTTCATCCTTTCGTTTCTTTCTTTCCAAAACTTCTCTTTCATTCCTTCTCTCCTATCATTGTTTAGATGGTTCGGCCATGTTGAAAGAAAGGATGAATGAAGATTAATGGAAGAGGTATACAAGGTGATGATTGGAGAAATCGGTGCAGGTCGACCTGGGCGGGACATGCTCCGATCGAATCGAGGATGTCCTGAAGAAAGCCAAGGTCAAGAATACTCGCAAGCGATGAGCATGCATGAAGACGCTGATGAAACTGGAGGAAGCGAGAGAGGTGTGCCAGGCTCGTACCAAGTGGGGAGAGCTGGTCCCTGTCTACCCCACTGTCTGTATGATATCATACGAGTGTTCGAAGAATTAAATTCGCGAAATGGTCACGCTGGCCACGGAGCGGTGCTGATGATGGGTTCAGCGGCCATTAGCGTATAATTAATTTTCCGGTCCGTCCGTCCGCGTTACGTGCGTTACGTGCGGTGCGCGGCGCGTGCGCAGATCCGAAGCGATGCTAAAGCGATCCCGTAACGTGACACCGGAGTGGCGATGCGGCGGTGGTGGGCTCCAGCACCAGCATACTAAATATAGAACATTGTGTTTGTCATTCTTTTATTCAGTTGCTGTGCATCACGCTGGTCAACTTGGATTATGCTGGAAATCAGCGCTATGGCAATTTTGAACCGCACACCCTGAGCTGACTTCCAAGTATACCATCACATCGCCCACACAGCTTTAAGCTTCTAGGTGGAAACATCATCATCATCAATCAGACGTCCACTGCTGGACAAAGGTCTCCCCACAAATTTTACACATTATCATTTGGCGATAGTTGCGTTAATAATTTTATTATCCACAACGTCCTTCAAACCGAAACTTAGAAGTGATTGTATCAAAGCAAGTAGTGATGATACTCTCTCTGTCTCTGTCTATAGCATGGTGCTAGTTACTATGGTATACACTGTACCGTGTAGTGCCCGACGTTTAGTTGCGTTAATAATTTCACTAGCGACAGCGCCCTTCAAACCGGAACTTTCCCGCCTAGGCGAGTGGTTCCGGACGTGGCGAATCGATATAAACCCGGAGAAAAGTGAAGCCATTCACTTCACCCACCGTAGGTCATCAACCCTTCTCAAGAAGGCGAAAAAACGCGGCCATGAACTCGGCCAGCTCTCGCTCTTGGGCCAGCCGATCCCATGGAGAAGCTCGGTCAAATACCTCGGCGTCACACTCGACACCAGACTCAATTTCGTCGCCCACATCCGCGAGGCGAGAAAGAAAGCGGCCCAAGTACTGGGCAAGCTATACCCCTTGCTGTGTAAGAAGAGCAAGCTCTCTCTCAGACACAAGCTTCACCTTTACAAGGTATGCGTAAGACCTATAATGTCTTACGCAAGCGTTGTCTTCGCCCATTCGTCCGAAGACCGTCTCAAACCTCTGCAGACTCTCCAGAACCGTTTTACCCGCACCGCGACTGGTGCCGAATGGTACCAGCGCAATGTGGACATCCACAGCGACCTTAAACTCCCAACGATCAAGGAGCACTTCAGAGAGTGCTCCGTGACCTACTTCGCCAAGGCGGCAACTCATCCCAACCCTCTGGTGGCCAGCGCGGCCAACTACGTGCTACCTCCGAATCCCAGGACGAAAAAGCGCAGACCGCGGCACGCGCTTATTCCGCCATCCCAAGGGGTCCCGCAAACCACACACATACCCTCAGTCACCGACAGCACCGACGTCACCACACACACTTCGGACACTACCAACACGCTCCGAATATCAGCATCACGCCGCCCTCGCTTCAGAACGCGGCGCCGCAGCTACTCACACACCGCGTACACTAAGTACACCTGCGACCGTGGGCGGTCCTCGCCGCCCAGAGATTCCGATACAGGCGAAGGTAGTCAGGGAACGGGCCCGCGCCCGGCCTCGACGACCGAGTAGAATCGCCAGATAAAGAACTACAAGAACCAGACACACACAATCATCCGCCAGACAGCTACATCCCGCGTAGCGCATTTTAGTTTATAGAAACTCAGGCCGTGCATCCGGGTCCACGAGCCCAGTGTCAGATGAGCTGTAAGAGCCGCTGTGGCTTGCAGCCCTGTCTACAACAAGAATATAGACCGGAACTTAAAAATGTTTGCACAGTAATGTTTGATAGCAGGAATTGAGACTGCAGTGGTCGCTACACGGTCTCCGGCAACGGAGACAATACCACCAAGTTTTTTTTTTTAATTATTGCTCATATTGTAAAGTTCAATGGTTTAAGGCTTCCAGTTTTTAGTCAAGCTTTATTATTGACGTGCGGGTTAAAAAAAAAACAGGTTAAAAACGTTTCAGGGTTTTACGAGGGTCCAGCACCAGGCGGCTCCTTAATTTGCCAATTAACAAACTGTCCGTTCGCATCGGCTTTAAGTAAGTATTTCATAAAGTAATCTTCCGTTTCCTAACTTAAAAGCTCCGAGCCATCGGGAGCTGGTGAATAAGCGGCCGTAAGTCAGGGCGCGTCGCCTCGCGCCCCTACCACGCGAACTCGAACCGTTGCGGGGAGTACTTTGCAAGATATCAACGGTAACGTCTACGTTGATGGTGAACGTAACCATAGCAACGGCTTCACCTACAGCGCATGCTTGTTTATTGGAAATTTCACTATGCCTGTAGAACAGCTGTACACGACTGACCAGCCAAGCGAGTAGAAATCACCATAAATAATCGCGGCTTCCGTGATCGAAGACCTAAGTCAGTAATGACGTCACTATATCATCAGCTGATAGATGATCATGATGATCATGATGATCATTCTTGCGATGTGTTCTTCACTTTAAATATGTGATGTTAAGAGAGTTATATAAGTTTATTAAATAGCAATGTTCGTAGTAAGTCCGTTGGTAAGGGTCAAAACCAAATACCCTTCGCACGGTCCGGCTTAAACGTTTTTTCGTCAAACAATCAAAGAAACAAACACGCGTTTTTACGAGCGGCGAGGGTTGTGCGAGGCGGAGGACGAGGAGGAGGAGGAGGAAAAGAGGAGAGGGGTCAAGGAATCCGCTTTGTGATTTTAAAAGTGAAATTCTGAACGGACAGACGCACTGACGCCGGATTGACAGAGACGTACGACCTGCCGGCGGTAGCACCGAAAAACAATCACCAGCCAGAAACAAATCGGTAACTAAAGGGTGATAAAAAAAAAAACAAAACCCCAAATGGGACAACAAAAGCGTAGGCGGCGCGGCGGATTCCGCGCATACCCGCCGCCCCAATTAAGATCCCGTAAGATTGTCGCCGTGTACCTTTTTGCTCGTACCCTTTAAGTTTATTTGTCCCAATCGGTTTTTCAACACCTCCGCGACCGGGCCGGGCCGGCGTTAGATTGCCCGGGCGATAATTGCACCGGGTTTTCGGCAGAAGCGGATAATGAGTTCGCCCCGCGTTAGTCGTTGTCAAACGGCGCGCGCGATACCGGATCGCGACGCCATCTTGGATATAATTTAATGGCGAACCTCTTCTTCCTTCTGACTGAAATACAAACACAACGTTTAAAGAAGACATCCACAAGTTCATTGACCCATCACTCCGAAACTATTACACGTGAACACTCAAAATTCAGTGAAGACTTCTGCCGTTTAAAGGTCAACTGAGAATGGATTTAGTATATATAGTTATTACTAAAGTTTTTTTTTTAATGAAGGGATTACACGAGCGGTATGTTCACTTAATAGTAAGTGATACGCCTGCCTATAACGTGGCGCTGGTCAGGATGATATATAGCATGATATTGTACGCGTCGCCTGAGACATGTAGTCTCGTTAACCCAGTAATTATACTTGTTATAACACCCTTGAAACCGGATCACAGTGATGTTTGTCCATCATTATTTGACGGCAGAAATAGGTGATACCTAGACGGCCTCCGGCAACAGAGACACTAGTGCTAGTAGTAACTAGCTACTACTGCTGTATACTGGTACCGCTACAGCTCCTAATACAGCCGACAAACGGTACTGTGTCAGATATTAGTGTTCGGGTTTGAAGGGCGTTGTAGCTAATGAAGTTACTGGGGTAATGAGGCTCGACATCTTGTCTAAAGGCGCGAGCGCAATGTGGTGCAAAGTATACAATACTAAATAGGATCTTGATGTTATTAGTAGGCGTATGACTTACCATCAGGTGAACGTCCCGCTGTTCACGTTGCTTTGTTAAATAAAAAAAAAACATTTTTTTTTTTAATTAAGCGACGACTAGTAGACTAACGGGACGAACACCTGATAGTAAGTGATGCGTTCGCCCATAACCTGTGGTAGTTAAAATTAAATCTAGCTAGAAATGGTATACACTTCACCACACTACGCTCATCGCATAAGACGTAAGATGTTGAGTCTTTTTATCCTAGTAACCTACAGCGCCCTTCAAACCGGATCACAGTAATGTTTTCACTGTACTGTTTATCGGCTGCAATAGGCGCTGCGGTCGTACATAGACGGTCTCCGACAACAGAGACACTTCTGCTAGTAAGGTCCTTCAAACCGGATCACAGTAATGTCCGCACAGTACTGTGTGTCGGCTGCAATAGGCGCTGCGGTAGTACATAGACGGTCTCCGACAACAGAGACACTTCTGCTAGTAAGGTCCTTCACACCGGATCACAGTAATGTCCGCACAGTACTGTGTGTCGGCTGCAATAGGCGCTGCGGTGGTACATAGACGGTCTCCGACAACAGAGACACTTCTGCTAGTAAGGTCCTTCAAACCGGATCACAGTAATGTCCGCACAGTACTGTGTGTCGGCTGCAATAGGCGCTGCGGTGGTACATAGACGGTCTCCGACAACAGAGACACTTCTGCTAGTAAGGTCCTTCAAACCGGATCACAGTAATGTCCGCACAGTACTGTGTGTCGGCTGCAATAGGCGCTGCGGTGGTACATAGACGGTCTCCGACAACAGAGACACTTCTGCTAGTAAGGTCCTTCAAACCGGATCACAGTAATGTCCGCACAGTACTGTGTGTCGGCTGCAATAGGCGCTGCGGTGGTACATAGACGGTCTCCGACAACAGAGACACTTCTGCTAGTAAGGTCCTTCAAACCGGATCACAGTAATGTCCGCACAGTACTGTGTGTCGGCTGCAATAGGCGCTGCGGTGGTACATAGACGGTCTCCGACAACAGAGACACTTCTGCTAGTAAGGTCCTTCAAACCGGATCACAGTAATGTCCGCACAGTACTGTGTGTCGGCTGCAATAGGCGCTGCGGTGGTACATAGACGGTCTCCGACAACAGAGACACTTCTGCTAGTAAGGTCCTTCAAACCGGATCACAGTAATGTCCGCACAGTACTGTGTGTCGGCTGCAATAGGCGCTGCGGTGGTACATAGACGGTCTCCGACAACAGAGACACTTCTGCTAGTAAGGTCCTTCAAACCGGATCACAGTAATGTCCGCACAGTACTGTGTGTCGGCTGCAATAGGCGCTGCGGTGGTACATAGACGGTCTCCGACAACAGAGACACTTCTGCTAGTAAGGTCCTTCAAACCGGATCACAGTAATGTCCGCACAGTACTGTGTGTCGGCTGCAATAGGCGCTGCGGTGGTACATAGACGGTCTCCGACAACAGAGACACTTCTGCTAGTAAGGTCCTTCAAACCGGATCACAGTAATGTCCGCACAGTACTGTGTGTCGGCTGCAATAGGCGCTGCGGTGGTACATAGACGGTCTCCGACAACAGAGACACTTCTGCTAGTAAGGTCCTTCAAACCGGATCACAGTAATGTCCGCACAGTACTGTGTGTCGGCTGCAATAGGCGCTGCGGTGGTACATAGACGGTCTCCGACAACAGAGACACTTCTGCTAGTAAGGTCCTTCAAACCGGATCACAGTAATGTCCGCACAGTACTGTGTGTCGGCTGCAATAGGCGCTGCGGTGGTACATAGACGGTCTCCGACAACAGAGACACTTCTGCTAGTAAGGTCCTTCAAACCGGATCACAGTAATGTCCGCACAGTACTGTGTGTCGGCTGCAATAGGCGCTGCGGTGGTACATAGACGGTCTCCGACAACAGAGACACTTCTGCTAGTAAGGTCCTTCAAACCGGATCACAGTAATGTCCGCACAGTACTGTGTGTCGGCTGCAATAGGCGCTGCGGTGGTACATAGACGGTCTCCGACAACAGAGACACTTCTGCTAGTAAGGTCCTTCAAACCGGATCACAGTAATGTCTGCACAGTACTGTGTGTCGGCTGCAATAGGCGCTGCGGTGGTACATAGACGGTCTCCGACAACAGAGACACTTCTGCTAGTAAGGTCCTTCAAACCGGATCACAGTAATGTCTGCACAGTACTGTGTGTCGGCTGCAATAGGCGCTGCGGTGGTACATAGACGGTCTCCGACAACAGAGACACTTCTGCTAGTAAGGTCCTTCAAACCGGATCACAGTAATGTCTGCACAGTACTGTGTGTCGGCTGCAATAGGCGCTGCGGTGGTACATAGACGGTCTCCGACAACAGAGACACTTCTGCTAGTAAGGTCCTTCAAACCGGATCACAGTAATGTCTGCACAGTACTGTGTGTCGGCTGCAATAGGCGCTGCGGTGGTACATAGACGGTCTCCGACAACAGAGACACTTCTGCTAGTAAGGTCCTTCAAACCGGATCACAGTAATGTCTGCACAGTACTGTGTGTCGGCTGCAATAGGCGCTGCGGTGGTACATAGACGGTCTCCGACAACAGAGACACTTCTGCTAGTAAGGTCCTTCAAACCGGATCACAGTAATGTCTGCACAGTACTGTGTGTCGGCTGCAATAGGCGCTGCGGTGGTACATAGACGGTCTCCGACAACAGAGACACTTCTGCTAGTAAGGTCCTTCAAACCGGATCACAGTAATGTCTGCACAGTACTGTGTGTCGGCTGCAATAGGCGCTGCGGTGGTACATAGACGGTCTCCGACAACAGAGACACTTCTGCTAGTAAGGTCCTTCAAACCGGATCACAGTAATGTCTGCACAGTACTGTGTGTCGGCTGCAATAGGCGCTGCGGTGGTACATAGACGGTCTGTAGCAACAGACCTAGCAACAGTAAAATTTTTAATTGTTATTAATGCAACAGATAAATACTATATTTTTTGTTTATCTATGTATAAGTTTGTTACTGTCTATCGTTATGTGATGTCTATGGTTTGACTACAGTTTATGGTACAACCTTTTCATCCAATACCATCACAATCGAGACTTGTCTCATGGCGATTATCACGCTCATCTGCATCATATACTCACTTTAGTAATAAAACTAGCTGCAGCACCCTCCGAACAGGATCATTTGCACACTGCTGTTTGACGGCAAAAATAATCGCAGTTTAAGAAAATCAAGTATGGAAGATAGTTTTGTATGAAGTTATGGAATGGGTTAATTGGTCTTCTACATCCTTACCGCGCTGAGACATGGAACCTCACCATCGAGCTGGTCAACCGGTTCAAGGTGGTACAGCGAGCGATGGAGAGAGCTGTGTTTGGCTTTTGTCTAAGGGACTAAATCCGGATCGAAGGAGTTCTGCGAAGAATTGAAGTAGTCGACGTAGCTCTCAAAATCTGCAAAGGGAAGGAGCAGTGGGCCGGCCATGTCTGTCGCGTCAGTGACGGCCGACTGGGAAGGAAAGTCTTGGAGTGGAGGTGGTGTACAAGTAGCAGAAGTGTAGGACCTCATCCCTCCAGATGGAGCGACGGCATCATCAGAGCAGAAATTGGTGGATATGAGAAGCTGAGGATCTTATTTGGTGGAAGACATTAGGTAAGGCTTATATGCAGCAGTGGACAAACAAAAGCTGATGATGTTGATGCAATACATTAATGTGAACCCCGGGCCTGGAGTTGGCGACCCCTGGAGCTGACTGTAAATATATATATAACAATGCCACATAAATACTTGTATTCCAATTAATACCAATTTTATTGGATTTAATTGCATAGGTGTTTAATTACCTCGGAGCTGATCGATTTATGGCGCAATCTGCTACCATTCGGAATATTTAATCGTAGTCACTTTTTTTTTTCATTATTCATAACTAACTCGTCCTCATTTACACCGACATAAACTTATTTATTCATCATGAAATATAATATATGAATTATACGACACCAGCTGTTTCTCATCCGCTTTGCTCTCAGTAAATTCCTTTGGGTGTGGGATTTAGTAAAATCCATCCTTAGTTGACCTCTAAGCGGCAGAAGCAATATCTTCACTAAATTTTGAGTGTTCGCCTCTAATAGTTTCGGAGATTGCGTGATGAGTTAATGAATCTCTAGATATCATCATCATCAGCCGATGGATGTCCACTGCTGGACATAGGCTTCCTCCAAAGATCTCCACGGAGTCCATTGAATCCATTGTCCACTACGCTGGCCCAGTGCGGGTAGGTGGATGGTCAGAGCCTCGTCTGTTATTCATCAGCTGGTGAAGTTGACTTGGACTCCGTAAGTTGTTGGGCGGAACCCCTTCCACCCCTTCTCTAGACCATCTAGACCACCTAGACAACTTAACCATATAGATCTTATATTTATATATATTTCCTCTACAGCGTGGCCGTTAACCGCTTGTCTTTCAACGTGAATGTTCCCAATTCGAATCATCGCTTAGGTCAAGATTGGATGGTGATCATGTTTTTTTTTTAAATCCTCCTCTTTCCATTGTATACCTACAACTGTAATAGCACAATTACTTTTTTTTTTATTCCATTAAGCGGCGGGCGGGATATGTGCTTGATGGTAAGTCCACTCGTACATAACACTATACCCTCGTCGGTATATGAAATAAGGTGTTACGTCTCGTTACCTAAGTAATTTCATTAGGTAATAAAAAAAATTTTTTTCGTTAACTACTCTCAAATTTGACGACCTCGCTAAAGTGGGTGGTTAAAACATTTGTATCCCTAGTGAACAAATGGGTGTACAAAATAGACCACTTTAGCCTCCTCATTTTTTTTACTCATAGAATACACTAAACAGGACATTCACCTGATGGTAAGTGATACCATAACAACGTAACGCAAGTTAGAATGGTATACACTGCACCACACTGTGTTCGTCCTTTTAATTTATAAAATGTTAAGTCTCGTCACCCCAGTAATTTAGCAACAGCGCCCTTCAAACCGGAACACTGTTTGTCGCCTGCAGTAGGCGCTGCGGTTGTACATAGACGGTCTGTAGCAACGGAGGTTGTAAATAATATTTGATTTATTATAAGTCGGTGTGACTGGCGGCCGGGATAACAAGCCGTTTATGAGCGGACAATGGTCTAACGAGGTGCCGACGGTGTAATTATCTTGGGGTTGTAAATGGCTCACTATATATATGCGATCGTTAGGGCAGGTTTCGGGGGGTGGGGGATAATTCATCTCATTATACACTTTGTTTACTGGGAATAAACGTATTGTTGTTTGTTTGGCTTGGGCCCCGCAGAACAACTCACGGGCCCCAAGCCAATCCAACAAACCCGTGATGCTGCTAATCAAGAAACGAGGCTCTGGTTCCCACCAATCCGGATTGGGCCAGCGTGGTGGGAAATGGCCCAAAGACCCTCATATGGACTCCTTCAAACGACGCTTCCTATGGCCGGCGCAGGATCGATTCATCTGAATATTTTTGGAGGAAGCCTATATCCAGCAGTGCACATCTATCAGCTGATGATGAGGAAACAAATTGGTATGCCGTAGGCGCAGTGGATCAGTTATCATTAAGGCGAAATGTCCCAGGTTCCATCTTCGCATGGGGAATATACTTCCGTCAAGTAGTACTGTGAAAATGTTGCTTTGTCCCAATTTCAATTACAGCTGATACGTGCAGCCGGTAGACGTTATTGTATTCCGGCTTGAAGGGCGCTGTAGCTACCGTAGTTACTGGGGTAATGAGACAATTTTTTTTGTCCTGGGAGGTGAGCGCAATGTGATGCAGTGTACTATCCTAACGAGCGCCACGTTATTATGGACAGGCGTATCACTTACCATCAGGTGATTGTCCTGTCTAATCGATTCTTTGAATAAAAAAAAGGCGAGGAGTCGAAAAAGTGGTTTATGGTGCAATTTGTACGCTCGTTTGTTCACGAGGGATACAAATGGTTTAACCACCAACTTTATAGTGGCCGTCGTAAAATTTGAGGGTAGTTAACGAAAAAAATTCTAAGTATTTTTTATTCTTAATGATAATTGCTAGTTAACTAGCTATAGGTTAAATGGAAAACTAATTATATTCATATTCTATGGAGCGACGGGACCTGATGGTGAGCGATAGCCAGCTCATAACAAAGTGGCGCTACATAGGATAATATACACAGAAATGCAATGTGCTAGTCCGCTTGAGACAAGATGACTACTTTAATAGTTTCGTTAACTACAGCGCCCTTCAAACCGGAACACTGCAATTCATACTAATAGGAAAGTATACTGCTCATCTAATTGCTTCGTTGTATAAAAAAAAATATAGACGTCGCTACATGTATGCTCAAGCGAAGTACAACTCTCTCTTTCTCTCTCTCTGTCCCTTTCTTTTAATAGCTATTTATCTCATATATAGTTCGTTGAACTTTCCTTATTTTTACCCTTCATTTCCCTATGGCATTGGACCAGTCACATAGCTCATAGAACCGATGGACGTTGGGGTCTTGAAAGTGATTGAAAGGCAGACCTTACAATAGGCAGTCCTGCAGTCTAGGGCTATTAAGAATAGGACTAAGGTATTCCCTGACTGTCGTACAAGGCGACTAAAAGGATGCTCAGGCTCGTCAGCCTTGGTGGAGACCTTCAGAGCTCAAGCGAGCCTTAGTAGGACAGCAAATACATGGTGGTCTTGTATTTGCCGTAGCACTGCGTGGGTGATAGGGATGTTTTATCCAAAGTGCAGGGGTGCACCGTTGCGTTCCGTAGAACCCGGAGTCCCTCCTAATATACTGATAGAGACTACCGAGGGGGAATAGTAGGTAAAAGTCCCACAAAAGCTTGTCTTCCCCCCAGAGTTATCTTTTAAGAATCCCATTAAGTAGACAGAGGATCCCAAAAGAATCGCTTGGAGCCACTAGATTCAGACAGCGCAAGACCGTGCTATGTGGAACATAATACAAAAGATCCAAGTTCAGCAGTAGACGTCCATCGGTTAAATGATGATGATGATTTCCCTATGTCCTCAACATCAGCATCAGTCTCATGACACCACATTTATCTCTTACGTCTACTGGTCTCGCCTAAAAGTCTCCAAGGCAATTGTTAATGTATAAATAACAGACAAAACCAAATATATAACATATAGATAAAAAGCCTAGGCGTATAATTATAGAGGTGGTGATGTTAAAACATACGCGGGACCGGGGTTATTTATTGTCTATGAGCGTACCCGTGAATTTGTGACGAGGGTGAGCATGGCGGTCCTTGAAGCCAGGACATGATTTTATTTCCTCTTCTTCTCGCTGATAGTATTGTTCAGAAGTTTAATTTCCTTATTTTATTATTATATATATAAATCCTTTATCCTATGATACCTCAACATGTATTATCATCCAGTAGGGACAGTTCGTCAAGTCCAAAGCTGCGAATAATCTGGAGTCCCTTCTTAAATTGCGTCTATGCTTCGTACCGGGACAGCCTTCGACTTTATATAAAGTGCACGGCCAGCCGTCTTTGGCCTATTGTTGCCATATCTGGGCAGGTGCTGCCAGAACCCATCTAGCGGCGCTAGATCGGTGGAGGGGCGGGCTAAGAGGCTTGTTGTATCACCATCATCGTCAGCCAATAGAAATCTACTGCTGGAACAGACCTTCCCTAATGATTTCCACATCGATCGGTCCACAGGCAGCATGGCCTTTGATACCGCCGGGCACTGGAGGCCATTGTTAATTTTTTTATTTTATATTATTACGCCACCACGCTGCAATAGCAGTAGCATTAGTAGCAGTAGTAGCAGTAGCACTAGTAGCAGTAGCACTAGTAGCAGTAGCAGTAGCATTAGTAGCAGTAGTAGCAGTAGCACTAGTAGCAGTAGCACTAGTAGCAGTAGCAGTAGCAGTAGCATTAGTAGCAGTAGCACTAGTAGCAGTAGCAGTAGCAGTAGCACTAGTAGCAGTAGCAGTAGCATTAGTAGCAGTAGCACTAGTAGCAGTAGCAGTAGCAGTAGTAGCAGTAGCACTAGTAGCAGTAGCACTAGTAGCAGTAGCAGTAGCATTAGTAGCAGTAGCAGTAGCACTAGTAGCAGTAGCACTAGTAGCAGTGGCACTAGTAGCAGTAGCAGTAGTAGCAGTAGCACTAGTAGCAGTAGCACTAGTAGCAGTAGCAGTAGCATTAGTAGCAGTAGTAGCAGTAGCACTAGTAGCAGTAGCACTAGTAGCAGTAGCACTAGTAGCAGTAGCAGTAGCAGTAGCATTAGTAGCAGTAGCACTAGTAGCAGTAGCACTAGTAGCAGTAGCAGTAGCACTAGTAGCAGTAGCAGTAGCACTAGTAGCAGTAGCAGTAGCAGTAGCACTAGTAGCAGTAGCAGTAGCATTAGTAGCAGTAGCAGTAGCACTAGTAGCAGTAGCAGTAGCAGTAGTAGCAGTAGCACTAGTAGCAGTAGCACTAGTAGCAGTAGCAGTAGCACTAGTAGCAGTAGCAGTAGCACTAGTAGCAGTAGCAGTAGCACTAGTAGCAGTAGCAGTAGCATTAGTAGCAGTAGCAGTAGTAGCAGTAGCACTAGTAGCAGTAGCACTAGTAGCAGTAGCAGTAGCACTAGTAGCAGTAGCAGTAGCACTAGTAGCAGTAGCAGTAGCACTAGTAGCAGTAGCAGTAGCACTAGTAGCAGTAGCACTAGTAGCAGTAGCAGTAGCACTAGTAGCAGTAGCACTAGTAGCAGTAGCACTAGTAGCAGTAGCACTAGTAGCAGTAGCACTAGTAGCAGTAGCAGTAGCATTAGTAGCAGTAGCAGTAGTAGCAGTAGCACTAGTAGCAGTAGCACTAGTAGCAGTAGCACTAGTAGCAGTAGCAGTAGCATTAGTAGCAGTAGCAGTAGTAGCAGTAGCAGTAGCACTAGTAGCAGTAGCACTAGTAGCAGTAGCACTAGTAGCAGTAGCACTAGTAGCAGTAGCAGTAGCATTAGTAGCAGTAGCAGTAGTAGCAGTAGCAGTAGCACTAGTAGCAGTAGCAGTAGTAGCAGTAGCACTAGTAGCAGTAGCACTAGTAGCAGTAGCACTACTAGCAGTAGCAGTAGCACTAGTAGCAGTAGCAGTAGCACTAGTAGCAGTAGCAGTAGTAGCAGTAGCACTAGTAGCAGTAGCAGTAGTAGCAGTAGCAGCTAGTAGCAGTAGCAGCAGGAGCAGTGGCAGCAGGAGCAATAGCAGCAGGAGCAGTAACAGCAGGAGCAGTGGCAGTAGGAGCAGTAGTAGTAGCAGTAACCAAAAAATTTAAAAGACATAAGATGTTGAGTCTTGTTACCCCAGTAATTACATTAGCCACTGCTTCTTTCAAACCGGATCACAGTAATGTTTTCATAGTACTGTTTGCCGTCTGCAATAAGCGCTGCGGTGGTACCTACCTAAATGGTCTCCGGCAGCAGAGACACTACCAACAATATATATGGAGACCTGTGCTCGCCAGTAGGACTCATTTAGTTAATAAGGATATATATATATACGAAACCTTCAGCTGCTCGTGGTGCACCAAACGAGGCTCTCACCAGCAACCTGGTGGTTAATGGGCCAAACTGACCCATATAAACTCCCAGTGTAGGCCTATGTCCAGCTGTGGACTTCTGTCGGCGGATAATGATGATGATGTCTCTGTTGCTACAGACCGTCTAGGTACCACCGCAGCACCTATTGCAACTGACACACACTACTGTTCCGGATCGAAGGGCGTTGTAGTAAATTATTGGAGTAACGAGACTGTCATATATCTCAAGGCGATGAGCGCAATGTGGTGCTGTGTATATCACCCTAACTAAAGCCACGTTGTCATAGGCAAGCGTATCACTTACCATCAGGTAAACTCTTGCTACCATCGTCGTTTCGTCGAACAAAGAAAATGTTCCTCTAGAAAGGCTTTGAAGGTGGAATATCCTTTCCCGAAAGGTCTTACCAAGACATGGTGGACTGTCCCGTGGTGCACGATCGTGTGGTGACTGTGCGGTGGTAGATATTTGTTCAGAGGAACATTAATGGACGGGGCAGGGCTCGCGTTTCCGGTGGTGGGGCGTGTGCGTGCTGTCCAGGGATCTTGTTACCCACTTACCTTCAGACTTAACAGCATATATCGTTATTTATACGCAAATACAAGATGAGAGGGATAAGAAAGGTATAGTTAGGATATTTACATGACAATCATCATCATCATCATCAGCTGATAGATGTCCACTGCTGGGCATAGGCCTTACCCAAAGATCTCCACAACAATACAACCCCATAATGAGTATGAGATAGAAGAATCGTTTAATCTGCTTTGATATGTGTCGCACCAGGTCTCAGAGACAAACCTACATAAGGTATCTCATTATAAGCCCTAGGGTTTAAACATATCTTTCTTTATCCAAACCTGATGCTCGACAACCTTCGTAGTGGTGTGTCACGTGAAACTCAGTGTACTTTTCCGTTCATTTCATTAGCGATCGTGAGCAGATAACGTTACTGCTCCACGTTCATCCAGAGCGCAGTACAACCGAAATTTGCAGATCATTCAGACAAATACAACTGGTGGTGGCCACCAAAAGCAACAACTGTTTCAGCAGTAATAAACAAACACTATGTTCAGGTTTGAAGGGTGTTGTAGCTAGTGAAATGATTGGAGTATCGAAACTCAACATCAGTCAACATCTGTTTCAATGCGGGCTTCATATAGTGTAGTATGTACCATCTTAATTAGCAACACTATTATGGGCGTACCACTTATATTCAAGTGTCGTTTCGTATTATAAAAAAAATATATATGCTAGAATAATCTAGACGAAAGCCCTTCAACATTCACAGCTTTGTTCCCACTTACCATAGTATATTTTTTTTTATTTTGATTAAGCGACGAGACGTTCACCTGATAGTAAGTGATACGCCTGCCTATAACACTGTGGCGCTGGTTAGCTCGATATCTATTGTAACATATTTTGTTCGTCACCTTGAGATGTAAGACGTTGAGTCTTGTTACCTCAGTAATTTTACTAGTTACATCGCCTTTCAAACCGGAACAGTAACATTTGTATGCTATTGTGTCTCAGCTGCGATAGGCGCTGCGATGTTACCCACCTAGACGGTCTTTATTTACAGTCCTTTTTTTGGCTTTGTGGGGGAAATCTTCTAAAGATACCCTGCTTCTGGAGGGGAGTCAACGTTATATGAGATGCTTACTCAGTAAAATCCCTTCGCTGGTCTGCATCAGTGCATTCGGAGAGGCTCCGGAACCTCTTATAGATCGCACCGGTGCCCCTCTACACTTTGTATGTTACGTATCTAAGGAGGAGCCTATCCCTCCTAGGCACCATCGCTGAGCCATACGCTGTCCCACGCAGATTCGCTTGTTGAGCGATAAGGCGCACCACCCTCCAGGTCCGTGAAGATATTATACCCATTATAGTCGCCTTCTACGACAGGCAGGGTTCACCTTAGTCTTATTCTTACTAACCAGAGACTACAGAGCTTAACAACAGAGGCCTACCATCACTGTAATGCTTTTCAAACTGGAATTTGAATATATATTATATCAAAACGTCGTAATTGATTTTTATTTACTCATACCAATCAACTGCTAGTTAGAATGTTTACAAAGCGACATTTATTGCCTTGAAATATTAATGTAGTTACCGAAGTAATTTCACTAGTTACAACCCTTCGAACCACAGCACAGTAATGAATGCACGGTTCTGCTTGTGGTAGATGTAAGCACCGCAGTACTACCACCCTTTAGGGTGACCACTAGTAATAGTAACGTCTAATTCACACAATTGCAACTAGTTTAATGTGTTAGTATCGCGTACACTGCGCACAAAACACACTCGAGTTTGAAACATAAATAAATAATAACATGATTACGTCGAATGAGCCTTAATCACCCGCTAATCACGGCTCTCGCTGCACCACCATGGTAATAACGTAATGGCGCGGGAGCGGGACGGCGCTGCACGTGCGAGCGGGACGGCGCTACACTTGTGAACGGGACGCCGCTACACGTGCGAGAGGGACGGCCGTATCCAGTTATGGCCGGCCGAATTGGGAATGCGCATGCGCGAATACGAGGGAAAGTCGGACGATTTAATTACATCACTTATGCAAAGTATCTGCATGATTCTTAGATGTAAACTTTAATTGTGTATTATCGGTTATTTATACTTAATCGTCTTCAGCCGATAGACGTCCACCGCTGGACATAGGCCTCACCCAAAGATCTCCACTTCAGATTTATTCATACTTAATATTTTTTTTTTAATACAAACAATACTACAAAACTACTGCTGGTGGAAGGCCCCTGTTGCCGGAGGCCGTCTACGTAGATACCACTACAACTTTTATAGCAGCCGACAAATAGTACTGTGCAAACATTACTGTGTTCCGGTTTAAAGGGCGCTGTACCTAGTGAAATTACTGGGGTAACGAGATTAACCATATTATGTCTTAAAAAGAAGAACTCAATGTGGCGTTGAGTATAACATCTTAAACACCGCTACGTTGTTATGGACAGGCGTATCACGTAACATCAAGTGAACGTCCTTCACGTATCGATGCTTCTTTAAATAAAAACAGTGATTTTGACCGCCATTTTATATTAAATATAATGAAACAATCATAAACTTTAGTTCTATATTATAGTTAGAAAAAACTGCTTGAAGCGAGCAGATCCAATTGGAGGAGAATTTTGGAAGATACCTATGTCCAGCTGTGGTCATCTGACTGATAATGATAACGAGAAGAAAACCATGTAAGCAGTTCGGGAAGAGGAGAAGAAGGAAAGAAGATGACAAAAGCAAGCTTTAAATTATGAATATTTAGAAAAATAAAGTATTTGGTTGAATACTAGCTTTTTTCTCCCCGGTTTGCTGGATGTAACACCCCCGCAAACCCTTCTAGGGGTAATATTTCGTAAGATCCATTCTTAGCTGAACAATAGTCGACTAAAGGAACAATCCTACCAAATTTCAAATCTCCAGGCATTATGGTTTCCGATATATCGTGATGTCTAAGAAAAATGTAATGAACAACTGATGGTAAGGGTGATGGCCATAATAATAGCGTCAGTATGAGTTCAATATCATGTTACTATAGGAGGTGGTGTTCTTGGGAGAGGTCTATGTCCAGCAGTGGACTGCTGCGGGCTATTGAAGCTGATAGCTACTTCAAACCGGAAGACAGTGCTGTTTGCAAGTCGCTGTTTGCAAGATTAAATATGGTTGTATGAAATTTGAACCATTATTATTATTGATTAAGATTAAAGTTTCTCGTGTAGTTATAAGCCCACTTAAATCCCACTGCTGGGATACTATGACTTTCACAGAGCGATAAGGCTATTTATACACCAAACTAGGGAAGTAAGATTAATAGATGTATAATTTCAACGAAATGTTGTTCTCGGAATATGACGATGATATTTTTCATCACCGGAAGTGCTTCTTCGATATCAGCGTACAGAATAAGCTGGTACGGCTCCTCATGATGGTAATTGGTAATAGTTTAAAGCTAATCGTCACGAGCTATGCCCATAGCGACGAGTGCCAGCCCATCATGTCTGCTCACTGCCGGATACAAGGTATGCATTACCAATGGCGGTTAATCGGTTATTTAGACAGTATTGCTAATCGAAGGCTAGTTACATCATGGGAAATAAAATATTCCCTATTTTAATGCAGAGTTTAGAAGGTTCTAGAAGTGGCAATTTATAGCAGAGGCATCACCGAAAAGCCTGAACACCACCACCTGGAAACAAATGCGCAGGCGTGAACGAAGTAGAGGGTCATAAAAAAAAAAAAAAAATATTATTTAACTGAGCGACGAGATAAACAGGTGATCACCTAATGGTAATGATAGAACCCATAAACGCGTAGAATGCTACGTATGACTAGGGAGGATGGTATACATAACACCACATTGTCCTCGTCATCTTGATACATGAGATATGAAGATCGATGTAACTTCCCACTCGTCTATTAAAAAAAAAAACTGGTAATATTTCAATGGTTGAACTGAATTTAGAATACTCGATGAAATCATCTATCGAATAAAAATAATACAGTCGGTGTCGGTTCAACCGTTTGCCAGCTACATCAATACAAATATACACTAATATAGTATTAATATTACAACATATGTAGCTATTATACATAGGGGTGGAAGGGGTTCCACCCAACACCTAAGGGAGCCCAAGTCAACCTCACCAGCACCTTAATGATTAGCAGACGAGGCTCTCACCATCCACCAACCCGCACTGGGCCAGCGCGATGGATTAAGACCCAATTCCTCTCAATGAACTCTTGGATATGGAGATCTATATCCAGCAGTGGACGTCGATCAGCTGATGATGTTATTATATGTATTTAAGAAGAGCTACTGGTGGTAGGTCTCTGTTGCCGGAGGCTGTCTACCGCAGCGCCTATTTTTGTAGTCAAACAGTAGTGTGCAAATATTACTATATTCCTGTTTGAAGAGCGCTGCAGCTAGTGTGATTACTGGGGTAACAAGGCTCTACAGTCTCAAGGCGACGAGCGCAATGTATACCATTTTAACTAGAGTCGAGTTATGGGCGGGTATCACTTGCCATCAGTTGAAGTCCCGTTCGTACTGTCGTTAAAAGTTAAAAAAAAAGTAAAAATATTATAGAAACTTTGACGTTGTGTGCTTTTTGATATGATTTAAAAAAAAATATATAGATAATATAAATGGTGTCGTTGTGTAAATATTGTATAGTCTGTGGCGTTTACACAATCGAGGCACGCGCCCGCTGAGTTACTGATGTGACATTATATGGACGCGCGCACGGCGGCGGAATCGACAAGTGGCGAGACGGCTGCCGTTGAGTAAACATCCTAACTACCACCTCGTGTTGGAGACGCACTGCCTAATCCTCGAGAACTGATCGTCATTTTCATCCAACGACTGTGATGATACGTCCACTGCTGGACATAGGCTCGCATCCAGTGGGTTCCCGCGATCCTCACCAGATCGTCGGTCCACCTTGTGGAAGACCTCCCAACACCTCATCTACCGGTACGCGGGCACTACTCGGGGACCTTAACGAGTATCCAACTGTATCCATCAACTGGATCTCTTTGGATCTTATTACTTTTGTACTTAGTAACTTACTCTGTACTTCAAACAGCTCTGTTCATCATCAATACAGTCCTCATATTGCTGCGTGGGTTGTCATTCACCAGAAACCCTGCACCCCACCACAATACTTCTACAGGTTTATAATACATTAGGTTAAACAGTATAGATCTAGGAATCTGTATTTACGAGTATATACTACGTAGTATATATCGAGTATAATACTCGATATCAAGAGATACAAATGGAAATATGATATGAAAAATAAAAACGATATCATTTAGTTTTAGTGACAAACTTGAAGTATTCTTTAAAGTGCACACTTGAGGAGCAGTTCATCATCATCATCATCATCACCAGCCAATAGGCGTCCACAGCTGGACATATACCTCTCCCAAATATCTCCACAATGATCAGTGCTACGTTGCCGTTGGATCTGCCAACGGCTTCCTGCGACCTTACAATTATCATGGCTTCCGGCAACGCCGGGCTACAGGGGCCGTTGTTTTTAGGGGTTGATTGGGCCATTTTCCACCACGCTGGCCCATTGCGGGTTGATGGGATGCAGAGCCTCGTCTGTTGATTAGCATTGTGCACCACGAGCAGGTGAGGTTGGCTTGAGTCCTGTGAGTGATTGTGCGGAACCTCTGAGCAGTACATGTTAGTTAAAATATTTACACAACACAATAATTATTAATGATCAAGGAAATAAGAAATCTATATACATTACGCATCACTCGCTTCTTTGTGAGCCCGCATAAATGCTTGGTGCAGTGCCGCCGGCTGATTTAAAACGATCATTTGAAATCCAAATGAGACGAGGATTAAACATATTTCACGCGGTGACGAGCGCTTGTTGCTGGACTCTTAGAGCAGGGGTCAGCAACCTTGTCTGGACAAAACATCCTTTTTATTCGACAAAGTGACGAGACGTTTGTGACGTCCACAACAACGCTAGTTGGGATATTGCAGTCGTCGCATTGACCTATAAGATGTAAATCTAAAAGTAAATCTCGTACTCCGTTACTGCACTAGGTATGACGTCCTATAAACCGGAACACAGTAAGGTTTTCATACTACTGTTTGTCGGCAGAAATAAGAGCTGCGGTGGTACCTGTACAGTTTGCAGCAACAGAAACGTGATAACGATAGAAGAAGTTATAATTATGTTAAATTTACTGTGACTAGATCTCTGTTGCTACAGACTGTCTTAATACCACCGCAGCTTACCCGACAAACAATACTATTCAAACATTTCCTTTTTCCGGTTTGAATGGCGCTGTAGATAATGAAATTATTGAGGTAACGAGAATACTTCTTGTGCGCAACGTAGCGGTCCAATGTATAACATCCTCTAGCGCCTTTAAATAAAAAAAGGAAAGAACAAATAAGTGATGTCTATGGTTAGTAATAGACAAGTAGAAGATTAGATAGTAACAGACATCAAAACAACAGATTGATAATTATATAATAAGTTTTGATTTGTAATATTAATAGAACAATATACAGTCCTTTGAAAATGAGTTGAGGCCTTATTGGGCCTTATGGGGTTATCACTTAACGGAAAGCTGTAGATTAATAGATGTCAGTATCCTCGCGATGAAAGCTCAAGTGATGATTAACATACATACATACATATATATCACGCCTCGTTCCCAGTGGTGAATAAACCTGAACATGTTCAAAACGTAACAAACAAACACACACAGGTTACTTATAATAACATGCATATTTTTAAAAAACGCAATGAAAACGGTTTAAAATCCGATTCGCGCCAAAAATGCTGTCACAATGAATAAAACGTGCCACAGATTAAACGAAGGCAGAGAGGTTAGAGCGCCGGGCAAAGAGTAGCGGAGTGGCGATAAAGAATTCAGAACGCACACTCCCCACCCTGGTGGCAGGAAACTGCATCGCTGCAACGGGCCCATTAAAATATCACACGCACACACAAACTGAATTCTGATTTGAGCGTCTGCTGTTCAATAAATATTTAAATCGTCATTGATATTAAATTATGCATTTGTTTTTCTATACTTTGTTTAATAAGAACGTATTTATTATATTTAAAGGATTTATTTATATTCTGTGATTATGTTTGGTTAAGGGGAGAGCTGTGCTAGGAGTTTCTATGCGAGAAGAACTGTCGTCGACATAGCTCAAAAGATTGCTAGACTTAAGTGGCGGAGGGCAGGATACATTGCTCGAAGGCTTGCCTTGACGATCTGATGAGAACCGAGGAAACCAACTAGATGCAAGCATCGCAGGACCGATCGATGTGGAGATCTTTGAGGGAGGCCTATCAGTGGACGTCTATCGGCTGATGATGACGTTTATATCCAAGGTTTTTGAAAGGCTGTAGCTGGTGTAATTACTGGAGTAACCAGACAATGTGGTGCATTGTATACCATTCTAACTAGCGCCGCATTTTTATAGGCAGGGGTATTACCATCAGGTAAACGTACCTCTCGTCTCATCGTATATGTAGTATACTAGCTATTCTTCGTCCTCTATGCTCGATCCTCAACTTTTGGGATAGCACTTTATAGAATCCGTTCTTACCTGCTCTGTACTCAGCAAAAGGAATATTCATACCATAATTTCAAGTCTCCAATCCTCATGTCTCCAGAAATACCGTGATGGTGCATAGGTGGAAATCTTATATATATAGTATATAAAAATGAATACTTATAAGAATAAATATAAAATCTTCTAAACATATATCCAGTCCAAATGACTATTTTGGTGTTAGGTGGTTAAGAGGTCTAGATGACGGTGGTAACGGATGTAGCAGTAAGGTTTTACCAAATATATTAAATATCATTTATCTAGTAATAGAACTTAGTACACAACAATCAAACTAGTACACAGTAATCTAATAGGGGGACCGGAAAGTAATGTCGTTTCTGCGCATGCCAATACTTGATTGTCATTTGTCAGCTCATTGTTTTGTTCAGAGGCGTACCAAAGACATTGTGAGGTTATAGTGATTTCTTTACTTATAGACAATTGAATTACAATTTTTTTTTGTAATTTTAGGTAAAATGGCCAGCCAAATACCAGAAGAGGTACACATCCGGCATTGCATGCTCTTTGAGTTTCGCAAGGGAAATAACGCAACAGTTGCTACCAAAAACATTTGCGATGTTTATCCAAATGCACTGGACATTCGTAAATGCCAAAGGTGGTTTTCCAAGTTCAAATCGGGTAATTTTGATCTTTCCGACTCGTATCGATCAGGAAGACCATCAGCGTTAGACAACGACGTGTTAAGGGCGGAAGTGGAAGCAAATCCGTGTCAGACGATCGAGGAATTGTCAAACAGTCTCAACAAACCTTGGTCGACCATCCAAGAACATTTGAAGCAGATTGGAAAAGTAAGCAGAGCAGGTGTTTGGGTCCCGCATAATCTGTCCGAACAGAATAAGGCTAACCGATCAATCACATGCAACTTATTGCTTCAACGACACAACACAAGCGTTTTTTGATCGCTTGATCACAGGAGATGAGAAATGGGTCCTGTATGATAACCCAAAACGCAAAAGGCAGTGGCTCTCTCCAAATGAAATCCCTCGGAGTACTGCTAAGCCAGGTTTACACCCCAAAAAAGCGCTTTTGTGTGTTTGGTGGAGTATTCGCGGCATTGTTCATTTTGAATTACTGAAACCTGGAGAAACTGTTACTGCAGACCTCTACAGCGAACAATTGCAGCGAGTCAATCAATCTTTAATTGAAAAGTGGCCAGCGATTGTCAACCGAAAAGGCGTCATTCTCCAACATGACAATGCAAGACCGCACTGCGCAAGGCGAACTCTAAAAAAAAAATTAATGAATTGGGGTGGGAGGTGCTGCCTCATCCACCATATTCGCCCGATGTTGCACCATCGGATTTCCACTTATTCCGAGCGCTGCAACACTTTTTAAGTGGCAAAACATTTGCAAATTTGGATGATATCCAAAATGCCATCTCTAGATATTTTGCCGAAAAACCAATTAATTTTTATCGATCAGGGATTGAAAATTTACTCACTAGATGGCAAAAGGTTATTGACAATGATGGGGAATACATCATTGATTAAAAATAAAGACTCGTTAAAAATGTATGTGTTTGTATTTAGCGTAAGAAAACGATATTACTTTCCGGTCCCCCTAATATATGCCGTGCTAGATTGGTACACTAGAACGACCTTAAAGAGACAGCTTCACAGAAGGCACCACAACTTGTGCCTGTTGGTGCTGGTGCTTGTTAAGAAGTTCAGGTCGAAAACAATATATATTTGACTCAACACAGTGCTAACTATTCTGTGACTTGTGTTAGTCGCCTTTTTCGGCGACTGACGAACGAGAGGTTGCGTCGCTATCTTCCAATAGTGCTTCACGGTAAATCTCAGCTGCTGGAGACTGTCCAGGTGGATATCACCACCGCTTCTATTCTTAACAGCAAACCGATATTGTTGAGATTACTGTGTTCCAATTGGAAGGGCGCTGTAACTAGGGAAATTCCAGGGGTAACGAAACTCCATATTTTTTTAACAGTTTTTCAGTGTATATCATCTAACTAGCGCCACATTATTATAGGCGTAACACTTGTCATCAAGTAAACGTTTCTTCAGTTTCGTCATTTTTCTAGAATCATCTCCATCAGCCGCAAGACTCCACTGCTGGATATGGGTCTTCCTCGAAGATCACAACGATTGGTCCTGTGTTGCTCCCATCCAGCTATTTCATGCGACCTTCACCAGATTATCGGATCACCTAGCGAGTGGCCTACCAACACTTTTCGGTACGATGTCGCTTTTTTAAAACCGTGGTGCTTCTGTCAGTCCTTCGAATGCTGTGTCCTGCCTATTGCCACTTGAGATCAGCAATCTTTGTACTATGTCGGTGACCTTAAGTCACCAAGAGACAGGTTTCGTGGAGCAGGACGCTCTAGTTATTGAAACTACCGGGGTAATGAGACATTTTATAGTCCATGCAACAAGTGCAGTTGTGCAGTGAATATCATTCTAACTATCGCTACGTTGTTACAGGCGTAACACTTATTATCTAGTGAACGTCTCGTTCGTCTAATCGCTTCGTATAATAAAGAAAACAATAATATCTTGTACGGTAAACGTTCCGAGGCACGCCGCGCCACACGTACGGTATCACATAACAATATAATATTCCGTGCGCGCCCACCGTTCCCCGTAATGTCGAATAAACCTGTGTTTCCGACTATTTCTGACGTCTATTTTAATTTACCGCTCGAACTTCAAGAAAACATCCATTAAAAGTTACGATAAAAATGTTAAACAGCGTCCGAATACCAGCTTTATTGTTATTCCAATAAGAAAGCGTCCGCGCGGTACTAGGTACGGTGTGCAGCAGCAGTAAGCGGGCAGCCCACACGGATGGACTCTACCAACAAATATTAATTAATATAGCAATTTACTGGTGGTAAGTCCCTGTTGCTGCAGACCGTCTAATTAACCTGTGGGATTACTGGTGTAACAAGATAATATTTTACGTTTGAAGGCGACGAGCGCCATGTTTGTTATGGCGGCGGGAGTATCATTTACAATCAGGTGAAAAAAAAAAAAAGAATATTTGCGAAATATAAATTCAAATTCGGAATATACAACGTAATAAAAATGTAGGAATTTTTTTTTTTTTAATAAATCGCTTTGTGTGTAGTGTCATTAGGCAAACAAGTCGGTAAACAATAGTGATATTCGAAGTGCGAGCCGACTATAAACCAGTGGGGCCGGTGGATGGAGGGGCTCGCTGGAACTGCCCGTGTGGCCAGCCCGGCGGGTAACTAATACGTGAAATGCAGCAGGAATCGGTAATAGCGGCGGTAAGCGCAGCGTTGCCGGATTCCGAAACGCGGGGCACGTTTCCGAACGCACTCCGCTCCGCTCCGCACAGACTATAAATAGTAATGACACATACAACCTTTTTACTTACTCATCGCGTTCTAATCTAATTCGGATATCGATATTGACTTACATAATATTTATTTATTTATTTAATATATTTTGTACACAAACCTGTTAGAAATACGACAATAAGGATACAGAGTACAAGGGCAGTATTTATTTAATGTTGAAATCTCTTCCAGTAGGCCCGCAGAGCGAAAGAAGAATTAGAAACAAACCTTGTGCATACAGTAAACATTACATATAATAATATATACATATCACAAGATACAAAACAATACATATACATATACTTACTTTTATATTATGATACATTATACAAATATATATATTTTTATTTAATATGGTAAGGATAATGTTCTTTAACAG
The DNA here is from genome assembly GCA_029032895.1 of Troides oblongomaculatus. Taxonomy (NCBI): domain Eukaryota; kingdom Metazoa; phylum Arthropoda; class Insecta; order Lepidoptera; family Papilionidae; genus Troides; species Troides oblongomaculatus. The sequence continues at coordinate 1,306,699 of JARDWC010000147.1, forward strand.
ATTTCTTGAACGCTGTTATGGTATATATAATATATGTAAGTCAATATCGATATAATCATTAAGAGTATATATAGATATAACATTTTAGTAATAGTTTGCTCTTCTTCTACTTGTGCCTCTCCACTACTGGAGGTTGGCCGTCAGCTCAGCGAACTTCTCCCGATCCTGTGCCATGAGAGCACTTAACGATGATGACATATTTAGGTTCAAACATCAAAACTCTTAGACTTAACTATAATGAAAACTAAACTATGAAACATCGTAATAATTTAAACAAGAATATTAAAGACCTACTATGTAACAAATTCTAATAAGAATAGTAACAAAAATTAAAAAAAAAACTGTCAAAGGTTGCAATTATGTTCCATGTTTTTTTTATTTTTTGGATGGTTATAAGGGTAGAGAAAGATCGAAGAGAGTGTGGATGGATTGTGTGAAAGATGACATGTGTGAAAAGAGTGTGAGTTCAGTTATGACGGCTGATAGAGGGATGTGGGAGAGAAGTACATACTGTGCCGATCACATAGCTGGGAAAGGGCAGGAGGAAGGACATAAGTTATATTTAGATTATTATTGAAAATGCTCAATAAAATTAGTTTTCATTAAAGTTTAGATTAGAGTCAAAGAGTTGAGATGTTTGAACCTAAATATGTCATCATCAATAGGTGCTTTCTTCAATTTGAAGATTGGTTATTAAATTGAGAAAACTATTTCGATCCTTACTTATTCTTTTTAGCTGATGGTATTTAAACCTGCTCCATTATGTCGTCAAACGATTTCTTTGGTTGTACACCAGGTGAACGTTTTCTAAGAATTTTGCCCTCCAGGATCAACCTTTCGATACTCATTGAGGGCGTCCGAAAAAATGCCTTTTTTTAGCGGTTGTCTTCAACCAACGTTAGCTCTCTCAAGGAGGAGGAAGGAGACAAACTTGCACATTTTTTTTCTCTAATTTTTTCTGACTTGGGTCAGTACCAACCTAACTCATATCCATCCATAATCACCTTTTCCTATTTGCAGTTCTCTGGGAAACGTATTTACTAAATTCTAAAAACTTATTCCTAATTTTCTTCATCGTCAATATCGTCACCATCACCATCATCAGCTGATAGGTTTCTAATTTTCTTATTGCTAATTAAATAACTTAATTTCCTTATACCTATATTTGAGTCTAAGTCTATTTCTAAATCTATTCGTTTCCTCTCTAACACCGGGCACTCCACAATCAGGTGTATCATTGGTTCTTGTTCGCTCTTGCACTTGAAGCGGAACAAGTGCTCCGAAAATCCGCCATGACCTGTCAGGACTTGCCTGAGTAAATTGTCCATTTTTATTTCCATCCGATGCCATGCGGAAGAAGGCGCTTGGTGGTGCTGGCTGCGTTACCTTCTTTGTATCTTCGGTTCCATTCGCCCATCATGTCTATACGGATTAGACGTTTGATGAAGAAAATCAGGCACAGGTCATATTTTGGCTTAGTCTTTAGTATTTGCTCCGCCTCTTTAGCAAGATAATCAGCTCTTTGGTTACCTGGTTTTACACATCTGACGGAATCCCCACATCTCAAAACATTCAACTACGACATTCCTTTTTTCAAATTAAATATATACAGATATATGTCAACTTAACCTCATAATCCGTAGATCCGAGGATATTTTTAGTCGACTAACAGAGGTACCTTTTATCTCTGTCTGGATATGAATAGAAAGATGGGTAGTAGATTCCGTTATCAGTATTAAGATTCCGAGCTCTCCTTTACGATTGGATGTATGTGTAACTTAGCCAGCTCCCGCCAGAAGTTTCCAAGGTCGTTCACAGGTGGTGTAGGTCATCCGAATATTTGCGTCAAGCGGTCTACCTCTATCTCTCATTTCAGGATTACGTTTGCTGCTGTTTCGTCAGCTACTGGACTACATATACAAATTAGGATATCCATTGTAAATACTTAGATGTTTGTTGAGAGGACAATGTCCTGTGATGCTCACAGATGTTCAAAAAACAGTAAAGTTCAAGGACTGATAGACGATGGGACACCAAGGGGCTCTAAGACGTAATGTTGGCAGGCCCCACCAGGTGGTCCGACGATTTGAAGGTTGCGGGAAGCAGCTGGATGCGGGCAGCGCAGGATCGACTGATGTGGAGATCTTTGGGTGAGACTTATGTCCAGCAGTGGACGTCTGTCGGCTGATAATGATGATGATGAACACCTCGTGTCACGTTAGATCGTGTGATGAATTCAAAACGGCAGTACTAACCTCCTTGGTCCTTATAAAGCGGGATCAATTAAACGAAATTGCATGAAAGTTAATGTAGACAAATTGCACGCCGGTGGGAGGGGATGGGTGGGCGCTGGTCTCGGTGCGTACAGTCGTGAGCAATTTTTATTACTTAAGCTGCCAAGTGTACATCGCTCGACGCTAATGCGAGCCCTTTATTGTTGTACACGCGAGCTGGAAATTGATAGTTGAAGCGGTGAAGTGGTTGGGAATTGTTGTGCTGATGATAGACTCGTTGCGGTGTTGTTGCAACAACAACAACACAACAAATATTTATGTACTGTTAAATATGACGCTTTACTACTTGTAGTATTAATCATCGCAAGTTCATCATCCCTGTCATCTCTCTACTCTGTCTTCATCTACGTGTTGTTGGCGTCTTTCGATCTACTGCTTCATTCTATAAATCTTTAATCTTTCACCCATCATCATTATAAGCCGATTGACGTCCACCGCTGGACATAAGCATCTCCCAAAGATGTCCAGATCGATCTACCTTCCGCTGCTCTAGTTCCGGCGCTTTGCCAACGTTTGTCACAGTTACCATGGCCTTCAGTACCGGGCTGTCGTTTGTATTGCCTCATATGGGAGGATTTGGGCCATTTCACCCTCGTTCATTAATTAGCAGAGTACAATACGAGGAGGTGAGGTTGGTTTGGGTCCCGTGAGTTACATATATATTTTTGATTCTTCTTAATTGTTGAAGTACCTTTGTTATGTAGCATCATTAGCAATGTATATATATGTAAATAGAGAGAGAGAGACATTACTTGAAACTGCGTCGTTTTAACTGAAGGTAATAAATTCGTATTTGAAAGTTATCAGCCATTTATTACTTCCTGTTATTTAATAATATATCATTATAAGCAAATGATTTAGTTCCTTAGAAGGTATATACTTATATATATACTTCAAATATATAACAACTTTATATTTATGATAGTAAAAACAGTTATGAAGGTCTAACTAGTTAACTAGGTATTTAACTATTAATGATTTAGTAAATTGGCGCCAGTAAATTGATACTTACTCATAGGCCTCTCTCAAGAATCTCCACAGTGATGGTTCCCGCGCTGCCCGCATCTTACATCTTTCCATTTATCATCAGATCGTCAGTCAGCTTAGTGAGGGGCTTGCTAGGCACTGTGTCTTAAGCAGTCACTATTCGAAGATCTTATTGCCTCATCGGCCGCCAGAACATCCCTGTGCCCATGAGCAAGGCTCAAGATTAGCAATCTTTTTGTATTATGTCGTTAACATTAGTTCTCCTGCGGGTCTTCTTATTTCCGATTCGATCAAATCCTCAGCATGGCCAATTCCATTGCACTCTGTTCGGTTGATGAAAGCTTCATAAAAGTCTTTAGTTTTTCTTTTGTTTTGAATCATAAAAAACTGTGGTGATACCTGGTGAAAGAAAAGAATTTATTATTTCGTTTAACAACTTTCCCACCCGGCTGCACCCCCGGTCCGCTAACTGTTTACTAATTATAATACAATTAGCCCTTTTTTTTTCCCGCCAACCATCGACCATTAAATCTACATCAAAATTATTCCGCGCCTCCATTTTAATTATACGTCTGCGGAGAAATTGTTATTAGTTCTTTTTTAAATGTCAACTGGATACTTTATATAATCTGTATTAAATGGCGGTTAGACAATTAGCATTAATATCTTTATTAATGTTATTAAACTAAACTAATAGCGATTATAAAATATGTCAAGGCGACGGGCACAACGTGGTGTTGTGTCTATCATTCAAATTAGCATCACGTTATGGTCACTTACCTTCAGGTGAACGAAAAGACTTAACATGACGTGAACATATGATGTTATGTCTCTTTACTCCAGTATTTTTATTACCTACAGCGTCCTTTAAAGCGGAATATAAATATTCGCATAATAATGTTTGACAATTGGAATAGGAAGTACGGTGGTACTTACCTATAGTTAAGGAGTTACCACCAATAAGTGTCATATTATTAATTATATTCATCATCATCATCATCAGCCGAAGGTAGTCCACTGCTGGACATAGACCTCCCCCAAAGATCCCCACGTTTGTAGGGTTTCATGTGAGGGGATCTGGGCTATTTCCCACCACGCTGTCCTAATGCGAGTTGGTGGGAGCGAACGCCTCGTTTGTTGATTAGCAAGCTGCACCACGAGCTGGTGAGGTTGGCTTGGACACCGTGACGTGTTTGCGGAACCCGCTATACCCTTTTAATTATATTAATCGATAATAATTAAACGCTGCAAAGTTTGTTAGACAACACTATGTCATAAAGGCGCGCGAAATTATCCGAGTGCAGATTAAACAGTCCGCGTAGCAGATAAAAAACGATTAGCTAATTATAGCACACGCGATTTATAACGCCGCTGAACTATAAACGTTATAATTAATCAACTCGTTAAACGCTCGGGCTGTTATTTTATAGAATTATAGGAGGCGTCGTGACAGTTAAAAGTCGGGAGGGATGAGGGAAGGAGGCGGCCGGGTCATTAGTTTTAATTGGCCGATCTCGTCTCGGCCTCTATATTATTAACTTTCAACCATTATATGATCATATTATAAATAAACAGCTTTAATAGATTTTTTTTTAGAAAACTAGACTAACATTGAAACCTAAATACTAACACTTTCTAATTTTTAATCTATTCTTCTGTCTTTCTTGAGCATGTTGGTTATAAGTTCTATTGAATTATTAGCTTTTTATAGCCATGGGAATGCCTCTTTGGAAGATGAATTGATGGATAATGAAATACGATGATGATGATGAAGAAAATTAACCTGAATAATAACTTAAACAAAATATTCTGCGATATTATTCTATATTTGTATATTCATCTACACATACTTCTATCTAGTCATTGTGGTTAGGAATAGGAAGTGCCTCTATATAATTTCTTCAAAACCTAAAAGGTTAACAGGAAGAGAACAGAGAAGATATTTTGATTATGCTAATATAATTTAAATTAAATAATGTCATAATTACAATTTCAATGGCGTACTAAACCCACATTACACATATACTTGGCCACACAAGGCTTGAGATAATTATAATGCATCAGTTCAACATCTATACTGGAACATAACTCATGCATCTGATAAACCTAACGACTGTTGGAACTGAGGCCTTATTACTAACGTAATAAAGAGTAAATAGGTTAAATTTTAACCGTAAAATTATAATTGTGCGTAACGATTAACGAATAGAAAACTATTGTGTCAATATCGTAAACTGGCTCGATTAAAATTTGATCGTGTGTGATCGTAAAACTCGACCCCGGGGAGCGGAATGGCTTCCTTGAATGTAGCTTAAATTTTACGCTGCTTAAATTTAAATAAGCTCGTGCGTGATCTCGGTCAGAAGAAGATCTTAGACTGTATACTTGATAACTTGGATGTTGAGCAATCTTCCACTGTTAGTGTCGTACGCAATTTCTAGTTCTCTAGGAGTTTGCTCGAGTTAAAAACTAAGTAAGGCTCGAATTGGAATCTCAATCTGATCGCGAAACTTCAGTTTGATGATGGCACATAATGATGAAGAGTTTCCTTCAAGACTTCTAAGTTATGATACAATTCAATGAAAAAGTGGTAGACACATTGTTGTAGGTGAAAGCTGATATATATACAGACATGTGAATCGTTGGCTCGTTCCTCTGTTTTATCGGTTATCAGTATCAAGCAGCTTCTGAAGCAATCTCTTTTACATATATAATAATATAACAATAAAAAAAACACAACTCTAACCAATTAAAATAAGGATCATATACATATATTCCCTTACATCAACTCACGGGACCCAAGCCAGTACCATCAGCTCGTGGTGCAGCCTGCTAATGAACAGACGAGGCTCTGGCTCCCACCAACCGGCGTTAACCCAGCGTGGTGGATAATGGCCCTTAAAAACGTGGAGATCTTTTGGTAAGGCCTATATCCAGCAGTGAACGTCTCTAGATGATGAAATGAATTATTCACCAATCTAAAAAACGTAAAAAAAACTTTATTCGTAACAAAATTAAATAAACCGAAAAATTTATTACTTTTGCCTAGAATTAAAAAAAATATATATTTCACAATCTACACCGATTGGATGGGTAACGATACATATAGATAGTATATACGAGCTGATCGAAAATAAACCAGGTATAACTTAATCGTTCATCACTTAAAAACGAGTGAGGGATAGAAATATGAGCAAGTTATAATTTTTAAAGCAACGTAGCGGCGAGACGAGCAGAACCTTCACCTGATGGTAAGTGATACGCCCACCCATAAGAATACGACGCTAGTTAGGATGGTATATACTGCACCATGTGCTCATCACCTTGAGTCATAAGACGAAGCTACAGCGTGGTAACACGGTGCAGTGTACAACATTCTAAGCAGCGCCACGTTGTTACGGATGAGCGAATCACTTAACTTTGCGTCGTTTAAATTAAAAAAAAAAATCAATTGACTACAGCTAACATAAACTGTCACGTCACTTAAAGAAAAAAAAAACTTGGGAATAATATGAAAGTTCGCAGTCGCGTGAAAACGTCCTAAGGACCCGATTGTGTCCCTCCTCGCCCACTGCGACAAACGACAGAATTATTAATTTTATATTAGCGCGCCATTGAAAAGGGACTGACACGTCCACTGTATCGTTTTCCACTTCATCTATAAAGGCCATTATCTTTTAATACTCGAAAACTATTGCCGCCATCTTGTAATGCATTATACAAAATCACACCTAACCCTTATTTCTATGATAATAAAGTTGAAATTAACTCGGCAATTTGTGTTCACAACGGCAAAACAATTATGTTTATTTTTTTTAAGGCAAAGCGCAACTGCTCGCTTCCAAGAAGGTGTAAAGTGGCCCTTATTTTGTGTTATTTGTTATTTATATTTATTGTATTGTTAATAGGCACGCTAAGGGGGACGGTCCGTGTCCGTAAACTATTATTAAATGCTTATTTGGAACTAAATAGAATATAATGGCCGTGAATAATCTCTGAATTGTGAAGCGGCAATCAGTGTGCATTGTAGCGGACTTTTTGACATCTCTGTTGTCATCCACCGCGGCTTGGTCGCCGTTGCGGCCGGCGCGACGCGCGACCGCCATTTTGACATACGAATAAAGTTTAAAATGGCGCGCGGTTCGTTTTCGCAGGCGGCGGTTGTGTTGCGAATATTTTAATTCGAAAATAATTTAGAAAATGGCGTCTCCGCCGGTTCGTGAAAGATAAATTGTCAGTAGCACAATTTGTCGTTGAGGACTCTATGAATAGCTTTGTAATGTTTTTATAGCAGTTAATATTAATAACGTTATTTTTATGTAGCTACCAACCATAATTTTTTTTTTTATTATATATCTTGTAACCATGTGAAATTACTAACAACTTATATATATTACTTATTACTAACTGGTAGTAAGTCTCTGTTGATAGAAATAATTTAGATGTATAACACCGCAGCGCCTATTTATGCTGCCAAATGTTGCTATGTTCCGGTTTAAAGGGCGCTGTAGTTAATGTAATTACTGGAGTAACGAGGCTTGGTGTTTTATGTCTCAGACGACGAGCGCAATGCGTTGCAGTGTACACCACCTTAACTATCGCTACGTTATTAAGGACAGGAACGTCCTGCTCTTTTATTATATATGAATAAAAAAAAACAGATAATGAATGAATGATTGAAAAATAAAAAAATACTGCATTTTATTTATTAGTCTTATTTGCTACCGAAGATACTGTAGTAACGAGAAATACCACCATTAAGGTTATGAACGTTATACATTTGGATATCAGGTTGACCCTATGATCAGATATCCGTGTACCTAAAGCAACCTGGTACTAGTTAGGATAATAAACCAAGCGCTATATTGTGCTCGTTGCCTTGAGACCTAAAGTATCGAAACTAATTACCACAGTAATTAAAGTAAGTACAGCGACCTTCAGACCGTTAAATCTGACCATTTAATTACGAACAATACAAGCCAATTGTAATTATATGAGATTTATTGAATGTACCACTCTGCCACTTCACATTAAGTTGATGGTAAGTTTCCGTGTGAACTGTAGCGGGGGATGGTCGCTTGTCACGGTTAATTGTTTCGGGTTTAGATAAATTACACGTTGAAGTATCGCAGGGGCACTGATTCAACCCCCGTTCCTTTATAGGGGTGGTATAACGTTTTGATGCAAGAGCATATAAACTGTATTAGTTTATCGCATATTATTCACAAGATGGCGGAGAATAAAAATATATGAAAGTATTTGCTAAATAAAATATAATAGCAAAAAGTTGTAGGTTTTAATATTTCTTATATATATATTATATATCATAAATTATTAAGTTTTTATTATTTCAAGCATAGAGATGAGCGAGTTCATATGATGATAGTTAGTATGATATACACTGGCAACACATTCTACTCCTTGGTTTAGGTAATATATTTTAAATCTGTTACTTTAGTAATTTTACTAAGTACAGCAACATTCAAACGGGAATACAGTATTGTTGGCACAGTACAGTTTGTCGGCTTTAATTGGTGCTGCGGTGGTCCCTGGATGGCCTGCAGCAACAGACCTACCATGACGTTTAATCTAAAATGAGTTTATCCCTAGCTTCAACTACTACTAAGACAGATGTCTGACTGGACCTAACCAAAAAAAAAAAAAAAGTTAACTAAATGGTTAATAATAGCGGTCACCCATTCATGTCCATATGTCCACCGTGAAGTGGTTGACTTAAACAGCAATTATGGAGAGTGAATTAAATCGTATAACGTAATGGCAGCAGTGTGTCATTTTCGCATCTGCGCTGGTTCTGAGTAATAAGGGCACGACGAGGTAGTGCGGCCCCGGGCCGGGCTGGACCCCCTGCGGCGCGCACCGGCATTGCTAGACCCCCGCGCGTGGTACGGACTGCGATATCTAAACTGCATATGTATTAATTTGTATATATATATATATATATATATATATACAATTTAAAAATTATTATTATCAATAACACCTAAGATGATGTTCATTTCATGGTATCATCTTCATCGGTATCACACTTGACTGAGTGGACGTAATCATCACTTCAGGTGTCAGTGGAAAGCTCAACATGGTCACTCTTCTGTGATGGTCGCCTTTCTTGTGTCTTCATACAGTGGTAAGGACCATGAGTAAGTGGCACACGTGTCCTTGTTTTGGGAGTTGTCATTTTACTACTCATGTAAATTAGCAGAGAGGCTCTAGGGAGTAGTGGAAGCTCCAAGTGGAACTAATTACCATAATCACTCGTTGACCATGATTAGTCTGTCAAGTCTGTAACGACCGAGAAGAAGAATACCGATGGTGAAATCCACGATCCATGATCTTCTGTGACTATTATCACAATCCAGGGTAAATCCAATAATGTGTCATTACTGCTAATGTTTAATATTTTGTTAAATAAGAAAGAAAAGATTAACTTATCCAACTTCAACTGTTCCTCCGAGTTCCTCGACGGCTGCTATAGGTTCCTTGACAGATGCACTGAGATCCCTAGCAGTTGGTCTCAGTTCCATAATAGTTGCTCTAAGTTGCTCGATACTCGGTACGTGTTCCTTAGTATTTCCACCGAGATCCTAAAAAGTTGATCTGAGTCGCTCGATGTCTCTGAGTTCCTCGGCATTTGCAATAGGTTCCTTGACTTCCTCAGCTGCCCTGAGTTCCTCAGCAATTGCTCCCAGCTCCACAATAATTGCTCTAAGTTGCTCGATACTCGCTACGTGTTCTTCGGCAGTCGCTCCGAGTTCCTCAACAGTCGATCTGAGTTGCTTGATACTTGCTCTGAGTTCTTCGACTGATTCTCTAAGTTTCTCGAAAATTCTTCTGAGATCCTCGACTGTTGCTAGGAGATCTTTTATAATTCGTCTGATTTGTTGCACAGTTGCTCAGAGTTCCTAGATATGATGATTAAAGGCATTATTAAGTATAAATTACATTATTTAATAAATAAATTATGAATTAGAGTTAAACAATTTTTATTACTCGCCGGCAGTGCGGCCCTGTTCTGGATGCCAGTTAGAACCGACTCCGAAAGGTATCATCCCTCAAAATACAAGATCCTGCTAATTATTTTCAAAATAATGGCCTCGGCTAATTTATGGTCCTGGCCCCTAAAGTATGGTCTTTTAATGACCTGTCCATAGCCACAAATGGACTGCCTTTGTCTCGTTCAACGGTCGAAAAACTTTGTTTTGCGGTCACTAATTCAAATGGGATACCGTTTATCTTAATTATTGTTTGCAGTGTGAGTTATTCTAAAGGATATACACTAAGGATAAGCACTAAGGGTGTTTATTGTTTAAAACATTTCTTAGTAATGCTAAGTTTTTTATATTTCTGGACGCTGTGCGAATTATGTGCTTGTCTCTGTTGTATAGATACCACCGCAGCCTCTATTTCTGCTGACGATCAGTGATGTGCAAACATTACTGTGCTCCGGTTTGAAGGGCATTATACCTACTGTAATTGCTGGAGTAATCAGAATTAACATTTTGTTTTAAAACAACGAGCCTACTTATCTTAACTAGTACCACTTTGTTATAGGCGTTTCACTTATTATCAGGTGAACGTCTTGCTCGTGTCTTCGCTTCGTTGAATAAAATGTCTCTCAATTTTTGGATTTTTTTTTGTTAGAACAGAAAATTAAAAAAAAATTATTAGCCATACTACTGCACTGTCCCTATACCTACCAATGTTTAGGAGATTACTGAGTTCATGTCTTAGCTTAATTGTTTAGACTCTCTCATTGGGAAAGACGGAATCCCAGCAGTGGGACTAAATAGTGCTGTACATTCGTTAGTAGTTAGTTCTATTAACTGTACGTTTAACTAGAGTTAGTAAATTGAACGTTGTAATATACGTTAACGTATAAATTTGTAAAGGTTAGTGTTGCCATGTTATAAAATAGTAATCCCGGCCGCCCCGGGCGGGAATAGAGACATCAAGCTACCAGCGATGGTAATATTTTATTCAAATTACGGGTAACACGATACCGCGCTCGCTTACGTGCCCCTTGACTAGATCCTTGTCAGTTTTTGGTGTTTCTACGCTCATCTCCGGTTTAATATGGCGCTTGTTGGCGCGTTATTTATTGTCTATGGACCGCTTCTTTTTTTTTTTCTTGTTTTGTATACAAAGAGAAAAGGATAAATATGCTGTGATTCACGGTTGAACTGACATCAGGTCGACAGATTCAAAATGTAAAATATTGCTTTTTTTTTTAAATAGTCAAATATTTAAGTTGTTAATGGTATTCATACCTAGTATTTATCCGATATTTTTATCTATTAAAGGTACTAGTTTTTTAATTTTTATGAATCGATTTCTCATGTCTGCGGATTGTTGTCAGTTGTATTAATATAATGAACTCGTGATAACCATCAGCTGGCACTTGGCCATTATGGTGGATGAATACCTTTGGACTTCTTTCTCATAATAAGTCCTAGTTCCAGCAGTGGGAACAGCTGTAAAGCTGTTAATAGATAAGAAATAGTATTTTTGCTTTCGCGTTGTGAGACAAGACCTAGGGCCTCTACAGTTGGAACATAACCTTCTTCTTTTGTGATTTTTTTTTTCTTGTTATAGTTCTTGAGTAAAGTATTTTTTTGTTTATAATTATTTATTTATTAAGAAGATTGTATTCACACCAGTCACTATTAAGAAATTAAATATTTATACTGGTGATAGTTCTCTGTTGCTGGTTGTCGTCAGATTGCAGCTGATACACAGTAATATGTAAAGACTGTTGTGTTCCGGTTCGAAGGGCGTTGCAACTATTGAAATTGTAGTAATGAGACTCAAAATGTCTGAAGGTGACGAGCGCAACGTGGTGTTTAACGCTGTTATAAACGAGTACCACTTACCATCAGTTTCGTTGATTAATTGAATAAAAAATAAAAACATAGTATCTGTTAGGAATGCGCCCGCGCACGTGAAGCAATTTAACGCGGCCGGACGTACGTAAATAATGTAATAAAGTACGTAAATAAAGAAATGGAAATAATGGCCCATTGAAGGGGACGCTGTGGGGAGAATCTATTAAACAAATGTGACGTTTCTATGGAAATTAGAATAAATTTGATCGTCCAGATGGGGCGCACCCCCGCGGCTTGACCGCGCCGCGCCCATTGTCTGGTAGCCCATTGCTACCACATCGTTACCACGGCGCTGTCTTAATTCAGATATATAGATATATATGTATATGTGTGTGTGTCCAAGTTATTACTTACTCCTGTACTCCGTCATCAGCGATATGATCTTCAGCAGTCGATTATAATAGCTAAACTTTCTAATCAAAGGTTTGGAGAAGGAAGTCATGATTGAGGATTATCAGGGAATGGACTGGCGTATCTGATGCGTCCGAATTGTTCCACCGGACCGGAGACGGGACTGTACCACGCTGATCGTCAACCTTCACCAGTTGGAGAGGAGCTTTAACATGAACTTACTGTTCATTTAGTCAGCTGATTCAGGATATGCATTTAATAAAACAAAAGTATAGTTAGTAGTAAGTATTAGTTAACTTAAAAAAAAACATCAAAGCGCTTTAAAAATTACAGACGTTTGTAAATGAGTTAAATTATATATAATTAAATTCTGTTAATGTTCTGTTACAGGATATTGATTGTTTTGTATTCCATAGATACTCCATCGTTTCTATTTCTACATAATTTTTTTATATATTTGCATTTAGTATTATTTATGCGGTTGCTATGGTAACGGTTGGTATTGAAAGCTGTTTGCGGTTGCAGTTGCTCTCAAGGAAACAGCCTGCATATATAGCTGAGAATATACAGGAATCATATGATATAGGGTAGTTCAAGGATCATTAAGACATAAGTAGATTTTAAACAAACATACCAAGTTGTTAGTCATCATCATCAGCCTATAGACGCCCACTGTTGGACATAGGCCTCCCCCAAATATCTCCACTTCGATCGTTCCGGCGTTGCTCGCATCCAGAGGGCTCTCGCGACCAAATCGTCGGTCCACCTTGTGGGAGGGCTCCCAACACTACCTCCACCATATTTATTAGTAAGTGTAATTTTTTTTTTAATTTTATAAAGCAATGAAACGAACATCACGGTCACCTGATATTAAGTGATGCGTATATTACAACGTGGCGCAAGGATGTTATACACAGCACCACTGTGCTCTTGTTAAGACGTAAGATGTTAAGTCTGTTACCCCAGTAATTACACTAGCCACAGCGCACTGCAAACCGGAACACAGTAATATTCACACACTAATGTTTGGTTACGGATATAGACATTGCGATGGTATCTAAACGGTCATCGGCAGCAGAGACCTAGACACTAGATTTAGACTAGTATATAAGAATTCTGACCTTTGTTAGAACATATACAAGAAAAACGGTAGACTATGAATTCAAAAGACTAGTGTGCAAATATTTCTGTGTTCCGGTTTGAAGGGTGCTGTAGCTAGTGTATTAATTTAATGACTTAACAGTGCGTGGATCGTATCATCGCATTGTTAAGTAAAGTATAAGAACACGTTCATTCGAATGTAGAAAAAGTCGACTAAATATCAGATGGTTTTAATTTACTGTGCCGTTTGGCGATCGCTAGTTTTTTTCCCTTTCATCCAGGTGTCGCCGACACCAGCTCAGCCGCTGCACCATATTGACTTCTAATCATATACAAATGTCCACTTAATGTTGCGTGAAATCTTTACACTGCGACAATGCACGCGCCGGCGGGGTGTTGTGTAAACGATACAAAGGTCTGTAATGGACACCTTAACGTTTTTTTTAATACAACAAACTATTTATCAGTTCGTATACGTTACTATGGTAACGAGGTGATGGTAATTATGATTACCGAAAAATCGATATTGAATGTCTTTGTTGCTGTAGATCCTTTACGCATCACCGCAGCTATTATAGCCGATATATAGTACAGTGCAAAAAGAAATGTTATCCGGTTTGAAGGATGTGATAGCTAGTGAAATTATTGCGGTAATGAGACGTGCAGTTGTTTGAACTGTTTGTAAGTTCTCTTGTTATATAGCGTTAGATGACGTTGTGTTCGCGACTTCTCCAAACGCTGATATCCTCATTGCTTAGGATCTTCACACGAGCCTGACTTACACCAGGAGACAGGGTTGCCCAAGATTTCATAAAAAAAAACCTACTTGTCACCGGATCATATAAATTAGCTCTTCAAAGTGTATCGCGGCGCTCCATTGTGCACCACTCCACACAACAAAGGATGTTCACACTGCACACAACAATGGCGGCGCGGTGCAGCTCCCGGCACAATTACACCGGCGACCGGAGCTGGTCTGAGCGGGCATCAGCTTCACAATGGGCCGTGTAATTGAAATCGACACTTCTACCTCGAACTCAATGGGCGGACGCGGAGACCGGCAAAAAGTCACCCCCGGCCGGCGGGCAAGGGTGCGCCGCGCAAAAAATGTTTCAAACATCTGTCCCCGCGCAGCCTCGGCGGTGGATGATGTCTGGGGACGTGCAGCGGCAACGCGCCGGCCGCGCGCGGTGCGGGCACGGACCCGTGCGGGTCGCAGGTTTGAATTGGTGATGAGCAAAATTTATATTGGTCTTCGTATTGATAAAAAACAAGGCTATGACCACAAACACGGGCAAAAGCAAGAACAAGAGTAGGAGCAAGAGCAGGAGCAAATGCAGGAGCAAGAGCAAGAGCAGGAGCAGGAGCAGGAACAAGAGCAGGAGTAGGAGCAAGAGCAGGAGCAGGAGCAGGAGCAAGAGCAAGAGCAGGAGCAGGAGCAGGAACAAGAGCAGGAGCAAGAGCATGAGAAAGAGCAGGAGCAAGAGAAAGAACAAGAGCAAGAGCAAGAGCAAGAGAAAGAACAAGAGCAAGAGCAGGAGCAACAGCAAGAGCAAGAGAAAGAACAAGAGCAAGAGACAGAACAAGAGTAAGAGAAAGAACAAGAGCAAGAGACAGAACAAGAGTAAGAGAAAGAACAAGAGCAAGAGACAGAACAAGAGTAAGAGAAAGAACAAGAGTAAGAGACAGAACAAGAGTAAGAGACAGAACAAGAGCAAGAGAGAGAACAAGAGCAAGAGACAGAACAAGAGTAAGAGACAGAACAAGAGTAAGAGACAGAACAAGAGCAAGAGAAAGAACAAGAGCAAGAGAGAGAACAAGAGTAAGAGACAGAACAAGAGTAAGAGACAGAACAAGAGTAAGAGACAGAACAAGAGCAAGAGAAAGAACAAGAGCAAGAGAGAGAACAAGAGTAAGAGAAAGAACAAGAGCAAGAGAAAGAACAAGAGCAAGAGAGAGAACAAGAGTAAGAGAAAGAACAAGAGCAAGAGACAGAACAAGAGCAATACTTTGGAATGTCTCTCTTGCCGGAGACCGTGACGCTGAATATGAAATAAAACTATATAAATATGGTGATGACGATGATCATGACCATGTCTTTGATGAAGAGCTTATATTCAGCAGCGCGATCATCTAATGATGATGACGAACGTCTCCCGATGAATGTAAATACTTTCATTAAAAAGAACGCATTAGTAATATTGATGTTTGCTAAATGTACCATAAACAATATGTTTTTTTAAATCGATGAAATAAATCGATTTTTCTCTAAGAAATCGATTCACAACTAGTTAAAATAGTTTTAATAAATAAAATGTTCCCCACAATTATTCAGGGGGCGCATCGTGCGGCGCGGGTATTAATTTGCAAGCAATTGGGCGTAAACTACCCTTAACATTATACCCTTATTGATGCGTTACGAATGGGCCCCGCCCGCACCG
Source organism: Troides oblongomaculatus (assembly GCA_029032895.1). Lineage (NCBI taxonomy): Eukaryota > Metazoa > Arthropoda > Insecta > Lepidoptera > Papilionidae > Troides > Troides oblongomaculatus. The sequence goes on from JARDWC010000147.1 coordinate 1,322,773, forward strand.
CTTGTACCGTACAACGCCGGGCCGCCTGTCACACCGCAACGAAACTTATTAATTGCTATTTAAATTTCGACAGCCGTTTAAAAATGTTACATATTAAAACTCTAATATTATCTCTTTAATATTTATATGATGATGATGATGGTGCCGATGATGATAATGATGGTGATTATTTTTTAATTTCTTTGTTTAATACTATTATATATATGTTTCGTTTTTATCATTGTGCTAGGAAGATCTAAGTAGAAAGGGTAATAAGTCAAAAGCGTGATAACTGTTGACGACGTAGAGAGCGCGGTAGAAGACAATGAAGAAAAGAATCATATACAAAGTATTGGTAGAAAGAGCGAGAGAGAGAGAGAGAGAAAGAGAAAGAGACTCGCTTATATCTAGCGTATAAAGAACAATACTCTTTATACATTGAAGAGATATGACGAGCGAAACGACTTACATAAACATATGCCGGAGATCATCTTTGCAGCTGACAAACAGTACTGAGCTAACATTACTGTGATCCGGTTTGAAGGGCCTTACAAGTAGTTGTCTCTTGCTGGAGACCGTCTAGGTAGGTACCATCGCAGTGCCTATTGCAGCCGACAAACAGTACTGAGCTAACATTACTGTGATCCGGTTTGAAGAACCTTACTAGTAGTAGTGCCTCTGTTGCCGGAGACCGTCTAGTTACTACCGCAGCGCCTATTGCAGCGGACAAACATTACTGTATTCCGGTTTGAAAGACGCTGTAGCTAGGGCTATTTTTTTTTTTTGGGGATAACGTGGCTTAACGTCTTACGTCTCAAGGCGACAAGCGTAATGTGATGCTGTGAATACAATTCCAGCGAGCGCTGTGTTGTTACAGGCAGGCGTTTCACTTAACATCAGGAGACCGTCTCGCTCGCCCCTTAGCTTCATTAAAAACAAAAGTATTAGGATGTTTACACAGCACCTTAATGCGTTTCATATCTTTATATATATTACTCTTTAGAAAGAAAGAGAAGTAGAGAGTTTGATTAGATCATCATCAGATAGACGTCCACTGCTGGACTTAAGCCTCCCAAAGATCCCTACACCTGGTCCTACGCTGGATGCATCCCCAGGTATCAGGAGCGGTCGTTTGTAGTTTCCTATGTCCTATCCTATCCCATGGGTGGTATTTGGGCCTTATTCCACCACGCTGGCCCAAATCAGATTAGTAGGAGACTAATTATCTAGACTAGGCACGGCTCAGGTCATTTGGAATGTTGGTGCCTAAGAGTGCCTGTATCATTTCGGACCATCGGCCTTCTTTCTACAACCAGCTTATCCGGTTTTATCCGGTTGTATAGTAACAGTACTTCAATTGTGGATAATCTGGGGTGATCTTGTGGTGCAGTGTATATCACCCTAATTAAAGTCACGTTGTTATGTGTTGTATCATGTAATAACCGGTGAATGTTTTATATATAAATGTTGCGCTACGGCGTGACAGGCGGCCGCCGTGACGTTACAGTTAAGCGAATGTTTTCGTTTAATCAGCGTGCGACGAGCTCCCCGGTTCGAATCGTTGTCGCGTCAACCGGCGAACTAATTTTAAGGTTTTTAACCGTCCCCTCCCCCTTTTTTTGATGTTCGCCGAAACTGTTTCACACTACAGAGCAGTGATTTTTTTTTTAATTTCTAATTAATGTTTAGTATCCAATTTACCGCATCCATTGGTTCCACGTTGTTCGCGTCGCACCAGATTTCTTCACTGAGTGGGAGACGTGGGACCGTTCGAAGTGGAGATCTTTGGGGGGAGGCTTATGCCCAGCAGTGGACCTCCATCGGCTGATGATGATGATGATGATCCAATTTACATACCGGAAATACATATATATATATATATATATCTATATATTCATTAAGTATCCCGCGATCTTCGAAACTATTAGACATGAACACCCAAAATTTGGTGGAGACATTGCTTCTACCGTTTAGAGGTCAGCTTATGATGGATTTTACAAAATACCTTCCCCAAAGGGGTAGCGAGGCTGCTATTATTAAGTCTCTGTTGCCTGCATACCGCCGCAGCTTCTACAGTGATACAGCTGATAAACAGTACTGTGTAAACCTTACTGTTGTCTGGTTTTAAAGACGCTGAAGCTAATTAAATTACTGGGGTAACGAGACACAATATTTAAGGTTATTTTTAATTTTTTATTCTTTCACTACAACATTTTCAGCAAAGTATTCCTTCAGAGAGTTTGTATCCGTAATAGTTTTTTTTTTTGTTTCCTGAAGCGATAAGACGAGTGGAACGTTCACCTGATGGTAATTGACACGCCCGTCCATAACAACGTGGCGCTAGTTAGGATGATGTACACTGCACCACATTGCACTCGTCGCATGAGACAAGATGTTAAATCTCGTTACACCAATATTTTCACTAGCTACAACTCCCTTCAAACCGGAACAGGAATGTCTGCGCTGTATTGCAACAGGTACTTAGTCTCCGGTAGCAAAGACCTATCAGCAGTATTGGTTCCTTTAACGGGACATGGAGTGCTGGTCTTCGCGCTCTTACTTCCGGTCTCATCAGGGTTGGATGCGAAGGTATTCCGTTCCATCATCAGAGTCAGTAGGTTTATTCAAGCCAATACCATCATCAGATGCTCTCTATTCCACCAAGAAACTAGACCATTGACTAGACTTTCTACTGATAGTGCATCCAAAGTGACTTTAGAATTTTAGACACGGCATAGCGCTCTTCATCTTGATATATAATTCTCTTGTTACCGCAGTAATTTCTCTAATTACGGCACTCTTCAAGCATTATTAACATTGCTGTTTTGAAGCAGAAATAGGTAGCTGCGGTGATACCAAGAGTCTTCAGCATCAGTGTTACCAGTAAAGCTGTCACTCCATAATGCATACCAATAAATAAAGGCTGGATTTTATACTTTATGATATACGAAAATATTTATTACCAAGGTAATTATAACAAAAGTCTGCAATGGAATAAGGCTATAGGTTCTAAATTTATGAACTAGCAGCTAAAATTCCAAATGCCTTCATCCACCATGTTTATTACCTAGTAGTGATCACAAATACAGTCTATATCTCCTTATCGTACTATAATTAAGATCTAGATTGTCCTGGTTGTAGAACTGTAACCTAGAACAGGGATTACCAAATTGTTTTTGGACGAGACTCCTTTTACAAAATGAACTGCCGCTTCAACAGCGAGGCGTTCACCTGATGGTAAGTGACCACCATAACAGGGTGGCAGTAAGGATGGTACAGATCACCACATTACGCTCATCACATGAGATATAAAACGTCGAGTTTCGTTACCCCAGTAATTTCACAAGCTATCAAACTGGAACGCAGTAATGTTTGCACACTGACGGCAATCTCTCTAGTGCTAGTGCTAGTCTAGTCTAGACTGATATCTATACTGTTTTTACTTTTAATAGAAAATACTAAATAAAAAACCTTCAGGTCGGTTTAGTTGGGAAACCCATTTTGGCTGCAAAGGTTCCACCTCCACTAGTTCAGGAATTCCCTAAAGGTATCAGTCACACCTTAACCAGAACTTTAAGTACACACATAATTTAGTTACATAGAAGTTAATATAGTATGATATGATAATCTTCTTCATCTTGCTCTTTTCCCAGCTATGTGGTATCAGCACAGTATGTACTTCTCTCCCACATCCCTCTACCAGCTGTCTTATCTGAATTCACACTCCTCTTACACGTCATCTTTCACACAATCCATCCACACTGTCTTCGGTCTTCCTCTACCCTTATAACCATCCACTTTCATTCTCATTACTTTCTTTGTTATATGTTCATCATCCCTCCATATCATCATATGATGATATGATAACAATATATCTAATCGTGCTATTGCTTCCATCTTTCATCAAGTACTGTTTTTAATTATTATATAGCTACTATCTTTCTTTTCTTTGCTTTTAGTTCACGTCTTTCTTTCCAATGAAAGAAATTGCTTTCTGAGCAATAAGACCGTCCATTGTTCCTTTATGTATATATATAATGTACTTCATATCTTGTAATTGATGTACAATAAAGGATATATAAAGTAATATGAGTGTAGAGTTAATATTAAAAGATAATCCAAACGGAGATTACTAAACTGGCAGCAATAAAGCAACAAAATGGCCGCCGGCCGCCCGCCGCCGCGATTTCCCGCGATGTCAGCTTAAACCGCCGCAGTTACCACGACAATAAAACACATAGTACACAATACTCACAGATTATTACGTGTTTAAGATGATTTTTCCCTCGTGAATCGTCAATTTCGTTGTAAGAATGCACGTCTGAGCGGCACTAATAGTGTAGATATGGAGCTCGTTGGAAACAAAATGGCGGTCGCGTAGCGCGTCCCGTTGTCTCGTGTGTAAATGAGAATGACATTTGACCGTAACGGGGGCTTCACATGCGCCGAACAGTGACGGCGAGTGATCTATCAGAAACAATAGGGCAGTAGGACAGGATCACAAGATAAGCACTGCTTGTCGTAGAAGTCGACTAAAATAGTCTTGAGAGCAATTTTCGGTGAGCGAGTTTAAAATGGTCTTATATTTTTCGTACTAGTTTTCGCGGTAGGACCATAATAGGTGATAATTCTGGCGACAAACTTAAACTTTAACTGAAGATGTTAAGTTCTAACTTAACATCTTATTTCTTGAAGCGACGAGCACAATGTGATGTTGTGTATAACATCGTAACTACCGTCGTTATCAATTAGCATCGGGTGAATGGCGACACTTGTTACGGGACTCAAGCCAACCTGACCTGCTCGTGGTGCACCCTGCTAATCAACAAACGAGGCCCTGGCTCCCACCAACCCGCATTGGGCCAGCGTAGTGGGAAATGGCCCAAATCCTCCCATATAAACGACGACCTCTTGTGCCCGGCGCTACCGACGCCATGCTGACTGCCTCAATCGATGTGGAGGTCTTTTGGATGAGGCTTATGTCCAGCAGTGGACGTCTGTCGGCTGATGAACGGCTCGCTCGCGTCGTTGCTTCGTAGAAATTAAAAAAAAACTACAGCTACAACAGAGCGACACATACAGCTCAGATATCCTGTTGGTCCTTTTAATACTTTGGTACAACTGTAGTGTTTAGATTAATGTATAACATGTTCTTCGTCCTTCAAAAAAAGGATATATTTAGGATACTACTATTCCGAGTCCAGTTGTTCATCTGATCCGGACGACATGACTTCATCCGGTTGTTTATTATACCATCAATGTCCTATAAAACCAAAATAATTTTTTTTTTTAAAGATTTCTCGCTGCATGTAATCCGACCGCATCCCGGAACTGAAAAATGACAAAAGAACTTGTCACACGTCGCGGCGAGACGTGTCTCCATGGCACGGCACGGCAAGTCACGAGGCTGCTTTGGAAACAGACAGCGTCTAAGTCTAGATCTACTATTCCGCGTTACAGTAGTAAATAATAGTCACTTTTTTATAGGAAAGCTGGGCACATTAGTGAACAGGTCACCAGGTGGAAAGTGATCACTGGTGGCCATGGACTGTCGCTACACCAAAAGTGTCTCCGCTGCGTTTTTGTCCTAGAACATGCGATCAGTCAACTTAATTAACCAATGTGGATAGTCCCAGCAGTGGGGAAAAAATGTATTGTTCATCAGACTACTTCATAATCATCAACAGATAGACGTCCACTGCTGCAGAGGTTCATATGGGGGGATTTTGGCTATTTTCCATATGTTGGTCCACCAGCTGGACACCAGTCAGGATGATACACTGCACCACTTTGCGCTCGTCGCTTTCAGACAAAAGAGATGATGTAAGTCTCGTCACTCCAGTAATTTCACCAGCCACAGCGCCCTTCAAACCGGTACACAGTAACGTATACACAGTACAGTCGGCTTCAATTGGAGCTCCGGCGACAGAGGCCTGACATCAAAGTACCGTATCGTATGATAATGGAGACGAGGCCCAGCTCTTTATCTAAACAGTTTCCAAGGAAGTACGTGGCCGGAGACCAGCGGCAAATGAGACCCGGTCCGGGTACGTACCAGTACGTGTGACCCGGTGGTATACCCGAAACGCGATAATTCACGTCGTAAAAAGTAAATAGGTTTAAGTGTGCTATAAGTGTAATTGTGTGTGACTTGTGGCGCAGCGGCGGCGCAGCGGCGCAGCGGCGCAGCGGCGCGGTGTCCGCGGCCGGAGCACCGCGGGTTCGATGTCGGGACAACGTTGATAGCGATATGAACAGTGCGGGAGGGGAGTAGGAGGAACTTAATTACATATGCATAAGGTAGAGGACACCAAGGTAACCAAGGCGTAGTGATGGCAGCCTTCCCACCAGGAGGTGTTGTGGAGGCTGCGGCAAGCAGCTGGATGCGGCAACGCAGGGTATATCAATGTGGAGATCTTTGGGAGAAGGTGTAAATAATGAGATAATGATGATGATGCTGTGTATAGTAATATTAGGAATTACTTGGAAGAAATCATATATATACTAACGGTCTCTGCTCACTCTTCTGGCCGACTCTATCCCACTCTCCCCCCACACAGCTCCCTTTGAAGAAGAAATTCTTAACTGACCTCTAAACGGCAGAAGCAATACCTTCACCAAATGTTGAGTGTTCAGGTCTAACAGTTTCGGAGATCGCGCGATGTGTCAATGAACCTCTGGATATATACAGTGAAGTTGACGTTTACATCACGATGTGGTGTAGTGTATATCATCCTAACATACTCCACGTTGTGCTTCACACGCATAAGCCCTGCGGTGATATGTGAGATGGCTTCATCATCACTTGTTATTCAGCACCAGCTCGCTACAGAGATTCCTGTTAATTTCTACGGATCCTGTTCCTTTGGAACTGATACAATGCGCTGTTATCACGCGTCGACTGTGGACTTCGGTCCTTTGGAACTATACGAAGTACTTTATACAAAAAAAAAAAAAACACACAGACAAAAAATAAAATCAACATCATAACCAACTTATTTTGACATTTACTGGTGGTAGGTCTTGATGCTGGTGACCGTCCACCGCAGTTGAAGCAGCCGACAAATAGTATTGTGCAAGCATTACCGTGTTCTGGTTTCAGAGGTGCTGTACCTAGTGAAATTTCTGGGGTCACCATCATCATTAGCTAATAGACGTCTTCCGTTGGCCATAGGTCTCCCTCAAAGATTACCATATTGATCGAGTCTACGCTCCAAGCATCGCCGACCATCAGGGACCGCCACTTGTAAAGATTCATGGATTTGGGCCATTATTCACCACACTGACCCAATGCGGGTTGACGGAAACCAGAGCCTCGTTTGTTGTTTATCAGGGTGCACCACGAGCTGATGACGTTGGCTTGTGCGGGACCCTTTAATCCCCATAAGATAGACACTGGGGTAGCAGAGATTTAATACATGACTCAGGTGTTGTGTATACTATCCTAACTAGCGCCACGTTGTAATGGACTGGTGTATCACTTACCATCAGGTGAAGGTCCCGGTCGTCTCTTCGCTGTGTTGTTGTACAAACCAGCTGTTGGTGTTGGTTGGTTTATTCGAAACCTTTAGCTGCAGCATAAAAAATATTAATTTACCGTCATCCGTATGAATTCTACCTCATCATCATCATGCGACCATAGACAAGCAGTAATTAGCCTCCACAACGAGATCTTCACTGAGATCATGCTGCTCAAATCCATCACTGTCCCAAACCTTCACAGACTATCGGTTTTTTTTTCAATTAAGCGAGGAGACTCGCCTGCTCATAACAACATGGCGATAGTTAGAATGATATACACTGCACCACATTGCACTAATCTCTTGAAACATAAGATTTTGATGATCGTTACCCCAGTAATTACACTACAGCGGCGCTACAGCGCCCTTCAAACTGGATCATATTAATGTATGCACACTACTGTTTGGAGGCAGAGATAGGAGCTGCGGTGGTACCTAGTCGGTCTGTAACAACAGAGACCTACCACCACATACTGTCTAATGAAGGTCTGTCATATGCTAGGTTGTCTAGAAACCAAACCTAGGACTATTAATCTCCTCTAACCAGTGAGTACAGTTTGAGTTTATTTTATTTTTTTATCAATATAAGTTCCCAAGTCCACAGTGTCGGTGGGCGCACCGCACGTTAAAATAACAAAGTAATATTCAATACAAGCAAATGCCCGAATTGTTTCAATTTCTCGGAACGAAATTTAATTGCGTACAGCGGAGTGCGTTATCCTTTGGATGGGTGGGCACAGGAACGCGCACACTGCACCGCGTAACAGCTGACAAGCTTTATTCTTCTATTTCTCCTCTATTATTCCTCTTTTTTTTTCTACAAACTGACGAGACGGGGGAGACGGATGACGCACACTGCACCACATTGTACCATTTCAGCGGAATAACAGTAGTCGGCAAATATTACTGTGTTCCGGTTTGAAAGGCGCTGTAGTTAGCGAAATTACTGTAGTAACGAGACTTAATGTTATAGGTCTTATGGTGACGAATACTACTTCTGGGGGGACGACAAGGTTACGTCAAATTTATACCTGACGAAACCCGTCGGTGGCCATCTTTGGTGCGATGCGGGAAAACCTAGAACTCACAACCAGAAAGACCTGCAGCTCTCCTAGAGGTGTTCGCTTTGGTACAAGAACTAGACGATCCACTTGTTCAACCCTCGCTTAGTACATCCACTTCCACCTTCAAAATCCACGAACCTGAACACCTATTTAGTCGACTTGTACGACCAGGCAGAGTAATACCTTAGTCTTATTCTTACTAGCTAAAAACAAGGTAAGTACCATCTTACTTAGCGCCGGTTTGTTATAGACAAGCGTATCACTCACTATCAAGTGAAGTCGCTTAAAAAAAAAGAAGGATATCTATAGCTCGCTATATCCGGCGCTGTGCTACCGGCGTTGCCATTGCTATGCCACTCACAGCCTTATTATTGTCTACCACTAAATTGTCGCGCGTGCGCAGAATGCAACAGATAACAGCAGTTAGGTGTTGTGTAAATTATTCAATACAATCAATGAATTATTCTCTACATCGTCAGCAGCTATTACTTTGCAGCAGTGTGCAAACTTTACTAGCTTCCTGTTAAGGAACATTTCAACTATTAAGGAATAAGGATAACTGTGTGCAGTGTATACACCCTAACTTAACACGGCGATACTTCACATTCCATCACAGCTGTGCGTGTGAGCTGTAAGGGTTCCGCACGACAACTGACAGGATCCAAGACAACAGTACCAGCTCGTGATGCAGCCAGGTAACCAACAAACGAAGCTCTGGCTCCAACCGACCTGCCCTGGGCCAGCGTGGTGGGGAACGACCCTAGTCCTCCCACATGAATCCCTACCTGCGTGTGGGTCTCTGAGGAAAGCATCACAGCTACAAGTGCTAATGTAGTCAGATATAGAACTACATGAATGGCCAGTCCACTGCTGGGACTAAGAACTTCTTTGAAATAGTCAAAGTTAGTCATGAAGAATGTGGCTGGTGGATAAATGTAGCCGGAAGCTGTAGCTCTTTCAACATAAAGATTTACTTATGATATGTTCGTTCACCAGATGCTCATAGGTTCTTGGAAAAATTACTCATCTTTGAGTATATATAATTAGGTTCTAAAGAGGTCTATGTCTAATAGTGGACTGCAATCATCAGCCAGTAGACATCCACATCTGGATATAGGTCCCTCCAAAGATCTCCACATCGATCAGTACTGAGCTGCTCGTATTCATCGACTTCCCGCGATCACCAGATCAATGTCAGAATAGCTTCCGGTGAAGCGGCGCTAGAGACTGTCTTTTTTAGGGGTTCATAATCACCCCAGATTTAGGCTATTTCCCACCACGCTGGCTCGATGTGGGTTGGTTGTTGATTAGCAGAGTCCACCATGAACTTGTAAAGTTGGTCTGGGTTCCGTGAGTTGTTATACGGAAGCCCTTACACCCCTTTTTTAAAGTACCTATATAAATTATAGAGATAGTAAGAGAGGAATAGAGTAGATGTAAACGGAAATGTGAAACGATTTAAAGGTAAATAGAATACTAGAGAAAAGGTTAAGTAGCAGAAAGATATTGTGTATAAGATAGAAATGTAAAGATAGAGAAGAACAGTAGAGATATTTATAGGCTAGGAAGATAATATAAATAGCCCGAGATGAACAGGTACGACCTGGTCTAGTTCTTGTCGTACCAAAGTACCACACCCTCGGTGTCGGAAAGGACTTCACCTCCCCATAGGAAGTGCTTTAGACGTAGTGCCGGAAGGCATCGATGCGCTCTATAGGAGATCCCGGGGCTTCACACAACGCACTGGAGATGGCCACAGAGAGGGTTTTATTGGGTAAAAATCCTACAAAACTTTGCCTTCCCCCCAGAATATCAAAGAAGAACGTATCTTATTCGAAAATATTAATGGAAAGTACAAAGAGTATGACAGAAGAATATTTAAATATGAAAAATTGAAGATGAAAGGAAACGAAGACTTTGATATTTGAAATAAATAAGATAAAAAGGAATATATAAAGATTGAACAAAAAAAATCAAAGGCTCAGACCATGGAAGGGAAATGATGTAAAATAAAATGGACTGTCACAGGCTGATGATGATGATGAGAGCATATGAATAAAGGCAACGCAGCCTCACGTCTCACATCCAATAGATTATATAAGAGTTATGTAATCAATAGCCAAATATTGACTTTCCGTGAATTAGTCGACTTAACCGCCCATTGTTAAACCATCGCCCCAATGGCCGACGGCTGGGCATCCTGCTGCAGCCACTTTCGAGCCTCCAAATGGATTCATTTCCGTAAAGCTCTATTGTGTTAGCACCTTAAAGATTCTCCCATTCATATTAATATTTGTTTATTACAACCTCCTTATATAACGGCTTCCTTCACCATAAGGAGCTGGTTTAAAACGCTAGTTATGATGATGATGATGATGATAGGATGATGAGGATACAGCACCACATTAAGCTCAAACCTGCCATGACCATGGCTGCTGCTGTGTACCCAAAATATAGACTAATACATTATAACCCCTACTTTTTAAATAACCCCGCAGCTTCCCAGTTCTCCTCAACTTCCCTGCGTTATATTACAATATTCCCACCATTATATTTTCTTAGTTAAACTTTTCCCGCCATTTGCACCAAGATGTCATTATATTTAACTGACAAGTGAAGACGGAAGTCGACGCACACTCTTAGTACATTACAGGAAGTAATTGAGGTTGTATGAGATGGAAATAAAACGATAACATGAAAGACGAATAAAATAAAAAAAATATAGCGAAAATGGGTTTTGTTTGTTAGCCGATCACTTGAAATCTAGTGAACGTATCGACTCAGTAACACGACCATTCTATACATACTAATTCTCATTTGGTTTTACTTATGCGGTTGCCATGGTAACGATTGCTATAGAAAGTCATTTGCGGTTGCAGTCGCTTTAAAGGAATATTTCAGACAAATGTCAAATCTAATTGTTATATCACGGCCAGCAAAGCGGCCGTGGAACATCTAGTATATAACAGCTAGCGTAGATACTAGCTGTTCTATATGTATGGGCATAGACAATGTCGGTCTGTGCAACTAGTCTCGAATACAAACGGGAATTTCGAAATCTCACTCAAGTCTTTATTTATGTTTATTCGTATGACGTAGGATGGTCATTTAACGGCCGTTATGGTGACCATTAGACGGTAATATCAGATGGTATATCATTTTGATTTATAACAAACGACATGAATGTGTTTTTTTATTAACAACGAACCGAACGCTGTCTCAATATCACAAAATGTCGTGCGGCGATGGTGAGGTGCCTTTTTTTAAACCAAAAAGGATAGTGCTTCACCATGGTTGTATAGTGTTAAATGGAGATGTGGTCTAGGCTGACAAAGAGCACTAACCTAATACCTATTCAGTCTTCTCTTGAAGACACCATCATCCTGGCTTCTATGTAGTTCTTACGAAGGACGAGGAGCTGAACCTTTTTTCGCATACTGATGATATTATTTAAGAGAACAGTGTCCTTTATATAAAGCTGTCGCTGTCTATCAAAAACTGGGAAACCTGAAACTGTCATGAAGATGAGTTGTCCACAAGGGGATGGTGACCAGCAAGGTCTGAACAAACCTTTGACTTGACCACGGAATCCAATCAGGAACCCATGAATTACAAGAGTATTAATAGTGGGGATAGTTGAGCGTATATTCAAATGATGGTCGCTTCAGCTGAAGGGTGGTTTTCATATCATCATTATCATCTCCACGTCCACTGCTGGGCATACGTCCTAACGTCTAAGAAATTATGAGAATGAAACAATACAACAGTGGGTTAACAGTCGTTTTATCGTCGACGGCGCGTCACCGTCCCGATTCACCAGCAAAGTGACCATTAAACGACCATAATGGCCATTAATAAGCCGCGATGCGACATTAATTATACGGAATGGGTGACCGCGGCGCGGCGACGTGTCCCCCCTACCCTCCACCGGCCTGTCCCACGCGCACCTGATATACGGCCTCGGCTCTCCCACTAGTAAACCATTCCGAACACGATGTACTATTCGGGATCCATAGATCCCATAGATCTTCACGTGTTACCCGCCCGAGTGTTTATTTATTTATATGTGAACGGAATTGTAAGTGATTTACAGTATGTATCATCATCATCAGCCTATTGCTGGACATAAGCCTCCCCCTAAAAAACCTCGCGATTGTGAGGGTGTGATAGTGGGGGGATTAGGGCCATTTCCGTCCGCACTAACTCAATTCCGGTTGGTGAGAGCCAGGGCCTCGTTTGTTGATTTGCAGGCTGCACCACAAGCAAGTGATGCTGGCTTGGGTCCCGTGAGTTTTGTGGGGGTACTTAACACCCCCTATAAAGGGACACTGTTTTGAAATTACGGTGATACTTGCACCCTTGCCTTGCCTAACGTGATATGTTGTATAGTCATATCATTTACTATCAAGTGTTGCTCGTTTTATCGAATAAAGGGACAGTGCTTCAGCGGGGCTGTCGCGCGCCTACGCACCGCGCCGCGTGTCGGCTTACAGACAGATAAAACCTCGCGGACATATTTATTCGCTTGTAACTCATCGCTGCGTCCGATCACAAATATATATATATATATACATATATATATATACATATATATATATACATATATATATATATACATATATATATACATATATATATATATACATATATATGTATGTCTATATATATATGTCATATCTATAATATCTGATTATCTATGAACACTTTACTGATGGTAGTGTCTCTGTTGTCAGACCGTCTAGGTAGCACCGCAACTCTGATTGCAGCCGACAGACAGTATTCTGCTAACATTATTGTGATCCGGTTTGAAGGGCCATACTAGTAGTATAGTCTCCGTTGTCGGAGACCGTCTAGGTAGGTCCGCAGTTCTTATAGCAGCCGACGGAAAGTATTGGTAACGCGCACGGGACAGCCGGCGCACCACGCGTGGGCTAACGAGCGCGGCACCCCTCGCGGCCGCACGAATCAGTCCCACCTCAATGCTATCAGCTGATCAGTTCGAGGAATCTGTGATCCCCCCCCCCGCCCCACCCACGAGCCCACCACCGGCCCGCCAGGGGGCCAGGGGGATCAGACCCCTGCTGCGGCGGTAATTCACGCGGCTCACACCTCCGTGATACTGGATTGTCGGATTTTGTTAATGGATCAAACAATTTTGATACTTTATATAATATAATATAATCAGTGATATGTTTACAACAACATGGCGATGATTAGGATGATATACACAGCACCACATCATTTTTTTTTATTTTTTTTTCTCCATCTACCCGGGTATTTTTGGGCCTACGCTTATAATGCTATTTTTTTATTTCTTACCTTCATTCTCTTCTTTCCTTCTTTCTATTTTATTCCTCTTTCTACCATATGTTACACTACTACTACTGTTACATCAGATGATAAACGTCGACTGCTGGGCATGGGTCTCCCCCAAAGATAGCTACGTTTGTAGGGGTTCATGGTGGGGATTTGGGTCATTACCCACCACGTCAGCCCAATGCGGGTTGGTGGGGACCACGAGCTGATGAGGTTGGTTTGGGTCCCGTGGGTTGTTATGCGGAACCCCTTAGAACCCTCGATGAATAAAAAAATTAACTAGTTAGGGTTCGGGTGTGCGGGTCAAGTATCAAGAGGGCCGCGTCGCCGGCCGCGCGGTAATATATTGATGATGCTGTAACAGTCTATTGTGATCTTTTGTTAGATTATGATAAGCGAGATAACTTATTCTCGACTTTAATATAAACGTCTGTTTGTGCGTCGCGGCTGCGCAACTGTGGAGCCGGACTGTTTATTTAATAATATTACTTGTCCGAGACGTTTACTTGATGGTATGTAATACGCCCGCTCATAGCGCTCATCGTCTTGATAAATGTAAAGTCTCGTTATTGCAGTAATTTCATTACATACAACGCCCTTCAATCCGGAACACAATAATGTTTTTTAGTCTTCGAAACGAGACGAGCGCAATGGTTAACTAATGGTAAGTGATACGCTTGCTCATAATAAAGCACTATTTACTATAATATTTTACCCCGGTAGTTTTATTACTTGCAGCGCCCTTCAAACCGGAACACAGTAATGTCATTTAGTATACGAAACGAGAAGAGCGTAACCTTCAACTAATGGTAAGTGATACGCTTGCTCATAATAAGGCACTAGTTACTATGCGATGTTACTCCGGTGTTTTTATTAGATACAGCGCCTTTTAAACCGGAACACGGTAATGTTCTGCAACAGCAGCCGTTCTGCCAGCGGTAAGGGGGAGAGAGTTGGTGCTGCGTGCGGGAAGTGGAGCCGTCTCCGCAGCAGCGGCGCCGGGCGGCGCGTGTAGGCGCGCGGCCGCAGTTTGTTTTACATGATAATTGGACGCGACTTATGAGCGTCGCGTTGATACGCTGCAGCCAACCACCAGCCCCAGCCCCTGCCCCAGCCCCAACCCCCACACCCACCCCCACACCCACCCCCACACGCACCACACACTATCCGAACACATCGCGCCGCAACACACTAATAATAATAGTTTATATTATTAGACAAACAGTATAAATAAATTACCGTGTTCCGGTTTGAAGGGCGCTGCAGCTAGTGTAATAAAACAAAGTAATTTGACATACGACTTAAAGCGACAAGCATGATATGGTGAGGCATATAACATAACTAGTTCAAATTTATGGGCATGCGTATAACTTACCATCAGGTCGATATGTTGAATTTTTTTTATGTAACCAAGCGACGAGACATCACCTGATGTTGAGTGATGTAACAAAATGGCTGTTTACGATGTTACACATCACCAGGTTGTGACCCTAGCCAGGAGACATAAGATGTTGAGTGTCAACCCTAGTAATTTAACTAACTGCAGCGCCCTTCAAACCTTCAGTAATGTTTGCAGTACTCCGCAATACGCGCTGCGGCCAGTTAGAACAAAAGCCTATCACCAGTATCTATATACATATATACTAAGTATGAAGTAACAGGTAACGATGGTTCCGTGTAAAGGCTTCAGTAACGCGTACCCGTACCCGTACCCGTACCCGCGGCGACGTCGCTTCACGTATATAGATAATATAAATAACGTTGTTTAACGTTATAAATAACACTTGTCCTTAACGTTAAAAATAACCATTTGTTTTTAGCGTTCCCACGTCCGCGGCGCCCGCCCGTGGGATAACTCAATCTTACACCTAT
Organism: Troides oblongomaculatus; assembly: GCA_029032895.1. Lineage (NCBI taxonomy): Eukaryota > Metazoa > Arthropoda > Insecta > Lepidoptera > Papilionidae > Troides > Troides oblongomaculatus. The sequence continues at coordinate 1,338,524 of JARDWC010000147.1, forward strand.
GCCGCGAACGGGACCTATAAAACATCTATGTTATGTTCGCTGCGCGCCGGCAGGCGGGCAACGTGTGACGGGTACAGGGTTCCGTATACATTTATTATTTAATATCCTTCTAATTAGGCAGTTGGTCTCTCTGTCACTACAGATCATCTAAATACCGCAGTACCTTGTATATCCACTGCTAAATATTAGTGTGTAAATATTATTATGTTCCGGTTTAAAAGGCGTTGCAGATAGTAAAATTATTAAGAAAACTGGATTATGTTTTAAAGCGACAAGCATGCGGTGCAGTGTATATCATTCCAACGAGCGCCATATTGGTCATATCTGTAATCTAGATATGTTCACTGCTGGAGGTGGAGCTGAAGATGGAGGAGGATAGAATGGAAATGGAAAGCGATGGAGTGATGCAGTGTATATCGTTCTAACTAGCAGCGCTTTATGTGAGCATCGCGCTCGTCTTGGAATTAGTAAAATATGAATAAAAAAAATCGATTATTTATACTAATTCAATAGTAAGATATTACTAGTAAAAAATCATCTATACTGTCAATTGCAAGCAATTGTATTTAATATATTGTTACTGATAGTAAGTCTCTGTTGCCAGTGACTGTGTAGGTACCGCCGCAGTTCCTATCCCTGCTGACGAACAATACTGTGTTCCGGTTTGAAGGGAGTTGTAGCTAGTAAAATTATAGAGATAACAAAATAGAAGACACGTCTCAAAGAGACTAGTACGATCTGGTGTATCAGCCTATTTCCAGCCCGGATGTGATATTCGCTGCAGCTAGGCGACGACGACTGCATGCGGATAAATCTTACTGGTAATAGTTTGTGTATATTTGATTTTATTTTGGTTTTAAATAATAAATAAAAAAAAAATTGCGGTTGTGGTAAAGCGTATAAAATTGTTTAGTAAATATTTTTTTTTATAATACTATACGGGTAACCCTAAAACGGCGCGTACACGATGAGAAATCACTCGCACCAACTCCCACTCCCACTAAATGCCCACACCACGAATAAAATAATCCTTTTATTGTGTAAAGTGTCGAGTTACCGCCGCCCGCCGCCCGCCACCCGCCACCCGCCGCCGCGTTATAACGATTTAACGGAATCGATTAATTGCGATTTATGTTACATATCGATACATCGTTTCGTTTACATCGCCGTCAACAATGTAGCCGCGTAACTGGAATTGTTCTTGTAAAGCTCGCAGCTGAATAATGCCCGCCCGCCCGTATGTACAGCGCAGCGGTGGTGGCGCTCTCGGTTCGGGGTTCGAACCCGGGCATCCACCGTGGTACGTCACGAGTGCTGGTTACCATCTAGGTACCGCCGCAGTGTCTATTGCAGCGGACAAACAGTACTGTGCAAACTTTACTGTGATCCGGTTTGAAGGACCTTATTTGTAGTAGTGTCTCTGTTGCTGGAGACCGTCTAGGTACCACACTACGCTTATTACAGCCGACAAACAGTACTGTGCAAACCTTACTGTGATCCGGTTTGAAGGACCTTATTTGTAGTAGTGTCTCTGTTGCTGGAGACCGTCTCGGTACCACACTACGCTTATTACAGCCGACAAACAGTACTGTGCAAACCTTACTGTGATCCGGTTTGAAGGACCTTATTTGTAGTAGTGTCTCTGTTGCTGGAGACCGTCTCGGTACCACACTACGCTTATTACAGCCGACAAACAGTACTGTGCAAACCTTACTGTGATCCGGTTTGAAGGACCTTATTTGTAGTAGTGTCTCTGTTGCTGGAGACCGTCTCGGTACCACACTACGCTTATTACAGCCGACAAACAGTACTGTGCAAACCTTACTGTGATCCGGTTTGAAGGACCTTATTTGTAGTAGTGTCTCTGTTGCTGGAGACCGTCTCGGTACCACACTACGCTTATTACAGCCGACAAACAGTACTGTGCAAACCTTACTGTGATCCGGTTTGGAGGACCTTACTAGTAGTAGTGTCTCTGTTGCCGGAGACCGTCTCGGTACCACACTACGCTTATTACAGCCGACAAACAGTACTGTGCAAACCTTACTGTGATCCGGTTTGGAGGACCTTACTAGTAGTAGTGTCTCTGTTGCCGGAGACCGTCTCGGTACCACACTACGCTTATTACAGCCGACAAACAGTACTGTGCAAACCTTACTGTGATCCGGTTTGGAGGACCTTACTAGTAGTAGTGTCTCTGTTGCCGGAGACCGTCTCGGTACCACACTACGCTTATTACAGCCGACAAACAGTACTGTGCAAACCTTACTGTGATCCGGTTTGGAGGACCTTACTAGTAGTAGTGTCTCTGTTGCCGGAGACCGTCTAGGTACCACACTACGCTTATTACAGCCGACAAACAGTACTGTGCAAACCTTACTGTGATCCGGTTTGGAGGACCTTACTAGTAGTAGTGTCTCTGTTGCCGGAGACCGTCTCGGTACCACACTACGCTTATTACAGCCGACAAACAGTACTGTGCAAACCTTACTGTGATCCGGTTTGGAGGACCTTACTAGTAGTAGTGTCTCTGTTGCCGGAGACCGTCTCGGTACCACACTACGCTTATTACAGCCGACAAACAGTACTGTGCAAACCTTACTGTGATCCGGTTTGGAGGACCTTACTAGTAGTAGTGTCTCTGTTGCCGGAGACCGTCTCGGTACCACACTACGCTTATTACAGCCGACAAACAGTACTGTGCAAACCTTACTGTGATCCGGTTTGGAGGACCTTACTAGTAGTAGTGTCTCTGTTGCCGGAGACCATCTAAATAACTACCGCCGCGCCTATTGCAGCGGACAAACAGTATTGTACAAACATTACTGTGATCCGGTTTGAATGGCGCTGTAATGACATTCGTTATATGTCTGAAGGCGACGAGCGCAATGTGGTGTTACGTACACCATCTTAACTTTCGCCAAGTTGTATCACTTACCATCAGGTGAACGTCCTGCTTGACTCACCGTATATATTATATATACAATGTAAAATTGGGTGATTATTCACCTCTGCCCACCCCTACTGGGAAAAAGGGTGATAATAAAAAAAAAAAGTAAAATGGATTTTCTTTGTTCATCAATCACATAAATACTAGTGAACGTATCGATGTAGAATATATTATGTCTGTCTGGCAATAAACACTAGTAGAAAAAAACTATTCTTTCAATATTTTAATTATTTTGAATTTGGAACGCGAATATTATTTGAAAACGTTCCTTCAATTTCGCGCCATTTCACATATTTCTTCGTGTTCATTATCAATATACGGTGTTAAAGAAAATAGTATGGCAGTGATCGCGATGAACAAAGTGAGTATGGAGCCGCTCCGCCTCTTCACATTGCAGACACTACAAAAGCTTGTTAACAGCCGTATGTTCGTGTCTCGAACTATCAACAGATACAAGAACACTTTCCCTGTCCAGAAGGAGACTAGAAAAGATCGAGACGGGCAACACAAAGGCTGTTAACGCTGTTAAAGCTAGAATTCGTCGGAACCTTATTAGGAAGCAAAAAATCGCGTAAAATGAGGATATCCATTAGGACTCTGTCTCGTATCTAGTGTTATAAAAGAAGACCTAAAGCTCGGTACTTATCAGGTCACGGCCGATATGGACATGCCCTATATCGATTTTTGATAGGCACAGAAATATCTTCTATAGGAACACTACAGTTAGCTAAATGATAAAGTGTACCCTTAAAGTCCTAAACAAGCTGCTGAAGTGGTGGTGGTGGTCGGAACGGTACAGCGTGGTCATCATCCTGTGTCAGTGGTGGTTTGGTGGGGGGTGTCCTATCAAGGAGTCATAAAACTACATTTTTGCGAAAAAGGAGTGAAAACTACAACCAGTGTATCTAGATACAGTCTTGTATCATGTGAAACCTGTCAGTCATATTATAAAGATATACCGTGGACTTTCCAGCAGGACTGAACCTGGTCACAAAGCACGAAGTAGAAGACTATAGGAGCTGAAGATTGGTCTGAAGACCTAGCTCAGACCTCAGCCATTTAGACTTCAAATTATAGTCAGTTTTAGAGAATATGGCCTGCTGTTGCTCTTAATGACATGACGATATAGAGTCTCTTGAAAAACCTTTGCAGCAAGCAGCAAGAAGTGGTGGTGATGGTGGTGGTGGAAATTCATTGCTTCATCATTGACGTAATCACTCAAATTTCGGTGAAGACATTCCTTCCCTAAAAGGAGTTGCGGAGGTGTTACGTCCAGCAGAGCGGGCGGTGAGCAGCTAGTGTGTACGCACTCTTATAAGTAAATGAGATTTTTATAAAAATTTTCGATTAAAAAAAAAAAAATTTACGTTGCTACTAATAACATCATCAGCCGATAAACGTCCACAGCTGGGCATAATCCAAATATTCCCACATCTATCAAAGGTATTTATATGGGGAGATTCAGGTTTTATCTCACTACCCTGTCCCAATGTGGGTTGGTAGGAGCCAGAGCCTCGTCTGTTGATTACCAGGATACACCACGAGCTGGTGAGGGGGACTTGGGTTCCGTATGTTGTTATACGGAACCCCTTACCATTAATATAACCTATATAATTTATCTATTATTACATAGGTATCTTTATAACGATGGAAAACAAGTATGATAAGACCTATAGGTACGACATTACAAAAAAAAAAAAACGCCGCGTTTCCTTCCGTATATCCGACCCGTATGTTCTCACAACGAATCCGTTAAACGTCTCACATGTTTACACTACACTAATACTTAATAAGAACTAGACTACTTAGACTTAGACTTTAGATCTACCGCAGCCCGTATTACTCTCTACAACCAGATCCGGTTTGAAGGGCGCTATAATTTGTGAAAATCACGGAACAGGATTTCTTTATGTCTTAAAGCGATGAGCGTAACATGCTGCAGTGTATATCATCCTAACAAGCAACAGCGTGCGTAATCTATTCATGTCCATTGCTGAAGATGGATCTTCAAAATGCAAAGCAGCTCTCACCGAGCTCGGCATGCATTTTATCACATACCCCTTTATTTGTAGGGGTATTTGTCGCCTTAGTACGATTTTGAGTCTTGTCACCGCGGTGATTTCATTAGCTACAGCGCCCTTCAAACCGGATCACAGTAATGTTCGCACAGTACTGTCTGTCGGCTGCGATAGGAACAGTGGTGATATATAGGCGGTGTCCAGCAACAGTGACCTGCCACCAGTATCCTGCGATCGATCTTTCTCTTTCCAGCTGCTTTCCTCATTATTCCTATCTGCTCATCATCATCTACAGCCCACTGCAGTCCACAGCTGGACATAGGTCTCCCCTAGTCCTAGATTTTTGATGGTTAGGAACAGCTCTCGATTCGCTTTCCACTCGCCGCAGAGCTTCCTCATTAATCAGCTAAGTCCTCAGCTGATTTTGAACATGCGGCTATATAGCCATACTTTGACGAAGGATCCGCCATCAGGATACTCTATTTATATTGTTTAGCTACAACACCGTCTCCACAGCTTTCTCTGTCCCGCGCGCTCTACGCCGCTGATGAATATCTCTGGGCAGAGTAATGGTTTGTCAGTCCCGTCATATTCGTGGGTCGATTATTTCGATTCCTGATCCGCTGGCGACGGCCGCTGCCAGTGGGGGGTAGAGTGGTAGTGTGGTGAACTTCACGGCTACACCCCCCTCCCCCGTGCCACACGGCTAATGGTGGTGCTGTGTAAGGTATGACGGCTCCATTACTCACACCGTCTACTCCGCATTGTGAACGCGTTTGTTCCTACTCGCTCGGACCGCGCGTCCATTTCTATTGAGTTACTATATCATCCACTATATTCACTGGTGGTAGATCCCTGATGGTGCTACTGCAGCTCCTATCCTTCCTGATATACAGTAGTATGCAAACATTGCTGTTCACCTGTTTAAAGGGCGCTGTAGCTAGAGAAATTAACACCGTACGTCATACGGCGACAAGCAAAATATAGTTCAGTGTATATCATCCTGTCTCTTTACGGTCTTGTGAATTACCATCAGATGAACATATCACATAACGTTAAGGATTCGAACTTGCGACCCTGGTCGTATATATCCTTTGGAGGTGAATAATCCTCATTAAGAACAGCGGACAGTTGAAATATAAGCTGGTGTACGTATAACCTTTATGGAGACATAATGCCGTAACCGGACACGCGGGGCGCGTCCGAGAGGCTGTACGGCCGGTGGAAGTGCCGCGGACGCCGTGGACGTGAGATGAAGACGTTAAGGAGATCCACGCGGGCTTAATAGGCGCCGAGCTCCGCCGGTGTCGGGTTTCAGCGCTGGTGCGTTTTATTTACACGCTGAGGTCCGAACGCGGGACCCTCCACTTTATAGGACATAACGATTTAATGTTTCGCCTCTCTCTACCTACATTTACACACAAACTAACCATTGGCACACATCTTATATACATACATATACATATATATATATGTGATGTCTTTATTCGTCAATCACTTGAAATCTAGTGAACGTATCGACATACGAACACGACCATTCGACGCGTCCTAATTTATAGATCGTCATACGTTGATTATGTTATGAACGTCATAGATCCGTCGTCAATTAATTTCTAATTAACTTTTACGAACACTCATTTGGTATTATATACGCGGTTGCCATGGTAACGGTTGCTACAGAAATTCACTTGCTGTTGCGGTCGCTCTCAAGGAATACATCAGACAAATTTCAAGTCTATTTCTGTATTACGGCCAGCAAAATAACCGGAGAACTGATAGTCTATATATATATATTAATGAGAAAAGTGAGATGTTCACCTGATGGTAAGTTATACGCCTGTCTATAACTGGTGCTAGTTATGATGGTATACACACCACCACATTGATCTTCTCTGTGAGATGTAAAAGTCTTTACTTCAGTAATCTCACTAGCTACAGCGCACAGCGGAATACAGTAACTTCTTCACAGTAGACCGTCTCCAGCAGTGTGAGGAGAAGAGTATGAGACCCTTCGGAACTAATACTGATGGTATGATGAACACTTTTATATAAGGACATGAAGATTATCACCTTGAAAGCCTTGTAAAGACGGCTCGTAACGGCGCGGCGACGTCGTAAACGCCTTGGAAGCGGCCGTTTCCTCCAATAATTTAATAATAAAGCACAGCGAGATAAAATTTTATGTGGACATCGTGGATCCAGCGCTGGGACGCGTTCACTTAGTATCTCAAGCAGCATCTAAACCGGACTGGCCCGTAAACTAGTTTGGTCATTTTTTTTTCAACACGAAAATGAAGATGTAACTTTATGGCGGAGCCAGCGCCTCGACTACACTGCTGTTATATAAATTACCCGTTAATTAATAAACGGCTGAACCGATTTTTGGCTTCTCTATTTAGACATTGACTTCTTCTTCTTCTTTGTTCTTTTTGCCGTTCCTTTCATGTTTAGCAGCAATTACTGGTGGTAGATTTCTATTGCCGGAGACCGTCTCATTACCACCGCAGCGCCAAGTGCAGCTTATAAACGTTAATGTGCAGATATAACCGTGTTCCGGTTTGAAGTGCTCTGTAACTAGTTAACTAGTTGGTAGACGTATAACTTAATATTAGACGAGCGTCACCTTCGTCCTTTGATGTAAAGGAATGGTTTATATTACTAAGTATATTAAAAGTTGACGCTTTCATACAATCAATTGGAGCGATAAAATCTTTCGTGTACGTTTTAGTACGACTAACTAAATGTAAAAAAGTACACTAATTCAAGATATACTGACCAGCTCTCAACACGTTCACTGCTGCGGCGCTTTCAAGGATATTCTTGATGCTCCTGTTTAGAACAACGTGGCGCTGACGTGATGATATACACTGATTTTGCCGCTGAGACATCAGATGATAAGTCCTATTACCGCAGTAATTTCACTAGCTACCTTCAAACCGGAACACAGTAATGCTCGAAGAAATTGGTGCTGCGGTGGTACTTACCTAGACATACTCCGGCATCAGAGGAACTACCAGTTAACATGTTTATACTGCACCTTGCGCTCATCTCCTTGACACATAAGATGTCTCGTCACCGCAGTAATTTTATTAACTACAGCGCCTTTCAAACAGGAACAAAGTAAATTATGCATAATACTCTTTGTCCGCTGCAATCGGAGCTGCAGTGATACCTAGACGGTCTCCAACGGATAATTGTCAACCAGCTGTTCCCATCTGCAAAGCAAGCAGAGAGCTCCGAGTCCCAGCTGTGGGAATATTAAGAGGGATGTCTGTTCATGTTCTGCGCCGGCTACTGAGACCTACCACCCGTAAATTAATTCGTGTTTTTTGTAGTGTAAAGCCATCATTCGTGTAATGATCATCATCATCATCATCAGTCGATAGACGTCCACTGCTGGACATAGGCCTTCTCCATAGATCTCCACATCGATCGATCCTGCGCTGCTCCTATCACCGGGCAATAAGAGTTGCTGTTTAACGAGTTTGTATGGGGAGATTTGGGCCATTTCCCACCACGCTGGCCCAATGCAGGTTGGTGGGAGCCAACGTTTGATTAGCAGGATGCACCACGAGGAGGTACGGTTGACTTCAGTCCCGTGAGTTGTCATGTTTATGAATTTAACACAAACAACGCCACGAAACTGTAAAGAGTAAGGGTGCGAAAAATGTTATACAAAATGGCGGACTAATAAAGCGCGCCGTCTTTACGAGCGGCCGACGTATTTATTCGCACCGACATAATTTGGACGGCGCTGTGTTTATATTACGCGTATTGATCCGGCTCCTACCGAGATTGCCGAGAGATTTCGCGAACAGTCCACTTGAATATCTCCCACATTCCCACAGCTGGGACGCGGCCGCTGTCATTCTAAAATGTGTTTCTAAACAATTTTATATATTCACTTTCAAGTAACATTGTAAACTGAGCCGTTACAACGCAATTGCTAAATTTAAGCAATCTGGACTTTATTTCTGGTCTTTTAACATAGTAAAGACCATGGTCAATTCAATGGTCAAACAATGGTCAGATATATTTTCTTAATTAATAGTTTTTACCATAGATATACTAAGATAACTGATATCGAACAGATAGATACACCACAGACATTCTACTATATAAACTGTTAGTATATCATTAATACAAATAATATAACAAATTCGAATAGTTATCATTATTACTTGTATAGATATCAAGCCCTCAATATTCCCACAGCTGGGACTCGGAACTTTGTCTTACAAAAGAGTCAACCGATTTGCCCACCATACTAATCTAACTCGGTATGGCGGATAAATAAATAATATTAACTTCTTCATAATAAATGTAATTATTATGCTTTATAGTAATATATAAAGCATTTAAATGTGATTCATCATCAGCCGATAGAGGTCCACAGCTGGACAAAGATTCCCACACCTGTCGAACAGGGTTTCATATAATGGGATTTAAGCTGTTTCCTACCACGCTGGCCAAATGCTGGCCAAATTTTGCTAGAAGCTGGAGCTTTGTCTGTTGATCAGCAGGGTGCACTACGAGCTGGTGAGGTTGGCTTGAGTCCTGTGAGTTGTCACAATAATAATAATAAACAGTATTCAAACATGAAGAGAGTGAATTAAATGTGATTAATATGACATGAATATCGTCACGATCATTTGAACCGATGGACGCCCACTGCTGGACATAGCTCTCTTGTAATATGTTCCGCAAAGGACAGTCTTGCGCTGTTTGAATCTAGTTCTCTATTCATCTAGTGTTTGCTAATGCTGCGGTTTCCGGTTCGTGTTTATCTTATGGGTTTGGGGATTGGGAAAACCAATTCGATGGTCAGCTGTTCTACAGCTGTATATAAATAAATATATATGTATGAGTGTGGAGTAGGCGGCGCAGTCTGGCTGCAGCGTTCACGTTCACGGAGATGTTTGTTTAAAGGGCCGATCGTATTGCACGCGCGCATTTGTCCGGCCTCTCTTATTTATATTGCATTCAAATTGCATTCGACGAATGCATACGTATATGTATATATATGCTTGAAACGATTCAATTTTCGTAAAACATTTCGCGAAACGATCGATCGGAACGCGCCAAGTTTCATTTAGGCGTCGCGTTGACAGCGGTGTTACTTTACAAATGGCGGGCGGGCGAAGGTGTTGGACACATGCAGCCACTCGGGCATGCGTTTGACATAGCTCATCATTAGCGATGAAGATATTATAATATTATTTTGTTGTTTCACTGTTGCTAGGTCACTGTTGTTACAGACCGTGTATGTACCACCGCAGCGCGTATTGCAGCCAACAGACATTACTGTGAAAATATTATGTTTCGGTTTGAAAGGCGCTGTAGCTAGTGAAATTACTGAAATAACGAGACATCGCTTACCATCAGGACATCCTGCTCGTCTCATCGCTTTGTTGATTAAAAAAAAAGTTAGTTCATAACTTTATTATTTTTTTTTGTATATCTAAGACGAATCGGATGAAGAAGATGTTCACTTGATGGTAAGTAATATGCTTGCTCTTAACAACGTGGCGTTAATTATGGTGATATATACAGCATCGAATAAGATGTTGATTCTAATTCCCCAAGTAATTATTATAGCTACAGCGACCTTCAAAGCGGAACTCAGTAACACCATCAAGATTTTCCTGGATGGTCTCCGGCAACAGAGAGTTACCACCAATGCTAGTCGGATATTATAAATAGTTCTGCCGTATATATCAACTTCATCATTACCATTAGTCGATAAACGTCCACAGCTGGACATAGATCTACCCCAGAGATTCCCACATCGTTCAGATAGGGATACATAAAGTGGGATCAGATCCATTTCCCACCGCGCTTGCTCAATGCGAGCTGTTTTGCGGAACTGCTTACACGTTTCACATAAATTTAAATGTAGTTTATTCAAATGTCCACTTCGCGTCGCTGACATTAGATACGTATTATTGCGTGTTATGAACACGGTAATGGCCGACAAGCGAGGTTTATCTATTTAAAATCCCATTAAAGCAGTAAAATTAACATTTCATACAACATTAATGATGAGATGATAAAATAAATCTCGGTGAATGTCGCGCGGCGACACCGCCGTCGCGATCCGTCGCCGCTCCGGCCGCGTCATTTACATTTTAGGAATATTACGTCTGCGCCTGAGACGTATATTAATAATAATACTAATATTTACAGACTGACTAGTATTCCTTAGAAATTTAGCAAATAAAATACATAATATTAATAACCGGACTGACCTCTTCCGTCACTTCTATCTCTTCCAGCAAAAGCCAATGAACATTTGCCTATTTAAAACGTAAACGAAATAATTACACGTAATTACACTGTTTTTCTTTTTTATCCGACATAGCGATCAGACTAGTGACACGTTCACCTGATAGTAAGTGATACGCCCACACATTATAAAGCGGCGCTAGCTAGAATGATACATACTACACCACACTGCACTAATCGTCCTGAGTCATGAGATATCGCGTCGCCTTACCTCAGTAATTGCACTAGTTATAGCGCCCTTCAATCCAGAACACAGTAATATAAGGTTGTCAAATATCTCCCTTCCGCTTTTTTGCTGTTTATTCAATGCTTTATAAAAAGTGTTACAGTGATCGGATTTAGTTCAAATATGCGCCGTTTTGTTCGATAATCTGTTTCCATCTAGACGGCAACTTCATAATACCTCCCTCGTAGAAGCCCCCCTCCTTATTTGCGAAGAACTCGGACAGCCACTTTTCACAAGCCTCTTTTGAGTTCAACTTTACACCACCAAGGGCGTTCACCATGGACAGGAACAGGTGGTAATCACTTGGCGCTATGTCCGGGCTATATGGTGGATGCGATAAAACCTCTCATCCGAGCTCCCGTAGCTTCTGACGAGTCATCAACGAAGTGTGTGGTATGGCGTTGTCCTGGTGGAACACTACACCCTTCCTGTTGGCCAATTCTGTACGCTTCTGGTCGATCGCCTGCTTTAAGCGGTCCAGTTGTTCGCAGTAGATGGTAGAATTAAGCGTCTGGCCATATGGGAGCAGCTCATAGTGGATGATTCCCTTCCAATCCCATCAAACACACAGCAAAACCTTCCTGGTCGTCAATCCCGGCTTGGCCACTGTTTGGGACGATTCACCGGTCTTCGACCACGACCGTTTTCGCTTGATATTGTCGTATGTGATTCATTTTTCGTCGCCAGTCACCATCCGCTTCAAGAATGGGTCGAGTTCGTTCCGTTTCAGCAGCATATCGCTGGCGTTGATTCGGTCCAGAAGGTTTTTTTGCGTCAAATCATGCGGCACCCAAACATCAAGCTTTTTTTTGTATCCAGCCTTCTGCAGATGGTTTAAAATGGTTTGGTGACTAACTCCCATCTCCTGGGCGATGTCACGAGATGCCACATGCCGGTCTAACTCGATGTAGTCCATGATTTGATCGGTATTTGTCGTCACAGGTCTTCCGCCGGCTGGCTTATCCATGATGTCGTTTTCACCGGCTCTGAATCGTCGAAACTATTCCTCCGCGGTTCGAAGTGATAGAGTACCATCCCCCAAAACACCATTAATCTCACGGAATTTCGGCGTTAGTGAACTCCATGTTTACACGTCTATAACTGTTGAACGCAATATCCAAACTAATTATGCATAGCGTCGTTTTGTAGGTTATGTCAAGACCTTTCAAATTATGTATAGTATTGCCAGATACGAGCTCTGTAGCGCTTTGTACATAGCCGCGAAATTCAAAAGACAAAAAGGCGGATGGGAGATATTTGACAACCCTATATTTGCACATCACTATTTGTCGACTGAAACAGGCGCTGCGGTGGTATCTACTTAGACTGTCTCCGGCAGTAAAGACTTACCAGCAGTAAACTGGTGAGTAGGTCTCTGCTGTCGGCGATCATTTAAATACCACCACAGCTGCTGTTGCAGCCGACATCTTCAAATGGAAAAGGTTGAGAGATTTAATGATGATGAATAATATCCATTGCGCTGGTCCTTATGCCACTTCCGTCTAATGCCACACTGCGATGTACTGGCGGAAGGTTTTTGTTACCGGATATCATCTAGACAGATATATTTCTGTCGCCAAACATTGCCGTATTTCAATTTACTGCCGTAACGAGACATACGACTACGAGCGGAATATGGTGTAGTGTATAATATCTTACCTAGGACCACGTTATTATGGGCGGAAGTGTTAAACGCCTGCTCGTTTCGTCGCTTCATTGTCTAAAAAAAATCTTCATCAAGTGGTAGATCTACCTGTTAAATCATATTCACCTTATCAATGAACATTAAGGGCGAGTAAGAGTCTTCTTGAGCCACTTACGTCACTTTGGTTATGAAATTAATCAGATTAATACATATTACTAATCTGTATGGGCTGTATGTCTTTTGCTCCTCTTTAAACGAAGTAAAAAAAAAAATTACAAAATAGATATTTATTTTATCCAGCTGTATGACAGGAATATTACCGTTAACACTTCGTTTAATAGTGATATAATTACTAGTAATATATGACGAAAAAATTATGAAGTATTACCCTACAGCTTGCTGATACCACAACCGAACTGAACAACAGACCAGCCTCTGAACACCGAGCAACCGGCACTGGTCAACCGTGGTGGTACTTATGCTCGGTTCCCCCGCTATGAGGATCCTTGGAAGAGGCCTCTGCGTAGCTGTGGATATTATCCGGCTGATAAGGTCTGATAGATTAAAAAAATTTTGGCCACACTGTTCTCATAAGCAGCAGCTGTTATTATTTATAACCAATAAAACTGTTTCTTTAATAATCAATTTATTACGATATATATAAATATATAATTAACACCCGATGTAATAAAATGGCTGAAAACTAATTAACAACGAGATTAAATACTAGAAACACGGATATTTTATAGGTTAACAGTGCGGCGGGATATAATTATAAAATTAACATTTTATTGGCCAATTATAAGGAACGATGGGCAGAAAAAAAAACCGCTAACGATCTCCCCCACCCCCGGTGCGGAGACGGGTTGTGATTAAACGCTTTTAAACCAAAATAATCGCCATTAAAAAATAAATATTTCGTTCGTTTTGGCGGGCTCGCCGCCGCGTCCTTACATCGCCATTATGCTGACCGTTCCCTTCGGCGCGCAACGCGTGTACATCTTCCGTCTCGCTCGCACCGGCGGGACAGCGCGCCGCTGTCGGCGCCTCCGTCTCGCTCTACAGTTTTAGCAATTTGCTGGCATGTTGTTAAGTTGCAATCAATTGCCATGCGCAAACAGACGCCTATGATATATCCAATTAAGTCGCATTCGCGCAGATGGCGGCAACTCGCTGCTATACATATATTCATTTTATACTTCACAACACACCCCTACAGCGCGGTGGCGCAGCGGTCATTTGTAACACGGCGATCACAGGTTTGATACCAGTACCAGATTATACTAGTGGCAAGTCTCTGTTGCCGTCTAGATAACTACCACAGCGTCTACTTCTACCATCAAACAATACTATGCAAAATTACTGTTCCGTTTTGTAGGGTGTTTGTAGCTAAAATAATTACTTTTTTTATTCAATTAAGCGACGAGTCGAGCGAGACGTTCTCCTGATGCAAAATGATACATTTGCACATAACGAAGCGGTATTTAGAACGATACATATTTCGCCACATTACGCTCCTCGATTGAGACAAGATTTCGAGTCCCATTGCTTGAGTAATTACATGACGAACGCAATGTGATGAAAATGTGTGATAGGGTTTACAAGTCCGTCTGATTATGTACTACCAACATTTGTGAATCTACCTCCATACACCAGTGTATCCTAGTTTACCTCCGTCGGCTTCCTCTTCACTTAAAACTATGTGAATTTAAATATCTTTCGTATATAAAACATTACATTTAATAGACAATAATCTCCAAATATGTTTTCTAATGAATTATGTGATTACCTTGTTAAGTTATTATGAAGTGATCGTATATAAATATGTTTTCATCATAATCATTAACAAGCAATATTCGTCCACTGTTGGACACAGGCCTTCAAAGATTCCCACATCCATTGGATAGGGATTCAGATGGAGGGATTGGAGCCCTTTCCCACCACACTGGCCCAATGCGTGTTGTTGGGAGCCAGAGCCTCGTTTGTTGATTAGCAGGGTGCATCACTAGCAGGTGAGGATGGCTTGGGTTCTGTGAATTGTTGCGCAGGACCCTTATACTTGACATTAACATTTACATAAGACAATTTAAAACAATCATAAATTAGCTTAATTACAACATAAAACAAAAAATATTAAACAATATAATTAATTTATTGCTATTAGCAACATATAAACAAATTTATGGATACTTAAGCGAAAGTTTTAATGTATGCAAAGTTTATTACCTTTAATTATACATGGATATAAGTTTTTTTGTTATATGAGACAAGTATTTTATTATTTACTGCCTTTTATGCGACAAGTCGAGTAAGATATTTAGCTGATAGTAAACATCCTGTCGTTTCATAGCGATAGTTGGATGATATACACTGCACCACATTGCTGGTGGTAGATTTCTGTTATTTAAGACTGTTTATGTACCACCGCAGCGTCTATTACAGCTGACATATTACTGTGGGCCTAATTACTAATGAAATTACTATGGTATAAGACTATATGTCTTATACCATAAGTACAATGTCGTGCTGTGGATAATATTTTAACTAGCACCACGTTGTATTGGGCAGGCATATCACTTACCATCAGGTGAATATTTAGATTGATATGTCATTGAATAAAAAAACACCACATTACTCGTCGATATATAACATGAGATGATAATCTCATTATCGCAGTAATTTCAGTAAGTACAACACTCATCATTACACAGTAATGTTCGCATGCTACTGTGTGGCGGTAGGAATAGGAGCTGCGGTTGTACTTAGACCGTCTCTGATATTGGAGACGTACCTGTCAGTTTTGTAATATTAAAAAACAAATCTGGTGGTAAGTCTCTGTTGCTAGACCATCTAGGTACCACCGCAGCGCCTATTGCAGCCTATAAACAGTACTGTGCAAATATTACTAGACTAAAGAAACTAGATAACTGAAAGCCACGAGCACAATGTAGCACCATGTTATAGGCGCGCGTATTATTTACCATCAGGCGAACGTTTTACTCGACTCGTCATATTCATGAGCAAAATACAGATAAATAATACTTATATTAATGATTTAATTTAATTTAATGCATGTATAGAAATGGCAGTTGCGCCCATCGCGCCGTCGGCCGCGGCTCCAGGTAACGTGAAGAAATTTACCGTGTATTAAATCTCTGAACAAACAAGTTGTTCGCGCTTACGCACACACGCGCACGCGCGCGCGGCGGTGCGCGTGTGTGCGTGCGCGCGCGCGTGCGTACGCGGCCCGCGGTGCGCACACAGGCGCGCCCTCGTTAAGGCCGTACCGGCCGGAGAGAAATGTTAAACGCCTTTAAGTATTAGTTTTTTAATCTACGATGATTATTTACAGGCCACGCCCACTCACTAATATTCTATGAGAAATAATATACATACATATATATATATGTATTGACTCATCACGAGATCTCTTAGGTAAACACTCAAAATTTGGTAAAAACATTGGTTCAGCTGTTCAGAGATCAACGGAAAACAGATCTCACAAAATCCTTTTCCCAAAAGGAGTTGAGATGGAGTAGTACGGGCAGCAGAGCGGGCGAGGAACAGCTATAAGTGGCGGTAGTTAGGATGATATACACTACATCACTGCATTCGTTACCTCAGAGATGAGAAATTGAGTCTTCTCACCCCAGTAAGTATACTAGCTGCAGCGCCCTTCAAACCTTGATTAGATTCTGGGAGCTGCGGTGATAACTAAACGGTATCCAACAACAAAGACCTACCACCGTCAAACTAAGATTAACAAAATGTATTACAATCAAATATCATTTCAGATATGTTACACAACGGCTATAGTTCTAAACTACTGGACAATAGTAACTTATTACTGTAACACACAAACACAAATACAACACACACACACAGACAAGTTCAAATTTAACTGTAACAGCGATCTCCAACTCGATCCGAGCAGTTAACAGCATTAGACTAAATTAGCGCCGTTATTCACTTTGATTTATTGTTCCCACAGTTAAATTTCCTATTTGTTAACTAACAGTTAATTTAACCGGTAGTTATTGCCAATGGTCTATAACACTTAATGTCTGTACACAACAACTATGCGTCTTTTTGTTTTATTCTGCAAAACGACGAGAGCAAACATTCATCTGATTGTAAGTGATACGCCTGCCCTTAACACGGATCTAGTTAAGATGGTTTACACTGCCGCACGTTACGCTGGTGATGACGTGCTCGCAGCTACAGCGTCTTATAAACCGGAATACTGTAATTTTTATCTCCTACTGTTTCTCGGCTGCAATCGGAGCTGCAGTGGGACCTAGACGGTCTTCAGCATCAGAAACCTACCAAAAATGAGCCTGTGAAGAGTAACCTACCACCAGTACACAAAAAGCTAAGCTATGTGATGTGTTCCAGAAATGAGATCTATAGAAGAGCGAAGGTCGCTGATATCTTCCTGGTCTATATGACAGAAAGATTCCTAGTTCCAGAAGATGGATGTCCACTGCTGGACATTCCACAAAGCACGGTTTATGCTCTCCCAGCGATTATTTTGATGTCCTTTGACCAGCTTGTGTTGGGTCTGCCAACGCTGCGCTTTCCGGTGTGGTGTCGCCATTCCAGCGTTTAACGTCCACGAGCTATGTGCCTTACTTCAGCCTCAGGACTCGTAGGACTACATCGGTGACCCTGGTTAATCTGCGAACCCCTTCATTCCTGATTTCATCACGCAGAGGTACACCAAGAATCGCCCGCTGTGTGACTGAGCTTTACTTATGAGGTCCATATATTGAGGGTGGAGTGTTGAACATGCTTTACGAGTACCTGTTACTCCAAAGCTATGGTATATGTATACTAGTCATTAAAGTTTTGATTTAAGATGTTAGGTTAAATTTATCAGTTAGTTTAAACCTATTATGTTTAATTTAACTGATATATAATTAAGTAACAGGGTATGATAAACTCAATATGTGTTTACTGGAGTTCCTCCGAGCGTCGGTTGGGGATGGTAAGTGGTTCTTGTGTAATTATAAAGCGCCGTTCCGTTTGTGCGCCGGAGCAGGGGGCGTGTTTGGGGAAATTACCACCAAATGGGGTTTTAAACACCCACTTATCCCATCAACGTTGGCTGCCCGTTTAACAGGCTAACGATGTTCTCCCGTGTCCATTGTACAAAAGCAGCGGGACGTTCACCTGATGGTAAGTGATACGTCTGCCCACAAGGATGCGTTAGTTGGGATGTAATACACATCAGCACATTGTGCTCGTCGCCCGATATATAAAATGTTGAGTCTCGATACTCCAATGATTACGTTAGCTACAGCGCCCTTTAAACCGGAAAACAGTAATGTTTGCACACTACTGTTTAAATACCGCGGTGGTATCGACTTAGTCGCTGGCAAGTGAGACCACTATTAAGCCACGAGTAGACTTCATGATGTATACTACACTGTATATATATTCCAAACATGTACAAGAAAAAGAGAGAGAGAGAGAGAGAGAAATGTTTAAACATACATTATTATATATTTCCATTTATCTTTGTAATTTTTTCCAAATTCAATGAAAACAGTCAATCTTCCGTTCTCTTTCTCTATTTGTCACCACTATGGTTTATCTCATTCTCTTATAAATTAATTCGAATACAAAGTTTAATTTGTTCTGCGAGTGTGACACGAGAGTGTGAAAGAGTATGAAATAGAGTGAGTGTGAAAAAGACATTTTTTATTTGTGATTTATTTTTAAAACAAAAAATAATCACAACAATATTACTCACACTGTCATAGACACAATGGAAACAGTCACGCGTCCGCCATTTATATAAATATGATTATTTCCCACTCAATTTACAAAACATTATCAACCCTTATAGGCTGAACTATTAACTGTTAATTTCGAGGATAATGAGATCCATTGGATCGTATTTTTTAATTTGACAGGTGCTTAGATTCTAAATAAAAATTAAAGAATTTTTGTAAACGGTTACACGAAACGCACGCTTCTTAAGTTTTACACGACCAAACGTCAACAATGCTGTTGAGCTGATGAATGACCTATGCTGACTTAAAAAAAGCCGATGGGAAGACTGCTGGTAGGTCTCTGTTGTCGAAGACCATCTAGATTCCATCACAGCGCCTTTTGCAGCTCATAAACGGGACCGTCGAAACATTACTGCGTTCCAGTTTGAAAGGCACAGTTCCTAGTGAAATTTATAAGTTAACTACACCTAACTCTTTATATCTAATGGCGGAGAGTATAATGTGATGGTGTATATGCCATCCTCCATTACTTACCGTCAGATAAACGTTTCGCTCATATCGTTGAATTAAACAAAAAAACTCAATATATTACTTTTGCCTATAACAATATTGCGCTTGTTAGAATTATATATATAACAACAAATTGTGTTCATCATCTTGATACATATAGTACGTTTCATTATCTCAGTAATTTCAGTGGCTACAGCGCCATTCAAATTAAACACAATAATATTTGCATACAACTGAAGCTGCAATGATACTTAAATAGGTTCCGAAACATAAAGTTTTTACTTTATTTCATTTATACAATAACAATATAACAATAAATAAAATTCCAAATTGACATTAATATCCGATTTCCGAACGCACTTTAGGCAACAAGATGGCGGCCCGCGACGCGTATGACATGTGTCAACTTGCGGCAAGCATTAATATTAATGGCGGCGCGGCGGCGCGGCGGCGCTCTCTGTAGAGACTGTAAGAGAATAAAGAAATCACGTGAGATTAATTAACGTAATTAGTAAAAAGGTAATACATTAATGAACAATTAAAAATGTATTTATCAAGTTTTAATCGACTGTGTATAATGTTAATAAACAGTATGTTGGCGCGAGGCGCGAGATGTTTACCTGATGGTGAGCGATACGCCAGCTCATAACATTGCGGTGGTACTTGGTGTGCTACTTGAATCCTCACTGAACTACAGCTACAAAATATCTATAACGAAACCCTGATAGTGTAGTTATTAAAGCGGTAGTACGAACTACCCCATAGAGTTTTATTTCCGTATTCCATCCACCTTGAATCCCCGCAAAAGGAAATCAGCTAAGAAACTAGAATATTCTAAAAACAATAACTTTTGAGGGCTTGTCAATCGCTAACCAGTACAGCCAGCGTGATGAGTTACCTTAACTCATTCCTCATGATAGAAGGCCCAGCAGTGAAGGTCTTCAGTGTTTACACTATGGTTATGCTTTGATAATTTATTTCTACTAGGTTATATACACCAGGTGTTAATTAGCCTGCTCATAACATGGCGCTAGTTATGATGGTATACACTGCACTGCATCGCTAGAGATATAAGGTGTTAAATCTCGTTATCGCAGTAATTCCATTAGCTACAGCGCCTATCAAGCCGGATCACAGTAATGTTTGCACAGTGCCGTGATCCGGTATGTACGGCAACATAGACTCTTTTTTTATTATCGCGGCGGAGATCTTAAGATAACTTGGTTTTGGGGGGAAGACAAGGTTCTGTGGGGCTTCTACCCACTAAAACCTTTCTCAGTGGTCTTCATCAGTGCTTTAAGGGGGACTCCGGGATCTCCTAGCGAGCACCAGTAAATGTTCATTATCCTAAGTAATTATAATTCATGATATTAATGAAGTAGAAAGAGAAAGATATATATTTCGAGAACCCGCCCAACCCCATTGGGCCAGCATGGCAGGAAATAGCCGAAAACCCCCTCCATATAAACCTATATATACGACAGCCCCTAGTGCCCAGCGGTATTCTAGGTCATCCTGACTGTATGCGGAGACTTTTGGAGTCTATCAGCTGATGAGGATGATGATATTTCCAAAGAAGGAAAAGAGAAAGATATATATCTCTGTTTCCTTTCCCTCTTAATATTGTTTATGTTTAAAGGCGTTGTATGACAATTGAGCTCGTGTTATCGTGATATCTTCACTGCGTTATATTGTTTATGATTAAACTAATTATGAATTTTAACTGAGGGTGGTTAGTGTGGCGCAGATGGATCCGGCAGTGACAGCATCCGGAAGTGAACCGATCACAACGAGACGCCGGCCGACGCGCGGCGATTTCGAATTAGCGATAACCGCCCGTCACGGCGTCTAACTAAACCGATTTAACCGTACAGTTTAAGTTTAACCGCGTACAAAGCGCAAACGACAGGTCCGCAGGTAACCGGCCTGATGAAATACGAAATTAACAGAACGTCTAAACACGCACCCTGAGGCGACGTGAAAATCCGACGCTGACTTACCTTCCGAAGAATAAAGTCCAAGGTTGCGGCGCAGACGGATAACGGCCGTTGTATTAATGTTGTTTAGACTCGCTCTCCATTATTCGTCTATAATTTGATTATATTTATCAAGATCGGACTGTCAATAGCCATTATTGACGCCACACGCAACCCCGACAGCGGCCCGGCATCGGCCCCGGCCCCACGCCGGCCCCGACTCCGACCCTGGCGAGCGGTAGCCTCAGACAGCATCCGTTAAATTTGTATAACCACAGAATTAGTGTTTTAACAATTTAATTCTTTTAAACTGTATCATCATCATCATCAGGTGATAAACGCCCACCGCTGGACATATGCCACCCCCAACATTCCCAATTCGGATAGGGTATTCATATCAATCATATACATTCAATGACTTAAGAGACGACTATGACGAGATGTATGACGCCCACAGCTGGACATGGGCCTCCACTAAAAATCCCCACATCGATCAGTCCAGCACTGTCCACATCACCGGGCACCACGGGACGTTGTTTGTAAGGGTTCATATGGGGAATTGGACCATTTCCCACCACACGGCCTCAATACGGGTAAGTGGGAGCCAGAGCTTCGTTTATTGATTAGCAGTGTCCACCGCGAACTGGTGAGGTTGGCTTGGGTCCCGTGAGTTGTTGTGCGAGATCCCTAACACCCCTTACATAATAGTTTAACACCATTAAATATTTCCAGTGTTCAAATTTGAGCTTAGGCTAAAAGAGCCTTACAAAAAATCTATGCGATTGTTAATAACAAAAACATAATTAAATTCCTTTTTTTTTTTTCGGTACCTTCAAACCTTCAAATGATGCTCAATGAGGTGGTCAGTGACGCGAGAACAGGCTCACCACGGATAAAATAACAAATTAAACATACTTCTCCCCCCCACTCTATTCACAGAGTCTAACAATTCGGACCAAAAAGGTTTTAATTGTTTGCCGAAAAAAAACAGACGAGAAACCAATTTCTCACCCCCTCATCTACGATTTGTTTGTGTAATCTTTAATGCTGTTAAAAACCCACCACCCGCACTGGTTCGTGGAAAATTGGCTTAGCGCTTGGGAACCGAACTCACTACCTGGCGGAGTAAGCTCCTCATAATCCTTTCAACCATTTAACTTTTCACGCAACGCTGGACCTCGGCACTTGGTATTTTTGCCGACGGAGATAATAAAAAAAAAATTACCCTTTATTCCAGCGGGACTTCACCTGATGGTAACTGATACGCCAGCTCATAACAATGGTTCTAGTTAGGATGATATACACAGCATCACACTGCTCATAGCCTTGAGATATAAAATATTAGGTCTCAGGCTAGTAAGAATAGGACTAAGGTAAACCTTACTTAAAGGCGACTGAAAGGGTCTAGGCCTTTCGCGGGCCTTGAGGGTGGGGGCCCGAATCCCTGAACAAGCGAACCTGCGTGGGAGAGCATCTAACTTAGCCTCAGCGATGGTGCCTAGGAGGGTCAGGTTCCTCCTCAGAGACGTGTAACACCAAGAGGGACACCGGTGCGTTCTGAAAGAGATCCCGCATCCACACCGAGTGCACTGACGGAGACTGGAGAATGGAGTAAGAATCTCATATAACCCTGTCTCCTCCCCAGAACAGCATCTTTAGAAGATTACCTACTCGAAACCAAAAAAAAGATCTCGTTACTCCAGTAATTACACTAACTTCAGCGCCCTTCGAATCGGAACACAGCATACTACTGTTTGCATACTACTGTTTGTCGACAGCAGCAGGCGTTCCGATGGTATCCAGACAGGGTCTGGCATCAGAGACCTACCATCATGTCTATTGAGGCAGCTATGCTATGTGATAGGATCCAGGAATGAGATCTGATGAAGAGCGAAGGTCCCTGATGATCTTCCTGACCTATATAAGGGTTTGCGCGAGTTGCGGTGATACCTAGCTGGTCTCCAGCAACAGTTAATCACCGATGATATTTGATTCCTCATGTGATTGTTTATAACGATGAGCTGAACACCATGTCTACCTGGATGTAGTCACGAGGGGCTGCTGGCACCACCAAAACTACTTCGTACGCCAGCTCACGTACGAAAATCCTCGCGCGAACAGTTTATGGGCAGTAAACGTCACCAATAACACTAGAATTATCGTTGGCACTAGTCCATCACTCAGGATCCACTTCAGACCATACTGAGTGGACTATTTGTTTTTTTGCCCACAGCAAAGCTGCGGAGTGGGCATCGCTCCCACTTAGCGGCCAGCGGTATGCCCGCCCACAGCAATGAACTGCTTATTAACCACGTTGACGCTGATGATTGATCGCTCTCATCATCTTGAGACCTGAACATTAATCTAGTAAGTAAATACAGTAATGTTTCCACATTACTACTTGCAAAAAAAAACTTACTGCAGTAATTACACTAGCTACAGCGCCCTTCAAACCGGATCACAGTACTGTTTGTCACTATAATAGACTAATATATATATGTTTATGTGGTGGTAATTCATACGCGTGCTCATAACAAAATGGCAATAGTTCGTCGCTATGATAAATGTGATGTTAACCTCATCTCAGTGAATTCGCAAGCTACAGCGCCCTTCAAACCGGAACATAGTAACGTTTGCAACTTTATTGGTGGTAGGTATCGTTTGTCGGAGACCATCTATGTAGGTAGCACTGCAGCGCCTATTTCTACCGCCAAACAGTACTTTGCAAACATTAGTGTTCCGGTTTGAAGGGCGCGGTAGCTTGTGAAATTACTGTGGCAACGTGACACTACATCTTATGTCTTATACTACGTTACTTCATTAAACTTGATTATTTTGGTAAATATGATAAATAAAATATAAACTAATACTTCGTTACTATTGGCAGGTGTATCACTTACCATCAGGTGAACCTCCCGCTCTTCTCCTCTCTTCTTAGAGTAAAGAAAACCTAACCTCAAACAACAGACGAATCATCAGTAAAAACTAGTAGGTCGTATATTTTAAATACTCCTCTGGCGCGGTGACATAAGGTGAGTCCTGATCTCCATTACAAAGGTCTCCAGCATTGTCTGTCTCGCGCTGACTCTTACCACTGCTTGAAGCTCGAGCAGGTGGTGCTTTACAGCATCTTTCCAGCGATATCCGGACGACAGGTTGGCTAAACGGAGTTCTAAGGAACGCTGTTTTGACGCTTTAGTCCTCTCCCATCAGCACGTACCTCATCCAAGAAATCTGTGGGCTTTAGTTTCTCCCACGATGTTCAGTTCGCAAGCCAGCGTCTCGATTTCAATATTGGATGGTTCTCGCCACCTGCCGTCCTCCAGGTCGTGGCGAAGATCACACACATGATTTTTCTCTCAGCAACCAGCCGCTCTTCTTTCAGCGTTAGGACATATTTTAAATACTTGTGCCTATTAAATCTGAACCTAAAATTTCCTCCATTCAAAATCAATGAGGTCCTGCAAAATAACTCACGCGTTCCAAACCAATCACCTGTTCGTGGTGCACCCAGTTAATCAACAAACGAGGCTCTGGTTTCCACCAACTCACATCAGGCCAGTGTGTTGGGAAATGGCCCAAATCCTTCTATTGGAACCTCTATAGTGGGAGTGTAATAATATGAAATATAATTAGTATTATTATTATCATTTATCGTGGCTCGGTTCTATTTCAAACGGTTTACAGATACGCACGGGCCTAAGCCAAGTGCAAATCCGGGAGGGAATAACTAGGTGGTTGATGACAGGAGGGTTGGTGATTACAGAAGGGTGTCAGTGTGTGCTTAATACAGAAGTTATGGTATCCAAAAGGGGCTGGTTGTTGCATGGCTCAATTTGTAAAAATTTCTTCACTATTCAGCACGTATTTAAAATGGCTGCTTTTTGTTAGATTTTATACGTATTTTTTGGTAGGTTGCGAGACC
Source organism: Troides oblongomaculatus (assembly GCA_029032895.1). Taxonomy (NCBI): domain Eukaryota; kingdom Metazoa; phylum Arthropoda; class Insecta; order Lepidoptera; family Papilionidae; genus Troides; species Troides oblongomaculatus. Next base: position 1,363,797 of record JARDWC010000147.1, read on the forward strand.
TGCTCGAATCGTGCAGTCGTTTAGGTATAACACCGGTTTTGGAAATAACCATGGGAACTATTATTACTTTTTTAAGACGTCAAAAACGGGTGATTTATTTTTCTTATTATTATTATTATTACGTAATGTTTTTGAACCCGGTTTCATGACTGCATTCGTAGATCCCAACATCAGCGAGGCATACAATTTCACGCCAAACGCGAACAGGGACAGATAGCGCGGAGACTCCGCGCGCGCCAGTGCCGCCAACCTGACGGACGTTGCCAAATCGATCGCCGCGTTCGCGTCGCGGCACTTGTCATTCCGCGCGCGCATATAAAACCTCTTTGTATGCAGCCGGGGCGCGCCGCCGTTGTTGGGGTGGCTGCATTGGGTGACGTCACGAGACTATGTGTGGTCCGCGTGGAGTTTATGGCGATTAAAGACCATTTGTAGTTTCCCGTTTTGCGCGTTAAGCTCACCTTTCGCAACTATTAATTGAATAAACGCCATTTTAAACGTGGACGATTAAAATTGTACAGTTATTAAAACGTACGAGTTAAAAACGGTAATTTTCATATTGTTACATGCACCTCTACAATAATTGCTTTGGAAACGTTGTTTTAATACATGTACAGTGAAATCTACTGCAATCATTTATAGTTGATTTAATTTAACCAATAGTTAAAAACATGTTTATTACTTTTAAGAACTGTGATATAATAAATTAAATTTTACACATTATGTCGCGTTTATATAATTATTTTAATATCCTGCCGTTGTCACAGGACTCACGTGAAACATATCCCAACGTCATACTAATCTTGCAATATCTAGAATACTTAATTCATCAAATTAATACGTTGACTTACGTAGGATGAGATCAGTTTCTAAGTCTTCTAGTGATGTGATTGATGTTTGATTTAATAATATTGTAATATATTAATAGGATCCCAAGCTGTCAGTATTACTCAATTGTTCTCTATTAAAATTATAGTGTATTTTAATTTCAATACCTTCATGAATAATCGTTGGAAGGAATTGATGTTCTTTTGCAAAGATTTGTGGTTTACCAAAACCTAAAGTATTGATGAAGATTCCAAACAAAGTCACAGTTTGCAGACTTATTTTTTTTTTTATTTTGAGTAAAGGCGAGCCGGACGATCACTTTATGGTAAGCGATAGGGCTGCTCATAACAACGAGGCTCTAGTTAGAATGATAAACACTGCGTTTCATAGCGCTACTCACTTGAAACCTAAGTTGTTGATTAGTATTCCAGTAATTACACTAGCCACAGCGCCCTTTAAACCGGAACACAGTAATATTTGTACACTGCTGTTAGTCGGCTACAATAGGTGCTGCGGTGGTGTCTACCAAGACGGTTTCACGCAACAGACCTACCACCAGCAGAAGCTTCCTATAGAAGTAGAGTTTTATATGGTCGTTTTTGTCTGATTTATATAAAAAAATGGTATTATAAAATAATCAAATAAGCGCAATAAAACCATAAAATTTCATTTTATCCCACTTGTAATATATACATCCACCTAAGAAACCATTAACTGTCATCAAGGTTTCTTTCTACGAAGCGACGCGATGAGCAAAACGTCAAGACGGCAAGTTATACGCCTCATAATAATTCAGGGCTAGTTAAAATTGATTACATAGCTACATAGAGCTCATTACCGTGGTAGACTCGTTACTGTAGTAATTCGCTAGTTACGGAGCTCTTGAGTGAATCCTTAAAGGATAGTTATGTAGGATAAAAGATTTCACTCACTGGAATTACGTTTAAGGTAATACAACTGCCTCTTTGGCGACATGGTTACCGCTTGCGTGATACCGACGTCTATGGTTCTGTCCAGAGACAAGACTGATAGAGTAGGGATGGTGGTGGGATTTTTTAACAATCCGCTAGGATGCTTCCGTTCTATTATTGTATAATACCTCTTTAACAGCACTGCTGTCTTCCGGCTGTCAATATATAAGAGTCAGTGTAGCTGATGTGGTGCCATGGATGAATTATCATGATGAGAAATTGACATCAAGTTTTATATATAGTCAATTGTTTTTTTTATTTCATTTTTTTATATATATCTATATTTTAATGTCAATGCCTTGAACAATGCCTTATTCTGTCTTCCATAAATGTTACTCTGTCACTACTGACATGTCAAATAAATAAATATTTATATCGCAATCCAGAAACCTTTTTTTTAATATACAAAGGTGGTAAACCAGCATACGACCTGCATGATGGTAAACAGTTACCACAATCTATAGACGTTTGTACAACCAGAGGCATCACAAGCGAGATGCCAAATATATCTCGTTAGGAACATACCTGTTCCTTTCTATACTAGACTGTATTGTGTTCCGGTTCGGAGGGCACGGTAGGTAGTGTAATTACTGGGGTAATAAGACCTAATATATTGTGTCTTAGAGCTTCGACCTGAATGTGTTGCTGTGTATACCATTCCAACTAGCGCCACACAGTTATCGGCAGGCGTATCACTTACCATTAGGTGAACATTCCGCTCCTCTCGTCGCTTGAGTAAATAAAAAAAAGGCCATTATGAGATTTTAGATTTGTTTAATATTTCTATATCTAGAAAGTTCTCTTAAAGGTTTAGCCATTGTTTGAGGTTCAATAATAAATTAAACACAAAGTTAAATGAGTAAAAACATATATTTTCATATCACTCATCTTAACCGAATAACTACAGTTCGCACGTGAAACGGAACGTCATCGGGTACAGTCGCGGGGGAAACGGTTTCAGCTAGAATATACACACAAATACACTTAAAATATAAATTACACTAACACGCATATTTACACACGGCTACGTAAGTTAAATAGACGAAATTTACACATTACACTACCTCCCGTACAGGATAAAGTTTCATTTTATATTTATAATCTATATTATTTACAAACATTTTCACATATGGCATACGGGTACAACACTAGCGTATTATTCAAATTATTTAACAAAATTTTACTTAATACATATCATTGAGACAACAGCGAAAACGTCAGAATAAATAAAGCGATCGTATTGTAAATATCCTAATGTGTAAAATTAATCTTAAATTTCATTTGTAATAAAATTATAATTGACATTAATTTGACAGCTACATTTGTACAATTCGCGCGACTGTCACGTGAAGGACTGTCGCAGTTATCGGTACTAGGTATACATACTTAGTACTCGATATCACGGATTAAATTATTTTTAGTCTGTGTAATATTAGGTGCGTAATTAACAGGAGGAATGCAACGAATATTTTTATATAGTACCAGCCTACATATCGCAATCCCTTGCACAACTTAACTCTAAGTAGAATAAAGTTTTACATACAAATGGCGCTATAGTTTTTTTTAAATCGCAAACATAAGTAAATTATGTTTATATGTGTTTATATAAAATTTAAGTGGCCAAGTGCGAGTTGGCATATATTGTAACGAGCATTTGTCCAGCGTGTATACGCCATCTTTTAAGTAAAAGTCCCCCAGCAGTGGGACTAGTAGCGCAGTTAATTGTCATACATATCTGTTATTATAAAATAAATACAGTCAAAATTATGCTCTATGGTCTTCTCGATATACAAACACAACGTTACCGCATCCATTTATCTATACTAAAGGAACTAACTGACTTAATCTAGGTTCATTTGAGCGATTTAATTACACGTATATAATACCAAAGAAAAACAAAATGGCGCTCATGTTCATATCACACGTTTATAAAGAATTGAGACAAACATAATTTTTTAGTTTATTTATACAGTAACATGAAATATGTAAATTGGCGGGAATTTTTTTTTTTTTTTTTAAATATCGTCTTTAACGACATCGATTATTTTCCATGCAGCCTATTCTTCATTATTAATGATCTTCATCCATCCTATTTATTAAATCGAATCATTTTTGATTTTTTTTTAAATATGGTATGTATATATTATCAGAGACAGTCAAAGACAGATGGGCTTAAGACGGCCAACCCACAACATGATCGTAGACCATTAAAAAGACGGTTACCACACTCAATGGAGGCTACTTCATTCATGATCCTCATCATGGTGAGAATAATGATAAGTATATATATTGATCAGCTGTTAGCTGTATACATTTATCAAACAATCAAAAATGGAATCGACGAAAAATATGCAATCTATTTAATCACATACTTTTTCCGATTCAAGAGGCAAAGGTTTACAGCATATACAGCCAAAGAATCACTGGTACAATTGCTGCGCATATTTCTGCTGCGAAACAGTAGTATGAGGACTTTACTGTGTTCCGGTTTGAAGGACTTTGTATGTACTTACAGGGGTAAAGAAGACTACGTGTTACGTCTCAAGGTGACGACTGATGTGTAATTACGACGATGTACACTGCGTCATAATGATGTAGTGTACATCGTCCTAACTAGTTATGGGGTATCACTTACTATTAAGTAGCCGTCCTATTTGTTAGAATTAAAAAAAAAAATTGGCTGTTTTGTTTTTTTTCTTTTACCAAATATTTGTGGTATTTATTGGTGGGAGGTTCCTGTTGCCGGCGACCGTCTTAATAGATATCACTATACAGTAGCGTTCATTGCTGTGTTCCGGTTTGAAGGGCGTTGTAGTAATTACTGAGGTAACGAGATTTAATATCATATATTTCAGAAATTACGAGCGCAATGTGGTGGCAGGCGTATCGTATACCATCTCAGGTGAACATCTCGCTCGACTCGTCGTTTAGTAGAATAAAAAAAAAAAAAAACTCCAAGATGGCGGATCTTGAGTGTTATCTAAGCAAACCGGTGACTCCGATAATATGTATAATGGGCGCATTATCAGCGAGCTGGTGCCAATCGAGGCTTGAGTAATTAAAAATTGCTGATGGTGAGGAGAATACGTCGTTAAATGGCCGACATGGCCGCTAATCGGAAACAGTTAATGAAGTAAACGCAGCAATCGTAATCAGCTCGGAGTTAATTGAGCTGAAAATGGATTCTAGGTTTCATTAGCGAACGGCGGCGACCTAGGGCACAATTACCGCTTTACAAACGCTAACATTTCAACATATACTGTATTATTAATTTGGTGAATTAAACACTTCTTTCTGATGGTAACGTTTAAGCAATGTGCAAATGTTACCGTGTTCCGGTTTGAAGGCTGCTGTAGCAGGTGAAATTATTAGGGTAACTAAATTAGGTACGTAGTAAGTTAATTTTGTAGGGGGTGACCTCTAATTTTTTGGCTTTATCAAATGTATGATCAGTAGTGAGAGGTCGTGGGACGCTGTCGCCGGGGTGAGATACTGTGAGGAGGTAATGCTGCAGAAAGAGGTTGCTGAGAGGTGGCAAGAAATGAACACCGACCTTTCAATCTGAAGGCAGAAACCGGGGTGTCGAAGGAGGATGATTTATATCTTCCAAGATTCGGGGGTAATCTGTCACGATATATGAAAGGTCTCGAGGTGATGCGTGCGGTACTTCCCCTTAACACTTTTATAGAGGGTGGAGAGCAGTAGATCTACCCTGAGATGTGGTCTTATCAAGGTCTCTTTCTGCCGGAACTAAGATTGTATGGGAAAGCATTCCCATGGTTCCAGCCAAGTGCACTGAGTGAGAAGCTGTGGTGTTTTAGCTGGTAGGAGTCCGGCATAACTCTTCTGTTGCTCCGACAGCAGAAGGGTATCCGATGCAGGATTTCCCCACAGAAAAAAAGGTATGGTAATTATTTTGTCCCACTAGTGGGAATATTTATTGAAATGTTATTTAAAAGTTTTCTTTCTATTTTATTGAACAACGAGACAAGAGGACCGGTCACCTGATAGTAAATCATTCACCCGTTCATAATAACATTGTGGTAATTAGAATGTCATAAACAGCAGTACATTGCGCTCGTCGCGAAAAATAATATGTTCAGTATCGTTACCCTAGTAATTACAGTAAGTAAAACTCCCTTCAAACAGGAACACAGTAACGTTAGCCCAGTACCTAGACGGTACCCAGCAATAGAGACCTGCCACTGGTAAGCAGTTGTGATAAATCGCGAGGCGTTTATCAGCTGATGATGATAATGAATTTAGCATGGGGCTGTAGAGAAGTTTTCCCCAACTTGGGGTGTACCCCTAATAGAGAGGGCAATTTGATAATTTAAGGGAAGCAATTTGAAAATTGATCTAGACGAGATAACTGTTTTGCTATAAGCTTCTAAAATGAAATGCAAGATATCAGTGACAGTTTATTAATTTTTTTCATTGAAATAGTTATAAATTTATAGTATTATCTTATAAAATTGTTTATTTAATTTAATTAAAAAAAAATAATGTTTTGAATTTTATAAAGAAGGCATGGAGCTTTTAAAAATGCTTAAGTGGAGCATGGTTTAAAAAAAAGTTGGGAAACTCTGCTGTAGAGGGTGTAAGGGTTCCCACACGACAACTCGCGAGACCCAAGCCAACCTCACCATCTCGTGGTTGCTGCTAATCAACAAACGAAGCTCTAGCTCCCACCAACCCCTATTGGGTCAGCGTGGTGGAAATTGGCCTACATCCTCCCAAGCCCAATCCTCCTACAAGTCTGTAGTGCCCGGCAGTACTGGAGGCCATGCTGATTGTAGGATTGATTTATGTGGAGATCTTTATGGGAGGCCCGTGTCCAGCAGTGGACGTCTATCGACTGATGATGATGATGATGAAATATACTACACTGCCAAATGGGCACCGTAACTGTACACAGATAGTTATCGCGCCGTTCGTATATTTTGACAGTGTTAAATTACAACGTAAGACGATCCACACAATGCTCGTCGAACGCGTGAAAGCAGCTAACGAGCGGGCCGAGATCACAATCGGCGATGCCTAAGACCGAACAGGCGAACAGACAAATAGACAAAGAGACAAATAGCCGGACGGGAACAATCGTCAACAGTTTAAAAACAATTTGATTTCGTCGCGAGCAATTACCGAGCGAGATGCGAGCGCGCGATACGGCCGCGTCCGCCGCCGGCGCGGGCCCGCGGCCGACCTCGCCGCCATATTTAAAACCTATCGTTGTATAAAATCAAACCTTCTAATTATACCCACATCACCAGAGGGCCCCATCAAAGGAGGCCACTTTTAATTAATTTAATACCCCGCACTATTATAATAGGGGCCCAATTTTGTTATCTAATAATTCGTGACGCGCTAACGAGAGCCGCTCCGACGCCATCTTGTCCGCGGCCCGTGGACACGTTAGTGACGTCTCAAATTCAATAAATCGCCTCCGCGGTACATTGAAATAAATTAGGTGATTTTCCAATAATTAGGCATTAAGTTTTTTTTTCTTAGTTTATCGGAGTCACCGTCAACTAATTGGTTTGTTGTAGTTTTTATTTTTAGTCTGTTGTAATAAATATTAAGTACGTTTACACACTAGGAATGATTTTCGTGTGCGCGTGTGTGTGTTTTACATCTGTTGTAAAGTTACATATACACTTAATGTGAGAGACCTTAAGACAGTCTAGACTGCGCTAGAAATAAATAAGAATAATAATCTGCCTATTGTAAAACTAAATTACAAGGATATTTACACGGGCGCCGGTGTTGCCAGCGCGCTCGACACCATTGCCTACGTCTCATTTTCACTTTCACTCAAATCGTCCATGTCCATGTCGATGAGCTCCTCGTCCTCTTCGTAGGAGTTGTTGAACTGGTTGCCGTCGTCCGGCTTGCTGCCGGAGGAGCCCGACTTGGTGCCAGTCTTCGCTTCCTCTTCCTGCTGCATTCGTTTATGTTTCGTCCTTCTGTTTTGGAACCAAACTTTCACCTGAGAACAAAAAATGTTTTCATTACAACCTGCAAATTATCAATGGTCATCATTCCCGCCATCATCAGCTGATAGATTAATGATCATCAACGATGTACAGTTTTAAAATTTGATCTACCTTAAACACTACCTATTATGTCCACCGCCCCGCATTGGGCTAGCATGGTGGGAAATGGCCCAAATACCTCTGAATGAACCCCTACAAATAGTGATCTTTGAGGGAGGCCTATGTCCAGCAGTGGGCGTTTTTAATACGCTAAAGAGTTTTAGTAGATGAGCACACTGTGCTTTCTAGCTTTTAGATTTTATTGTTAACAACAAGCTGACTGTTCTATCTGATGGTGTGTAGCAGTGGTACTATTTAACAATATAACCATAGGAAGTTTACACTACACCGCACCGGGATCCATAACGTAGTAAACACATGTTGATCCATTAATTTCACTAACTCTAGCTTGCTTCAGCTCGACTCAATATTTTCACACTACTTCTCGTCAGCAGCAATAGAGGCATTGGTATCGACAGTCTCCAATAAGAGAGACCTATCATTATTCTAGAAGAAAAAAATTTTTTATCAGTCATTGATAATAAGAATTAAATCAAAACAATTATAAATGTAAAAAAAATATATATACAAAAGGGGTAAGTTAACGTGACGTCATCTTGTATATAATAAAAATTGGTAACGTTAAATTATATTAAGTATGAAGCCATCGAAAATATTAACAATGGAAGTTCACCCTCCCCCAGAGTATACAATAGGATCCCAACCCTCGACAGTAGCGAAAGAAAATCGTCGAAAAATTTTTCCACGGCGCACAAAGCATTTCCCGCCATAACATCCGCCATCTTGTCGAGCGATTTGTCACCGGTTTAATGGCCCGCGAAATCTATTCACGTCGCCGCCATTGCAGCGGGATTTTGAAAAATTATACTAAACCGATATATATTTTGGCAGACGAGTGGCAGTGTTCTGTAATACACTATTCACTGCGCAGTGTGTACACTTTAAATGGGTGAGGGTAAAACTATAATGTTGCCATATAAAAATTAAAAAATAATTCTATTGTATGATGAATATTCGATGTATTACTTTATGCATATGTACACAATGATATTGAATGTATTTTTGCGAATATTAGATAATTCGCTAAGATAAGTGCAGACAGTGAAAAAAAAAAATTAAAATAATATTAGAAAAAATATAAATATCAAGGTATATTGGAAATAAATAAAAAAAATTATGCTTTGTAATTTAAAATATCCAACTGATGGTAAGTAATGGTGACCATCCTATAGAATGATTAATCTTATATATAAAGCAAGAGCGACCGGAAAGGCCCGATCTTCCCATGGTAGGTCTCTGTTGCCGGATACCTAGGTGTCTACTACCGCAGCGCCTATATCAGCCGACAGACAGTAGTAACCAAACATTACTGTGTACTGGTTTGAAGGGCGCTGTAGCTTGTTAAATTAGTGCGAGAACGAGACTTAATACCTCATGTCTCATAGGGAAACCAAACGTGATGGTAATCTTACCTAGCGTCACATTGTTATGGAAGGCGTATCACTTACTATTGAGTGAAAGTCTCGCCGTCTCCTCGCTTCAAGCTTTATTAATTAGATATTTTAAAAAGCTTTGTACAGTTTTTTTTTAATTTTTATTTTAATAGGCTAAGACGTAAACTCAATTGTCATGATGTTATACGACAACCAGATCATGGAACGGACGGGCGATCCTAATACTAGTAATAACGCTAATGTCAGCCCGTGTGATACAGTGGACGTCTATCGGCTGATGATAATGATGCAATGTAAACATCCTAACTGCACTTTATGAGCAGTGTTACCATAGTTACGTATACTTGTTTTTATATATATATTTATATAAGCATGTAACCGAATTAAACGAAACAAATTAAAAACAATAAATTCGTTCAATTTCCTCGATATTGTTGTATACGCGAAATCTGGTTTATGGGATGTTTGCGATGGCGAAAACATTGAAATCGATTTACGGAACGATTTCTCGTTATCGCATCGCGCTTATTTACAACGCGCGCTGCCACGCTGTATTGATAACGGTTGTAATGGAAACGCGATGTATTGTTACGTTACATATTTGTTTACACTAACACTCGTTGTTGCTTCATATCACTGTAAGGGAACTTTTTTTTTTTTTAATTCCTTCCTATATTCAGGGCAATGGTACCAGCGAAATGTTCACTCGATGGTAAGTTATACCCGGTAATATCATGGCGCTGGTTAGGATGATATATGCAGCAGCACATTGCACTCACCCATTAAGATGAAGTGTTACCCCAGTCATTTCAACTTGCTGCAGCGCCCTTCGAACCTGAACTGTTGTTTATCGGTTACATCAGTCTCCGACAAAAGTTGATTATTAGTAGTGGTAGATTTCTGTTGCCGGAAACCGTCTAAGTGGGTACAGCTTTAGTACCTATTTCTACCGCTAGACAGTCGAGTGCAAGCATTATTGTGATCCAGTTTGAAAGGCGCTGTAGCTAATGTAATTACTGGGGTAACGAGACTCGAAAAGTATCAAAGCGTCGACCGCAACGCGGTACTGGGTTTATTTATGATGGTTTTGAGCAAAACGCATCACTTACCATCAAGTGGACGCCCCGCTAGTGCCGTTGCCTTATTGTATAAAAAAAAAAAGTTATTTAAAAAAAAAATTGCTTTATTCCATTGCAATGTCTCGTTTGTTGATTCAGTAAATATAGAAGAAAACGATTCAATTGTTCGAAATGCTAAAAAAAAATGTCTGAAAGAGACGACGAACGCGTCAGAGCGGGACGGCCGACGGCATCGGAATGAAATGTAAACAAAGTAAGCTCTCCGCAGCGAGGGGAAGCCCCGCGTTAGAAATTGGATTAGTGAAGTACCGTCACGGTACATTAGCTCCTCATATATCGACATCAAATATCAATTTGTCCGCTTCCTTTATCAACCCCTTCATGTGGCGGTTAATGGTCCGTGGTGGGAGGATATGGTAGATGACCTTCGGGGGTAATTGCTCCGAAAAAACATTCTCATAATGTTTTTGGGGGTATGTAAAAAAGAATAAGTTGGTTGTGTATATTCTTCTTCGTCGGTATCACTCTTAACAGAGTGATTGTGGTCATCACTTTAGGTGTTAATCGGAATTTCAACAACACGTCGCCATTTTTCTCTGATGGCCACCTTGTTAGTGCATTTGCATAGTTGCAATAATGATAATAATAATAAATAATGATAATAATGATCGGTTGTGTATATACCTTCGTGAATATTTATGCTGTCACAATATGATATAATCATATCATTATGACCAGAATTCTGATGATAGTGTCTCTGTTGCCGGATACCGTGTAGGTACCACCGCAGCGTCTAATGCAGCCGACAGACAGAACTGTGCGAACATTTCTGTGGTCCGGTTTGAAGGACCTTACTAGAAGTAGTGTCTGTGCTGCCGGAGACCGTGTAGGTACCACCGCAGCGTCTAATGCAGCCGACAGACAGAACTGTGCGAACATTTCTGTGGTCCGGTTTGAAGGACCTTACCAGTAGTAGTGTCTCTGTTGCCGGATACCGTGTAGGTACCACCGCAGCGTCTAATGCAGCCGACAGACAGAACTGTGCGAACATTTCTGTGGTCCGGTTTGAAGGACCTTACCAGTAGTAGTGTCTCTGTTGCCGGATACCGTGTAGGTACCACCGCAGCGTCTAATGCAGCCGACAGACAGAACTGTGCGAACATTTCTGTGGTCCGGTTTGAAGGACCTTACCAGTAGTAGTGTCTCTGCTGCCGGATACCGTGTAGGTACCACCGCAGCGTCTAATGCAGCCGACAGACAGAACTGTGCGAACATTTCTGTGGTCCGGTTTGAAGGACCTTACCAGTAGTAGTGTCTCTGTTGCCGGATACCGTGTAGGTACCACCGCAGCGTCTAATGCAGCCGACAGACAGAACTGTGCGAACATTTCTGTGGTCCGGTTTGAAGGACCTTACCAGTAGTAGTGTCTCTGTTGCCGGATACCGTGTAGGTACCACCGCAGCGTCTAATGCAGCCGACAGACAGAACTGTGCGAACATTTCTGTGGTCCGGTTTGAAGGACCTTACCAGTAGTAGTGTCTCTGTTGCCGGATACCGTGTAGGTACCACCGCAGCGTCTAATGCAGCCGACAGACAGAACTGTGCGAACATTTCTGTGGTCCGGTTTGAAGGACCTTACCAGTAGTAGTGTCTCTGTTGCCGGATACCGTGTAGGTACCACCGCAGCGTCTAATGCAGCCGACAGACAGAACTGTGCGAACATTTCTGTGGTCCGGTTTGAAGGACCTTACCAGTAGTAGTGTCTCTGTTGCCGGATACCGTGTAGGTACCACCGCAGCGTCTAATGCAGCCGACAGACAGAACTGTGCGAACATTTCTGTGGTCCGGTTTGAAGGACCTTACCAGTAGTAGTGTCTCTGTTGCCGGATACCGTGTAGGTACCACCGCAGCGTCTAATGCAGCCGACAGACAGAACTGTGCGAACATTTCTGTGGTCCGGTTTGAAGGACCTTACCAGTAGTAGTGACTCTGTTGCTACAGACCTTCTAGACACCACCGCAGCGCCTATTGCAGCCGACAAACAGTACTGCGTAAACTGTACTGCGATCCGGTTTGAAGGACTTTACTAGTACTAGTGTCTCTGTTGCCGGAGACCGTCTAGGTACCACCGCAGCGCCTATTGCAGCCGACAAACAGTACTGCGTAAACTGTACTGCGATCCGGTTTGAAGGACTTTACTAGTACTAGTGTCTCTGTTGCCGGAGACCGTCTAGGTACCACCGCAGCGCCTATTGCAGCCGACAGACAGTATTGTGCAAGTATTATAGTATTCCGGGTTGATATGCGCTGTAGCTAGTGAAATTACTGGGGTAACAAGACATCTTACGTGTAAAAGCGACGAGCCCAATGTGTTGTTATGTATATCATCCTAATAGTCGTACAGTCGTGTACCTTTTTAGTGATTTAACGAGATTATTTAAATATGTTTAATTAGTTATTGTGCAATGCTTATTGGTGTAGTGGCGGACCGCGTTCGAGGGGCCGACTACACGGCGCCGTGTGACTGTCACTGTACATCATAGTTTACGGTGACCGTTCGCGATCAAGCGGTGCTATCGTTTTTCACCATCGTTATTGAAAAAAAAAAAAGTATTTTTTTATAATTTCTTCTTCATCAGCCGATAAAGGTCCACTGTTGGACATAGGCCTCTTCCAAAAAGTCCCACATCAATCGGCTGTGGATTCATAGAGGGGGGATTTGGGTCATTTTTCACCGTGCTCGCCCTGTGCGGATTGAGTTTTTTTTTTTTTTTAATTTCATTCATTAATATTACCAACGAGCGCGTTGCGTTACATTAGTATGTAATTAACATAATATACCAATCGCCATTTACATTCGCCTTTGTAATACGTTGTAATTTAACACATTGTAATGATTTATCTATTTGTGCCGTTTATTTTAACATTTATGTGTATTTATTACAGTTATTACAATGGTATTACGCAAACGTGCGACTGTACGTTACAATGTATAACTTACTTTATTACAATTGTAATAAAGTGTTATTTTCAACTTTGACTATTGCATCTGCTTTCTCACCTGCGCGCCGCGAGCGCCGCCGTCGCTGTATTATGTTGTTTCTATAAAGGCGGTGACACAGCGAGCGATTTTTTTTTTATAGTCATTTAATAGAAATATTTGTTCATCTTTATTGATATTAATAGACAAACATAAGACCTTTCAAAAATAATATAAACTTGCCATATAATAAGATCATTTGATCGTTTTCATACATTTATAGGCAACAGAGGTGTATAAGTTTCTACACAACAACTCACTGGACCCAAAGCAACCTCACCAGCTCGTAGTGCACCCTGCTGATCATAAGACGAGGCTCTGGCTCCCACTAATCCGCATTGGGCCAGTGTGGTGAGAATTGACCCAAATCCTCCCATGTGAATCCTCACCTGATCAATGTAGAGTTCTTTGGGGGAGGCCTATGTCCAGTAGTCGACGTCTATCCACTGATGATGATATGATGATAACAGCCAACATTATGCTCGTCGCTTTGACATGATAAAATACTAAATCTAATTAGCGTAGTAATTATATTAGCTGCCTCCCTCTCTACTCTCTTCTTTGTAGAACACAGTACATATAAATCACTACTTTAGTGGTGGTAGGTCTCTGTTGCCGGAGACGGGTTCAGTACCAGCTGCTGTTGTAGCTGACTAATAGCAGTGCATAAAAACTACCGTGTTCCGGTTTGAAGGGAGTTGTGCTAGATAAATTACGGGGGTAAAAAGAATTTTAATATCCTGTCTCAAGGCGACGAGAGCAATGTGGTGTAGCACCACTCTAAAAAGCGCTACGTTGTTGTTGGCAGGCGAGTTAGTTACCATCAGGTGGATATCCCGCTTGTTATGTTGGTCGTCTTGAGACATAAGATGTTGATTCTCGTTACCAGTAATTACACTAACTAATACGTAGTAATGTTTGCACAGTACTGTTTTTAGGCTGCGATGGACGCTGCGGTGGTATCTACCTACCTAGAGGGTCTGTAGCAACAGAGACCTACCACCAGTGAAGTGACTCTTGTGGCGCTCGTATATATGTTGTCGTGTATATTACTACTTATTTCTTTTTATATGTTTATAACAAAAGTTATATCAGTGATTCGGTCGCAGTGCCGCGCGGGCCGGATGCCGCCTCAACCGTTCATTACCGCCCCATGTGCTAACCGGGCAACTCGTAAATAACTAAATTTAACGTCACTTTAAATACAATATTTGAACAAACGAAAGCGGACAATCCGCGTCGCGGAATGGCATGTGTTAAAAACGGAATGTTACACTGCACGCTATTCTCACCCTTATGTGTAGGCAATAAAGCTGAGAATGGTGTGAATGATATTCTTTCGAAGATCCACTAAAATGAAGATTTACGTTGCCTAAATACAGGCATCGCGCCATCTGTAATGCTTCATCGTTATGTTGGTACAATGTAACAGATAACAGTATGGCCAACGTACCGACACCAGGGAAGGTGATAGTTATGTTAGTATTTGACAGAAGTAAATTCACACGTTTTTAAAGTACCCTCATTTGATATTGTTTTTTTATATAATTAAAGTCAACATTTTTATTAAACGCTGGAATTAGAGGAGTGAAAGGTGGCACAACAACAAACGGAACCAAAGACAACCTCACCTGCTTGTGGTGCAGCCTGCTAATCAATAAATGATGCTCTGGCTTCGGCCAACCCACATTGGGTCAGGGTGGTGGGAGATAGCCCAAATCCCCCATATGAATATCAAAACAACCACTACAACAACCCTACATACGACAGTACCCAGCGGTACTAGAGTCCATGCTAAGTGTATGTGGAGATCCTTGTGGGAGGCCCATGCCCAGCAGTGGATATCTATCGGCTGATAAAGATGATGATGATGCAGGAATTAGTTAACTTAATTAAAATAAAAATCTAGCATTTATTCGCAAAAGAAATGCCTTGGATATCTGAAAAATGGGCGCAAGAAACTCAGCGGGCTACATACACTATTTATTTCTTATTTTTTAATATAAAGTGCTTTACTTCTCGAGTGACTACTTCTGTTTATCAGCCAGATAACGGTCACTGATGGGCATAGACCTCCCTCAAGGATCCACATTGAGGGTCAATTTGGCTTTAGTTCTACTACGCTAGCTCAGTGCGGGTAGATGGGCAGTCAGAGCCTCGTCTACTATTCACCACAGTGCACCGCATGCAGGTGAGGACGAGGTGACGACGAGGGGACGACGGACGAGGTGTTGAGATGGGCTCCGTAAGATGTTGGGCAGAACCCCTTACATCCCCTGAGCAACTAACTTACATATAAATACTTGTGTAAATATATAATCACTTAGTAGGCTACCGCTACAAACTTTCCGCTTTACACCTGAGGAAGTTCGGAGATAATTAAAATCAGCGCTAATCAGAATTACTGTTCCGGTCAGCATTAGCATAGCCGCCTTCTCTTAACTTTGCTACAGTCAATAAGTAACTTATATCTCAAAGTTACAAGATAATGTGGTATATTTCATTCGAACTGATGTCTCCTTACCATGACTTGACCTCATAAAGTTGACTCTCACTCGCCGCATCGACTTCCGTGAAGAAGTCATTTTTATTTATTTAGTAGAGAGCCTCTTTAAGAAGGATTTACATATCTGTTACATATCCTATTCTTTTTTTTTCTTTTCGAGTAGACGGATAAGTTAATATAATAATGACTATGACAGCTTCTGAACCACAGAGATAGTTGCACATATTAAAGATTTAAACGCGCACGAGACAATTCATATATCATTCCAACGGAGTAATTTAATCTGTACTTTATTTACATATATTTGCCTTGACGACGCTGGTGTTATATTTACTGGTGGTAAGTCTCTATTGTCGGGGACCGTCTAAGTAAATACCACCGCACCGTCTGTTACCGCCGCCAAACAGTAGTATGCTAATATTACTGTATTCCGATTTAAACAGCGTTGGAGCTAGTAAAATTACTAAGGTTATAAGACTTAATATTTTATGTCCTAAAGCTATGAGCACAGTGTGATGCTGTATATATCATCTTAACGCCACTTTGCTATGGAAGTAGTAACAGTTAAAACTCATCGCTTCGTAGTATAGTAAGAGAGTTGGAAACTTATATTCCGAGAACATTATGGTGGAGTATTATTTTTCCTAACAACCAACTAGTAGTAAGTCTGTTTTTTTTCTTATAATGTTCCTAGATTATGTGGAGCTAGGGACTATCTGTTACTAAATACCATCCAGGTATCACCGCAGCTCCAATTGCTGCTATTAAACAGTAGTGTACAAACATTAACGTATACTGGTATGAAGAGAGATATAGGTAATGTAATTACACGGGTAACGAATCTTAACTCTATTATTTCAAAGTGATGTGGTGCTGTGTATATCATCCTAACGTCACGTTGATATGGGTAGACAGAAAAAAAATGTATTTTAATGTAACAAATCACTGCGCTATACATAAAAAGTAATTGGCGATCATAGACTAATGGTGATAACGTTGAAACTCATACGAGAAATTTTACACGCTCGAGGATGGGGTCGTAACGAGCCGCGGATGAGTTACGCGCAGATGTAACACTTGCCGACAAATGGGCCTACGGGACCACCCGCCTCCACACCGTCATGGTGAGGGTAGATGCAATTTTAGTGGGGGTTAACACGTATAAGTATATGTTATGATTTTTTTGGTCATGATGATGATTGCTTACATCGAAAGTTATTCTTTTTACAGCTTAGTATATAAACAGTAGCACTTGAATTCAAGTGGTGATATATACAGTTAGATCTGTAAACTTAAATATACATTATGGTCTTTTTATTCGACAAGATGTCTACTGGTAAGTGATACGCTTGTACATAACAACGTGGCTCTAGTTAAGATGTTAACTTCCGTTCCCCCAGTATAACTAAAACGTAGTAACATCATAATTATCATCAGCCTAGGCCATCAGTGGGACTGTAGATTGATGATGACTGTTCATCAATAGGCTTAGATAATGATGATGATCTTATCTTACGAAGCAACTGAACGAGTGAGACGTTTATCTGATCGTAAGTGATGTGCTTGCCCTTAAAGAGGTGGCGCTAGTTAGGATGGTACATACCGCTGATGCTGTGTGTACCACAAAAACGATGAGTACAATGAGGGCATTGTACTCATACTTTGAGATATAGAATGTTAAGTCTCAACCCCAATTTCACTAGCTATAGAGCCTTTCAGTCGAGAGCTGTTCCAACTTGCTTTGCTAGACGAATCATCCCCTCAATTAATTTTGGTGGTAATATTTTATGAAATCCGATTTTAAATGCCCTATACACGTCAAAAGGGATATTCATTATTATGGCTCCAGAGATATCGAGATGACTCGATTCTACCTAGGTCGATGTCTCTATACATGTACATTTATGTTGAGGAATACTTTACACTAGACCTATGTCCAGCAGTGGACGTTTTTCGGTTGAAATGGTGATGATATTGACAATTGTCATCATGTTTACCTTTTACGTTTATCTAGACATAATGAATTTTATTCTCATATATTTAGTCTATAAAAAAGTTTAATATGTACTAATAGGCGTTCAACAATAAATAAAAGGGTGCAAGGGTTCCCGCACAACTCACAGGATCGAAGCTTCACCTACTCGTAGTGCACCCTGCTAATCATCAATTGAAGCTCTGGATCTCACTAACCAGCAATGCTGGCCCATTTCTCTGGTGGAAAATGGCCCAAAATCTCCCCTATGAATCCCGATTAATGTGGGAAGCTGTGGGGGAGGACTGTGTCCAGCAGTGGACCTCTATCAGCTAATGCTGATGATACAAACAAAACGATTACGGACTCAACTAACTCCAAAACAAGTAAACAGGCCGGTAAACAATTACAAAGGGCGCCCACGGTTCTCGCTCGAAAATTTCGCTTTACGACAAACAATAAGCGAAAATAACGAGTGGAAATAGCATCTGCTAGAGCTATTGACAGCTTAATTAACTTCCAGCGATAACGTCGAATAATACATGGATATCATGAGGATTTCTCTACCTCTCTAGACCGTCTAGGTACCATCTAAGTTCACACCACTGTGCAGATACCACGGTGTTCCAGTTTGAAGGGCGTTGTAACTAGTGAAATTACTGCGGTAACAAGATTCAACTATAAGTCTTAAAACGATATGTAAAATGCAATGTAATCAATACTATCCTAACTAGCGACACGTGTAATGGTGTGTACCCTCTAAACTAGCACCATGTTGTTATGGGCAGATGTCTAGTTAACCATCAGATGAATGTCATCCTCATGTCGTATCTTCGTTAAAGAAAAAGGAACTAGAACATTCATTCAGGTAATGGTGAGGACACATCCCTCGAAGGACTGACAGCCGGTGGGGCACCACGGTCCTCGAACAGCGACTGCGTAGTAGACGTAGTGTTGGCACTACCCTCACTAGTTGGTCCGACGATCTGGTGATGGTTGCGGGAAGCATCTGAATGAGAACAGCGCAGAATCGATCGATGTGAGGATCTCCGGTGGATGCCTATGTCCAGCAGTGCACGTCTATCGTCTGATGATGATGATGCTGATGATATATATAATTACATTTAACATATAACACAAGCGACACAGTACGACCGTCCGACATTATATAACGTATTCAAACATCGTTACAATTATAATGGCCTTAAATAAAAACCCCGGCAGCGTCATCTCGTTAAAATTGCGAATGGCTAACTACCCCAATTTGTCGCGCACGCGGCATCCCCCTCGCTCTCGCACGGCCATCCCTCTCGCACGCTAATGGATCGACAATAAAGTAATATAAGGATAAATAGCTTTCCGCTTAAATTTTGGCCCAATTCACGCTCTACCCCTTAATTGCCGCATCTCCCCTTGGGGCGCGGTCTCACTCTACCTCGCGTGAGCTACCCTGTATCTGTTTCGCTTAAGTTAATCCGATGGGGCGAAGTATAATGGGGTAACATAAGTACTTAATCGTATTTGGGAGCATGTTTTGAATGCCCTCTATTTATTTAGTGCGGGTAGCGATATTGTTGATTTAGCCACCCCTCCGGCGCGGTGGCTGAGCGATTGCATTACAACATATCGATGTCAGTTCGATTCCAGGATTATATTATTGGTTATTATTTATCTTAAGAACCGATGGCGTGCGCGATGTCTAGCTGATGGTAAGAGATAGATCTAAAACAGCGCTATTTAGGACAGTATACACTGCTTTTAAAACATGAGATGTTAAGAGTCGTTACCACGGTAATTACCTTACAGCGCTCTTCAAATCGGAACGCAGTAATGTCTGCAGCTGCGGTGGTACCTTCTCGATCTCCGGATATAAAGACCCACCATCAGATGGTCATATTATATTGGTTGTAGTGCTATCTAACTTGCTTGCTTTATATAAGAAGCGACCTATCCTATATCTGAAGGCGACGGGCGCAATGTGGTGCAGTGTATATCACCACGTTGTTATTGACAGGTGTATTACTTACCATCAGGTGGATGTCCCCCTCGTCGTGTTAATCGTCTTGAGACATGATATAAGTACTCTTTAAACAAGTGATGTTTTCACCGGGCACCGGAGGCCGTCGTTTTTAGAGTTTCATATGATAGTATTTGGGCCACTTTCGACCACGCTGGCCCGATACGGGTTGGGGGAAGCCAGAGCCTCGTTTGTTGATTACCCTGGTGTACTACGAGCTGGTGAGGTTGGCTTGGGTCCCGTGAGTTGTGCGAGATCCCTTACATCACCAGTGTAAAGCAAATTGTCAAGTGTACGTCGTAAACTAGTTGCATTTCAATAGGTTCAACTCTTCCAATCAAGTTAATTACTTTAACTTACTAAAATCAAGTTATACAAAGCTTTACTTTCAATCAGTAAGAGGAAAGAGAGGGAGATATATCGTCTCTCTCTTACGGGAGATGAAAGCAATTGTAACTTTATAATTGTGTAGTGAGTAGCTAATTAATAATTTACAGTAGTGTTGATAAACGTTCGTGCGCAGCAAACTATCGGACGCCATTTTGTGAATGGACATGTGCTTATATTATATATATAAATAATATAAGCACATGCCCATTCACAAATAGAGTTATATATATATTTGTATTATAAAGAACTATATTCTATATAATACAAATATATATATATATATAACTTATTATATATATTATATGTCGCACTGTGTTCTTTTTTTTTTATTGATAAAGCAAAGAGACGGGCGGCACGTTCACCTGATGGTAAGTATACTATGGTATACACAACACTACATTGTGGTCATAGTTTTGGAGACAAGATATTAAATTTCGTTAACCCACAAATATAGTGAAATTTGCGCCAGCGCCATTCAAACCGGAACATAGTAATGTTCGGACAGTAGTCTGTCGGCTGAAATAGGCGCTGCGGTAGTAACTGGACGGTCTCCAGCAACAGAAACACTGCTGCTAGTAAGGTCCTTCAAACCGGATCACAGTGATATTTGCACAGTACTATTTCTCCGCTGCAATAGACGCTGCGGTGGTACCTAGACGGTCTCCGATAACAGAGAGACTACTACTAGTAAGGTCCTTCAAACCGGATCGCAGTAATATCCGAACAGTAGTCTGTCGGCTGAAATAGGCGCTACGGTAGTAACTGGACGGTCTCCGATAACAGAGACGCTACTACTAGTAAGGTCCTTCAAACCGGATCACAGTAATATCCGGACAGTACTGTGTGTCGGCTGCAATAGGCGCTGCGGTAGTAACTGGACGGTCTCCGATAACAGAGACACTACTACTAGTAAGGTCCTTCAAACCGGATCACAGTAATGTGAGCACAGTACTGTTTGTCGGCTGCAATAGTACAAAGCCTTACTTTTAAGCCGTTGGATGTGAGCAACGGATGTGTGAAGATCTTTGGGATAGGACTATGCCCAGCAGTGGACGTCTATTGGCTGATGATGATGAAAGGTATAACTTTAAAAGTCTTTTAAAGATTTAATACCTCAATCAATATTTTAGGCAAAAGTCTAAACCTAAAGTGCAGGCTTTACGTATAAACACTAGCCGGCTTCGTGCGGATGTAGCGCCACTTCCGCCGCCGCAGCCGTTTCAGTATGGCGACACGTAACGAGCGTACATCCCAATTTTGGGTACTGTAACTTTTTTTTTACTGTTAACCGATATCCGTTACCGGATAACCGTATATAGTCTCTGTTGCCGGAGACGGTCTTGGTACCACCGCGAGCCCTGCAGTCTAGGGCTATTAAGAATAGGACTATGGTATTCCCTGCCTATCGTACAAGTCGACTAAAAAGGGTCATGGTTTGTAGGCTTTGATACCAGTGAGGGGTTTTAATGGGTAGGAGCCACACAGAACCTTGTCTACCCCCCACAAGCAAGGTATCTGTTAAGAAGATTTCCGCCGCGATTAAAAAAAAAAAAAACTGAGACTACCGCTCATATTGAAGCCGACAGACAGTATTGTGCAATTGCAATTTGTTCCGGTTTGCATGACGCTGTAGCTAATGTAATTAATGCAGTAATGAGACGATATATTATGTATTAAAGCGTGTTGTGTATATCATCCTAATTATTATATATTTATAATTAAAAATAACATTCGTATGATTTATTTATGAATTATCCTGTTCGCTATATTTCAGAGCTTATTTTATCATAAAAAAGATTGGCAACACCGGTTAGCTACGCACCCCGATATAAGAGCGGAGGCGTGATATTTATGTAGAGAGCAACCCCTATCAACGGCCCCCTGCCGGGGTGTAGTGTTGACATAAAAGCACCCCGTCGCTCCGCCCCACCGTGCGATGGGGTTGGAAAGCGCATGCGTTAACTGACCCACTTTATAACCATTCTATTCTTATTCGACGCGGCGACGAGTCGAGTAGGACTATCACCCGATGGTGAGTGATACGTGTCCATAACAATCAAGCAGTTAGGATGATATACACTGCATTACAATTTACTCATCGCTTTAAGACATTAGATGTAAGGTTTCGTTACT
Organism: Troides oblongomaculatus; assembly: GCA_029032895.1. Taxonomy (NCBI): domain Eukaryota; kingdom Metazoa; phylum Arthropoda; class Insecta; order Lepidoptera; family Papilionidae; genus Troides; species Troides oblongomaculatus. The sequence continues at coordinate 1,386,243 of JARDWC010000147.1, forward strand.
CCTGCAACTAACTGGCTACGGGGTGAAATGGAAGTACACTTGAGTTCTGTCTGATTTAATTCTCAAGAGGGACTGCAAATGGAAATGGTTTTCCATACCAACCGTTACTATAGCAACGGCATAAATAACGCCAAATGAAAATATATATAAAAAATAACTGTATACAAATCATTCCGGGTCGTGTACCCGTTGATACGGGCACTAATTTTCAAGTGATAGTCGAAAAAAAAATGGCTGTCGGTCCATATACGACTGATAGAGCAAAAAGTTTAAAATCTTTGTGGAAGGCCTATATCCAGCAGTGGACATCAGCTGATGATATATATATATATATATATATTTCTCAAATAAAATAGTCTGTATGTTACGGAACCGCGTCGCTGCGCTGTTACCCTCGTAACAGGCTTTACACCCTGGACAACGGATCCGGAGCCAGGACAGGTTATACTGGACAGCAGTAATTTTATACTATTAAGTCAGTAACGAGCATCTGCCCCGTCACGTCCCGTAGCTCGCATCGCATTTAATATAAAATGTTTACACTACGTAATTCGATTATTGGCTACCAACGCCGTGCTATTTTAATCTACCCACTTACGACATCTCTTGTTTTTTTTTTAATATATCTTTATTAGAGGGTTGTTAGGGATGACGCTTAACAGCTCGATGGATCCAAGAGAACCTCACCTGCTTGTGGTGCAGCCTGCCGACCCCGCATTAGGCCAGCATGATGAGAATCACCCATATTTAACTACAGACGACAACCCCTAATGCCTGGCGGTTTTACAGGCAGCATACAATCGACGTGGAGAACTTTGGGGAAGGTCTACGTCTAGCAGTGGACGTCTAACAGCTGATGATGATGATATGTTTATTGGCCTCGCTCTTTAATGCCTTTGACCGGTATAAAATTAAAAAAAAAGTTGATCTTAGCGGGCAATCGGGCATTGGATTATACTCGTGGTAGATCTCTGTTGTTGGATACCGTATAGATACTACCATAACTCCTATTGCCGCCGTTGTATACTACTGTGCAGATATTGCTATGTTCCGGTTTAAAGGGCGCTGCAGCTAGTTAAATTACTGCGGCCCCGAGATTTAATATCTTATGTCTGAAAGCGACGAGCATAGCGTGTTGCGGTGTATATCATCGTACCTGGCGCCTCGTTGGTATGACGTGATGTATCATTTACCATCAGGTGAACAGGTCTAGAAGTTTCGTAGATTATGATGGTATAAGTTAAAAGCTTAATCTGGTAGATGAACTCGATAGAGTTTGGATGGTGGTAAGTTTAATATCTTTTTTTTTTTAATTAAACGACGCGACGAGCGTGACCGCCCATAACAACTTAGCGCTAGTTAGATTGTTTATACGTCGCACCAAATTTTGCTCATCGCCTTTAGACTCTTATGTCTCAATAACGTAGTTATTCATTGGCTACGGAGCCCTTCAATCCAGAACACAGTAATGTCTGCGCACTACTTGTTGACTGCTGTGATACCCAAAAGGTCTTTGGCAACAGAGACTTATCCACACTTAAAACCTTTCTATCATTTAACTAACTATAAATTTTTATAATCTATTGAATAAATCATCGATATATTTTATCGATATGCCCCCGCGCCGCACTAGCGCACGATCGTACCAACAAGTATCGACATGTTATATGAAGAAAAAAACAAACACTCATTATTATGTGATATTAAAACATTTCGCTCGGCTCCCATTACACTAGCGTATAAGTTAAATGATCCGCAAATGGAGTAACGCTCTCGCAATTACCTTTATTAGGCTCGTTACACACTGCTCCTACATTTTTTCTATCACTTAAATATAAGGGAATTACTATTGCAGTGTGCTGGTGTTTAAAACATATATTACACTGGTAATATTACAGCGTGTATCGATTAAATTGCCTACAGCTCGTCTAAAGGATGTTGCAGTTATAGAGATAATTAAGAGCAAAATTGGTCTAGGTCTTGGTCATGGATAAGACCAAGACCTAGAATAAATATGGGTACATTGCTCGAAGGACCGACGGCTGATGGGGCAGTAAGGTCCGCGATTTACGCCCGCGTACTGGTAGACGTGGTGTTGGAAGGCCTTCCAAAAGGTGGACCATCGATCTTGTGAGGATCGCGGGAAGTCACTGGATGTCAGCAACGCAGGACCAGATCGATGAGATCTTTCAGGGAAGCCAATGTCCAGCAGTGGACATCTATGCTGATAATGATGATGGAGACTCAATGTGCAAATGAGTATAAATATATATCTAGGCTTCAACATATGCATAGCTTCTCGAAACAAAAATACTATAAGGCTGAATATGCGGGACTGAACAGACCAGACCGAGACTGTTACCAAGATCTTCCAAGTCTTGGTCTCGTTCTTGCTTTGCACATCACTAGAGATAATCATGTTTAATACGTTGATGGATTTTTATTGACGAGGAAGACACCAAATGGTAAGCATCAGCTAATAACAATATATCTACCTCTAGGGGATGTAAGTGGTTCCGCATAACAATTCACGGGGCTCTAGCCAACCCCACCTGATCGTAGTGCAGCCTGGTAACCAACAAACGAGGCTCTGACTCATACCATTGGGTCAGCGTGGGGAGGAAATTGCCCAAATCCCCCCATATGAATCTCTACCCTATCGATGTGGAAATCTTTGGGGTGTGATGATGAGATCCCAATATAATGTACTTTAAACCAACTAGCGCCACGTTATGAGCTGGCGTATAACTTACCATCAGGTGAACGCTACGTTAGCCTCGTCGCTACGTTGCATAAAAAAAAAACGAGCCAAGCTCAATTCCGAACTTTTTAAATTCGTCAAAGAACAAAGAGCTTAGCGGAATAAGTAATGACATAGCATGCTTATCGCTTGTTAGAGTGCTACTTCACTGTGCAAAGATGGTAAGAATATAAAAAGGAATGGAGATGTGATACATTGTTATTACTAATATTTTTCTGTTGGCAACACAACATTATAATTTATTTTTATATAAGGGCAACACTGCTTTAACAGTCATACTTTTTTTTTTGGTTTCGAGGAGGAAATCTTCGAAAGAACTTGTTTCTGGAGGAAAGCTAGAGTTATATGAGACTCTTACTCACTAACACCCCCTTGGTGCTCTGCATCAGAGCATTCGCAGCAGCTCCGGAATCTCTTATAGAACGCACCGGTGCCTCTCTACACGTCTCTGAGGAGGAGCCTGATCTTCCTAGGCACCATCGCTGAGCCATACGCTGTCCCACACAGGTTTTTGTTGAGTGATAAGGGTCCCGACCCTCAAAACCCAATAAATTGCTAGAGCTAGTTAGTCTCTTTAGTCGCCTACGACAAATTTTTCCACAAAATTCAACATGGTCCTCCGAGCCGGATATCAACCAGCGATCTATGGATTCTTCTTTTTGAAACCGGTTATTAACTAGTTAGTGAGGAAAACCATGTCCTTGGGACAATACTATTTCTTCTGTTCTCCGAAGCGACGGGACAAGCGGGACATTCACTTGATAGTAAGTGATACGCCCTTACTAGCACGAGACTACAGGGCTAGATGCGAACTATCCTAACTAGCGCTGCTTTGTTATGTCAGTCTTATCACTTACAATCAAGTGAACATAATACAAGGTACAAAAAAGTTTACACACACAACATTAAGTTACTTGATGCGCCGCCATTGTTATCCTTACAAATAAACTTAACAGTTTATTGTACTTATAAAATGTTTAAGTACAAAGATATGTTAATTTTTAGACCTCTAACAATTAGGTAAAGGGGGAGTGGAAGCAAATTTTATAATGAGGTCAGAAAGGATGTCGGCACATCCGTCACTATGGTTACAGATAAAAAAACTTATATATTTTTCTTTTAAAAATGTAATGGTAAGGCCCTAACTTAGAAACCTTTGTGCTGGTTAGACTCAAGAAGGACAATCGAGACGTTCACTTGATAATAAGTGATACGCTCGACTATAGGTACTTAGTGTTACTTTGGATAGTGTACACTTCACCACATTGTATTCGCCGTGAGGTAAGATGTCGAGCCTCGTTAACCTAATAATTACATTAGCTACAGCTCCCTTCAAACCGGAACACAGCAATGTTTTATCACTTCCACAGGTACAGTTCAGTTCATCATCAATTCATTATACTGATTGACTTCTGTAAATGCCACCTGTAAATGTCCACTGCTGGACACAGGCCCCTCGCAAAGATCTTCATAACAATCGGGTTTATTGGTGGTAGGTCTCGGTTGCCGACCACTGCAGCTCCTGCAACCGCCGAACAGCAGTATGAAAATATTACTGTGTTCCGGTTTGTAGGGCGCTGTTCCTAGTGTAATTAGTAAGGTAATGAGACTTAATATCTTAAGTATCGACGCGACACCGTGGTAATCTTTATACCATTCGAACTATCTTCAGGTTGATACGCCTGGTATCACTTACTATCAGGTGAACGTTCAGCTCGTCCCGTCGCTTGGTAGAAAAAATAATAGTGATCCCCCAGAGATGGCCATGGTTTTCTTATCAGAGTAGTAAGATACATCTTAACCGGTTATCAACAAGAAGACTCCATAGATCGCTGGTTGACATCCGACTCGGAGGACTTGTAGAGTTTTGTAGCAAATTTTGCGTTCGGTTTATCACGTATTAGGTATAACAGTGAACAGCTCTGTTGTCTCAGGCTAGTAAGAATAGGATTAAGGTAAGCCCTGACTGTCGTAGACGACTAAAAGGGTCTAGGAGCTTCGCGGGCATTGAGGGTGGGGGCCCTTATTGCTCGATAAGAGAACCGGCGTGGGACAGCGTATGACTCAGCTATGGTGCCTAGGAGGGTTAGGCTCCTCCTCAGAGACGTGTAACACAGGGTAGAGAGGCACCGGAGCGTTCTATACGTGATCCCGGAGCTCCTTCTCCCAATGCTCTGATGCAGAACACCGTAAGAATCTCATATAATTCTGCCTTCCCCCCAAAAGCAGGGTATCTTTCGATGATTTCTCCCCCGAAACCAAAAAAAAAGCATCACATTGTGCTCGTCGTGTAACATAAGATGTCGAGTCTCGTCACCTCAGTAATTACCGTTGGCCAGTAAAATTACTGGTGCAACGAGATATAACATCCTATATCCTCAAGACAACGTCCTCAAAATGGTGCAGTTTATACCATAGTAACGAACTATACGTTGTTATGGTTAGGCGTATCACTTACCATCGGGTGTACGTCCCGCTGTTCTCGTAGATTAATAAAAAACTATATGAACTACGATGCAGTAATAAACTAGTCTACAATTACCAGTAATATGGCAATATTTCATTTAATTGAAACAACGTCGTCAACCTTTAGCTATTGCTAGTAAATACTCTGAGCATTAAACAGGTGCGGTTGATGAGTAGACAAAATGGCCGCTGTTATAAAGGCGAGCTAAATGGCGAGAAATGAGGTAACAGATGAAGATATGAGCTGTAAGCGTCAAAATGGCTTCCAAGCGCTGAAGATGAAGAGGAAATGAATTTTCAATTTCGGACCTTATGGAATTATTTAATAGCCCTGCATTTATTATTGTTATTTACTCGTGGGAGACTTCTTTCCGGATACCGTCTTAGTATCAGTGCGGTCGAAAAACAGTTGTGTGCAAACATTACTGTGTTTTAGTTTGAAGAGTGCTTTAGCTAGTGTACTGTGGTAACGAGACAACATCATACATTTCAGATGACGAGCACAAAGTGGTGCAGTATACGTCATCCTAACTATCGCCAAGTAATTGCAAGCAGTTCTATTTGTATAAAGAAATGCAAAAAAAAATTTCTCATAATTTTATATAGACACTACTCCATTCATCTCCCTGTTCCGCAAATGGCGTGCCCGTACGCTGTTCGCGGCTAATGATACGAGAAGTAACATTTAACAAAAACTGCAGTTTATGAATTTTAGAAACGAGGTTGCATTGCGTCGACCACACCTCCGCCGGCCGCAAGGAAACGTGGCCGGCGTTATGCATACATGAAACAGTAATTATTTATTAATTAACGCACATAAAGCCACTCTATTCATTTATAACACACATTAAATATATATATATATATATATATATATTACTGACGCTGTTGGTGACCAGTCCCGTATAGCCGTTAGATGTGAGCAGTGTAGCTAATCGGCGTGGAGGTGGGAAGAGGTCCAAGTCCACAAGTGAGCATCTATAGTCCGATAATGATAAACACTCTTATTGATCATTAATCATTATCATAAACAAGATAAGATATTTATTAGAGACAATCCTATAGCAAAATAGCGCTAGTTAAGATGATATGCACTGCATCACGTGCTCTTTGAGATATTAGAAACGAAGCTTCATTACCTTAGTAATTTCACTAGCTACAGCGCCCTACAAACCGGCTCTATCATATATGGACACTACTGTTTAGTGGAAGGAATAGAAACTGGTAGAACCTGATGATCTCTCTACCAACAAAGGTCTACCGCGAATACTTTCTTAAATACATATTTTCATTAATTTCATTCATCATCATCATCAGCCGACAGATGTCCACCGCTGGGCATAAGCTTCCCTCAAATAGGGGAGGGGAGAAGGCAATAATATATCTTTTTTTTAAAAGAGTTAAAGGATGACACAGAAAGGATGAGCAGAACCATCATCTTTATATACACTGCACCACATTGCGCTTGTTGTTTAAGCCGTAACACCCTTCAAACCGGAAGACGGTAATGTACGCACACTACTGTATGTGCGCCAGAAATCGGTGCTGAGGTGGTGCCTACCGGCAACAGGTTTCTATCACCTATGAACATCGAACACCACCTTCTTCCTATGCTATTAACAATCTTAACTGGAAATTAAAAAAAAAAATATTGTTTGGCTGTAAAGACTTCTGTCATTTACATTTATTTGTTAAGAAGAAAAAAAAAACAAACTAACCTGAGTCTCGGTCAAGCTCAGTGCCTGTGCGAGCTGCTTCCTCTCAGCGCCCACCACGTAATGATTCTTCTCGAAGGCGTGCTCCAGCTTGAGGAGTTGGGATGGGGAGAACGCCGTCCTGATCCTCTTCGGCTTGCGGAACGGCTGGAGGAGGAACCCGGGTATGTCGGGACCTGGGGACAAAGTTGATGTTAGCAGATTGCTTCTGGAGGAAGACAAGATTCTTCAGGGCTTCTACCTACTAAAATCCCCTCGTTGGTATCCGTCAGTGCATTAGGAAGGGCTTCGGGAACTCCTACGGAACGCGTCGGTGTTCCCCTGCACCCTGGCTAAAACATCCCTTGGTAGGGCAAAGCCCTATCACCCACGCTGTGCTACGGCAAATACAAGACCACCATGCATTTGCCATCCTCCTAGGGCTCGCTTATTGAGCTCTGAGTGCCCCACACTCAAAGCCCACGAACCCGAAGACACTTTTAGTCGACTTGTACGACAGGAAAGATATACTTTATTCCTATTCTTAATAGTCCGAGACTGTGGTACTGCGGTAGTACCTAGACGGTCTCCGGCAACGGATCGTTTTCACTGACCTCCGTGAAAGCAGGCCCCGTGTCCCACCGCTGGGAGTGTATTATATTTAGCAACGGCGGCTATAATTTTACAGTCTTTCATTAGGTCATATATCATACATGTTCACTTTAGCAAAATGACCATGTGCGCCGCTGCGCCGCCGCCCTCTGGCGATGATCTTTGTTTAATTCAACTTTAATAGCTACCCCTTTACGTACCCCACGATTTATTGCGTTTACGTATAACAATGATTAATACCTCATAAATAATCGTTTTGTTTTTTTAACTTTGTGTGTTTTTATGATATATTTACAGCGCTATTTAAATTGGTTATATATTAGAAAATAGGTTTAAAAGAACTTTTTAAAATAACCTCCAATAATTTCTTTTTTAACATGTCTATATCATCAGCCGATAGACGTCCACTGCTGGACATGGGCCTCTCCCAAAGCTCCATACGTATATATATGTAAAGCTATATAAAGAGATTAATAGAAAATTTATATGTTTCCGATTATTAATAATCTATTTATTGCTTAATTTATTGCTTCTTTTTTCTTCTTGTTCGGTTGAACCGGAGACAGAGAGGACTGTATCACGCTGATCACCAACCTTCACTAGTTGGAGAGGCAGTTTTAGAAGAAGAATTCCTTCATTAGTTTAGATTCACCCGGTATTAAGTGAAGAGCTCGTATATGTTTAAGCGCACACGCCCGTTATAACCCAGTATAACATTATGGTAACAAAATATATATGCGGATGGGTAGGTAGGCAGGGAATTTGAAAAGATCTTGCCACCCACCATCATTGTCAACTGAGAGACGTCCACAAGACATAGACCACTTCCAAAGATTTCCAAATCGATCGGTCCTACGTTGTTCGCATCCTCCCAACACCAGGTCTACCGGTACGCGCGTGTCACACGAGGACCTTACTGCCCCATCGGCCGTCGGTCCTTCGAACAATGTGCCCTGTTCACTGACACTTTTAGGTTATGTCGGTGACCTTAGTTCTCCTGCAGATCTCCACAATTCTCCATTGCCCTTTGCGTGACTTTGTGCCTTTTTATAAAGCCGATAGTAAGGAGCCGGCCACTGACCAAATAAGTTAAATATGGTGATAAAACAAACGATCATACAGCCATAAATGGTAGGAGGTCTGTTGGCGGAGACCGTCTAGGTAGGTACGACCGCAATGAATATACCAGCCGACAAACATTAGTTTAAGAACATTACTATATTCCGGTTTGAAGGACGCTGTAGATAGTCTAATTACTCAGATAATGCGATTAAACATCATATATCTCAAGGCGACGAGTGCAATGTGATGCAGTTTATACGATTCTAACTAGCGCTACGTTGTTACGGGCGGGCGTATCATTTACCATCAGGTTGACATCCGGCTGGTCTCATCGCGTAATAAAATAAAAAAAAATACATATAAAAAATTTAAATATATAAATTTCATACAGTAAACGTACAAATCAAAATATTTCTTTCCAATCGATTATCTTGATAAAATCGATTAGTAATATAAAACCGATAATTCGAACGTTTAATTGCACGTCACTGAATTTCCCGCTCTTTTCATTACGGCGTTACTTTTAGCGGGAGCTGCGCGCGTCGGTCCGCCGTTCCTACTAAATTAACTAGTTAAATTTAATTAAGATAATAATTTTAACTGCGACCGAATTGAACGTTTGTTAGACGTTTGTAATATTATATTTTGCGGTGATAACATACGACATAATTATACACTTTCTTAATACCAATTAGGTAAGCCTGTCGAGATGTTATCATACATTAGTTTTTTCTCATACTGAAGTTAATTAACGGTATTGGTTAATGATGTGGTAATTAAACAAACTATGAACGTTTACTTCGGAATTTTATAATTGTTTTAAGATGCAATATATAATAACGGGTATGTTAATTATAATTAGAAAATAACTACAGTATTATTTTCTAATTATAGTTAACATACTCGTATGTATATATTTTATTTGTGTATATGCTTTACATATGTTAATTATATTATATATTTATGTATATTCTTTGCATAATCCAAGGTAGACAGGAAGATAATTTCAAAGGTCCTTTACGCAATATTAATAAACTCATAGATAAATAAATGAAAACGTGAAACACAATAATATGTATATGCTTATAAAAGTATGGTGGTACTTGTTTATGGAAACCATCAAATACCATCAGCTTATGCTACTAGCTAGAAAAGCGCTTTAATTAACTACAGCGTATATACTAATATATAGGTAATAACTAGGGTTTATACTGTACTTTAATATATATATATTTAAAAAGCTCAAAACCAATAACTTTTGGACTAAGAGAGGAAAAGAGCCAGCCGTTTACCTGATGGTAAATGAATTAATATTCCATAACGATAGTTAGCATACACTGCACTACATTATGCCGTTTGCCTTAAGACTCAAAATATTGAGTCGCTTTATCCTAGTAATTATACTAGTTACAGGGCCCTTCAAATCAGAACATAGTAATGCTGGCAAAGTACTGTTTGGCGGCAAGAATAGCAGCTGCAGTGGAACCTAGACGGTCTCCGGCAATACGCAACGCGATGAACCGACTCCAAAAAATTCTAGAACTTGTTGATAGACTCCAAGTTCCCTTTCAGATAATGTCGAGAAATTTCCAAGACCACAATCCAGAAGAAGATGAAGAACAATCTACTATCTTCTTATCTTCTTCTTTATTCGTTTCTTCAGGTAACTAGTGGTAGGTATAGGTCTCTGTTGCTGGAGATCGTCCAGGTAAGTACCACCTCAACTCTTAGTGCACCCGACAAACAGTACCGTACGATTATTAATGTGTTCCTGTTTGAAGGGCGCTGTAGCTAGGGTACTGGGATAACGAAAATCAACATCTCATGTCTCAAGGCAACTGGTGCCACGTTGTTATGGTGATCGTCCCGCTCGTCATATCGCTTGAAAAAAAAAAGATGCAACACGCCATTTTGAATTTTCCTCGCGCCACAACAGATATTGAAGTAAAAGGCATTCGACGCGTGCGTTCTTCCCCTCGACGATTAATTAAAAAAAAAACTAAAACGGCCGGTTAAATGTAAACATTAAGAGGTAAAAGTTAACGACGGAATAATAATACGCATGCGCACAAATGCGAATTTCGCGTGTAACGAACTGCCATTACGCAAATTGCAGCTTATATACAACTAATAGTATTCACGCCTCTCGTATGAACATTTGATTATTCTTTTACGTAACAAATCCTCATTCTCTTTGCTATTTCTATTGTGTTAAGTGAACGCATTATTTTTTTTTAAATTCTCATATTTTTTTTTATTTGGCGACAAAACTTTTGGCCAATTTAGTTAATAATTACAAATTAAATTGAAATATTAATGATTATAATTTTTTTTTTATTTAAAGACATGACGTGAGTGACGGTAATCTGATGTTGAGTGATACCATCATCAGCTGATAGACGTCCACTGCAGGACATATACTTCTCCGATAGTTCTCCACCTGGGGGTTCATTAAGAGGAAAAGTTCAGTGGCGCTAATTATGATCTATATTCTTCTATATTCTTGTTGTAGACAGGGCTGCAAGCCACAGCGGCTCTTACAGCTCATCTGACACTGGGCTCGTGGACCCGGATCCACGGCCTGAGTTTCTATAAACTAAAATGCGCTACGCGGGATGTAGCTGTCTGGCGGATGATTGTGTGTGTCTGGTTCTTGTAGTTCTTTATCTGGCGATTCTACTCGGCTAATTATGATGCACATTGCTCTCGTCTCCTTAAAACAAGATGTTAAGCTTACCACGGTATTTTGTTAAACTACGAGAAGTGCAGGACGTTCACCTGATGGTAAGAGATACGCCCGCCCATAACAACGTGGCGCTAATTAGGCTGCACCGCTGTGCGCTTACCGCCTGAGACATAACATGTCGAGTCTCCTTTCTTCAGTAACTTCACCAGCTACAGCACCCTTCAAACCGGAACACAGTACTGTATTCACAGTACTGCTTGTCGGTTGCTATTAGAGCTGCGGTGGTGAATGCTTAGACGGTCTCCGGGAACAGAGACATACCACTTCTTACTTCTATAAATTTCTTTCTTATTGAAAAAAAATATTAATTGCGTGTTATTTATATGATGGCAACATTATAGTTAATTCCGATTCATAATCATACTTACTGAATACACTTGAAGCAGTGTTATCTGATTTGATGACACCTAGCCCTATGTTTCATCATCCGCTGATAGACGTCTACAGCTGGGCACAGGCCTTCTCCACATCGATCGATTCTGCATTGCTCGCATACAGTGACTTCTCACGATTCTCACCAGATCATCGGTCCACCTTGTGGAAGGCCTTCCAACACCACGTCTACCTGTACGCGGGCATCACCCAAGGACCTAACTGCCCCATCAGCCGTCAGTCCTTCGAGCAATATGCCCTGCCCACTGCCACTTAAGTCTAGCAATCTTTTGAGCTATGTCGGTTACCTTCTTCGGCGGATCTTCACATTTCACTCATCTGCTCATGGTGCACCCTGCTAATCAACAAACGAGGCTCTAGCTCCCTCCAACCCGCATTGGGCCAGCGTGGTGGGAAATGGTGCAAATCCCCCCACACAAACCCTCTACAAACGCCGGCCCCTAGAGTGCTGCGGCTGATGATTAGACTACTTTGTCTATATACCCGCCAGGCAGATGAGTTAATACATCATCGCTGTTGTACTATCGGCGTGTCGTAAAAGGCGACTAAAATAGAAAGTGCAACTTTTCCTGTGACCTTTACCAACATACTGGCATTAGCCAACCCGCATGCCAAGAACGGCATGCGTGGCAATTACTCTCTATTTAGAAAGCCTATGTTCAGCTCTGAACATTTATAACCTCAAATTATGGTGATTATGATGATGACTACATACAGACAGTGGCGCTTCTATGCAAGCACTAAGTTATATACACAATTATATAATAAAACATAAACACAAAACTTTTTTTATTACCATCAGCTGACATACAGTAGTGTAAACATTACTGTGCTCCGGTTTGAAGGGTGTTTTAGTTGGTATAACAATTATTAGGGTAAGGATACTTCACATCTTTTGTCTCAAAGTGACCAGCACTGTGTAGAAGTTATGGATGGGTCCCATAAATAAAAAGCTTCAAAGCTTTTATACTACTTTTGATTTATAAAATTATTTAGTTATATATAACAAAAAACATTTAAGTATTACTTATATTTACTGTATGATTTATCTCAGCTACCTACCGGGTCCACAGGTAGCGGATAGTAGGCTATAGATATATAGGACAGTTGCGAAGAATAAGCAGTCCCAAACAGGGGCGGTTGGGTACGAAGGGTGGCGGGATATCTGGTGGCACAGATATCTTCGAGAAATTCCACACAACCCGAAACGTATCCCACGATATTACAAGGGTTGCACCGCCACTTAAATCAATACACTGCCTTGACGGAGGGAAGTAGAAGTAATGTGATCACCAACCCGTCGTTGCTGTTGGTGGTGATTATTGCTAAAACCTCTCCTCATATACCATGACTGCGTACATGCAGAAGGCGATAAACCCACAGGAGTGGAGAAATGGAGAGGAGAGATATCCAAAGATAGATCCTGTAAGGCTTAAATAGATGATTTATCTATGTTAAATATATTTATTTCATCATCAGCATCATCAGCGGACAGATGTCGACTGCTGTACCAACGCCTCCCTCAAAGATTTCCACATCGATCAGTCCCGCATTGCTCGCTTCCAGTGGGTTCCCGCGATCCTCACCAGATCGTCGGTCCACCTTGTGGGAGGCCTCCCAACACCACATCTACCGGTACGCGGGCGCCATTCGAGGACCTTACTACTCCATAAGCCATCGGTCCTTCGAGCAATGTGCCCTGCCCACCGCTACTTAAGGCTAGCAATCTTTTGGGCTATGTCAGTGGCGTTAGTTCTTCTGCCGATCTCCATATTTGTTACAGCAACCTTAAAATTTTCTATCTCCCAGGGTTGAATGGTAGAGAATGCCCTTCATATTATTTAATACCTAGGCAATAAGTCTGCCCTTTGTGCCTACAGTAAATAAATAAGAGTAACGTTATAATGGCAACGTTTTAACATTACAGTTAATGCCGTTAAGTTCAAGCGAATATTGTCCAGCTCTACCCAGCTGTAGTGTCCAGACATTAGAATGTTTAGGTATTAACACTGCTGTTTCCTGTGAAATTACTTCAGTAACAAGACTTAACACCTTATGTCTTTACGTAACGTTGTGACGATACATAAAAATATTAACTACGAGATCACTGTTATCTTACTACCAGGTGAACGAACCGCACATCTGTAGCTTTGTTATATTTAAAATAAAAAACGATAAATTAGTTGATTTATATATAAATTACACTTGCAACTCATTAACATCATACGAAGCAAGAGCACAGGCCACGTTATCACCACGGACCAGCTGGTGAGCATCACGTGATACATAAATTCGGCTTTTTATTGACTGATAACTTTGTCGTAGCCCAATGGCTTTAATTCCGCCCCATCCTACATTCCTTACCAATTAATCGTACGATGTAACGATCGATTATACCGCATCGATATTTATTATGTTCGATTATTACGTATCGATATTCATTAGGCGCGTAATAAATGTTGACGTTTTTGACAGCCCGCCCAATATTTTGTTTTTAATTTTTGTCGTGCCCGCGGCCGTAACATTCTTTATGCCTGTTACACAGTTAAAAAAAGTTAACTGTTATAACCGTTATCATTACTAAATATATTAAAATATCTTTTATTTCTCTGTCTTTTTTTTGTCTATTGCGATTATTTTAAACTAAATTGTAAAAAGATGAATTAAAAGGAGAAGTGGAGAAGAAAAATAAAGAAAGCTGACCACCACCAAATGGGATAATGGCTAGGATACCCCAAATTTTGAGGAGAGGGATTATGTTCAGATAATTATTGGCTAAAATAATGAAATGATGCATAATACGACTGAGTTAGTAAAAATATATCAATAATTTTAAAAGTAAAAACAACACAATTACCCTGCAACCCCCGGACCGTCCGTCTATCTCATTACACCGCACCGACCTTTAGTCTGTAATTATTAAAACAGAATTACAATTATACGCACGAAAGCAAACATCTCGTTTAAATACGCTGAGTATTTAAACACGGTACCCTGTGATTACATACCGCCAATTAATCATAATTTCCCTCCCATGCCCCGAGTGCCCAAAACGTAAATCACTACAAACTACCGCCGTCCAAGATGGCGGACGCAGCGAACGTTTGTTAATCTTACCTTCGTTCAACAACAAAGTGGTCTCGAATTACATCCAATTATGACCTATTCAATCCTTGTTTTTTTTTCGACATTAAAAAAGCTCATCCGGCAACAATCGAGGTAATTAAGAAAAAGAGCGCGTAACTGAAGTTGTGACGTTCGATGCTACCAACATTTTAAACGTGACTAGTGAAGCGCAATTATCGACAGTAACGGGATTACAAAAGGTTACGGATCCAACATTCAAATTAAACTCTGCGCACGAACTTTATAATTAGATGAACAAACAATGATTTGGTGAAATTAGGCAATTACTGTATGCGTACGCAACAGTATGGCAATTATTTTCAACGTCTCATTTTTCTTTTTGACGTCTCTATTTTTTTTTCGATAACAACATGTTGTGAACTAACGACATAATGTACTTTTAAATATTCCAAATAGTAAGAATTTAAAAAATTATCCGTAGCGTTATAACCACTTTTGTTATATTTTTAATTATTAAGAGACAATGCGAAAGTTCTAAAGAAAAACAATTTAGTACCTGCGACCGCCACTTATGAGTAAAAATAAAATCTAAGACCAGTGTTGCCAAAGTGAACTCCGGTGTCATATTATAAAGATAAATTAGACCTTAAATATTGCGTTGTACGAAGCGAATACATAAAACAAAAATAGCATTGTGAATAAGATTGTATGCCCGAGTATAAGTTACAATAACAGCAACAAATTTATCATACACTCAGCAGTGTAATAATTTAATCGATCAATTGTTTAACGAAGCGCAAGAACAACTAGTTGCAAAGATAAATGGTGGCATTCGATGAGCCATACAACATTTAGCGTTGCTGCCTTTGTATGGTTGGAATTAGCAGTATCCGTTGCCGTTAAATTTTACAACGTATCATTACGATGATATAACGACCGGCTCGCATGCGCTGACGTACCGTTTTACAATTCACTATACATTTTAATGGTTAACATATCGACGGCTCACCGGTCACTGTCTATTGATGTTCGCTATTAAAAATATTTTTCATGTCTATAGTTCAAACATAAATTACAAAAGATAATTATTAAAAAAAAAACCTAGAATATTTTTCTATGAAAATCTAATGATAATTTCTATTAAAAATCTTAACATTTTTCCTATCAATATCTTAAGTATTAATTTTTTTTAATTAGTAATTTCTTCAAGCATTTATAATCGTTCCGCGCACAACACTAGCCGCTGCCGAAATAATCAAAATCCGGTACAACAATGGCGTCTGTTAATCGGCGCCGTTTTCCCGCCTCGTCACAAAGCTCCTTTGTCAATGCTCTTACATATTACCATTGTGTGACGCCTATTTTTATTAACGCCAGTGAAAAAGCGCGGTAAGCCGTTTTAATTAAATCCGAACAGTATTTTTATTGTAGCGAGTTCATAAAAATAACATTTTCAGTTTACGCGGGGTTGCCAGTCAATTGTCCTCGCCGTTCGGGGATGACATTGGAAGGTTATTTGCCGAATATTTTCTTTGTAAACGTCCCCCGTTTGTATATTAAATGTTGCTCTTTTTTTTGTTGTTGGTCCTGATAATGGAGTTTTATATTTTTCGAGGGGTGCTCGGTAGCGGAATCGATTATCACTGAGCACATAATTGACAATGCTTCTGTAACCATAAATTTGTACCTAGGGATGTAACCAGATAAAAGAATTCGACAATTGTCTATGTTCATCATAGACAATTGTAACAATTTGTCAGTTGCTTGGTAAATTATATATTAAATTGTATTTATATATTTAATTGTAAATATATATATATTAAATTAAATCTTACATTTTAACGTTTATTCATAAATTTAACTAAATTGTATTCAGTTCGAGAAATGATGATATACAATGACACTAGGCTAGAGGTTATCCATAAAGATGAGGAGAGCATTAAAACCTCATACAAATCAATGTTGCCATATACATAAACATTAATAACAATGAAACCAACGAGATTAATAAACAACTGCGATAAAATTATGTCTCTTCATTATTTACCGAACAACAAGCTCTTTCATACGTCCTAGTGCGGTACATGGATTTTAATTAATGATAAATATTTATCACTTACCTTATAGATATACTTAAATAATATATCTAGAAGGAAAACACATATATAACATACTGTGATTATATTAACTATAATCAATAGATATTTTTTTATATTTCATGAAGCAAAGTTAAGAGCGAGATATTCACCTAATGATTAATGACACGCTTGCTTATAACAACGTACGACTAGTTAGAATGATATACACTGCACTTGTGCTCGTCGTAATGGCACTTAATACGGCGCCTTTCAAACCGGAACACGATATGTACACACTACTCTTTATCGGCAGAAATCGGCACAGGTGATATCTAGATCTAGATGACTCGCAACAAGGACCTACTACTAGGTTTATACTGCAGTAATATTCTCATCGCGTTAAGACATAAGATGTTAAGTTTCATTACTGCTGTAATTTTACAAGCTACAGCGCCATTTAAGCCGGAACACGGTATTGTTTGCACTTGGTGTTTGTCGGTAGAAATTGGCACTGCGGTGAACATAACTGGATCTACGGCAAAAGAGATCAACAAGCAGAGTTATCGATATATTTGTTTAATAAAAAGACTAACAAACGAAGCGTGTGTATGTATATGTATATGTATATATATATATATATATACAAGAGTATTGATGTCCGTCGTTATCTTTATAATTAAGTAATCTCCGCAATAATTACGACTAATGGGTAGATTGTTACATTGTGGCAGGGCGCGGAGGGTATCGCGGCAGCATCGCGCTGTAATTATGAAATAGGTCTCCGTTGAGGTTATGGAGTCGAGCTGATAAACGATTCAAAATAACTTTTTAATTACCATCATATAAACTATTGCTAGTGATTGTCTGTTAATGCGTATAATTACGGCAAAGAGTACTTATTAAAATAAGTAAGAGATAATATAATACAAGTATGCTTGTACGTGACAGTGACAAACGGCAGTGTGCAATCATTACTGTGTTCCAGTTTGAAAGGTGCTGTAACTAGTAAAATTACTGAGGTAACGAGGCCTAACATCTTGTTTCAAAACGTACAACGTCATGCTGTATGTATTATCATCTTATTTTGCGTTATGTTAGTGCGGCAGGTGTATCACCATTAGGTGGACGTGTCTACTCCTCCCGCCCGCTGATAGACCAATACATATGGATCTCCCTCAAAGATGGTTCGTCGATGTCGAAAGAATGGATGAAAGAAGATTAATGAAGGAGGTATTCAAGGTGATGATTGGAGAAATTGGTGCAGGTCGACATGTTCCGATCGAATCGAGGATGTCCTGAAGAAAGGCCGGGTCAATACTAGCAGCCGTCGAGCATGCATGAAGACGCTAATGAAAGTGGAGGAAGCGAGAGAGGTGTGCCAGGATGGTAACAAGTGGAGAGAGCTGGTCTCTGCCTACCCCACTGGGAACGATCGCAAATCGCCGATCCATAACTCCAACTCCAATCAGCCAGAAGACGTCTACTGCTGGACAAAGGCCTCCCCCAAAGATTTCCACTTAGACCGGTCCTGGGCCACCCGCATCCAAAGGTTGCCAGCGATCTTGACCAGGTCGTTGGTCCACCTTGTGGGGGTTTGCCCACGCTACGCCTTCCGGTACGTGGCCGCCACTCGAGAACCTTTCTGCCCCAACGGCCGTCGGTTCTGCGAGCTATGTGCCCTGCCCATTGCCACTTTGCGACGGCGACCCTTCGAGCTATGTCGGTGACCTTGGTTCTCCTGCGGATGTCCTCATTTCTGATTCGATCCATATTAATTATATATAGGTTGTCAAATATATATACAATTTGTATAACATACTATATATAGTATGGTTTATATATTATACTACCTATTCCTTGCCTCTTTGCTTTGCTATAATATACAATTAGACTTGAAATTCGTCCCTTTCGGCGAAAATTCTTGGCTTCTTCCATTTATTAACATCCCCGCAACACCTTTCAGGGGGATAACATTTCGTAAAATCCGTTCTTAAATGACCTATATTGTATTAAAGGAATACTTAGTAATCTAGAAATATCGCGATGAGTCTTTACTTAGATGAATATCTCTTCTACATATTATATGTAATAACGTACTACACCCTCCTTTTTATACTCTCGCTAATACTGTGTTGTGGATAGAATACCACTTGATAATAAGTACGCCATTTTTTTGTGTTATAATGACCACAACTGTACTGTTAGTCTCATATTTATTTATAATAATAACATAATATTACATATATAAGAAAACAGTACTGTAGAAAAAAATATTAGTGTCTATAATTTAGAAAATCTATATATCACATTAGTAGTAAGATATTTCATTGTATTTGCTTATTTGAACAGGAAATCTGATAAAAAAAAATATTTATGGTTTAAGTAAGGAATAACTTCACCTAATGGTGAGTCCTATGCTCATTCATAACGCAGTCCTAGTTAGGAAGTTATACACTGCACCATATTGTACTCGTCGGCTTGAGACATAACTTATTAAGTTTCATTACACCAGTAATTTCAGTAGCTGCAGCAGCCTTCGAACCGGAACACGGTAACGTTTACACACTATTGTCAAGGACCCAAAAACAACCCGCGGTTCGTACGTGAATAGACCTACCAGCAACCTCTCCATCATTATAAGGAACAAATTTGCTGGTAAATACTGGCTGCAGGCATTAGGCTCAACTTTGATATGCTTTTGTTTTCAAGAGTTATAAAATTAAAAATAAAACGTCATACGCATCGATTTGGTTATGATTCAGTTAACATATTATGAAGGTAATGAATAGGCTGTATGGAGAAATTTGATGCCATTAAATTGATTAATAAAAAAAAGATACAATTACACACACGCCTGTATAGGTACGTACGCACACGCACACACGCACACACACACGCACACACACACGCACACACACACGAACACGGTCGATCTCTAACGAGGCTCATTGAACAAAAACAAAGTGACATCATACCTTATAACATATACAAATTAATTAAGCTGACAATCGCAAAGTTTTTGAAACATTGCGATCTTAATGCAATCTAACGTTATTTAACATCCGAATAACGATACGAACGTTAATTATATTTGAATAATAGCATATAACGAAACGATTTTAAATTACGTTTAACGATTATGAGGTCGTTATACTTGCTATTAGCATATTTATAAATAAATTTGATTTACATAAAACCGCGCGCAGCGGAGACGGCGGCCGTTGAAAATTAAAACGGTGAGCGTTAAATGAAAACAATTAGTTGGATTGTACACAACAATCCTTACATAACATCATCATCATCAGCCGATAGACGTCCACTGTTGGACTGTGATTTCCCCCAAAGATCTCCATATACAGCCAGAATGGACTCAACTACCGCTGGGCAGTAGGGACTGTCGTATGTAGGGATTCATAAAGAGCATTTGGGTCATTTCCCACAATGCTGGCCCAAAGTGGGTCGGTGGGAGCCAGAACCTCGTTTGTTGATTAAAAGACTGCACCACAAACAAGTGAGGTTGGCTTGGATCCCATGAGTTGTTGTGCGAGAACCCTTACACTATTTATAATACTTCCATATTTCTAGTGGAAATCATATTGGTACGCAATATCGCATATTTTAACCGACGAACCGGATTGTGCTAGTATTAATCCATACATACAAAATTTACTTAATTTAATTTATTTGTTGTATGAAAATATTTAACACCACCGATAACATCTCAAGGTATTGTGAGCCGCGTGATGCAATGTAAACATCCGAACAAGCTTATTGTCATGCGCGTCCCACTTACCATCAATTAAGCGGCGTTGCGTTGTATAACGTTTTTTTGATTTAAATAAATCTGTTTACATACTTTTAATTAATGTTCATTAATACGATTATTAGCTAATCAACGACAATAATAATACACGATGAAAAAAATAAGGGACTGAAAGGCTTCATTACGTTGGTTCAATTTATTTAAAAAAAAAAACACCGCTGCGTTCTTAAACGCGTCCACAGATAAACGTTATCTTAATGGGTCTTGTTTTCGGATAAGCTACTATTTCTTGTGTGAGAGAGTTTAATCTGTGTAAAGCGTTTTTTTTTTAATCGTCTCGGGGCTACGGCCAAGAGATAAGTGTTACAATGTAAAGAGCTCACAAATGATTATACGTTTATTGTTTTTATTAAAAATAACATTCCTCATTAATTTTTGTGATAATCAATTATTTCTACTTGAGTAGATAAAATTTATTTACTGCATACATTATTGAGATATTGTTCCAAAAAAAAAATCTTTTAATATTTAAAAAAATACCAAGTATAATAAACCTTTGCCTAATATATTTTTATTAACATAACAGGTAAATGATACCTAAAATAAATATAGATAATAAATATTTTAAAATATTTGTATAGATGATTCACGTTTTTATTTTAGAATATAATAAATATAAAAAAAAATAAGTTATATTCCTTGGCAGAAATATAATTTTAATAAATCAGAAAACGTGATTAAAAACTATAAAATATTATTATTTAAATAGAAACATAATTAATTATTTAATTTTTGTATTCAATCGAATGCCGCCGGCATTTTGACATGCTCTCTATTGTTCAGTTTTTATTGAAAAGAGTTTGGTATCAACAATATATACATTTAAATAAGAGCATATAAAATTTTAATGTATTTTAAGTAAAGGCAATTATGTATATATATTTTTTAAGTATTTTGCCAATTAGAATAGTTATGTGACCACAACAATAAAAGAGACCTGGTGGATTGGATTAATATTCAAGGAATTGAGTGTGAATTATACACACTGGAATAGTGTTGTCGTTGCCTCACATGCGACCTCACCGTGCTCGCGGCTTGTCTGCCATCAATTTAAATAACCAATAAAGAATTATAAGTTTAACCTAAATTTATTATGTACTAGTTGTGGCGTTAGACAATACCGCTGCACGTAAATGTTATAAGCTCTCTAAAATAAACACTCACCTCCAGGAAACCTGTGGGGGAATATCCTCCCGTGCCTGTTAATCAGCCACGGGTACAACTGGTACGACTCCCTCGGCACCGGCGCGGCGGGGTGCGGCGGCGGATGCGGTGGCAGGGGCGCTCCGAAACCTTGCTGCTGATGAGCTAACGCCGCAGCCAGTGCCGCCCCTTGGAAGTGTGCTAAGAACTGGTGGTGGTGACTCTGGGCGTCAAGGTACGGTAGCCTCTTCAAGTCCGGGGTGGGAAAAACAGCGGGCAAAGCGCTCGGTCGCAGCAGCGGCCGCGGGGAGGGGCTTCTGGGCGACGCGATGGGCGACGGCGAGCCCGGGCTGGCCAGCGGCGGCGACGCCTGCTTCGGTCTCTCCGAACCACCAACTATACTGTCTATGCTGAATCCTATCTTCGGCTTCGATGGCACCGCCACCACAGGGGTCGGTGCGAGAGGCATCATGCTTTTGCACACAACGGTACCGTCACAAAATTACACCAAATACAATGCACATGTACACACACAATCCATTTTCGTGACGCGAACGCGCGATACGAACGCCAAGGCGGCGCGCGGCCGAATGAACTGCTCGAGTTTCCTCGCCACCCGTTCAGCGGGAAAAAAACCCGACGAACATGGACGCCCGCTCCGCTATTGGCCGCCGCGCTCCGGTGGGTGTCTACCGAACGTCGCTCCCGCGTTCTTTATTTGAACACCCGCCGAGCGATTGGCCGGACGGGGTGTAAAGGTGGAATTTGAATTTGGAACGCTTGAGAAGTGGGCGGTGCGCGCCCGGCGTTCGTGATTTTGACCCGGCCAGATGTCGTGTTGGGCTAAGCTGGTCTTTATCGCCCGGGGTGGATGTGCTTTTGAATTTCGTCGGTTGTGATTCAATTAAGGCGCTATTGGGCAGGGTATCGCGCGTCGATGTTCTCCTTTTTTCCGTGCCGTCCGGCCGCGGCGCGTCGTTTCCGCCTCCACAAACGGAGTAAATACTTTTTAATTAACTCCGATGCTTTATTAGCTTAATGTCGCGAGATAAACGTGGCCGCTGAATAGAAAGTAAATTGATTCCGAATCTAATTGTTAACAAGGTACGCACGGAGTCGTACCGGTAATTATTTCTGTCGTTGCCCACGTCGGCCATTTGTTTTGCAAAGTTGCGGAATTTAATTTTAAAATAAAACGCGATAAGATTCGAATTTCACGGAAATTTTCCGCCATTATAAACTAAACTGTGTTTTGTAAATACTTTGATTTGTTTTAATTAAATTCTCCACGCTCAAGGTATCGTGATACGATTGATTTGTAAATTCAAAACTACTCAAGCTTATCATATTGTAAACAATTTTAATTTTTAATTCCATCGCCCCAAATTATTTATTTGTTATTGTTATTATTGGTTCGAACGTCTTCAAATGTAGTCAAAGACAATAGGCTGAAGCGATGATGATTACATAATTCATTTATCGTTTTATGATATTGATGATTGTAATGATATTTTTCGCATACATTTTAAAATGTTTTTTGAAATATTTAAACTTAAAAGAAATAACGTTTTAATCTTATAATAACTTGCTCGTTTGGTTAACACTAACATAACTTGGAATCATTGAACATCTGCAACAGAAGATAAGTCGCAGTTAAACACTTACCATCATATATGTATGTTATTAGGTATTGGTATCAATACAAAACTGATGACCAAAATAGAAAAGAAAACTTAACGTATAAGTAAACCTTCGTCTGGTTCTAAGTTATAAATCTGTGTTATACAGTAATAGCAAATTAAAATTTACACATATATATGTTGTTTTGTTAGTATATAGAAGAACATAATTTCTGGTTAGATTTCAACTAGACCAAAAGTAATAAGGCTTTATCAGCAATACTTTTAAAATAATTAAAAAACCGTAAACAGATGTTAATACTCTAGCAATTAAACTAGCTTCAGCATAATTATTACTGCAACATAGTAATGTCTGCGCGGCAGCGTATACAATTGTTCAAGTTGTGGTATTATCACATATTAACGTGCATAGCGATGACGCCGACGGAACTGTCGGAGATGACTTTAGCCGTTGTCTAACCGATTCCTTTCTTACTCAGGTCCATGGTTCAATTCCGGGCCAACGAACACATAGGAACCCCCACAAACGTGGAGATCTTTGGATGAAGCCTATGTCTATCAGCTGATGATAACGATGATGACACGTTTTGGTAGGTCTCAGTCTTTTCTGTAAAAACATTGTTGTGTTCCTCTTTGAAGGGCGCTGTTGCTAGTGGAATTACTGAGGTAATAAGACTTAATATCTTATGTCTATATCGACGAGCATAATGGTGCTGTGTGTCATCTAAACCGGCGCCAGGTTTTATGGGTAAAAGTATTCAATATAATCAGGAGGACATCGCACTGAATGGAGGACCTGGGAAATAGTTGCAGGATGTTCGTGCTATATACTGTCGTTCCAGTACTCATATCCGGTCTACGGCTGGCGAAAGCGACAGTTTTGGGGGTCTTGGTTGGCCTACACCGGGGATTGGCATTAAGTCAGTATCTCTTCCTCCTGGTGGTATCATGACGGGACCCCGAGGAATCAGCCTTTCACGATACGAACGAACGTTACTCCTTCCAGCACAGGCCGCCACTAATGATACTCAAAAATCCATCGATCTTTAGTCATCCGATTGACAAGTCCTAGACTTTACCCGTTAAGACTAACTTAAAACGTTATATCAGCGATTGAACTTCAGCTAACAGGAAACGCCCCAGTTGAATGCCAGGCGATAAAATCCGTGTATTTTCTCATCCGCATTATCTCACTTCGCCCTGGGGGGGTGCTGCATGAGGTGGGTAGGCCTCCGCGTGACTTCATTTGAATACCTGATCACCGGTTCGCTTCAGTTGGTCATCTAATTTTCTCTGTTACGCGATTTGTTTAGTGTCTTATTTGAACTTTAATCCATCACGGTTTGAAATGCTGCAAGCACTAGATCGCACTTAGGTATTCATCATAACAATATCTTAACGCTAATTATATGATAATACTAAAATTTTAGTGTTTATAGGAATTATAGATGGAGACGGCAGACGTAGTGTGGCCCTCCACAAGATGGACAGACAACCTGAAACTCGCGAGTCCCGATCGATGTGGAGATCTTCGGAGAACTATATCCAGCTGATGATGATGATAATTTTATTAATGACGGGATCATTAATGATCATTCTATATTTTAATATCTAAGGATTTATCAAATGACCCATGTAAAAAGGTTTAATATATATAAAAACATTAAGCGCCTAACACCGTCTATCGACATAAGTAAGAAAATAATAATTAAAAAAAAATAAACAAAAGAAACAACATCATCAGGAAACTCTTTGTTTAACAGATTTTTTTTTAATCCATTTATTGTGATAACATCTATTCATAGTAATTTCCTTTTTAAATACACTTAAAACGGGACTTTCGATTAATTACAAGTAACAGTAACTAAAGTACCCGAATACAGATTAAACAGAATTAAAAATCTAACGGTCAGTTGTACACTTAAAGGATGTAATCCTGGATTATGTTGTTGACAAGGACCTTTACTTTTTAAAAGACATCGCACCGCCAAGAGTATCAGCCGCGTACAATATAATTTCATTAATATAATCTGTGCTTAAAACACGGCGGCCATTAGAAAAAAAAAACTATTGATTTTTCGAAACTGGCAATGGTGTTAGTATCTTTTTTTTATACTACGCAGCGACAACACAACCGAGACGTTCACTTGTTAGTAAAGTGATACTATAACTACGTGGCGCTTGTTAGAATGGTATACACAGCACTACATTGCGCTCGTAGCCTTCAGACAGATGTTAAATCTCGTTATCCCAGTAATTTGACTAGCTACAGCGCCCTTCAAACCTGATCACAGTAATGTTTGCACAGTACTGTTTGTCCGCTGCAATAGGCGCTGCGTGGCTACCTAGACGGTCTATAGCAACAGAGACACTACTACTAGTAAGGTCCTTCAAACCTGATCATAGTAATGTCCGCACAGTACTGTCTATCGGTTGCAGTAGGCGCTGCGGTGGTACCTACACGGTCTCCGGCAGCACAGACACTACTACTAGTAAGGTCCTTCAAACCGGATCACAGCAATGTCCGCACAGTACTGTCTATCGGTTGCAGTAGGCGCTGCGGTGGTACTTACACGGTCTGCAGCAACAGAGACACTACTACTAGTAAGGTCCTTCAAACCGGATCACAGCAATGTCCGCACAGTACTGTCTATCGGCTGCAGTAGGCGCTGCGGTGGTACTTACACGGTCTGCAGCAACAGAGACACTACTACTAGTAAGGTCCTTCAAACCGGATCACAGTAATGTCCGCACAGTACTGTCTATCGGCTGCAGTAGGCGCTGCGGTGGTACTTACACGGTCTGCAGCAACAGAGACACTACTACTAGTAAGGTCCTTCAAACCGGATCACAGCAATGTCCGCACAGTACTGTCTATCGGCTGCAGTAGGCGCTGCGGTGGTACCTACACGGTCTCCGGCAGCACAGACACTACTTCTAGTAAGGTCCTTCAAACCGGATCACAGCAATGTCCGCACAGTACTGTCTATCGGCTGCAGTAGGCGCTGCGGTGGTACCTACACGGTCTCCGGCAGCACATACACTACTACTAGTAAGGTCCTTCAAACCGGATCACAGCAATGTCCGCACAGTACTGTCTATCGGCTGCAGTAGGCGCTGCGGTGGTACCTACACGG
Organism: Troides oblongomaculatus; assembly: GCA_029032895.1. Classification (NCBI taxonomy): domain Eukaryota; kingdom Metazoa; phylum Arthropoda; class Insecta; order Lepidoptera; family Papilionidae; genus Troides; species Troides oblongomaculatus. Next base: position 1,412,885 of record JARDWC010000147.1, read on the forward strand.
TCTCCGGCAGCACAGACACTACTACTAGTAAGGTCCTTCAAACCGGATCACAGCAATGTCCGCACAGTACTGTCTATCGGCTGCAGTAGGCGCTGCGGTGGTACCTACACGGTCTCCGGCAGCACAGACACTACTACTAGTAAGGTCCTTCAAACCGGATCACAGCAATGTCCGCACAGTACTGTCTATCGGCTGCAGTAGGCGCTGCGGTGGTACCTACACGGTCTGTAGCAACAGAGACACTACTACTAGTAAGGTCCTTCAAACCGGATCACAGCAATGTCCGCACAGTACTGTCTATCGGCTGCAGTAGGCGCTGCGGTGGTACCTACACGGTCTCCGGCAGCACAGACACTACTACTAGTAAGGTCCTTCAAACCGGATCACAGCAATGTCCGCACAGTACTGTCTATCGGCTGCAGTAGGCGCTGCGGTGGTACCTACACGGTCTCCGGCAGCACAGACACTACTACTAGTAAGGTCCTTCAAACCGGATCACAGCAATGTCCGCACAGTACTGTCTATCGGCTGCAGTAGGCGCTGCGGTGGTACCTACACGGTCTCCGGCAGCACAGACACTACTACTAGTAAGGTCCTTCAAACCGGATCACAGCAATGTCCGCACAGTACTGTCTATCGGCTGCAGTAGGCGCTGCGGTGGTACCTACACGGTCTGTAGCAACAGAGACACTACTACTAGTAAGGTCCTTCAAACCGGATCACAGTAATGTCCGCACAGTACTGTCTATCGGCTGCAGTAGGCGCTGCGGTGGTACTTACACGGTCTGTAGCAACAGAGACACTACTACTAGTAAGGTCCTTCAAACCGGATCACAGCAATGTCCGCACAGTACTGTCTATCGGCTGCAGTAGGCGCTGCGGTGGTACCTACACGGTCTCCGGCAGCACAGACACTACTTCTAGTAAGGTCCTTCAAACCGGATCACAGCAATGTCCGCACAGTACTGTCTATCGGCTGCAGTAGATGCTGCGGTGGTACCTACACGGTCTCCGGCAGCACAGACACTACTTCTAGTAAGGTCCTTCAAACCGGATCACAGCAATGTCCGCACAGTACTGTCTATCGGCTGCAGTAGATGCTGCGGTGGTACCTACACGGTCTCCGGCAGCACAGACACTACTTCTAGTAAGGTCCTTCAAACCGGATCACAGCAATGTCCGCACAGTACTGTCTATCGGCTGCAGTAGATGCTGCGGTGGTACCTACACGGTCTCCGGCAGCACAGACACTACTTCTAGTAAGGTCCTTCAAACCGGATCACAGCAATGTCCGCACAGTACTGTCTATCGGCTGCAGTAGGCGCTGCGGTGGTACCTACACGGTCTCCGGCAGCACAGACACTACTTCTAGTAAGGTCCTTCAAACCGGATCACAGCAATGTCCGCACAGTACTGTCTATCGGCTGCAGTAGGCGCTGCGGTGGTACCTACACGGTCTCCGGCAGCACAGACACTACTACTAGTAAGGTCCTTCAAACCGGATCACAGCAATGTCCGCACAGTACTGTCTATCGGCTGCAGTAGGCGCTGCGGTGGTACCTACACGGTCTGTAGCAACAGAGACACTACTACTAGTAAGGTCCTTCAAACCGGATCACAGTAATGTCCGCACAGTACTGTCTATCGGCTGCAGTAGGCGCTGCGGTGGTACTTACACGGTCTGTAGCAACAGAGACACTACTACTAGTAAGGTCCTTCAAACCGGATCACAGCAATGTCCGCACAGTACTGTCTATCGGCTGCAGTAGGCGCTGCGGTGGTACCTACACGGTCTGTAGCAACAGAGACACTACTACTAGTAAGGTCCTTCAAACCGGATCACAGTAATGTCCGCACAGTACTGTCTATCGGCTGCAGTAGGCGCTGCGGTGGTACCTACACGGTCTCCGGCAGCACAGACACTACTTCTAGTAAGGTCCTTCAAACCGGATCACAGCAATGTCCGCACAGTACTGTCTATCGGCTGCAGTAGATGCTGCGGTGGTACCTACACGGTCTCCGGCAGCACAGACACTACTTCTAGTAAGGTCCTTCAAACCGGATCACAGCAATGTCCGCACAGTACTGTCTATCGGCTGCAGTAGGCGCTGCGGTGGTACCTACACGGTCTCCGGCAGCACAGACACTACTTCTAGTAAGGTCCTTCAAACCGGATCACAGCAATGTCCGCACAGTACTGTCTATCGGCTGCAGTAGGCGCTGCGGTGGTACCTACACGGTCTCCGGCAGCACAGACACTACTACTAGTAAGGTCCTTCAAACCGGATCACAGCAATGTCCGCACAGTACTGTCTATCGGCTGCAGTAGGCGCTGCGGTGGTACCTACACGGTCTCCGGCAGCACAGACACTACTACTAGTAAGGTCCTTCAAACCGGATCACAGCAATGTCCGCACAGTACTGTCTATCGGCTGCAGTAGGCGCTGCGGTGGTACCTACACGGTCTGTAGCAACAGAGACACTACTACTAGTAAGGTCCTTCAAACCGGATCACAGTAATGTCCGCACAGTACTGTCTATCGGCTGCAGTAGGCGCTGCGGTGGTACTTACACGGTCTGTAGCAACAGAGACACTACTACTAGTAAGGTCCTTCAAACCGGATCACAGCAATGTCCGCACAGTACTGTCTATCGGCTGCAGTAGGCGCTGCGGTGGTACCTACACGGTCTGTAGCAACAGAGACACTACTACTAGTAAGGTCCTTCAAACCGGATCACAGTAATGTCCGCACAGTACTGTCTATCGGCTGCAGTAGGCGCTGCGGTGGTACCTACACGGTCTCCGGCAGCACAGACACTACTTCTAGTAAGGTCCTTCAAACCGGATCACAGCAATGTCCGCACAGTACTGTCTATCGGCTGCAGTAGATGCTGCGGTGGTACCTACACGGTCTCCGGCAGCACAGACACTACTTCTAGTAAGGTCCTTCAAACCGGATCACAGCAATGTCCGCACAGTACTGTCTATCGGCTGCAGTAGATGCTGCGGTGGTACCTACACGGTCTCCGGCAGCACAGACACTACTTCTAGTAAGGTCCTTTAAACCGGATCACAGCAATGTCCGCACAGTACTGTCTATCGGCTGCAGTAGGCGCTGCGGTGGTACCTACACGGTCTCCGGCAGCACAGACACTACTTCTAGTAAGGTCCTTCAAACCGGATCACAGCAATGTCCGCACAGTACTGTCTATCGGCTGCAGTAGGCGCTGCGGTGGTACCCACACGGTCTCCGGCAGCACAGACACTACTTCTAGTAAGGTCCTTCAAACCGGATCACAGTACTGTCTATCGGCTGCAGTAGATGCTGCGGTGGTACCTACACGGTCTCCGGCAGCACAGACACTACTTCTAGTAAGGTCCTTCAAACCGGATCACAGCAATGTCCGCACAGTACTGTCTATCGGCTGCAGTAGATGCTGCGGTGGTACCTACACGGTCTCCGGCAGCACAGACACTACTTCTAGTAAGGTCCTTCAAACCGGATCACAGCAATGTCCGCACAGTACTGTCTATCGGCTGCAGTAGATGCTGCGGTGGTACCTACACGGTCTCCGGCAGCACAGACACTACTTCTAGTAAGGTCCTTCAAACCGGATCACAGCAATGTCCGCACAGTACTGTCTATCGGCTGCAGTAGGCGCTGCGGTGGTACCTACACGGTCTCCGGCAGCACAGACACTACTTCTAGTAAGGTCCTTCAAACCGGATCACAGCAATGTCCGCACAGTACTGTCTATCGGCTGCAGTAGGCGCTGCGGTGGTACCTACACGGTCTCCGGCAGCACAGACACTACTTCTAGTAAGGTCCTTCAAACCGGATCACAGCAATGTCCGCACAGTACTGTCTATCGGCTGCAGTAGGCGCTGCGGTGGTACCCACACGGTCTGCAGCAACAGAGGCTACTACCACTAGTACTGAACGCAATACATCAATTTCCTATATAAATAACATAAACAATTTGTCACATATAATTGCTCCCCTTGAAAATAACTCCGCCGCGGTCTGTTATTCATTGGAAACGATTTAAATTGCTAAGTTGTTGTAGTTATCTGTCAATCCTGTCAGTAATGTACGCGGGTAGTAATGTAGTAAAATTTATTACTTACTTTAATAACATGCATTTGATATAGATTATAAATATTTCGCATCTGTTATATTCATGGATATTCATATGAAAAGCCTGTATCAATAACCAATGGCGTCAGCTTGTGTGGTATAACGCCGACGTTCACTACTCACTTATAACATTTCAGATATAGTAAGAGCAATAAATAAGTAAAAAAAAAATACTTAACTGAACTTGCCTCTGACTTGCAGCATCAGTTAAAATTACTTAGATTTAAGACTTGTTTTTTTTTTATTCGATAGTAAACAAGAATTAGATGCTGTGTTCAGATTGTAATGGTGCTGTATCATAAATAGTAGAAGAGTGGGTTATGACGAGAACAAAATGGTGTTAAAATTGTATATAGCAGGTTGTTTAAAAAAGATCTGTTGCCTTGGTGACGGTAAGATGCCGAGAAGAAGAACACGCTGTATATTCCGACGCTCGTACACAGGTAGAAAGAGGGGAGGTTTCTACCTCCTAAAAGGATTTGCGTGGTGCAGCCGGCGCTGGAATCATGGAAGTGTGCAAAAGCGTAGAGAACACTATAGAGGTTTTAGTTGTACCCAGTCCGACGTATCCTGTCCGAAGAACGAATCCGAAGGCAGAAATTCGAATGCTTTCCTCCGAATAAAAAAAAAAGGTTGTTTAAAAAAATTACATTAATCGTGTACTAACAAAAAGAAACTATAAACTTAGGCGTACGGATTGTAGTCTTTTGCCTTTCTGAAAAAGGAAAAACATAGAAAAGTTGGTGTGGTTTTTTTTTTTAAATTGGAATACAATGGCGCGATCATAAAAACTAACGTCTGTGTCATATGAACACGGGCAAGCTGTGCGAATCCGGTAGCGAAAGGTAGTACGTCATAAATATGAATGAGAAACACATTCTAATCTGTCAGCGACCGCTTGTTATTGGAGCTGGTATTAATCATATCATGAATAATTACCTCCGCCATTACCATTTATGGACTACACTGTGTTATAAAGGACTGAAGTATTATATGATGAAGGACAGTTACATGATGAATTAAACTTACCACCTCATGTCTCAGAACGACGCGCATAATGTATTGCGACCATACTAATTAACCACTACTGCTACATCTCTGTTTCCGGTGACTGCGTATTTAAGATACCAAAGCAGCATAGATTTTTGTTACCAAAATTAATGTATAGATATATTATATAATATGTGCTTTACTCAGGCAGCATTAACATAATATAAAGATAAAAAATATGGTCTAAAAGCACGTTTACCACCTTCAAGCAGTTGAAAATTATTATTAATGAATTTCATAATATAGTAAGAACAGCTTAAATGTTAGATTATATCTTAAATTTACATATTTGGGAGCGAACCTAAATTGGCTTGTCCTATACAATGATATTTCTGATTGTCTCCTCTTAAATCTTCTTAATAAACTTGCATAAATTTAAACAGTACATTTATAACAGACATACCTAAAATTAAACTTAACTATTTTAAAATTTATAAATTAGCCGATCGGATTCTATGATAATAATTATAAATTCCTATTTACATATATAACAGATACACATGACAGAAACACATATAACAGAAATCATTTACCGCGGATAGCGAAATGATATAAAGAAAATATTTAGCAAGTAATTCGCCATTAACAAGAACGCCACGAATACATAACTCGGAATTTACTAAAACGCATATTGACCACACGCACCGCGACATTGATACTATTCTTGATAAGACTAAAGAATAAACATACATATATATCACGCCTCGTTCCCAGTGGGGCAGGCAGAGACCTCTCTCCTCTCTCCACCTGCTACGATCCTGGCACACCTCTCTCGCATCCTCCACTTTTATAAGCGTCTTCATGCACGCTCGTCGGTTGCGTGTGCTTTTGATCCGGCCTTTCTTTAGGACATCTCCGATTTGATCGGAGTATGTCCGCCTAGGTCGACCTGCACCGATTTTTCCAATCATTCTTACCTTGTATATTTCTTTCGTTAATCTTCTTTCATCCATTCTTTCCACTTGGCCGAACCATCTAAGCATCCCTTTCTCTATCCTTGTCACTACATCTTCAACCACGCCGCACCGCTTCCTTATCACACTGTTCCTCACTTTGTCCATCCGTTTCACTCCAGTTATACTTCTCAGGCTTCTCATCTCCACAGCATTAATCCTACTTTCATGTTTCTTCTGCCATACCCAACATTCTCTACCATACATCAGTGTGGGGACCAACACGCCTCTATGCACAGCCAGTCGTGCTCTTTGTGAAACGTTCCGGCTATTCATAAAGTTAATAAAGAAAACTAAAGAATAAACAATATACCGTATCCATGTTGCTAAACGTCAATTTATCCATTAATTTATGTTTGTATATCGTTAATTGTGTCTTCTTTACCTAAATAACTGACTAATTTACCACAATTACTGTCGTAGCCTGAATCAATGTAATTTATAACTAAATTATTGGAGTTTTTTTCTTTTAACTATCCGCATATAGCAACGTTCTCATTTTATGTAATAAGAAATCTTTATACTAGTAATAAAAACTTATAACTATTTAATGTTTATGTATGACATAAACATTAAATAGTTGAATAATTTATTAAATAATAACGCCGTTGGTTTCTTAACAATAAATAAATAAAGATTAGTGATATCTATTTATTTATTTTAATTAGTAATAACTTAAATATTTTGTAGTTTTATACCACAGATAATAAATCTCGATATACGTCGAATATAATCATTTGACATATGTGGCAGAAGTACTTGTTGTGTAGGTAACACTGGCAGGCGCGCGGTGCGCCGCCGCCGCCGCCGCCGCCGCCGCCGCCGCCGCCGCCGGAATGAAACAATTTAAAAACAAAACACGGCCGCGCGAACAGTTTGACATTTAGCGCGCGTACTCGTGTATTTACCAGCTAATGTGTCAGGAGCTTCGGCCAATAAAAATGACGTTGGGCAGTCCGTGACCAGTTGACTATATTAGGTGATTTAGCCGAAGGTATTGTTTGATTTTTCTTAGTATTTTCGCTTTATCATTATTCATGCATATTATTATATAGTTATCGCAGCGAGACAAGGCAGTGAATATACTGAAATAATATATTGTTCACAAAAGATACATGAGAGTTTATATCTCTTCAATACATTATATGTAGTATCCGATCCTAGCACGACATAAGCAAATCACTTGTAAAAGGACTCACCCTTAAAAACTGCTGGAAGGTTTCTAACAGCAGCATCTACATGTACTAACAAATTATAGTACGCAAAGATTACTGTATACCCCTCAAATATATTTACAAGTTAAACTTCATCGGTATGAAAAGCGTTATAGCAAATGAAATTACTGCGAATTTTACTTATTACCATCAGACAAACGTCCTGCTTATACCGTCCCTTTATCCAATAAAAAAAGACACGAACTTTAAACCCTAGAACTAACAAAAAGTCTTTTACAATTGAAGACAGTAACGTTTGCACACAACTCCTCATCGGCAGAACAGACGCTTGCGATAAAGTATTAAACCAATACTACGCAAACTGCAGTTTTTTTTATTATTCAACGATGCGACGAGACGAGCGAAACGCCCACTCGATTGTTGGCCATCACTTGTTAAGATGATATACACAGCATCACATTGTGCTTATTGCCTTGAGACGTAAGATGTGAAATCTCGTTACCCCAGCAATTACACTAGTCAAAACTCTCTTCAAACCCGAACACAGTAAAGTTTTGCATACTAATGTTTGTTAGCTGCAATAGGAACTGCAGTTGTACCTAGACGGTCATCAACAGCAGTCTCCGCTGTTATAGTTGCAGCCGACGACTTTGACCGCGGATGGAAAGCCAACTAAAATATGAGTATTAAAGGGATGTTTTGGTATAAGATCATAATACAATAATATCAATGTATTAGACATTGGGTATTATTGCTTTTTAATGTATTTGTATACAAATGGAGAGGACTATGCTCGGAGTTTCTCCGCGCGATCGAATCAAAAATGTGGAGATCCGCCGTAGAACTAAAATCACCGACATAGCCTAAATTGATTTGCTAGACTTAAGTGGGCAGGGCACATTGTCCGCAGGTCACCGATGGGACAGTAAGGTTCTCGACTGGCGCCCGCGTACCGGTAGACGTGGTGTTGTGGGACCTCCCACAAGGTGTAACGACGATCTGGTGAGGATCGCGGGAACCCACTGAATGCGAGCAAGGCGGAACCGATCGATGTGGAGATCATTGGGGGAGGCCTATGTCTTCAGTGGACCTCTATCGCTGATGATTTCCACTGCATTGTTTTCTTAAGTAACTGCCTTCTTATCACATTGGCCTCTCGAGTACACAGTTTACCTACATTACAGTGTTTGCCTTTTATTTGTCAAGACCTAATAATAAAAGAAACATCTAATACACCCCATTTTTTAAGTTCAAGCCATCGTCCATAACTTAATGTTTATTCTAATTACTAAAACACTTTATTTTTAACTTAAATAAAAACCTTTGTGAATTCATGATACACCTTTTTTTTATCATAGTTTAAATATTCGCCGGCACGCTGGACAAACGCGGGTTGGTGGGAACCAGAGCCTCGTTTGGTGCACCACGGGCAAGTGAGATTGGCTTGGGTCCTGTGTCTGAGGCCTCGAGTTATGGGTGTTGATGGTAAGGTTTCACCGAGGTCGTCTGCTCATAACACAATTGTTGACAGCATATGAGAGCTGCAACATTTTGGACGGGCGCTTCACCATCCAATGCCTCATCGTCACTTAATGCCATCTCAAATATTAACCGTCAGCTCATTTAGAAAGAGTAGTTTTTTTAATAAGTAAAAGGATAGTCTCTTAGACATACATTACATACTTTTGTTTTTTACAATATAATGTATATATCCTTCGAAAAACAAAGATCCTGTAACATTCCCCCATTTTTATCTAACTTTGCCGTACTGTAATAGTGAAGTAATTTATAAATTTTTTAATCTATGTACATTCAGGATGGCAACCTTTTTGCCATCGCGCTCTATGTATAGACAACACTCAGTTGATGCCACACTAGCGCTGCGCGTACTCGTTCACTGAACGGACAAACTAGTACAAATATATTAGTTCGGTTTTTTAGTTCTTTTAGTACACTAATACATTGAAATAATCCTGTACCCGGCTCCTCGGCTACTCGTACGTTTAATTCCGATCTTGATATAGATTCACAAGAATATCTGTCTATTCGTGTGACAAAAAAAGTACTAGGAACTGTTTGTATTAGTTAGTAAGCTACTAAAGGTTGTAAAGTACTGTTTGCGTTAGTTGATCTAATAATATTTGATTTCTCTTCATACTTTTGCAGGCTTAGGATTGTCATTAATAATGATTGTTTGCTTTTATTTTCTTTTACATATTGCTATGTATAACTCGATCATTTGACACTTGGTTCGCTCTTGGTTTCTCTTCGCGTATAGGATCTGATATACTAAATGAACGAAGAGCCAGAAACGTTGTGGAGCAGTTCGTTCTAGTACAGTGATGGATATTGGTTCTTTTAGTTCCTAGTACATGTACTGCACAAGCTTACCACACTGCTCAACTCTCACGTGATCGCTGTCGGAATATAGACACTTTATTACTGTAATTACTAACACTTAATGTTAGTAACCTTTATAATAATTAAAGTAGTCATGTAACATATATGCTCTTTAATTGCTCCGTCAAATACAACGCAAATATTCGACAAACGAAAAAATCCTCATCTTTTATTTTTACACAACGCCATCTAGTTTTGCGAAAGTAAAGCTTTTTCTATTATTATACTAAATAATGGTTTTCTAACATTAACAATAGATGTAGTTACAAAATAAAATATTGAAGCTCTTATATGTGTATATAGATTATAAAATTAATAAACGTCGTTGAGTATTTGAGATACCTCTTCAACCCTTCCCCTTCCAATGTTATCTCAGCTTACTCTTCTATATACAAATTTATTTACATATGATCAGCCAATACATGTTCACTGCTGGACATGTGACTCCTCCAAACATCTCCACATCGGTCAGATGGGATTCATGTGGGAAAATTTGGACCATTTCCCACCGCGCTGGCCCAACTCGGGTTAGTGGAAGCCAGAATCTTGTCTGTTGATTAGCAGGGAGCACCACGAGCAGGTGAGGTTAGATTGGATCCCGTGAGTCGTTGGGCGAGAGCCTTTACACCACTATATACATATGTATGTAGATATTTAGTTTTGTATGTTTTGTGATTGTTTCAAGCTTCATTTTGATATTAATTCTATTTTCTTTAAATTTATATTCTTTTTTATATTAGATAGAGTCCGATGAAGCTAACTTCATACAAAAAAAGAGTATTTGAGTTATCTCTTCGCTGATGATGTGGAGCGCTTGGAAGTAAATTTGATCTGATTTACTGCTCATATGATAGTAGGTTTTATTAAATAAAGTGTACTGGTCGTAGTTCAGTTATTGGACATCGGATTATCACATTGTCTGTCTGGATACTTTGATTTCTGGCAATCCTAGTCGGTCGTTAAGACGGGCTGAGGTCTGTACTTCGACCACCCCAACATTATGGTAGTAGATCCACGCCTACAGTTCACTGTAGCACATAATTGGGCAGGATCGACCGGTGTGACACTACCCTCTCACAGAAAATCAGCGTGAAATGGCTGGCTTCCTAGTGGCTGCCATGTTTCGTCTGGTGAGTGAGAGAGCCGGATGCCCATTCCTTTTCCTTTCCTTCAGACCACTCGAATATTGACGTTTGTTAGATGGACCGGTGCGACGTTGCAGTGTTCTAGGAGCTGTGATGTTGCATTGGGTTAGAAACTAACTGGTGTCTGGTGGTCCGTCCCCTTTTATTCCTACTCCTGTTCCTCCGAAACCTATCCTATATTTTACCCCCCCCCCCTTCTTTTAAATGTTATGAGATGGCAACGGCCTAGTAACACTTTTGTTGTTATTTGCGTCTGTGGGCAGCGGCGAATTCACCTACCACCAGGTGACCCGCTAGCTCGTTTGCCTCTGTTATAATATAAAAAAAAAAAAAACCTTCACCTCTATCGGAATCTTCGCCTGTACCTCGTGTACGCGGGTGTGCGAGAGCGGCCTGAATTTGAATTATATATTTCAAACTTCATAATGCTATATGTTCAAAAGTACAACAGGAAATATTTAGTTATAAATATACTATAGTGTTTCTATCTGCATTGGAACACACACTCACAACCACAACTTCGATTGATGAACGACATTACAACGAAGTTAATGGTTCTAGATATCTTCTATATATATTATACATATATATACCAGCTGTTCCCTCCCTGCTTTGTTGGACTTAACACCTCTGCATCCCGTTTTTTGGATGAAATGTTTTGTAAAATAATAGGGGGACCGGAAAGTAATGTCGTTTCTGCGCATGCCAATACTTGATTGTCATTTGTCAGCTCATTGTTTTGTTCAGAGGCGTACCAAAGACATTGTGAGGTTATAGTGATTTCTTTACTTATAGACAATTGAATTACAATTTTTTTTTGTAATTTTGGGTAAAATGGCCAGCCAAATACCAGAAGAGGTACACATCCGGCATTGCATGCTCTTTGAGTTTCGCAAGGGAAATAACGCATCAGTTGCTACCAAAAACATTTGCGATGTTTATCCAAATGCACTGGACATTCGTAAATGCCAAAGGTGGTTTTCCAAGTTCAAATCGGGTAATTTTGATCTTTCCGACTCGTATCGATCAGGAAGACCATCAGCGTTAGACAACGACGTGTTAAGGGCGGAAGTGGAAGCAAATCCGTGTCAGACGATCGAGGAATTGTCAAACAGTCTCAACAAACCTTGGTCGACCATCCAAGAACATTTGAAGCAGATTGGAAAAGTAAGCAGAGCAGGTGTTTGGGTCCCGCATAATCTGTCCGAACAGAATAAGGCTAACCGATCAATCACATGCAACTTATTGCTTCAACGACACAACACAGAAGCGTTTTTTGATCGCTTGATCACAGGAGATGAGAAATGGGTCCTGTATGATAACCCAAAACGCAAAAGGCAGTGGCTCTCTCCAAATGAAATCCCTCGGAGTACTGCTAAGCCAGGTTTACACCCCAAAAAAGCGTTTTTGTGTGTTTGGTGGAGTATTCGCGGCATTGTTCATTTTGAATTACTGAAACCTGGAGAAACTGTTACTGCAGACCTCTACAGCGAACAATTGCAGCGAGTCAATCAATCTTTAATTGAAAAGTGGCCAGCGATTGTCAACCGAAAAGGCGTCATTCTCCAACATGACAATGCAAGACCGCACTGCGCAAGGCGAACTCTAGAAAAAATTAATGAATTGGGGTGGGAGGTGCTGCCTCATCCACCATATTCGCCCGATGTTGCACCATCGGATTTCCACTTATTCCGAGCGCTGCAACACTTTTTAAGTGGCAAAACATTTGCAAATTTGGATGATATCCAAAATGCCATCTCTAGATATTTTGCCGAAAAACCAATTAATTTTTATCGATCAGGGATTGAAAATTTACTCACTAGATGGCAAAAGGTTATTGACAATGATGGGGAATACATCATTGATTAAAAATAAAGACTCGTTAAAAATGTATGTGTTTGTATTTAGCGTAAGAAAACGACATTACTTTCCGGTCCCCCTATTACTTGACAAAAGGAACATTCCTAGTAAAGGGTGTCTGGCGGCAGATTTATATTTTAAAAAACGAATATCTCAATAAGTTATAAACAGTGCGGGGTGGTGGGGAAGGTGGTCAGTGGTCAGTCATTAGAATCACCGATCGTGCGGATTTCTTAGTCGCGATGTCGCAGTGGTGCAGTGGTGCAGTGGTGCAGTGGTGCAGTGGTCGGGTGAGCATCGCGCGTTCGCTATTGAAGCATTTTTGAAGAGTAACGATTCTTACGTACTCGCTCGCCGACAGTTTTGTTCACATTTCAATATTCGACGGATAGGCGATGGGCCGAGTGTGAATTTAATTCGTTCGTGGGTGGAGAGGTTCCGCGCAACTGCTTCGGCTATGAACACACCACGGCCAGGACCTAGTCGATCGTCAAGGACCCCCGAAAACATTGAACTGGTTGAACGCAGTTTACGTGAAAATGAACGAGTTTCGATACGGAAAAGGGCAGCTTCACTGGGACTTTCAAGAGCAATTGTGCATGAAATTTTGAAAAAAGATATGAAGTTTCATCCTTTTAAAATTCAAATAATTCAAGAATTGAAAAAAAATGACTGCGTCACGCAAAATTTTTTGTGAAACCATGTTGGAGCGTTTTCGCACTGTGAATTCCATTTTTTGGAGCGACGAGGCTCATTTTCATTTAAACGGACACGTAAAGAAGAACAACACACAAAATTGCCGTTACTGGGCTCTAAGAACTCGCAATCCTCGACTGAAGCACCAAAAACCATTACATTGCCCAAGGGTAACTGTTTGTTGCGCTTTATCCACGAATGGGATAATCGAACCATTTTTTTTTGAAAATGCACGGGGCCAAGCGACGAATGTCAATGGTGAGAATTATCGGCTCATGATTTCGAATTTCTTTTTGCCGAACCTGCGAGCTCATTCATCATTCTCATCACATACGTGGTTTCAACAGGATGCGGTACGGGTGCCACCGCTAGAGCCTAGGGCCAGAGCTTCGATGGATTTGTTGCGAGAAAATCTCCCTCAAAAACTGATCCAGACACCCTGTAATAACTTCCAGTCTCCAGGCTCTACAGTTCCAGAGATATCGTATTGAGTCTCTACATAGGTGAAAATTCCTTAAATATAAATACATATATGGAAGTCAAAACCTACTTAATATACCAATTAAGTTTAAAACGATTGTTTCCTGTTGTAATGTACGCCAATAATTTATGGGAGAACGAGTTCCGGTAGGTTGTGTAATCCCGTGGTGCGCTGGTTTAATGCCGGCCGCGAATACGAGCCCGGGGCCGGCATTTCATACTACATCTCCGCGCACAGCCAACCGCGACCTGGAGCCACCCGAACATAAATTACCGAGTTAAAAGTGTAACGGGAACTTAATGGGACGCGCCGCGCCGTTTCGGTGGCGGGCGGTGCTCGGCCGCTAGTGATGTGCCGCCCATCGATTCCGTAACAGCCAATATACATCTCCAATGTCGGGGCATAAGCCTACCATCAATATAAAGGCGATTGGGCCATAGTCACCACACTCACAGGCCGTGGATCCGTGTCCACGAGCCCAGTGTCAGATGAGCTGTAAGAGTCACAATGGCTTGCAACCTGAGCTTCATCAAGAATCTATTAAATAGTCACCACACTAGCCCAATGCGGGTTGGTGACTTCACACAGAATAAATTCTAATTCATGTGCATCCATTCATTTATTCATAATTTCATGAAATAAATTTTTACTGGTAAGTAGGTCTATGTTGAGAACTGGTTCTCGGCTTGTGTCGGTGGGGCTCAGTAGCCGTGGCTTGATCACCCATGTTGAAGGTACCCTGCTGGCTCGAGGTGACCGCTCCAGGTGAGCTCCGTGAGGTAACCTCGGATGTGTGCCAGTGCTCTCTTCGCAGCCGTGATGGAGTCGCGGAGGAAAAGGAGTGTCGGTATTGTGTTTCTCCGCTCTCTTTATCTTCTGCGCCCGAATATCGGTTGGCGACGAACCCCAAGACCGCTAGGAGCCAGAAGAGTTTTCTCTCTTGGCTGCCATGGCTTCTGGGTATGAGAGGCAGAGGAAATGGCACACTGTATGTTCCGGCTCACTTTACAGATGTGAAGGAGGAGGGGGACGTTTCCCTCTCTGAAATAGAACTGCGCGGTGCAGCTTGCATTGGCGCGGTTGTGTAGGTGTGTGAAAACGCCGCCGCGATGACAGTGGAACATCGTGGAGGTTTTAGTCGGCTGAAATCCGACATATCCTGTTGTGTACATTGGAGACTAATAAACAAATATTTCGTCAGTACATGGTTGTGTCTATATATGTTATTGCCGGTGCTCTATCGATATTAATATCTGTATCGATATGTAGCGAAAGCCCGTAACTATGGGGATCAATCATAAAATAGTCGTTGCAGAACAATGGGCGCGTGTGGGCGAGTGTGGGCGCGTGTGAGCGACGCGGGCGGTCCGCGGACACACGCGTCACCGATCCCGTACCGAATTCCGCATGGGAAACTTACACTACTTACTATCGATAAATAGTATTGTCTACTGTTAAGACATCACTTCAATTTGACATGGTGTGGATAAACTCCCACTAGTTAACGACAATAACACGACGATGCCGTGACAGCAGCATAGGTGGAATAAAAAAACCCAAACATCCAAACTCTATATCATGTGGCACTGGAATCAAACCAGAGACGTCTATATTACAAGTCAATTTATTCATCGTCAAAACGAGTAAGACGATCACCTCATAACAACGTCACGCTAGTTAGGATCGTATGCACAGCACCACATTGGGCCCTTCATCTTGAGACATAATATTCTAAATCTCGTTACCCCATTAATTACATTAGCTGCGGTGCCATTTGAACCGGAACAGGGTAATGTTTGCACGCTACTATTTGTCACTGCAAAAACAACCGCCAGTAAAATACTAGGCTAGTGTATTTCACATCACTTACCTCCAGGTGGAACCGTGGTCTAGGATTAATGTATTTAAATTAAAAAAAATCATCAATTATTTAGTTATATCTACCCAAGTAGTCATTCCTTAAGTTTTTTATGAGCGACTTGGTATCACCTTGTCTCCCTCCTATTCAAAGAATCCATGATTTTCTTTTCAAAAGGAGACCCAACAGTGGGAACATAATGTGGACTTATTTTATATCATTTAATCGAGATTAAATTGTAGTCATCGCAGTAAGGCATGAAGTACTAAAGATATCGATTTCTACGCACCACTGCATGGCGGTAGAATCTTGCAAAAAGGTACCTATTACACTCTAGTACTTATAGTCCTATTGACTTTTACAGTCCCGTTCAGCCAAGGTCTCATCAATTAGTTAAAGCATCGTGTAAGCAACCTAACTACTACATGAGCAGATGAAGTGAACATGTTAGTCATCCGTCGTAGTAATTTAAAAAAAATCTGTTTCACGTCCACATTAAAAAATACCAATGTAAATGTTTTCGAGGTGTTAGTAAAGAATTCATAGATGATATCTTCAATTCAGTAATGTCACGACAATTGGAGCTGGAACTGGTAGAATATGACACATGCGACTTTGGCTCCCATTGCAATAGCATAAAATGTAATTTTCTCCACGACTGGTCAAATGCTCGCGTGCTTTCTGCCTAATCTAAATACCCTAATTACTAACTTGGCATATAACGCAAATAGCATTATTCGATTCGTGCGCTAGTAAAAGAAAATTGTTACCTAAAAATTACCAGGAATAATATATTAGAATAAATTAACTGTTTAATTAGTGCCAAAATTCATCACCATCATGGTCATTATTCGATAGACAACCACTGCTGGACATAGACCCGCTCCAAATACAATTAAAGAATCGATCCATGAAAAAAATAAAAAAAATAAAAAAATTAAGAATTTTTTTTTTAAAATTATAATGTAAAAAAATCAGTACGTATAATAAAATAATTGTCTTATTTAATAAACGTTATATATGAAAAAAAAATTGCTTTTAGTATGAATTTTTTTGTTCTTAATCGTAATTCCGTTGCCGGTTTTTATTATCGATATCGATTAAAATGAGTGGCCGCATGCTCCCGCCATTTTGTTAAACACGGCATTTACGATTGGACGCGCGCCTTTAATGGCCGGAGATTAATTTAATATTTTGTAATTGCGCGCGCTCGGAAGTTGTGCTTAATTAGAAAATGTTTCTTGTTAGATTTTATGACGTCGTGTAAACATGCTGTGTTTACGGATGCAGCTATTGCAATAATTCTTTTACATACTCGTATTTTTTTAATACATCCGTCAAAATTATCAGATCGTATTTTTTTATCAGAATACGTTACCCTGGACAGGCACATTCGACTCTGCTGAGCAGCCTTGGGGTACTCCGCCACATCCTCACCTTGCAAATACCCCATTGTCTCACGACGTACGTACGGCAAAGAGAAATGTCACCTGACCATGGTCTGGTGCACCAATTCAAAGTTGCACAGCGAACGATGGAGAGAGCTGTGCTTGACGTTTCTCTAAGGGACAAAACCGGAACGAAGAAATTCAACGGAGAACTAAAGTTATCGACGTGAAGGCCAATGGGGGAGAAAAGTCTTGGAGTGGAGGCCACGTACACGTCCTAGAAGTATAGGACCCCTCTCTCCAGATGGTCAGATGACTTCATCAGAGCGGTCGGACGTGGGAGGATGGGTAAAGCTGATAATCGCATTTGGTGGAATACATTGGGGAAGACATATCCAAAAATAGATAAACAATGGCTGATAATGATGGAGATGACTCTTTTATCATCATCAACATCGTCATCAGCCGATAGGCGTCCACTTTTGGACATAGGCCTCCCCTAAAAATCTCCATACCGATCAGTCATGCTCTGCCTGCAGCCAGCGGCTTCCTGCAACTTTCACTAGATCGACGGTCCACATTGGAGGGCCCTGCCAGCACTATGTTTATCAATATGCGGCTCCTTTTTTTACCATTTAATATTTCACTATTTCACTTGCTCTCGATAAGTCAGTTTATTGTTTCCTTACTGACCTACAGTAGTCCACTTTGGATATCAATAAATTCTGATATATATATATATATACAAAGCTTTGTGAATAACAGAAAGATCTACTGGCCTGTCGGTGATCCCGGAGCTTCTCCTAATGCACCAAGGGAGACCACCAAGAATGTTTTACTGGGTAGAAGCCCTACATAACTCTGTCTTCTCCCCAGAAGGTAGGTACTTTTAAAAAAAATATCCGCGTTAAAAGAAAGGTAGTAGTAGTTGTAGGTGTACAAACATTTCTGTGTTCCGGTTCGAAGAGCGTTGTAGCTAGTGAAATTACTGAGTAACTAAGCATCATATGTGACAATGTTACAAGCGCAGAATAGTGCAGTGTATAACATTTTAACTAGCGCCACTTACCGCGCGTAACACTTACCACCAGGTGAAACAGGTCCTGGATCAAGTTCCACGAGCTCAATATAAAATGAGCAGTAACAGTGAATATGATTTCCTATCGCTAACCTCTTCAGAAATCAACCACCAGGTGAACGTACTGCACGTCTCATCGTTTCGTAGAATAAAAAAAGGCTATATTTTTTTTTTTTAGATTTCAGCTTATAGTTCATAGGTTCATAGGTGAACATAGGGCTTCCCAGTCGATTTCCTACGCTACCGGTTCGACGCCGACTGCATACAAAGAACCCCTATCATCTGATCTTCTACAATCAGATAATGGGGAGTTCAATAGCGTACTCTAATTAAAAGCACCCCGATGCCGCGGGCCTGGTGTAAACATCACGCCCAGCGCTCTACATCCCATTCCTGTTGGTTAATTTCTTTAATTACTCTCGAGCCGCTCCAGACCTTCAATTATTGTTGGAGAGAGTGGACGCGCAGACGCCGCAGCGCGGGGTACGACTGCTCATTCTTAATTACTTGTAAGTAAGACGTAACTCAAACGCTGAACGTAGACATTTAGTGGACTTATCGTGCCGCTGAGACGTTGATGTATTGCCGGGTGAAGCGATGCGTGTTTGTTTTTTTTTTTCAAAACCGCCGCCGCCCCCGGCCGTACAGCCACACCGTGTAATTAGTTGGTTATAAAAACTTTAGGTAATTAATTGTTGCTCGTGGGGGGACCTAACTGATGCCTTGCGAGCTTATAAATTGATATTTATTGTTGACATTTCATTCTGCGTACATTGAAAAATTAAATTTAATCGTTTTATTTTGTGTTAACGTATAGACGGTGGTAGGTCTCCGTTGCTGGCAGCCCTGTAGCCTCGAGATAGTAAGAACCGTTAAGTTCTATAAGAGATCCCGAAGCCTCTCCGAATGCACTGATACAGATCACCGAGTGGGTTTTGATGAGTAAGCACCTCACATAACCCTTACTTCCTCCCAGAAGGAAGGTATCTTTCGAAGAATTCCTCCTGAAACCAAAAAAAAGGTCTCCGTTGCCGGAGACCATCTGGGTGAATAAAACCGTAGCGCCGATTTCTACTGCAAAACAGTATTCTGCAAACATTACTGTGTTCCAGTTTAAACGGCGTTATAGCTAGTATAATTTCTGGAGTATAGCAACGACCACAATGTTGTGCTGCTTGCTACAAATGCTTATTACACCCTAACGTTGTTATGCGCGGGCGTATCCTTTCCCATCAGATAAACAGCCTGCTCGTCTTATAGGTAAATTGCATATTAATAATGTTATAGTTAGTAATAAATGAATTGTCGTAATGATGATTAAACCATTTTTTAACCTGAACATCAACTTTCCCCCGGACAGTTGACAGTTCCTTCAGACAGTGGAACTAAGTCATCGATATAAACGAGTCCACACCACTATCTCACATCGGAATATTACATTATATTGTTTCATACGAACGAATTGGCGTAACGTATTATTAATGCACGCAATCGCTATTAGAGTAAGAAAAAAACACGTTTAAAATTACGCAGTCAGGTTCACAAAGCGTGCAATAATAATCACTAGTTCACTATTAACCATGTGATATGTGATGGTGTAAATGGTCGCTCGCTTCAGCTCCCCTCGTCGTGTACTACGGACAAGTAACATGTTTTGCAGCGAAGAAAAGTACAGTATATGCATTTATTTTAGACATAATAGACAATGTTCAACCCTTAATTATACAAAGTGTTTGAACGAATGGGGCGTTCACCTAATGGTAAGTGATACACCCGCTCGTAACAATGTAGAGCTAGTTAATTTGATATATACTGCACCACATTACGCCCGTTGCATTGCGACATAGGATAAGTCTCGTTAATAAGTAATTTCATGAGCTCCAGCGCCATTCAAACCAGAACAAGTGAACAATAATATGCTTATTCCCTATGCTTTGCTGCTTCCCATGGGCTGTACTAATTATTGTTTGCTAATCAACATTCTTTGTCAAGTTGAAATAAACTACTAATAAACATGATTCTGATTCTGGTAGCAACATATCCACGGACGCGCAATGTTGGAAGACCCACCCCAAGATGGACCATCTGACGAATATTGCAAGAAACCTCTTGATACTAGCAATGCCTTATCGACTGCGGGAAGCCTATGTCCAGAAGTAAAAGTATATCGGCTGTTCATGATAATAAAAAAAATTATATCTTAACTTATATATCACTTAAGTATAACAATTGGAAGCAAACACTATGTTACTTAATGTTGACAAGATGAATAGAAAACACTGCGTTTTTTATATACGGCAACCCTGAACAATGCCATTAATATCCCGGAACCGGACGTGGCGTGAGTGGAGATCGTTCCGCGGTAATTAATTAGCATTTTTAACAAATCTAACTAAACACAATTAAAACGAAAGTCTGATTACGTTAAACTCCTATGTAAATGTTTACTTATCGCTTTCTTTTCTCTATCTAGATAATTTAATAATTGCACTCTTTGTAAGTATCTCTTATCTATGGATTTAAACTGCGTTATTTTTTTTATCCGATTTACAAATTTTATTTAAACTATTTTAAAATAGTAATAACTAATTCAAATTTTAATTATAATTCTAAAGCAAGATTAAAGTTATCTCTTTGAAACGAAAAGAGAAAAAAAAATATGATTAAAAATGTGTTTAAGAGTATTTGAAATTTTCTTAATAATGTTAATTTATAAAGTCTTTTAATATAATATAAATAAGTAACCAGTAGTTAACTTCATTTTTGTATTAAGTCTCAAGGGGCATCACATTGCCAAGTTTTTATAGAACACTTTTTTTAAACGAGAAGATGTTATTAAAGGAGTGTTAGTAAAACCAAAGGTAATTTAAATTATTTATTTTGTTTTATTTTTTTTTTGCTAGCTTACTTCGTAAACGCTATCCGAAGCCTGGTAGAGATGTGTAATCGACTGAGGCGAATATCGATAAAATAAATGTATGAAAATTTTATTACTATAGGTCTACCAGAATCTGATGACAAAAAGCGAAAATTGACGCTAGCAAACTGGGGAAATTGGGAGTAAAACGTTTTGATACTTTATTTCCTTATAGCGGCTGATTCTGTGTGTGATACATCCAAATATAAAAATTTATGCAATGATCAAGGATCATTTTTGAAAATCTTACTGTGGCGAATGTGGGGTTCGAAATTTAGATGTAAACTCCAATTACTCTGTTCATGAGTTTATCAATTAATTATAGGCTATCAGAACATGAAAATGGTTCCAAATACTGCACATCCATAAAAAAGTCTTCATCGGAAGAGGAAGACGCAGTATTTATGATAAACCTTTCCTCCTGCATCTCTTAATCGATCTTGTTCAATGAACTGATTTTCAATTTTTATTACATGTTCACAAGATTTTCCACATTTATCAATCCCTATTAGAGAAAAAGCTTCTTCTATTAAAGATTTTATATCACTTGCAAGTCTATTGTCGTTTTTAATCAACTAAACGATTTTTTAACGTTACTTAACCAAAGTATCAAGACATGTTATTCCTACTAAACAGTCAACGCTTGCACATGGCTCAATATAGATGATTGCGTTTGTTCTACACCTTGTTCATCAAGTATTCTTTGATGAACATTGAAAACAATATTTCTTGTTTGCGATCGAAGAAGTTTCTTCGACATTTTCAGCACTTTTCAGATCCTGGTGGACCTGTATAAAATATTAAATGTAATAATATTTTTACAAAAACATTGTTTTTTTTAGTAAACATCAGAGTACCACGAAGAAATGGATTTTACAAAATTTAAGGAAAGATTTCTAACTCTTTTAAATAATTTAAGTGAACCACATTTTATTCTGATCGAGAACGATCCGTACCAATCAGTCCAAAAAGATAAGGTGTGTAATTGTAATACCATATGAAATAATAAAGTGCTATTGTTATTTAATTTTTATTTATTGTAAGACTACCGCTTGACTGTGATTCCTGATGGTAAGTGAAGATGAAATCTTTGGCAGTAAAGCACACTGATCTATAATAGCTTATGTAACACTAGCTTCATTTGTAAACGCTATTCTAAAGTCACTACTTGTAAGTTGTTATCGTTTGTCATTCACAAATGACATTAAGACATATTCTGTGTCTTTACAGGTTTTTTCGGAGTTGTAATCCGCAACAAACCGTTCAAATGTCAAATAATCGTAATATTGTTCCGGTGAAATCATTAATTTATTTATAAAACTGCGAAAATGAAGTAAAAAATATGACTCAAACTCGTTCATCACATGTAAATAAATTCGTTTATTCATGTGCAAGAGTATTACTTTAATGGGGCTTCGAATTAGCAGCTCAAAATGTCTCACATTTTGTTTGGGACTTACATTTATTATGGGCTGCTATTTGGCCTCACTGCCTATACAAAATGGTGGGTTTTATTTTAATAAATTGCTTGTTTAATACCAAATATAAAGTAATATATTTAATTTTTTATCATTTCGAAACTCAAAGATCCTTAAAAATAATACAGCTTGGGTTTATTTCTTTAATTTACAGAAGTTTCAACCATTTTTTAGCATGAAAAATGTATTATCCATGAAAACTTTTTGTGTTCTATTTATTTTTGAGTTCACTTGCTTCAATAACTATAAGAAATCATTTTAAAATTTGCAAAATAATAATGATCACTTTATCATTGCTCTAAGCACCAATAATTTTTTTTTTGATGTACATATTACAACAAAATTTTTAATTAGAATGTCATTGTGATATCTTAGTCTCTGCTAGATGAATATCTTTTTGGTAACAGTAATTGCTATTGTATATTAAATAATATACTAATATTGAAGAGAATATAAAAACTGTATATTAACAAAAAAAAATATTTATTCATATTACAGAACAAGAAGCTCTTCCAAAACCTGTAAGATTTGAAATCTCTTCACAGAAACAAGAAAGGAAGAAATTAGCAATAATAGTGCCATTCAGAGATCGGTTTGAGGAGCTCCTTGAATTTGTACCACACATGTACAAGTTTTTGAATAAGCAAAATGTACCATTTAAAGTATTTGTTATCCAGCAAAAAGACAACAACCGCTTTAACAGGGCATCACTCATTAATGTAGGATTTTTATATACAAGGAGTGATTATGATTACATTGCAATGCATGATGTAGATCTGCTGCCTATGAATGATAATTTAAAATATGAATATCCAAAATCTGGACCAATTCACATATCATCTCCACAAACTCATCCAAAATACCACTATGAGACATTCATTGGTGGGATTCTATTGATTAAGAAGGAACACTTTGAGTTGGTTAAGGGTATGTCAAATAATTATTGGGGATGGGGTTTGGAAGATGATGAGTTCTATGTGAGACTAAAGGATGCTGGTTTGTTTGTCAGTCGGCCAGATAATATCAATTCTGGGACTGATGATACATTTAGGTGGGTTTTTTTTATTCAATGAAGTAACTAAACTGGCAAGTCATTTACATTATTATCAATGTTTAATTTATCGGCATGCACAACATAGTGCTCGCCATCGTAAAACATTTCACGAGAGATGTCATGTTTAGTTAATCCAATATTATTACTAGCTACAACACCCTACAAACCATAACAGTAGTTTCTGCACACTTCTGTTTATCGACAGGAATAAGAGGTGCAGTAGTCCCTAGATGGTCTTGGGCAATAGAGATAGATATACCACATATAAAATACTGCCATGCACCAACAATATATTTAGCATTGATGTTTCACAGGCACATACACGACAAGACTTACAGGAAACGCGACATGCGCAAGTGCTACAACCAGCGTGAAGTTACACGCAGGAGGGACAGAGTGACGGGAGTTCACGACGTCGCATACGAGCTGGACAGCACACACAACGTCACTATTGACTCGCTGCCGATCACTGTGGTGAACGTGCGACTCATATGCAATAAGAACACAACGCCATGGTGCCAGTGCAACGAGCCGGTCAAAGCAAAGAAGAGTTAAGTGCGAGCATAGACAATCTATGGCGATATTGGCGCCAATTTTAACAGCTACCGTATAAAATATTTTAAAAATCCGTCCAAAATAAGTTTGGATAGTATACAATCCATGAAACAGAAATCCATTTGATATTATTTTAACATGGAAAATCACAGATGCAGTAAATAGTAAACCCTTACCATAATACCGTATAACTCTTATTGTTATTCATCAACATCTTTGATGATAAAGGTCCATAGTTGGACATTGGCCTGCAAAGTGTGCCTATGTATATAAGATAACCAGTAGCGGAACAAAGAAATTACGGAACAGAAGATGACAATTTTAAAAACCAGTGTTGCCAGTGGACATTAATAATAAAATAGGTTATTGGTAGAATAAAAAATGTATAACTTTTTACTGAGTAGTATTAAGCTTAGATTTAAAAGAATCAGTCTACATAGGGAGTAAATTTATATAAAGTCTTCACAATATATATTTTCGAAGGGCGCTTGAACTAGTTTAATTACTGGGATAACAAGACTTAAAATCATGTCTCAAATTATTTTCTACTTATGTAGTATTGTATAGTTTGGTTTTAACTTTGCCACTCACTGTTATATTTAACAGTTCCTTGTCACCCCTGTTGATTTCCAAAGGGTTGAAAAATGGCAAGTCAATCCGATTCATAAACCGGATGAAATTTCTAATGTAAATAATTATCTATTTATCTCAGTTTTATCCACTTTCATTAAAGTTCATGAGATTCTACTCTATCCTTTAATATTAAATCATTTATAATTGATTAACATGGTTTTGTAACCTGTAGACCACATGTACAAGTCTGGCAACTTTTACTGACACTCATTGATGCTGTTGATAAAAACAAGCAAGTCAATGTTTTATACTTTAGTGAAGCTTTTGACTCAGTGCCTCTTGATATTTTGGTTTCAAAACTGCTTATAGGTTCACTGGTTCATTGCTCAAGTGGTTTAAGTTAAATTTAAATAAACATGTCTTTTCAGCAGTATCTAATGACTTCAGTCCCTTCCTCATTTCCTTGTGAAATTACCTTAGGTGTCAATGTATTTATCAATGATGTTGCAAATTGCTTTACATTCTCCTCATTTATGTATGCAGATGACTTAAAGTTTAGTAGAACCATGGAATCTAACAATGATTGTCTGATGTTGTGACAGGACTTAAATCGGCACACACCAGTGTGTGTGACCATTTGCATGCCCTTAAATTAAAAAAAATTTCATCATGTTGGGATGCAAGAAAATTTAATGTTATTACATATAAGTACTGAATTAAAAGAGACCTCGTTCAGAAACTGGAGGTAATTAAATATTTAAGAGCCACTTTTGACAACGAGTTGACTTTGGTTCCCAATGTGGACAATATTATCAAGAAATCTTCAAAGATGCTCGGGTTCATAGTAAGTAATATTAAACTATTAAAAAACTCCTATACAATAGTCTTGTGAGCAGTATTCCTGAACATTACTCATCAGTTTGCTATCATCACTTTGCCATACAACTTTAGGGTGGATTTAATTCAAAAGAGGTTTCTTTGGCACCTTGTTAGAAACATTGGCAGAGCTGATAGAGGATTTTCGCATGCTGATTAACTCAACTACTTTAGGATAACTTCTTTTGGAAGTCATAGAGATATTTTGGATTTAATGTTGTTCAAATTAAGAGTAACATTGACTGCACTTCACTTCTGTCTATAAATATTAGGGTTCCTACTAGAGTTCCTAGATGTGCAGTTACTTCTCTGTCGCCGGCACTGCTGAGATCTGTGCTTGGTTGCAACTCTTCAAATTTTAGACTATGAAAGATATTGAACTGCTGCAGTGAATCTGTCGACATCCATGCGGACTCATTACATACTTTCCGTAATGTTGCGCTCTGCAAACCTGACACATTTATTAGTTTATGACTGCAATTACTTTGTGTCGTTAACTCTAACCTATCCTAGTCTAGAAAAGGTTGCATTTTTCGAACTCCTTCAAATATGATCACTTTATGGGTTCCCAAAATCCTAGAGGGCAAAATTCCTGGAAAGCTTGCACCTGGTAGACAGCGCAGGAAATGATTTGACGACATAAAGAATATCCCATCAGTTAAAAAATAGGCTGAGGAGCAAATTGGTTTATAAAGGGTGTCTAGCGGGCAGATTTTTATTTTAAAAAACGAATATCTCAATAAGTTATAAACAGTGCGGGGGTGCAGTGAAGGTGGTCACGAGTCACAAGTCATTAGAATCACCGATCGTGCGGATTTCTTAGTCACGATGTCGCAGTGGTGCAGTGGTGCAGTGGCCGGGTGAGCATCGCGCGTTCGCTATTGAAGCATTTTTCAAGAGTAACGATTCTTACGTACTCGCTCGCCGACAGTTTGGTTCACATTTCAATATTCGACGGATAGGCGATGGGCCGAGTGTGAATTTAATTCGTTCGTGGGTGGAGAGGTTCCGCGCAACTGCTTCGGCTATGAACCACCACGGCCAGGACCTAGTCGATCGTCAAGGACCCCCGAAAACATTGAACTGGTTGAACGCAGTTTACGTGAAAATGCACGAATTTCGATACGGAAAAGGGCAGCTTCACTGGGACTTCCAAGAGCATGCGTGCATGAAATTTTGAAAAAAAGATATGAATTTTCATCCTTTTATAATTCAAATAATTCAAGAATTGAAAAAAAATTACTTTGCGTCACGCAAATTTTTTTGTGAAACCATGTTGGAGCGGTTTCGCACTGTGAATTCCATTTTTTGGAGCGACGCGGCTCATTTTCATTTAAACGGACACGTAAACAAGAACAACACACAAAATTGCCGTTACTGGGCTCTAAGAACTCGCAATCCTCGACTGAAGCACCAAAAACCATTACATTGCCCAAGGGTAACTGTTTGGTGCGCTTTATCCACGAATGGGATAATCGGACCATTTTTTTTTTGAAAATGCACGGGGCCAAGCGACGAATGTCAATGGTGAGAATTATCGGCTCATGATTTCGAATTTCTTTTTGCCGAACCTGCGAGCTCATTCATCATTCTCATCACACACGTGGTTTCAACAGGATGCGGTACAGGTGCGACCGCACACACGGCCAGAGCTTCGATGGATTTGTTGCGAGAAAATCTCCCTCAAAAATTGATTAGTCGCTTTGGGGACATCCCGTGGCCACCGAGGTCATCCGACCTAACTCCAATGGATTTTTTTTGTGGGGCTACCTCAAAGAGAGAGTTTACGCCAACAATCCGCGAACTGTTGTGGACTTAAAAGAAAATATTCGGCGAGAAATCAGCGCAATTGAACCAAGTTTACTGCAGCGTGTGGCACGGAATACAAGGCTCCGTTTCGAACAATGTGTGTGTGTGCAACAGGATGGAAGACATTTGGATGACATTATCTTTAAAAAATGAAATCCGCATTTGTACTCTATCTTTTAATACTTTTAGTAAAATTATATGTCAAACATATTATTTTTTATTTAAATTTGAAAACATAAATCTGCCACCAGACACCCTGTAGCATCAGTTAAAAAACATTGCTGAGGAGCAAATTGGTTTTCTCGATTTGATCGCTAAACTTCAATTTGAAGAGGGCACATAATGTATGAATGAATCCTACCCTTAAACAGTGATCATAATTAGTCCTAGCCTTGTCTACTCCTTAACAATCGTGTACTAAGGACTGTCCAAATTCTTTGTAATTTTTAGTGAATGTTAGAGTTTAATTGATTGTAGACCTAATCAATAAATAAATAAGATAGGTATGATGAGAACATAATTTTTGGTCTTCAAATCGAAAATAGATTCGTTGCGATTTAAAAAAAAAAGCATTGTCTACGGCTGACTAGATATAGCATAGATATTTGAACATTTTAAATCGACAAGGCTACTTTAAACCCATTAGTTTTAATATTAAGTTGGGATATTTTAACATTGCAATCTTTTTGATCTAGATATTAAGTGCACACTAAGTTATTACTAAATTACATGCCGTGAATCTGGAACCACGAGCCAAGTATCAGATGAGCTGTTAGAGTCAAAATGACTACCAAGCGCTCAAGATCATTAGAGAATAGTAGTGTCACTAAATTAGGTTTACTATTAAATTACACTAATATGTAGATAACGAATTATCTATTTATTATTATTTCTAACAATACGTTGATCCGATCGTAAGTGCGCCATAACAAAGTAGCGCTAGTTGCGTGAATATATACGGCACCACATTATCCTCGTCTTGTGACATAAGATGTAAAGTCATAGTGTAATGTATGCTCAGCTACTTTTGCCGCGCAGCGTCCTAAAGTGAGTCCTGGTCTCCGACACAGGGCACCAGTGTTGTCGATTTCGAAAGGATTTTTACATGGGCGGATTGTCAGCCCTCCTTACAACCGCCATATTGTAGGAGGACCACACCCTACTTTGGTCAGTGAGTCAGAGAGGGTTTAGTTGGTTAGGTCAGCTTAGCTGAACTGAAAGGTAAGAAAGATGGAAATAGGATTGAGTGTGAAAAGAGAAATGAGGGTTATAAGAGGAAAGGTATAAAAGAAAGAAGAAACGAAGGAGAGAAGAACAGTACGATTAAATGAAGAAAAGATAGAGCCAAAAATTGTTGTATTATCGACTCTTCTCCCATCGAGTAAGTCGCTCGCCGTACACCGTGAGGGATAGTGGGAGGAGTGTTATGTTGGTGGCGTGTATAAAAACATAATACTTATATAATTAAGGTACCTGGTAATAAGCGGTGGCTGCGCCCAACGAGATGGCAGAATGAAATTAGTGCTTTGACGGCTCTACGTGTTCCAACTGCCCCCTACCAGCGTACTGACCCTGTTGCATAATACCTGCGTACAAGTACAAATTTGAACGCTCAGGACGTGGATCCGGGTCCACGAGCCCAGTGTCAGATGAGCTGTAAGAGCCGCTGTAGCTTGCAGCCCTGTCTACAACAAGAATATAGAAAATTTGAACTTCAGCAGTATGTACAATGTCTCCGGAAACAGAGACGAACTACTAGTTAGGAAGTTTATACGGCACGTTGTGCTCGCATTGAGACATAAGATGTTACTCTAGTAATTACACTAGCTACAACGCTTTTTAATCCCGAAGACAGTAATGTTCGCCTTGTAGGAGTCGCGGTGGTAGCTAGACGGTCTCCGGCAACAGAGATCTAAGGTTACAACCAATTTTTATATGATGATTTTACGTTGATCTAGTTAAGATCATATACACTGCACCACATTGTCCTCCTCTTGTGACATAAGATGTAAAGTCACAGTAATTTTCCTACACTACTGTTCAGCAGCAAAAACTTGCACTGCGGTGGTGTGTAGCTGGTCGAGCAATATCAGGGAATGGACTGGTATATCTGGTGCGTACGAATTGTTCCGCTGAACCGGAGACAGAGAGAACTGTACCACATTGATCGGCCGACCTTCACCAGTTGGAGAGGTGCTTTAAGATGAAGAGGATATGTACCTAGACGGTCTGCAGCGGCACAGACCTAAGGATCCAACATTTACAATAGTTGAAATATTTATAATAATTTGTAAGTGTTGTACGTTTATCTTGTTACGGCGGCCGTATCAATGCATTGTATTTATCTTTTATCTTTAGATTAAGATAGATATACGACTTAACTGGATTTTTTTTTTACAATTTGCTATAACCAAACATGTTAGAGATTTTTATCTAGTATCAATTGTAACTAGAACATCATAAATATAGTATTGAGTGATACAGTGCTCGCGCGATTACCGGTCACTACTGTTACTAATAACGATAATAATTAATCATTTTAATGATGACTTTTGTAGATGGTTATAGGTTATTGATTTATTAAATTTCATACATCCTTCATAGTTTCATTTCTAGTTAACTTTTACTAACATTATATATTGAATAACATAACAAATTGAATATATATATAAAGAAAATATTTATATAATAACATTATGATTTTTTTTTATTTTAATAACGATGATTACAGTAATGGCTAAAAAAACTATCAAACATCTAAAGAGTTTTTATACAAACAAAGTAAAACAAATATATATTAAGTAGCGATTACTTATTATATAAGATTTTTCATCTTCCATTATATATACACAACAGCCTCCGTGACGCGCTGGTTAAACGCTCGTCTTATAACTTGGAGGTCTATGATACTATTCTGGGACCACACGTTGAGGAGTTTATATGGCGACAGAGTTTCTTCTAACTCTTACACTGATATTGTAAATCTTCTAATCCCTGTCATTTAACGGTAAGTTAGATCAAGATTTATAAGTAAGTAAAGAGATGATGCATATAAATATCAATTAACAACTTCAGATATTTATAAAGAACCGGAAAATGGAATTGGAAAAAACATGAATTTAACCTCTAAATTAAACTAATTATGTAAAGACTAAATTGACAATTTTGACAAGGTTCACAAAAATATGTTTATATGATTAGGTCTATGACATGGCAAAGCAAAATATTAGACGTCTGCGACTGTACCATGATTCAATACCCCGACAATTTCGGATTTGAACATTGGTAATTTATCGTAAAATATATCGATGGAGCTATCTTTGTTTATACAATACTTCAGCAATCTGCACAACGTCGGGACCAAAGAATGATGGGCCAGATTTGATTTATACGTTCTGTGAGTGAGGATGGATCTTGGGTGGCGTGGCAAGCGAGTTGGAACATCAAAGGAAGAACGACTAAGCAGATCAGAATTATCCGATAGATTGTTTAATAGTTTGTATAAAAATACCATGTCCCGTAACGTGCGCCTATCGGATAGCTTCATAAGGTTCAGAATTATAAGTCGTTCGGAGGACGGAATCAAAATAGAAATAAGTGAATCGTTTTTGTATAGACTCAATACGGT
The DNA here is from genome assembly GCA_029032895.1 of Troides oblongomaculatus. NCBI lineage: Eukaryota > Metazoa > Arthropoda > Insecta > Lepidoptera > Papilionidae > Troides > Troides oblongomaculatus. Next base: position 1,443,998 of record JARDWC010000147.1, read on the forward strand.
CTTTGTGAACTAGATAGTTTGGGTTCCATACTACTGAGCAATATTCGAGCTTGCTTCTCACAAGTATAATGAACAAAAGTTTTTAGTTCTCAAGTTTTTTAAATTCTTGCAATTTCTAAACACAAAACCCAACATTCGCCTTACAGATTTAAATATGTTTTCAAAATGCTGATTAAAACTCAATTTAGTATTGAATGTAACGCCTAGATCACGTACTACTTTTAGTTCAATTAGCGCTTCACCATTGATGTCGTATACTGATTGGAAAGTATTGCGATTACGTGTAAATCTTATAAAAGAGCACTTCTGAGGATTCAGAGCCATATAATTTCGACGAGACCAATCAGCTAATCTATCCAAGTCCATTTAAAGAGCCTTACTATGACTAGCCGATCTTATTTCTTTCGCAATCTTTAGGTTGTCAGCAAAAATATAACAATTTGACTCATAGATACATTCTAGGACATCATTAATATAAATAATTAATAAAATTGGCCCCAGTACAGAACCCTGAGGTACACCTGATGTAGATCGGTAAGGTCGCGAAGCGTGGCCTTTAACCACTACAAATGATAATCTATCCACAACATACATTGAAAGCCACGACAGCACTGTCCCTCCAAAACCAAAATTAATCAGTTTTTCTACAAGTAGTGAGTGTTTAACTTTGTCGAAGGCCTTGGAGAAATCTGTATATATTCTGTAGCTATTATGTAACGTGCGAGTCAATTGATCTTGAAAGAAAGGATACAAAAGATACGACTAGCCTAAACAACGTGGCGGTAGCTGGGATGATATACACAACACTACATTGCGCACGTCGCCTGATACAAGATGTGTCTCGATAACTCAGTAATTACAAACAACGCCTTTCAAACCAGAATACGGCAACGTTTGGGTAATCCTTTTTTTTTGTATAATTCCCCTTGCGTGTTTTGGGCCAGAGTTATTTGGTACATTTCATTTACCATCAATATGCTTAATTTCTAATTCCATCATTCTCTTCTTTCCTTCTTCTCCTTCTACATACTCTGCTCATCTACCACACTTTATTTCTACTATCATTCTCCATGCCATTTCCTTCTCTTATACATTACGCAGGTGAAGGCAGGCGTCTTTATCCTTCTGCATCCTGAAAGAGACCTGCAATTCATAAAAGCATCTTACCTTCTGTTATTTTCTATTTCTTCTTTTTTCACATTCTTATTAATTTATTAATTTCTTAACTTTACTATAAAAGAGGTGTTACTTTTATTGTCAATTGCGTACTACGGTCTGTCGACTGCAATAGGCGCTGCGGTGGTACCTAGACGGTCCCTGGCAACAGAGACACTACTTCCAGTAAGGTACTTCAAACCCGATCACAGTAATGTCCGCACAGTATTGTGTCGACTGCAATAGGCGCTGCGGTGGTACCTAGACGGTCCCTGGCAACAGAGACACTACTTCCAGTAAGGTACTTCAAACCCGATCACAGTAATGTCCGCACAGTATTGTGTCGACTGCAATAGGCGCTGCGGTGGTACCTATAGATAAAGTATAACTTGTAGCAACATGAACGTACTGTCGCTAAGCCGATATAAAATAAAACACCAGTAAATAATACCGCTCGATGTAACTGGAAGTTTACTGCTCTTATCCAGTAACACTACGTTAGTCCTTGTCACTAATTAAATTATGAAACATAGTGACATAACTGGTTATCACCGTTATATCAATAATATGCGTTATCATTATGATAACGCTGCGAAAAATTCCAACAGCTTCATAATAAACTAGCTGTTCCCTTCCTTTGCCGGCCGTAACATCCCAGCAACCCTTTTTGGGGGTAACATTTTGCATGACCAGTTCTTAGCTGACCTATACTCTGCAGAAGGATAATTCCTATCAGGTTTCAAGTCTCCAGGCCTTATTGAGATGGAGATGTTGAACTATCGCTATGAGTTCCCGACGCAGCGGGGAGCTGATGCCGAAGATAACCATGACCTGGACCCCAACTCCTTAATAACGGGGGAAACTTTTGGGTGTGTTCAATAAAATTGTTCTGGGCAACAACGAGGTCATATATCTTAGAATAAAGCATTATGCTGTAGTAGTGTGCAAAGTTTACTGTATTCCAGTTCGAAGTGCGGCGTAGCTATTGTAATTACTGGGGTCACGAGACTACATGTTACGTCTCAAGCGACAAATTAATACAACAGGCGTATCAATTTGAAATTGACTAGCTGCAGGTGTTCTGTGATGAGGTGAGGACATCCGCCAGATCAATTCTGCTCTGACCATGGCTGCTGCAGAGCATTCCAATCAGGGTAATAAATAGTTAAACGCAATGACATCAGTAATATTTGCTTGATATTAAAACAATGTCGCTAGTTGGGATGTTATACACATCACATTGCACACGTCGCCTGTAGACATTAGATATCGAGTCTCGTTACCCCAGTAAATACATTACTGTTTAACGGTAGGAATAGGCACTGGGATACCTACACGGTCTCGGGGCAATGGCTCAGCCAGTATGCTATAGGAGTGATTAAAAAAAAGAGGATAACAATGCGAGGTAAATGAAACAACAGAGTAAATAAATATAACATTTATTAAGCATTGTGGGGTAGCCATTGATCTTACTTCATCACTGATTACTGCGTGTGCGTGCTGGGGTCGACAGATTAAATATATTTACAAACAGCAAACACAACGCGACTCAATATATATATATACATATATATATATATATATATATATATATATATATATATATATGCGTGTTTATTTATAAACGTAAGTTCATAGACAAAATAAACATTTCCTTTTTTAATCTGTAGTCATATATCTTTTACTTAAGATGACACATAGTTAACATTATCAATGTGACCAGAAATCGCGGTTATTTTTTATACTAGTAATAAATAATAAATTTGTATTTATAAGTAAAATGGCGTAACGATTGTAACTTTTACTACTTGAAACGTATATAAATAAACTATCTAATATAGCGCAATAGCCCACTAGAGGGTCCACATGTGGGATACGGTTTCAGCTATTGGAAAATCAAATGTATTTATCTACATTTTCACGGATGCTGTTCTTAGAACATACCGGTTCCTTAGCAGTGGTTTCCTTCACCGGAAGCTTAAATTCAGAGGGAAATCAAACTTGCGACCTTATCATATATATACACTTACTATTCATTATTATTTCTCCTTAAAATTCATCAATGCTCGGTACGATATTAACAAAAAAAAAAAATCTTACAATTAAGTACATATCTTATATGTATAAATGCAATAACTACAGACTATGACAAATGACTTGAAACATGTGACATTAGTTCTTGACTACATTTCCTTGATATAGTTTTTTTAAAATTAGATAAAACAGGAATGAGATGAGCGGAAGATGAGATAAGAAAAGAAAACATGGAAGTAATTAGACCAATATCGTAATAATAAAACTAGAAACAAATATATCTTTATTACAATGATACCAACGAGACAAGCACATACCTGTATTTACCATTATACGGCCGCCTTCAATAATGTGGGGTTAGGATGACATACACTGTATTTTTCTTTAAACCAAAATGTTAAATCTTATTGCTCCATATGTTAAGAAACAGTTAAACAAATGAATTTTTTACGTTTAATCTATTTACAATATCAACACCAATGCCAATAAAAATGCCATTATAAACAGAATAAAAATATGTCAAACTATAAACTCGACTATTTTTAAACGGATGTAACAGTAATCTGGCATTTACTAACTGAATGAATAAATACCGTCAATATTTATATCGTTGTCTATTTCACAAAGAAGACATTAAGTACTGAAGATTACTTTAGGAACTGATCTATAACAATAAATCGTATACATAAACATATATATAAGTGGGTTTTGTTTGGTCGGCGATCACGTGAAAACTAGTGAACGTATCGACATGGGAACTTGATCATTCGACGCGAAATATTTTGTAGATGGTCACAGGCTATTTAATTTTTGAATTTGATCCTTCATAGTTTTATTTTTAAATTACTTTATATAAATATTTTCATTTCGTAATATTTATCCGGTTGCTACAGAATCATTTGCGGACTGCAAAGCGGCCGGGGAACAGCTAATAGTTTTATATTTTCGTCTTTGTAATAGATATGTTAAAAAAAAATTACTTGTCTAAATTTTTTTCTTTAAAAAAACACAGAATAATTATTTAATACACAGCGAAAATATTTTATGTTGCATTAGAAACAGTTGGAAAATCCGTTAAAAACATCCGCCATGTTATCATTCGTACTAAACACTGTAGCAGTGTTACTACATACAATAAATATACATCGGAGAAAATTTATCATCATGCAGTTTCGTTGCGGATTCATAAATAAATGAAGAATATGCATGTTATTTTATTATAGTATAATACATTTATTATAGTATAATAAAATTTAAAGATGGCCAATTGACATGTGCTACATGATCGCCCGCCTTTAGGCGCGCTTAATGTCATAATAACACAGACTATGACGTTATTTAAAATTTTCCTGACTTTTATTTTGGCAACTAGAATTATATAATCGATATGACGGCTCTTTAAAATAAATTATTAGTTAAAAAAAAAGGAAATATCGAATATACAGCTCCTTTCCCTGTATTTATTCCTTTCTTAGTCTCATTTTACGACACGCCAAAGATAAATGCGCAATGAGAATATTCCAACCCATCCATAGAATTACAAATATCATACACAGTACGATTTTTATTCCCAATACTGTGACTCCAGGTCCACTCACAGAAAAAAAGGCTACTATCCATTCGAACAAAGTCCGGCTTGGTATTTAAATAGTTAAACGTTAAATTGTACAGTAAACACCTGAAGTATTATAATTAATGCATATTCCTCATTATACACTACTACATATTAACAAACAGGAATGAAGACTGAAAGCCAGTAACTATATCTTACTACTAAAGTCGAGTAACTTTAATTCTGACACAGATTAAAAAAAAAAACTATTTTCGGACAGAAAATTAATTTAGCGGTAAGTAAGATATTTAGACAACTTTACGCTCTGTAACCGTAGCAATCATACACCAGTAATTTCTGTATTTTTTTTTATGTTGGTGTTTGTCTTCTTGACGTTTACACTACCATCAGATTAATAGTTCACGGATGCGGAAACCGTGATATAAAAAAATATGATTGCAGTCAAGAAGAAACAAAAAAATCCTCTAAAATAATAAAACGATAACATATATGATTTTTTTTTAATTTAATATAAACTTCGTCATTATGGTCTAGGGGTACTGATCATAGAGTAAAAGATTATATACATAGACTAGAGACTTATTTTACTTATAGTTTCTGTATATGGATCTTTCGAACTTGTACGTTGATGCAGCCACCGTCCATTATATAATTAATGTATCAAAATTAAAGTTACATGATACCAATGATTCACGTACAATAAAAGCTCCGTAAACAAAGCTTTGGACAGTACAGTTATGTAGACAAGTAACTAAGCTATCACAGAGAGACTGAACAAACAAAGGCGTAACTTAGTCTAAGCTTCTTTTGTCAAGGCGAGAAACCCAATATAAAGTTGAGAATTTGTTAACTTTTTCAAATGATACTTGACTTTAATTTGAGCAGGTTCTTAAGTAGAGGATATTACCGGTAACAACAAAACGGTCTATCTGGTAACATTGTTAATTAACAAAAATAATTACTTTATTATTCATTAATAGTTTTTCACTTGGACAATAGAAGCATCTACACGGTACAGGCTTACAAATCTCTTTAAATAAACTATACGTACATTCTAATAATATAACCCGGTTGAATAAAAAAGTCGTGCAATATACAAATGGGAACGAACACGATCGGTGTCCAACTTAAATCGGTGCCATTATAATTTTCTTGAAGTTGGTGCTTAAAAAAAATCACAGGTGGATCACAAATGATGATATTTAGTGAAACACTTAGAAGCAGTCTTTACCATTATCAACACGATAGACGCACGTCATTTAGATTCAGCCGAGGGTTGCAAGACTCATGCAGCCGAGTGAAGCTGGGGAGTAGAGTAGGGGGGTTCTAGGTTGGGGGAGGGTGTGTGCGCGACCTGCTCACTTGCGGGGCGCACAGCACGTCAGCTACAACGGGCAGCCTCCCTACACACAAACCATAGGTTAGCTATGCGGAACATACAGACAGACCGATCGTTGAGGATATATCTTATTACAAAGTCGTAACTTTTTTATTTCATAGTAAGGCGTGTACAAAGAAGATAAAGTATTCAGCCTATAACATCTTCACTTTCTAAAATAATATTCACGGAATATTGACGTCACAATACAGTTATTCATATCACCTATGTCAAGTAACAAGAAGGATTTAAAGGATAATAAGCAACGAGACGAAGTTCTTGTTAGGATGTTCACATAGCGCTGATTCTCGTCGATGAAAGAATAAAATTGTACGACTCTTGGACTTGAAATTTAAACAATACAAATTCAACTATAATTTTATCAATCTTTTTAAATGAAAACCCAACGAATAATTCCGAACATAATATATATCTCCAATATATATACTATAATAAAAAAAAGAAATATCCTCAACTTACGGTCTTAGCAAAGTCATAGGGGGGAAGTCACAAAGATCAACAAAAAATATACAGGAATAAAATAAAGAATTATTTATCATAAACCAAATACGCGCGCGCACGTCTCTATGGTATAGTTTTTTTTCTTAATACCAATACATACAAGCGAAATTGTTATAAGCATGCCATAAATAATCTCTTAAACAATAATTAGAAATGAATTATTTTGTTCCATATTCTCAATGATAAACTATAACGTTATTCAAAATATATTGAATGAGTTTTTATATACCTAAAAAAATTAACTCGTCCTCTTTCAAACAAAAAAAAAAAAAAAAACAAATACGAGCTCCGATGCCGAAAACGTATTAAACTTGTATAATTCATTGATTTCAAATCAATAAAAACTTTACATAGAAAATATTGCTAGGCTGTACGGACTTATATTTTTTGCCTTTTTCATTATGAAACAAAAAAAAATGTATTTGATAAACGTCAAAAACGTTTCACAACAGTAGTGTTTAGAAATAATAATAGCATCAGTACAGCACGTACGTTAGTAACTATTGATACATAAATAACAATAAACGTGTCATTGTCTATTGTTTTATTATGTTAAGTATTTTATAACATATCTATAGTGAATATCTGTTTTAAATTATAATTGAAGGAATAGACTAAATTATTTTACATACATAAATAGATATACGTATTGGTTATGTAAACAGTGAATAATTATTATTTTGAAATTATACTATTATATACCATTTGGCACAATAAAGTTTGGGATTTTAAATTATCACAGAATTGAGTTATTACGGAGATACAGACAAAAATTATACTTACGCACTGATGTACATATTACATATATAATACTTTAAATATTTATTGTAAGGTAAACAGTTCATTAGTAGTTAAAAAATACTAGGTACGACCAATTGTTAAAGTATACAAGTAGAATTAGAAAACCGTACATGTATTAAAACATTTATAAAGATTAGATAAGATAATATTTAATTCATGTTCTACATTCTAACATTAAGTTATAGCTTTACAAGGGTATAGAAATTGACATTTAAATTCAATAGTACATAGACACTTCTTAAATATTATTATTAAATTTCCATAAGCTATCAGTTATTGAGAATGACAACAGAAATAAAAAATCACATCAAAAATATAATTGAATATTAATGAAGAAAAATTCGGAAAACACCTCTGCATTTGAATACTAATTGTATAATCTGTATTAATTTCTATTTACAGATAAATTCGAAAATCCATCTGCACGATTATTTATTGACCGTGTAAAAAAAATTCATATCCAACACGACAACAAAGTTGTATGGACTTAAGCTCTTTGCCTTTTCGTTTATGGCGGGAAAAAAGATATAATGTTTTAGAGAAATGTCAATTTTTTGTACATAATACAATTTTTATTTTCTTTCGAATATTTGTGCTGTTGAACTTTATATTCGTATTTATTCTTAAATTACTTTATTTATTATAATAACAATGAAATGTCTTCTAAGTAGGAAGACAGTAATTTGGCATATTTATAATAAGATATAAATTTTAAATTTTGTAATTAATTAATACATTAATATTTTTATTACGAAATTATTAAGTTAAAGAGGGTCAATAGGTTTATATATATATAATAGACTGTAGTTATAATTTCTAAAATGTTCATTCGTTATTAATATTTTATGAAGTAATATATTTAAAAGGGTATAAAGGGATCCCGCACGACAACTCATGGGACCGACCTTAGCCAACCTCACCAGCTCGTGGTGCACCCTGCTTATCGACAGACGAGGCTCTGGCTCCCACCAACCGGCATTGTAGGCCAGCGTGGTGGGAAATGACCCAAATCCCCTCATATGAATGAACCTGAAATGGGAATCTTTGGGGGAGGCCTATGTCCAGCAGTGGACGTCTATCGGCTGGTGATGATATTTATAGAGGTAAAAGTTCTTAGTCTATATTTATAAAACGAGAAGGCTTTCATTTGAAAATGCTATTGTCCGTAAACATTGGACCAATCACCATATTACGTTGGCACATGAGGTTGAGGATGATGAGTGCCCTTTTAGTTGTTGGGGCATTGCAGAATCTTTTAGAGCACTCTATTATTAATAGTTAGAGGCTTTGGAATATGGTTAATGTGTGCAGTAGACTGAGCATGAGATCAGCCGCATTAGACAATGGCCTCCGTATCGCTGATGACGTGTATCCCGTGCTTGGTGAGTATCAGCCGGACGATGTCGTTGCAGCTCCTCGTCTTGTATTTACTGTCGTTGTCCTTCAGTTTGATGCTTTTCACTTTCTCGCACAGTTTGCCGACCTCCGACTTGCTCTTGCGCATCTCGTCCGATTTCAGCTTGCGGATGGTGGTAGCGGTTGTGGCGGTGCACCGTTTCCTAGCTTTACCCGCTTCCCCCACGCTCCCCTCGCTGACTCTCCGCTTGTAGACGTCCACGTCGTCCTTAGATAGATAACTGTCTAGAGATGAGTATGAGGATTCAGCGAGACTTACCTTCTGATCTTCAATCTTGTGCTCCCTCTCATCGCTCACTATCTTCACCGCCTTTCCCGGCACGTAGTTGGGTGGGACTTTGTCGACGTAAGCTACTTTGGGCTTTATCCCGTCCATCGGGCTGATGGAGTCCGTGTGGCACGCAGTCAGGAAGTTGGACTTCTTCGAACGCTTCACAGTTATGGTCTCGTCGATGATCGATGGCCTATCCCGGATAGAGATGAGGATGTTTTTGAAACTGGCCTCTTCCGGTGACGTCATCGTGACGTCCTGCGGCGATTTCTTCTCGTACGTAGCGATAAGGTCGTTAAGTAGGTTATACTCACTTAATCCAAGGGTAGCGTTAAAGTAAACAGTTTCTGTTAGTTAATATAATAAGGGGGATGATTAGTATAAATTACCAAGAATCCAATGTTATGAGCAGAAATAATACATTTATAAATAAATGAAATTATTAAGAGTATAATTAATTATTTCCTTACTATGTATCCCTACCTTGAGTATGGTATAAAATATTTTTAGCTTTAATATACATAAGATATTAATTATATAATTAAAGTTTGTGTTATTGAAAAAGAACCATTACATTAATATGTAAATAAATATATCAATAAAACCAAATAATAAATACAATAAAAAAAAACGAAAAAATACGTCCTTTATTACGTAAACTGTTAACATACGAAACATAAAACTTAATAATGGATTATGGGCGGGAAATTTTAAAGTTATTTTTTTTAAATAAAGGTCTCACGTGATGAATGGCGTCGCCCCGTAGAGCCTGTTCTGCCGGATGTAAGCGAGGACCGCGTCGTCGGTCAGGTACTTGGCGCTCTCGCCACGGCGCATCAGCCTCCTGATGACGGTGGAGCTGACCTCGTTCGCGATGTAGTTAGTTACGAGGATCACGTTTTTCTGGAATAGTTCAAAACGTAGTTTGATCGGCCGCCATTACAGTACCGGTGTACTGGCTGTCAACATAACAGATGAAGAATTTTCCTGGAAAGTATGCTCAGCCATCTACGACTCGATTATCACTTAATATTATGTGAAATTGAGTCTTTGCCCATCATCATCATCAGCACATTGATGTTCTCTGTTGGACATGGACCTCCCCAAAGATCTCCACATCGATCGGTCCCACGTTGCTCGCATGTAGTGGAATCCCGCGATTTTCACCAGTGTTTGCCCATTATAGATAAAATGTATACATGTACACATTGGTGGTAAGTCACCACCGCAGCTGACAAACGGTACTGTGTAAACATTACTAAGTTCCGGTCTGAGAGGCGCTGTACCTAACGTTACTACTGGGATATGAAGACTCAATGTTTTGACTCGATCTAGATGTCAAAGCGAAGAACACAACGTGATGCAGTAGATAATATCCTAACGAGCGCCGCGTTGTTATGGGCAGGCGTATCGCTTACCATCAGGTGAACGGCCTGCTCGTCTCGTCGCTTCATAGGCTAAAAAAAAGGGTCTATGATATTTTTTTAACAAATATGTATTTAGTCTCTCACCCGATGTTTGTAAAGCATGTCGGATTCGTATATGAACCTTCCCGGGTCGCTGCCCGCCCTGGTCATCACCACCAATCCGTGCCTACCCACTATATTCTCCAACTGAAATATTACAAAAACAATACATTTATTCAGGCTTTTTACAGGAATAAAAAAATCTAGATCTTAATCTATATATCAGGTATACATGTGTTACAAACACATGTATTTACTGATGATAGATCTCCTTTGCCGGAGACAGTCTAGGTACCGCCGAAGCACCTATTGCAGCCGACAAACAGGACTGTGCGAACATTACTGTGATCCGGTTTGAAGAGCGCTGCACCTAGCGTAATTACTGGGGTAACGAGACATCATCCTATACCTTAAGGCTAAATGTACAATGTGGTGTAGTGTATATAACCCTAACTAACCATATTATTATAGGTAGGCGTATCACTTACTATCAGGTAAACGTCCTATGTTACATATTCTTTAAATTATCTTCATTATCAGCCTTTGGTTTATCCACTGCTGGATATAGGCCTTCACCAATTTCTTCCACCAAATGCGATCTTTAGCTTCTCGCATCCACCCATGTCCGACAGCCATTATGATGTCGCGGGCCCATCTAGAGGGAGAGCGTCCTACACTTCCGCAAACTGTACGCGGCCTCCACTCCAAGACTTTTCTCCCCCACTTTAAATTATAGAAAATCTATTTAAAAAAAAAAAAACTTTTTTTCCAAACGATGGAATAAGAACTATTACAGAGGGTGTAAGGAGTCTCGCACAAAAACTCGCGAAATTCATATCAACATCACCTGCTCGTGGTGCACCCTGATAATCAACAAAGGAAGCCCTGGCTTCCACCAACCTGTATTGGGCCAGCGTGGTAGCAAATGGCACAAATTCCTCAATTTGAATCCTTATCTGACTTGTGTGGGAATCTTTGAGGGAGGCCTATGTCCAGCAGTGGACGTCTATCGGCTGATGATGATGGACTTGTTATTGATATTCAGAGCGAAATGCTAGTTAGGTTGTTTACACAACACACACACTTATTTTATATGTATGTATTACATTACCAGGCTGGTGAAACGGGAACACGGCAGTATTCTCATCACACAACTGCTAGACAATCTCCAACAAATTCCTAACACCAGGAACTGGTCCTATTGCGAAGATTTAATAAATTAAGCCACATACATCTTCATCTGACCACAGTCCTGGCGTAGCGAACGATTCCAAGAGATCGGCACCGCAAAGCAGCTTGACTGTTACTCTCCCATCTTCCACCACGTTACCATTGAGCTTCTCCATCAGATTGTCCGGCTCGTCTATGCTGTTCACGTTGAGGATATCATCGGGGATCCAAGATGGCGGATCGGACAGTTCCTGGCCCGTTAAATGACTATTTATGGCATCCTGAAAACATTACTTGTGCTATTAATGGTTTATTATTAAGAGCAGATCATACAAGATCTAGACAAAGCTGTTCCTACCGCCGAGCTGTAGTGTGCCAATATTACTACAATTCGATAATAATAAGTTTGTAACCAACCTCACCAGCTTCTGGTGCACCCTGCTAATCAACAAACGAGGCTCTGGCTCACAGCAACCTGTATTGGTCCAGCGTAGTCGGAAATGGCCTCAATCCCCCCATATGAACCCCTACAAACCACAACCTATGCCCTTTGCCGAGCAGTGGATGCTCTATTAGCTGAGGACAACGACACCACCAAATTGTGCTAATCCCTATATCATATGACGTAGTCTCAATACCCCAGGTAATTTCACTAACAACAGCACCCTTCAAACCGCAACACAATAATGTTTGCACAGTACTGTTTGGCGGTAGCAATAGATACTGTGGTGGTACCTAGCCGGCCTGGCCTCCAGCAGTGACCTACTCCACCATCAGCCGATAGACGGCCACTGCTGGACATAAGCTCAAAGATCCGCACATCGATCGGTCCGCTGCTGTCCACATCACCGAGCACCAGAGGCCGTCGTTTGCAGAGGATCATATAAGGGGATTTGGGCCATTACCCACCACGCTGGCCCAATGCCGGTCGTTGGGAGTCAGAGCTTCGTTTGTTGATTAGCAGGGTGCACCACGAGCAGGTGAATTTGGCTTGGTCCCCGTGAGTTGTTATTATTATCAATGATTTATCCCAAACTTGTGTAATCCGATATGTGTAATACCTGATGGTACTGTAGCGACACTTTAGTCCGAGTCCAGCCCGACTGCTGCGTTTCCCATTCGGAGACCTTGATCCAGCCGGAAGATCGCACTGCCAGCTGCAGCATTGATATTCTGCAAACAACCGGAAGATTAGGGATCTGGCGGAAACTTTCAATGGATACTCTACTCCTGGGTGGAAGTTAGGGTTGCGTCCATTTACTTTAAGAAGTCTCTCGGTGGTAACCTTCTGGATGTTGCAGAGGTATCCAACTTTTAGCCTAGTTCTATTTTTACTAGCCAATGACTACAGGATTGACGAAAGTATATCTGTCAGTTGATGTTAAACTGATGGTGTCTGCTGCCGGAGACCGTCTAGGTACGAACGCAGCACCTATTGCAGCCGACAAACAGTATTCTGCGGACACTGCTGTATTCCGGTTTGAAGGGCGCTGTAGCTAATGTAATTACTGGGGGTAACGAGGATAACAGCATGTGTCTCAAGGCGACGAGAGCAATGTGGCGATGTGAATACAATTCTAGCCACGTGGTGATGGGCGGGCGTATCATTTACCATCAGATGAACGTCCCGCTCGATGCGTCACTAGTTTAATAAAAAAAAAAGGGAATATTAATGTTTTTTCTTTAATACCCTTGCTGTAATCTTAGAATGATTGAATGTATTTTTGAGGCTTTGACTTTTTTTGATATGTCAAGTGGTTTTTGTGTTCCACTTCATCGTTGAGTCATTGGCTTCACAACGTGGAGGTATAAAAATAATCATATAGATAGCCTAGTTCAGTGCATAAAATATCGATCCGGCATGACTCAACGTGTGCCGTAAATAATTGTATGCAGCGCACCCTCACGGCTCCGTACCTGTGCTGCGCCGCCACAAGGTCCTTCTTGCCGTACGCGTCGTGCACCGGCGACATTATACCACCAATTATCGTCCCCAACCCTAAACTGTGGACGTAATCTCTTGCTATTTCTGAAATAACGAAATCGTTAATTCAAAAATCAATTTTAAGTAAAAATATTTTACTGGTGGTAAGTCTCTGTTACTAGAGACCGTCTATAGAGATACCATGGCATTACTTTTCTAGTTTCAAGTTGGTTTGTATCTATTTAAATTACTAGAGTAAGAGGGCTTGACAGTCTATGTTGCAAAGCAACAGGCGCAATGTCTTCCAGTGTATACCATACTGATTAGCGCCATGTTGTTATGGGCAGGTATATCACTTATTATCAGGTTGACTTGACAAAAACAATAACACATTTATAGAGTGCTTTTATAAATAGGTATTGAATAAACCATTATAATAATATAAGTATCTCAATGATAAAACAATAAATATTCATTTTTTTTAAATCGCTTCAACCTGCTAGACAGTTTGAAGTAATTCTAACTAGGTAATATACACCCGCTAGAATTAGTAACAGATGAACTCTACATATCTCTTCATTGCCAGAGACCATCTAAGTAGCCACCACAGCTTTACTGATGCTAAACAGTTATGTATTCAGATGGCACTGTAGTGATATAATTGAAGTAAGGGAGCCTGCACAACAACTCACTGGATCCAAGGTAACATCACATACTTGTGGTATGTGATGTTGCCATACTGCTTATGAACAAATGCAGCTCTGGCTCCCACCAACTTCTATTTGGCCAGTGTGGTCAAGAAAAGGCTCAAATCACTCTATATAAATCCTTAACAGATTGAGGTGGGATACTTTAGGGAATACTTATGCCCAGCAGTGGATAACTATTGGCTGATAATGGTATTAAAGACAATATGGTGTGGACAAATCATCACTGTATTATTATGAACAAAAGTATTATTTACTACTATATTAATATTCTTGTTACTTCAATGCTTTGTTAAATAATGTAAAAAAATATACAAAGGCATAGAATAAACATACCAACTACCTTAAGTACACTTAAAAACAGAGAAGATTTTACTATTGTAAGAATAATGCATTCACTATATAATTAAATATATAATTAAAACATTACATTATAATAATTAATATCTACTTGTTTTAATTCAAAGTTCTGATATCATATTTGTCAAGCTTCTACAATATTGAAAAATATTTACAGATACTTCTAGTTACTGATATTATGATATAACAATTCAAACATACCTAAAACAACAGAGATATGATTTATCTATGTTGATTATTTGAGATTCATAAATTATATGAATATGGAAATATGTACAGGAGTTGTGCATAAAATAAACCAGAACATAGTATCCTTTGCACAATAGTAAGCCAACTGGAATTGCTGCAGTGGTTGTACCTGACCACTATCTCCAGTGATAGACCCACTATCAAGAGTACAAGAGAGATCACCAGCACAAAGGATAGTCCAATTTATCTTTGCAAAGTAGATGTATTTTTACTAAGAAACAAGGCAATTTGCATTGTTTCTTCACTAACAATACAAATATTTGAAAAAAAAAAAAATTAAGTAGTAGTTTTTATCAACTTTTTAAAATCTATGAAATAATAATAGGTTTTATTAGATTTAGGACTAAAGATTTAAAAAACACGAACAAAAATTTATTAATGTATTTGTATTTTGGTCATACAAAATTTTTAACATAAAATTTGTACCTGTATAAAATTAAATTCGTATCATTTTATCTATTTCTAATACTTTATAGAAATGAAAAGCAAGCCATTACATGAAATTGATATTTTTATGTAATATACTAATTTATTTACTGTGCTTATTGCATAAAAATAATTGATATCACTTACCAAACATACGCAAATGCATATACGTCGGCGGGCTAAAACTGCCGCAAGCCATTAGCACTATCTTTCCGTGTGACATTTTGTTTTTTAACCTTTCACCTTCTACAATACGTTATAATTCATCAATAATCTAATATTAATCTCCAAACGCACAATAACAAATAAATATCTTCCCCGTCATCCGCGGAAAAAATCGACGGCACAGTTGAGTTCAATGTCAAAATAGTGCAGTAGAGATAGATATGACGTATTACGTTTTAAAACCGAGTATTTGCTTCCAAGCACAAATTGATGTTCTTGTAAAAAACTATGAAGTATTTAATACAACAATATGTTTATCCTATTTCACAAGACACGACTATAGATATAGTGAAAAAAGATTTTCCTTCGTAATTTTTGAATAAGTTCGTATTTATCGTGCTCTATCATTATTCATTTTGACATTTGACACTAAACAATAAAGTACCATATTTTTTTATTTTTTATATTATCACCCCTTTTTCCTAGTAGGGGTAAGCAGAGGTGAATAAACACCCACTTTTCGCCAGATGTGGTCAGATTACGTCTCATGTAACAGGGGGCGAGGCTCTTGCCATTTTATTGGGGCCACAACACACACACAAACAAAGATGATTTCAGTGTGCGAGTTTCCTTATTAATGGTGTGAAAATGTTAATCATTTAATATGTTCATTCATAGACAATTCGATTGTCATCGTATTCCGATAAAGATTCAAGTTTTCCTGAAGGAAATAAATTTCTCACTACATCTATACATGAATTTTAACAATGATGCATATTACATACTTTTCACTATACTTCAACTTTTTGGCATTAACATAGTATAATGCGCCGAATGAGTTAAATTTAAATAAAAGTCTAAAAAGATGTTATCGTTTTCGAAGTCAATTTTGCTTTTTATGATAAATAAAAAATTTATGACTTATTTAGGAAGTATTAAAAATACCTTATAGTATATTGAGACCTAGTTTCTAGCACCGGTATTTAAATAACATATTGTTCGTGACTTATGCTACATTCCTATCAAATAGACAGCTGACAATACGTACAGGCTTCAGTGAACAATAAACGTCAAAATCAACATATCTTCCGAATTCACGTTTTAATAGTTATGTAAAGTAAATAAGTTTTATACAAACAACTTATTAAAGATAAATGAAAAAGTTATAACGTTGTAAGATTTATACAGACGAAAGAAGAATATCTGTGTTATAATGAGACTTACTGTACGATTGCTTTCTTCATTGGCTCAAAAAAGACCTTTTTACGTTACAACTCCGATATTTTATGTTAATGCTGGTAAGTACATATTAAAGAATTCAAGTTATAATATTATTTTTTAAATACAAAAAGCGTCGGTTAATATATACTCTAATATTTGACTCACCATTTTTAATATTATGTCAAGACTAAGAATTTTTTTAGTTTTTCGTGTTCCATTACTGAGAAAAAAGTGAAATTCTACTATAAATAATAAGCCTTTAGTTAATCTTACCCTTATGGAATATGATGTTGTCTGTATGTTAACTACCTGATAAAATTTGCTTTGAAAACACCGTAATATGCAGTAGTTGAGTAGCATTTCAGTATTGTATATCTTAAAGAGTTAAAAGCCACCAGAATTAGTGGTATCACTTGTTAGTGCGAAGAACTATAAGAGAAGTTTCAATGGGTAATCAGCTGGTAATGATGATATCTTAATACATTAACATTTTTATTTACATTTATAAGCATTTGGTTATAAAGAATATATTTCACTGAATGTATTTTATTATTAGTGTGATATTATTGCAGCTCCTCACATTGGGCATTTGTATACTGCATTAGTAGCTGATGCAGTGCAAAGATTTGAGAAGCTAACAAATCCAGATTGCAATGTTATATTTAGTACAGGTATGTGTAATTATTGTGCAGATCACAACTATGGCATATGGCTATCTTCAAGAAAAGTGAGAAGGATATTTATAGGTTTTTTATATCATATGATATTAAAGTATGACATTCCTTACAACCAAGTGACACAACATATAATTTATTTCCATATCATCTGTTGTTTCATAAAAAAATTACTATTAAAATAAAAATTTGTTCCAATTTTAATGTCTTAGATATACTTAAACCTACATTCAGTGTGAAAAAAAGACATTTTATAAAGCTTGCATAGATTTTCTAAAACTTTGCAATTTGTGTATTTTGTACTGATTATACCATTATTCTCTTCCAGGGACTGATGAACATGGTATTAAAATACAGCAGGCAGCAAGTAAAGTGAATCTTTCGCTCCCAGAGTACTGCAAAACTGTATCCCAAGAGTACAGAGACTTATTCAAAGATTTTGACATAGAGCACACTGATTTTATTCGTACCACTGAGGAGAGGCACAAGAAGGCTGTCCACCATTTTTGGGTAACTATCTTTTGCACATATATTAATTAAATGAAAAATTACAGAAGATATTTGTGAAACACCATATTTGATCTTAATTTTACTCTTAGCGAGATACCAAGAACACTGTAATGCTGTTATGCAGGCATTATTAAATTATGAAAGTGATATTGATAGATTCATAAAAACCCTGCTCACTAAAAAGAAATGTCTGCTAATAATTACTATTAATACTGTACTATAGTACTAATAATACTATAGTATTAGTAGGGTTTGGATGCATCCCTCAAGGTGGACCGACAATCGGGTGCGAGTTGCGGAAATCCACTAGATGTGACCAGACCTGGACTGATCGATATGGATATTTTTAGGAGAGGCGCATGTCCAGTAGCGGATGTTTATCCGATGATGATTGATGATGTTTACTTTAAATCATTTTAATATTTTCTTTTTGTGTAACAACTTTTTAAGATTAGTAAATCCTTTATAGGCTACATTTGAGAAGTTAATTTGTTATAAACATTGTTGTTATCATGTTTAATGCAAATGAAAATATATAAAATTAAGTAAGCTTTTCAATATGGAGCCTGTATAGAATATAACAAAGACCTTTTTATGATTAGGCAGTTAATTAACAACTGTTTTATAGAGGCAGAAGCTCGATGGCCTGATGGTTAGAGTGTGCAGCTTTCATTCTGAAGATCGTGGGTTCAAATCTCGGCATGTACCAATAACTTTAATATTCAAGTTATGTACATTTGTGTACTTTAGTAACAACCGCGAAATACAAACGGTGAAGGAAAACATCGCGAGGAAACCTGCACATGAATTGGAATTTATTCTAAAGTGTGTGTGAAGTCACCAATCTGCATTGGGCCCATGTGGTGATTATGGCCCATCATCTTCATATTGAGGGTAGGCCTGTGCTCCAACAGTGGGGACGTAAATTGGCTGTTATATTCTATAGAGGCAGATGTAAGATTGACTATAGCACAAATTTACATTTGATATTTCATTATATCATACAAACTTATTTTTTTTAAGCTAAATAAAATAACTGTTTTAAATTAACATACATTTAAAACTATAATACATCAATTTATGTTATCATTATGTAAATTTTTTTTATGTATTTGTTTGGTCCTTCATGAATGTAAATGTAATGTTATTGAGCTACGTAAACTGTTCCGACATTGAAAGTAATTGCTTCATTGCATGACTTTTTAGAATAACTTAATGCCGTATTACTTGGCTATTAATAGTATAAATAGCTTTCTTAATAAAATTTCCTTTGGGACATTGAAGTTTTTTTTCAAGAGGAATGTTATAACTATTTATCCACCATGCCGGCCACGTGAAAGTAGATTACAACATATGGATTAAAACTATGTACATATACGCAGAAAGGATGATTATATGCTGTGTCTGTAACCTGATGGTAATTGGGAGATCCTGAGCACACTCCAAAATATATTTAGTAGAACATTGAAAGATTATCTAACTTTCTTCTTTGCATCGCAGAGGCAGCTGGTGAAGCGCGACTACATATACAAAGCGAAGTATTCCGGCTGGTACAGCGTCAACGACGAGGCGTTCGTTCCGGAGACCCATCTCAGAGATGAAGTCTTCAATGGAGAAAAGGTAAGAGTTTACTAAGCATACATTAATGCAGATATTGTCTTAATAGTATGCAAACATTGCTGTATTCCGGTATGAAGGGTGGTGTAGCTTGTGAAATGCCGTGACGAGACATTACATCTTATATCCCAAGGCGATGAGCTTGTGGACCAGTGTACTTCATCGTAGCTAGCTGTATGTTATGAATTAGCATATTTACCATGAGAAGACATCCCTAGAGAGAAATAGATGTCCACTGCTGGTCATAGGCCATCCGCAAAGATCCCCACCCATCCCATCGATCGGTCCTGTGCTGCTCGTATCACCGGGCACCTCGGGTCATCGTTTGTAGGGGTTCATATGGGGAGATTTGGGCCACTTCCACTACGCTGGCCCAATGCAGGTTGTTGAGCCAGAGCCTCATTTGTTGATAAGCAGGGTGCACAATGAGCAGAGGTTGGCTTTGGTCCCGTGAGTTGTGGAGGATCACTTACACTCCTTATTTTTACCAAAGGAAAACAATTTTATAAATAGATTAAACATTTTAACAAAAAAATATTTTGAAATGAATCTAAATTTATATATAACTATATATATTCTAACATTTATATAAAGATACATATTATTATTGATTTTTAAATAAATATTGTGTCTAGGAAAAAGCTATAGTAGAAGTATGAGTAGAGATTAGTATTTGTAAGTCTGAGCCTGGCCTATACCAGGCTTAGACTTACTGTAGCACTTAAGATGATGTAGTATAAATACATCAATTGTTAAACCTCTTAGAAGCGTAGGGGTGGGGTTCGGGGTCTCTGGTGAATGACAACGCACGTAGCAATATCGGCACTGTACTGATAAAGAGCAAAGCGATTCAAAGTACACAGTAAGTTACTAAGTACAACAGTATTACGAATATCAAGAAAGATCAAGTTGTATACTTCGTGATAGGCTACTGTCTCAATTTTCGGTATTACGAAGATCCAGAGTGATTCACTTTATGGACACTATTGTCGTTACGACTTAGTAACCGAAGTCGTCGTACTACAGGGATCCAGAGAGATCCAGTCGTTGATTACAATTGTGTACTCCGTAAAGACTTATTGACCGAAGTCAATGTACACAAAGATGTATGATCCTTATAAAGATTTGCACTGTGACAAATGATAGCGTGATCTATTGTTCATGGTAGCGCCATCTGGTTAAATTGTTTGAAAAATTCTTATTACAGTATATGTTATTTTTTTATAAATACACACACACATCTTTTGGAAGAGTGTACAGAAATATCTCATTGAAATAGCGACACAACTAACTACTAAGAACAACTAACTGTCTAACTAAAATCATGACTAGAAAGTATGACAAACAAAGAGATCCTTGATCCTTGGTATCTGTTTTAGTGAGATACTTCTGGACACTTCCATTAGTTATAATATTATTCAAGTTATTTGGTATCTCAACTTTATCCTTCTTTGAGGTGGATTGTTCATCATAATTATTATCACATCAGCCTATTTGTGACTGCTACTGGACAAAAGTTGCTTTGATCAAATAACATTGATTTATTATAGTAAAATTATTTTTGTAACCAGGTCAAGGTGTCGACAGAGTCCGGACACAGAGTGGAGTGGACGGAGGAGACTAACTACATGTTCAGACTCAGCGCATTCAAAACTCACCTGCAATCGTGGCTTAAGACTGGTATGGGTGAATTAATACTTGGAAGTGAGCTGTAAAAATCCAATTTAATGGTGTAGCTCATGAAATTATTCAGATAAATGATTTGACCATCTTATGTAGCAAAAGAATAGCATTTTGTGGAAATATTCTAAGTTCATATTACATCGAGGCATGGTATTCAACATCATCATTAGCCGATAGACGTTCACTGCTGGACATAGGGCTTCGCCGTAGATCTCCATATACAGTTAGTGCCACAGTGTACACTGGCTGCTGGACACTACGGGCTGTGTTATGAAGGGGTTCATATAGGAGGTTTATGGCAATTTACCACCATTCTGGCCCAATGCGGGTTGGCGGGAGTGTTACAAGAGTTATTATCCAAATGATAACATTCCATTGCTTCGTTATGTAAACATAATAAAAATTTCCAAGGTTTTTTTATAGATGGCGTGGTGACTCCGCAGAAGTATCAGAAGCAGCTGCTGGACTATCTGGACAACGAGACTTACTTCCCGGACATATCGGTCAGCCGCCCCTCGTCCCGCGTACACTGGGCTATAAGGGTAGGTTAGGATTCATTTGACTTATACATGAAATGAGTTACGCAACAACTAATTAACTATTAACAAATAATTGTGATGACGATAAAATTACCATGATCCGGCTTGAATGGCTTTGTAGCTGATGAAATTATTGGGATAATAAAACCTCATGTATTAATACGATGAGCTTAACGCTTTTATCATTGAATGAAAAAAAAACCATGAGGAAATATTTGTTTATCTTGAAGGTCCCTGACGATGAGGAGCAGAGTGTGTACGTGTGGCTGGATGCGCTGGTGAACTACCTATCGGTGACGGGGTACCCTGATGTGGATGAGATGCGCACGCGTGGACGACCCTGGCCCGCGGACGTGCAGGTCGTGGGCAAGGACATACTTAAGTATGGATACCAAGACAAGTTGGTGAAGATCACAGAGATTGTTGTGGGAGTTCAACTGTGGGCTGAACTCAATAACTATGGGCTGAGATAATGATGATAATCATGATCATTTTTTTTTTATCTCCTATAGCCTTCTCATATTCACATGGTATTTAGTGACAGTAATTTTACTGGTGGTAGTGTCTGTTGCCAGAGACTGTGTGGGTAGGTACTACCGCAACGCCTGGTTCTACCGCCAAACTGTCGTGTGCAAATATTACTGAGTTCCTGTTTGAAAGGCGTTGTATGTAGTGTAATTACTAGGCTAATGTGACTCTACATCTTGTCTCAGGCGACAAGCGCATTATGGTGCAGTGTATATCATCCCAACTAACCATAAGTTGTTATAGCTAGGCGTATCACTTACTATCAAGTGAACGCCTCGCTCGTCTCGTCGCTTCATTGTATATAAAAAAATTGCTTAGCTATAGACGGTGAAGCGAGTTGGTCTTGAATTCTAAACTCTTATTTTATAGCGGTAGATTTCATCATCTTCATCAGTCAATTGACGCCCACTGCTGGACATAGGCCTCCCCCATCGATCGGTTCTACGCTGCCTGCAGCGCCGGGCATCAGGGACCGTCGTTTGTATGTGTTCGTTTGTGGGAGATTTGGGTGATTTCCTACCGCGCTGGCCCAATGCGGGTCGGTGGACTCTGGTGGGTGGTGAAGTAGATTTATTGTGAGATAATGGTAGCTAAAGTTCCGCTATACCAAAGTTTCAACAATCAATCTAAACCAATCTGTATGCTGGTAGGTTCCACGGCATCTACTGGCCGGCGTTTCTGATGGCGGCTGGGTGGCACCCTCCGCGGCGGCTGCTCTGCCACGCGCACTGGACGGTGGACGGCGGGAAGGTGTCCAAGTCCCTCGGTAACGCTGTGGACCCGCGAGCTGCGCCTGCACCGCCCGCCGCGCTCCGCTACGTACTGCTGCGCGAGGCCACGCTGGCAACCGACGCCAGTACGTTGGGTTTCCATCTTTTCATTTATTTACTATAAGTATCGAGGAAATCATTTTTCCTCATCACACCTTCAAAGCCAGTCCGTCACAAAGAAGTCAAAATTAAGATGGTTATACATGACAATGTTCATTATCATAACACAACATGGTCAGTCTCTACATCTCAGGAGTGTTGCCACGCCTTCCAGCGATAGAGACCTTTGCCATTAGTAAAGCCACAGTTGCCTTTATCTACTGGACTACAGGTTAAAACTAGAAGGTAGGTTAGGCTTTTCGGATTCAGTCTTTGTACTGACTCCTCTGGCGCAGTGACCCAAAGTGAGCTTTGTCCTCCGACACCAGAGAGCGCTAACGTTGTCTGTCTCGCATTGTGTCATGCCAATTCACTGCTCGAAGCTTGCGAAGATCGTGTTCTACAGCATCCTTCCAGCAATATCTGGGTCAGCAGAAAAGCCGGCAGACAATAGGGTTTCCGAGGAACGCCTTTTTGACGCTACGGTAGTCTCCCATCGTTACCAAATGTCCTATCCAGCGAAATCTGAAGGCTTTGGCTTCTCCCATGACTTACGATTCTCCAACCAGCCTCTCAATTTCAATATTCCTACACATGATTTTCTTCTCGGTAACAAGGAGTAGCGCTTCTTCCTTAAGCGTTAGTGTGTAGGTCTCCCTACCGTACTTCAAGATCGGTCTTATCACCGTCGTGCATATACGAATTTTGGATGGTCTTTGTACTACCGCAAAGAATTATTTTAGTTTGAAGGGCGCTGTAGCTAGTATAATTACTCAAGGCGACGAAAAAAACGTGTATCACTTCCATCAGGTGAACGTCTCGGTCGTCTAGTCGCTTTGTAGAATAAAAATATATTACTGTGCCCAGTATGAAGTGTACTGTAACTTTTTATATATTAAATCGTGTATATAACATGTCGCGCCTGAACAGACTACAGCGAGAGGAAGCTGATCAACTTGGCGAACGCGGAGCTGGCGGACTCGCTGGGCAACCTGGTAGGGCGGTGCACCGGCGGCGCGCTCAACCCTCGCGCGGAGCTGCCGGCGCTGCACCCGCGCGAGGCCGCGCTGTGCCAGCAGCACGCCGCCACCGCGCGCCTCGTGGACGCCGTTGAGATGCTGCCCGGTCAGACACACAATAACATAAACAGCACATTCAGCTATTAATTTAACATAAATATAGGATCCCGCACAACAACTTACATGACCTAAGCCAACTTCACCAGCTCGTAATCAACAAATAAAACTCCGGGAAAATGAGGAACCCCTACTACCTAGAGCTACCGGAGGCCATGTTGACTGTATATGGAGATCTTTGGGAGAGGCCGAGGTCTAGCAGTGGACGTTTATTGTTAATGAGGACTTTCTATATTTCATTAAAACATTTCTAACTTACTTACGCGTGATAACTTAATTTGTAAGTCTTAGGTTTCAATAAGACGCGAGGTCTATCCACAATGACCACTAAGGTAACCATTGCAAAGAAATCGACATCTTACAAGAACAGCTATGAACATGGTAACCTAGCAAGCATGGTGGATAAAGGACATGAATCTCCTTCTGATTGAAGGCTCCTTTAGTTGTAGGAACATTGATTTATTATTATTAAATAAGGTAGGCACATCTGAATTAAATGTGCACCATGTTGCAGATCTCTGCCACCAGCACTACAGCAACTACCAGTTTCACAAGGCGGCTGACTCGATCGTCCGCGTGCTGCACCTCGCCAATCTATTCTTCGAGACCGAGAAGCCGTGGGAGCTGAGGAAGATGACCGACCGCCAGAAGGAGTTAGATGTGGTCCTCCACATAACGATGGAGACGCTGAGGATCTGCGCGATCGTGCTGCAGCCGTTGGTGCCGCAACTGGCGGAGCGGCTGCTCGACAAGTTGCAGGTGCCCAATGAGTGCAGGAACTGGAGACACTGTGAGACGCCCTCGTGGAGGGTGGAAGGCGCTATACCTGAGACAAAGTACATACAGAGCGGCAAGTTCGTGCTCTTCCAGAGAATCTACACGGAGAAGAATGTAAAAAAGAAAGCTAGCGCTTAGCCTTACTGTGTACCGGTTTGAGGAGCGCTGTAGCTACTGAAATTACTGCAGTTACGGGTGTTGACAAGTTGTCGCAAAATACCTAGCAAGGGAGATGTTTAGCTAGTGAAATTACTGGGTAACCGGGCTCAACATCACGTGTCCAGGCACCGAGCACAATGTGATGGAATGTCACCCTAACCATCAGCGTGTGATCATCGTGTTCGTCTCGTCGCTTAGCTGGATAGAAATAATATTGGAGGGAGAATTGATCTAAGAATTTATTGCCATGTTGAATAATTTAGTTTTATAAGGATTTTATTTTATTTGTTACATAATAATCTTATAAATGTTAACAATTCAAAACTGTACCATTTTGTTAAGTTTTTTTTTTTTAAATAAATACTCAGTGCCTTGCTGTGGACTTCACCAGATAGTAAAGAGATATTGTCTATGATGACGGTATATTAGTCATGTGCTAATCCGATTCTTGCCTGATCACCACCGCAGCGCGAGAAGGAAGTCAAGCACCATTTACATACATTTCTCTCTCTTTCTTTTTTCCTAGCTATTATCCCATATGGTGATGGGATCAGCTATCCTTATTTTTCCTTTCCACTTCGCATTGTCGTCGACATCATCGTTAGTCACTTGGCACTCACACGTCTTTTTACAATACATTATTCCACCTTGTTTTGGGTATGCCTATGAGTCTTCGAACAGGGAGGAGCTGCAGTGCCAAGTTGCCGACGTAGGCGGTCTTGTTTTACGTGACTATACCATCGCAGCCTACTTTCTTGCATCTTGTCGGCTTTCGCTTTGTCCATTTAAACACATTTACGTATTCAAATTTCTGTGGTAACAACATATTATTGATGCTCAAAATTGTGTGATACAAAAATCAAACCAAAAACATTTAATGCGCGGGTAAAATCTTATTAATCGTAATAACATCATTTATATATATGGTCTTTGAGCAGTCAAAGAGCTAAGCTCGAAGTTTCTCCGCGAATTACGATGATGGAATTCCCAAGTCCTTGATTTTGTTGATGTAGGCGTTTGCAAGTCATAGCGACACTTACAGCTCATCTGATACTGGGATCGTGGACCCGGAACCACGGCCTGTTAATCCTAGATCCCTGTATATAAAATATGTACTATACAAGCTAAGAATAATTGGACAAATGGGTGCAGGTCGACCTAGGCGGACATGTTCCGATAAAATCGAGGATGCCTTAAAGAAAGGTCGGGTCAAGAGTACTCGCTACTGACGAGCATGCATGAAGACGCTCATGAAAGCGGTGGAAGCGAGAGAGGTGAGCCAGGATTGTAGCAAGTAGAAAGAGGTGGTCTATGCCTACCCCACTGGGAACTATAATAGAAGAAAATAGTAATTTATATTCTAGCTATGCTTAGGGTATGTTCCAACTTTTCTCGCTGGCATCTTTCTGATGTCTTTTTTTTAGATAGAACTACCTTATGAAGGTCGAAACAAGAGACTTTGTCTCATTGAATTCTTGTCTATTCATAATATCCATAAATACAGTTAATAGCTAATATATATGACCAGTTATTAAACATAGGTTATAATGGAGTAAAAAAAGTAACGAATATTCTATAATTTAGCTATCCTTAGGGTATGTTCCAGCACTTCCCGTTGGCGCTAGCTTTGTGCGCTCATTTTCCATGTTTATTTTCATGAGTAGCTTTTTTTCTTTATGTACCTATCCTTTGTTTCCCCTTTAGTGGTTATTGTTACTTTTAATTGTGTACTAAGTTAGATTAGTCTGTACAAGACACAATCAAATTTCTGCACTGGAAATCAATTTTTTGGGTGCATGCCCACATGTATATTGAGCGTGCTTTATGTTTGTACAATTATATTTTGTGATTTTTTTATATATATATAACAGGTTTTGGATAAATAAAACATTGATTTCTTTCTTTTTATATCACCTTAACTAGCACCACATTCTTATGGGCGGGCATATCACTTTATATAAACGTCTCGCTCGTCTCGTCGCATCGTTGAATAAAAAAAGTTTTTTTTATTGGAATACAAAGAATAAAATTTTTAGGTAAAAATACAATCGAGTATGAATAATAGAAACGTTTAATCTTAAACCTGTTATTTTATATAGACTGTGCTGTTACGTTGGAAAAAGTACTTTAGGTGGTGGTAAGTCTTCGTTTAAGAAGACTGCCTGTATGGTCACCGTTAAGTTATTTTTCACATTATGTATTTTTTAACAACTTTTGATAGCTAAACTTCCGCTGCAGTCGATGCGCACGTTGATGTTGACGGACGCGAGTTGCGTCACGAAGAACTTGAAGATGTATGGTATGGAGATGGAGACGAGGTCGCCCTGACCGCAGAGACGACAACTCTCCCTGTTGCTGTCACCTTTGCCAGCTATAGGACCCAGTAGGGTGCCGCATTTTGTACATATTATTGCCTGAGGAATTAGATATTTGAGTTAATTTTACAATAGTGATAACCTTCAGTCTGCGGAGACAGTCAAGGTAAGCATTGTTACTGCCACTTGCGTTTTCTCACCTCGCTCTTGTCGGAGCAGTGGAACAGCCTGTCCTGAAGCAGGAAGGCGGCGCCGTGTGAAATGAGCGCATCACGCTCCATCTCGCCGAGCCTGACACCACCGCCGCGCCTTCTACCCTTCACTGGCTGCCGGGTCATCGCGTCCACTGCGCCCGTTGTACGCACCTGGACATCACACCAGTAGTTTTTTATAGTACGAAGTGTTGAGGAAGAACGAGAAAGGAGCATTAATCTGGTGATAAGCCGGTGATGAGGTTTCGTCGTAAAATATTTTGAACACGACAATGACAGCTAATCAGGCGGATGCGAAAAAACATTCTCGTTATCCATACTCCATCATGCCACAGAATCGAACCAGTGACCTCCATCTACTACCTACATTATTACCAAGTAGATCCCGCCTCTCTCATTTTGTTTTGATAGGTGTCGTCATACCTGCCACTTGTCGGAGACCATGTGCCTCAGCCGCTGGTAGTGTATGACGCCGAAGAATATGTCCGCCTGCATCTCGCGGCCGTCCACGCCGCTGTACAGCCTCTCCGTGCCGTAGTAGTTGTACCCGCCGGCCTCCAGCATGCGCCCGAAGTAGTTGATGGCGGTGTCGCTCTCGTTAAAACGGAACGGTGTCGCGTCGTGTACCTGACGTGTTTTCAAAGCTAATGCAAGATCTTCACATGGTATTAAGTGTTCTTGTAAGAATGAGCTAGTTAAGATGCTTACACAGTATCACATTGTTCACGTTACTTCAGTAATTTCGTTCGATCTATAACTGCGTACCTGTTGCCTGAGACTGTAGAGAACCAGCAGCGCCAA
The DNA here is from genome assembly GCA_029032895.1 of Troides oblongomaculatus. Taxonomy (NCBI): domain Eukaryota; kingdom Metazoa; phylum Arthropoda; class Insecta; order Lepidoptera; family Papilionidae; genus Troides; species Troides oblongomaculatus. The sequence continues at coordinate 1,472,656 of JARDWC010000147.1, forward strand.
TTTCTACCATTGAATGATACTGTGTAAATTTCGATTTAGATTGAAGAACTGAGATTCGATTCAAAGGGCGCTGTACCTGGTGAAATTACTGACAAAATTATATCTCGAATGTGTCTGAAGTCCCGAGCATAACGTGGTGCAGTGTATATCATCTTAACTAACGCTAAATTGTTAAGCACGCGTGTAACTATTATCAAATCATCATCTCACTACAAATACTTGAATGAGACATTTCTGTATCGCTACGCACTTCTTGAACATACTTTTTTTAAGTGATATGAACAGATTAAATTAAAAACTTAAACTCCTTTCACTGCGGTAAAAGCGTGTAGTGTGTAGTTACATGTCCGTGAAGACTGGCCGCCTTGCCGGCCATGCACTCGATCATCATGGCGATGGTCATCCGCGACGGGAAGCCGTGCGGGTTGAACAGGATGTCCGGCACGAGCCCGGACTCCGTGAACGGCAGGTCCTCAGCCGCCCACTTCTGCGAGCAGATACCCTTCTGGCCCGCGCGCGAGGCGAACTTATCGCCCACCATTGGGTTGCGCTACGGAAAGTAAAGCTAATTTAGCCGCTGACACAAAATTAGGGTTTGAAAGTATAACGCACAACAAACGGTTAAACCGATTTAGATTGTTTTTTTTTGCATAAAATTCGACTCTATGTAATTAACTCAAGTAATTTAATAACAAATAATATTAAATCAATAATATCATCCTCATCATCAGCGGCTGGACGCTCGCAGCTGAACATGAACTTCTCCCAGAAATTACAACTATCGGTCCTTCGCTGCTCATGTCCTATTCACCTGCAACCTTCATCAGATCATTGGTGAAAACAGTTATTGTTAAGGGCCTTCCACCGCTGCTTCTGATGATCCTATCATGCTTCTGAGTAACATGTTATCTACTAAGCAATACTTCAATAGCAACTAACAGGATGTTAATAGTAGTAGTATATGAGTGTAGGTTTTTTTTGTGATGATTTTTAAAATGGATACTGCATCACATTATCCTCGTCATTTAGATATAAGAGCGTCATCCAACAGACCTGTATCCGGAGCATGACGCACGCGCGGCGCGGCGCCCGCGACGAGAAGTCGCCGCACAGCCGCACGCTGTCCACGAACACCTCCTCCTTGCCGTGGTACCGGCTCACGGTGAACTGACTCCTCTCGCCGTCGTAATAACTGTACATTGGGTGCATAAACTCTAATGAGTATATGTCCAGCAGTGGACGTTGATTAAATGGTCCATGGTCGATTGCAATCAACGTCCACTGCTGGACATTTCTCGTCAGGGATTCTACAAAACGGTCACAACACAATAGTGATTTCCTGCGATTGTCTTGATGTCGTGTCTCTTAGTGGAGGAACACGGCTGCAGTCTCCAGCGTTATGTTGATAATGAGATGATGTAGTGACAAGGCTGTGATGGTGAAGTGTGCTCACCAACAAAACTCCACAAGTGACGTCGGAATTGAACCAGGTACCTAGTGGTAGATATGCGGACTAAGCGCTACGCAATAGTAGCTTTCTTTTTCATTCCATTTCTCATTTTAAATATTGTTTGGTGGACAACTATTATAAACATACTAACAAAGGCTTCACTTGATTTTAAGTGATACACCTGTCCTTAATATGTCAATAGTTAGCATGTTATACACACCACATTGTGATCGATGCTTTGATAATAACTTTAAAAGTAGTTAATTCAGTATTCACTAGCTACAACGCTCTTTAATCCGGAGCACAGTAATTTCTGCGCACTACAGTTTAACTGCGGAATTACATCTGCGGTGGTCCCTAGGTAGTAAGGTAGTAGACCTTATTTAAAAAAGCTGTTAAATTTATGCAGCTCACCAATAGAATGGGTCTTCGGGCTGAACCCTGGCCCCGACAGCCGGCAGCCCGTCTTCGTCGACGTGCGCCGCGAGCTCCGGCCGCGCGGGGTCACGGCAGAAGTAAGAAGTCGCGTGGTTCAGCTCGATGAAGTCCGACTTGTATACGGAGCCAGCGCAGAAGCCCCGCTCGTATGACGACTTGTTTATTATCATCGCGTCTTCCATGTCGTAACCCTGACGAGGTGAAGAGCAAATTAGGTAAAAAGAAGGAGATATTCCACAGGAGGCTCTAGGCTCTGATCGGCTGATTCTACACATTTCTCCTCCACCACTTTTTCACACAATTCTATTTAACTCTCGATCCCTTCCCTAATCGATATTAGATCAATAGACAATTCCTCTTTCTCCACTTTTAATAAAAATATTTATACAAATTCAAACCGTCAAACCAAACACAGAAAGGACTATATCATGCTGATCGCCAACCTTCATCAGTTGGAGAGGCACTTCAAAAAGAAGAAGTATGAACATATTTTTATAATTTTAGACCGAGGCATACTGATGGAACTGATAGGTCCCTGTTGTCGGTGACCATATAGTCATCACTGTAGCTGTTATGCCTGCAGCCAAACAGTAGTGTGCTAACATTAATGCGTTCCGGTTTGAATGGCGCTGTAGCTAATGAAATTAATAGGGTAACGATAATTAATACCTTAAGTCTTGACGAGCACAAAATGATGTATTGAATATCATCATAATTGTCAACATCTCGTCTCGTCGGGAAGAGAAAATAGTATCTGATAGTGCTCACAGTGTAAGAGATGACGGCAACGATGGCGTTGGTGCCGCAGGGGTAGTCGTCGAGGCCGACGTTGTCGTAGTGCGTGGGCCGGAACAGAGGCGTGGCGGGCGTCTGCAGCCGGTACAGTTTCGTCTCAGCGTTGGTGGTCCACGTGTGTATGGGCGTGCCCATTGTCTGCTTACCCATCTGACACTGGTACATGTTTCTGTCCGAACGAATGTTATCTTAATTAAAATCTTAATTACAATGTGTTATTCTAATTGTTATTGTCGTATGTAACGTTTATCAGGCAAACATACTGTTAGCCTGGTCGTCTAAAAAAATGGAAGTAATACGAGAGTAGAATAAGGTGGGAGACTTTAATAGTTCTTAAAGTAATTTCTCATTAGATTTTTTGTGTCATTACAAATTTATGTTGGACTCACCGGGGTGATTGGTTGCAATCGGGCATCGGGACCAGTTGAGCGAGATTACTCATGAACGCCGACTTCGACAGCTCCAAATGTGTTGTTTTACCTGCAATATATACTAGATAGTATCAATAAATACTACATGGTATATCTGAAATATTTATCAATACGTACTCATAAGTAAGGCTGAACTATACAGATATTAATAATAAAAATGTATGTGTTCTTAGAAGCCATGATAGAATAGTTGGTAAGCCATTTGTATAGTCTATACTTCTCGTATTCTTACGGGTTCCATCCTCATAGGGCTTGGAAGGAAAATATAGTGTTGAAACCGGTGGCTTTTTGATTTTTGGGTGGATAAATTACCTTGCAGTATAAAGTCAGGCCAAACCGTGTCTTAGAAATAGCAACAATATAAGAGCTTGTCCATTAAGTACTACATACATGTCATTATGTGCTGGTGATTGTATTTGGCATGGGGTTTGACGAGTGCAGCACGCTGGTAATTATAACAGAGGCTGGTGCATATGCCCTGGAGACATTCCTAAATTTATTACTATACACCAAGATTATACTCATTAAACATTTGTTTAAATAACCTTTATAGATCTCGGATTGGGTGACAGCGATGTCGAGGTAAAGCTGCTCCATAGTGCCGATCAGTTCCAGCTGACCGTTAGACAGATTGATGACCGGCCTCATCATCCTTGCTTCCGAAGTGAACAGAAACACGCCGGCATATTGTGCACATATCTGTACCAATAAAAAAATATATGAGACTATAACAAAATGGTCATCTTCATCCAAGGAAATTAAACACTACATTGGCTATCCCGGCTGTATCGTTTTGAAGGTTACGACGCCACGGACAGATTTATTATTATTATTAACATCCCCTATGGCCCCACGATGGAGCAAAGGGCGTCCACAGTGACTCTCCATCGCGTTCGATCTTGGGCTTCACCCTTAATTTCATTCCACGTCTTTTCGATCTTCTTCGCCTCATCTGCTACTGTGCGGCGCCATGTTTGCTGGGGCGACCGCGCTTTTGTTTTCCTTTCAGATCTCAATCAACCGCCTGCTTGGGAATATGGTTGGGATCTCTTCATGGAGTACGGTCAATCCACTACCATTTGCGACGCCTGTTTTCTAAATCGGGTGAAGATTCGCGGCAGTGCTCCAAGAGAGCTATGCTTGGTATTTATCTAAGGCACAAAAACCCGGAAGGAAGAAATTGGACGGAAAACTAAAGTTGTCGACGTAGCTCTCAAAATCTGCAAGCTGAATTGGCAGCAGGCCAGCAACGTCTGTCATGTCAAATTCATCACTGTCAGTGATGGCCGATGGGGAAGGAAAGTCTTGGAGTGGAGGCAGCGTACAAGTCGCAGAAGTGTAGGACGCCCTCCCTCCAGGTGGACTGTCGACATCATTAAGGTGGTCGGGAATGAGTAGATGCAGGAAGCTGAGGATCGCATTTAGTGGAAGTCATTGGGGAAGAGCTATATCCAGTCGATACACAAAAAATGATGAAGATGATTCTACATCATTGACATATTATTGAACTATATTAGATGTTAATAATATATCAATCTATTAGCTGTAGATAATGATGACATTATTCGACTTACTTGTTTCTTTGGTATGACAACGATTTCTGTTGTTATAGGCATCTCCTCTCCCTTGATCTTCAAGGTGCGGAGGTACGCGGCGGATTTCTCGATGGTGTCCTCGGCGAAGTATCCTACTAGCCGCCCGTCCACAAACACTGGGTATTTGTAAACGTCGTGCGATAGCGGCGTGTGGAACACCGAACTGATCGGCTCCATACCTGGAGAGGTGAAAGATAAATGAGTACTAAGCACATACCGATACGAAAGACTATAATTAAAGTACCAGAATACTCCGACTCTTATGTGGTGTTAGACAAGAAGTTCCAAAAAGTCTTACCCAAAACTAAAGCTCCCGTGTGTCTCCTGTATGGAATCGAGGACCCATATGTTAAAAAGTTTTTATTTTAATGCTCATTATATAAAAAATAGAAATATATTACTTTCCCGTATTAAATATTCGTCTTATAAGAGTTTGATATCAAAGAAATATAAATAAAAGAAAAACTTAAGTTGTGGTAGAATGAGAGCAGAGAGAGAGAGAAAGAGAGAGTGAGCCAAATAAAGAGAACTCACAACACTTTTTCAGTATGTAACTATGTGGAACCTTCCTCTAGCCGCATTTTTGCCGTAGCAGCACAGGATGATAAGGAGGTTTTTTGATTTTTTTTTAAATGGAATCTTAATCGCAATAAAAGAAACCAGAGTCCTTTTATATAACCCCGGTACTCTCTTCGATATGAATATAAATTATTCCTTCGTCGTTGGGTGGATGCGAGAAGCTGAGCTCGCATTTGGTGGAAGACATTGGGGAAAAGCTATATCTAGCAGTGGATAAACAAAGGCTGATAATGATGATAGCATCAGTGCTTCCGTCCAGATATGAGACGAGAGTATTAAGAGAAGAGTATATAAGCTTATTCTAGACTAGTGCGCTTTACTACCTAGACTAAATCTTTGCTTGTAATCGTATGGGATTGTTGTCTTTACACTTTATTATAGATTATATTCTGTATTAAATAAAAACAAAGAAAACTCACCGCATTTCTCTAGTACGAAAGGCAAAGAAGCTAGAAGTTTTTCATCGGGATGCTGTGTAACCTGAATAAGCAATCAAACACACACTTGTTATTCATTCTACATGAGAGAAGAGACAAGCGAGACGTTCAGCTGATGGTAAGTGATACACTCGACTATAAGAACGTAGCGCTGGTTATGATGGTATTCATAGCACCACATTGCGCTCATCGCCTTGACACATAAGATGTTGAATCTCGTTACTCCAGTAATTACACTAGCTACAGCACCCTTCAAACCGCAGCACAGTAATATTTGCACAGGACTGTTTTGCGGCAGTAATAGGCGCTGCGGTGGTACCCAGAAAATCTCTGTCAATGGAGACCTACCACCAGTATATAAACTATACCAAATTATGTTCCTCGCTTTGAGACACTAGATGTTAAGTGTTAATATCTAGGTATTATCATGATATTACTATACCTGGTGAGCTATAGCACCTTTTATATCGGAATACATAAATATTTGGATACTAAAATTGGACTGCAGGAACAGGTATCGCCGTCGTATCTCTCTAGTTGGTTTCCAGCAACAGTTTTATGCATAAAAATCTCAAAAAACCACAAAATAAAAAAAAATCATTATCACCTGCGCGGAAACCGTGAGATGGTTCAGAAGGCCACAGGGCGCTCCATCGGGTGTATGTACGGGGCACACGAACCCCCACGCATCTGGCAGTAACTGACGCGCCTCTGTAGTCCTCATCTCCATGAAGAAGGAACCTCGGTGGATAGCCCTAAGGAAGCAAGATCATGTAATGCTGACCATCTATAACCAATTGGTGCTAGTTAGGATGATGGATACACTGCATCACGTTCTGATCGTCGCATTGACACAATACATTGAGTCTCGTTACTTCAGTAATTTCATCAGCTACAGCTTCCTTCCAAGAGTACAGTATTGTTCTGCCTAGACGTTGTCTGATACCAATATCCCACCACAGCCACTACTTACTTAAAGTGGGACATGTAACGCATCCGGTTGATGTTCTCGGCGACTATAGTCAGACCCTTGTACTGCGCGAGATTGACATTATTAGAGGGCGCGTTTCCGGTCGCAAGGAATGTCTCCATCCTCTGCTCCAATGTGCCCGACATTCGAAGCAAACTCTGCAACTCTTTCTGTAAATAAACACAGATAATGAACTGCCTGTGATTAACCAATGGTTAAGGATATACAGTTGCGGTTTATTGTCTAAGCAGAACAGCAACAGTTCCGGTTGTCTGTATCCGGAGTAATCTGTACGAGTGTGCTCCTCCACATAACAAGAGACCCATGTACAGCAGTAGACGTCCATCGGTTGATGTGCTTCTCCATGTCCCAATTGACATTTAAAACAATATGAAATTACGATTACCTACTAACACATTGTAGATAAAAATATTTACTGGAAGTGGATTTCTGATGCCAGAAGTTGTTCAAGTTCATTCCTGCAGTAATCAGTACTCTGGTTTAAACTACTTTCATGTTACAAGTCTTGAAGTTAAACATGGTGAAATTTATAAGTTTCAGAGCCACCTGCTAGCGATTAGAAATGAATATGAAGCAAGTAAGAAAACATACAGTGGTCATAACAAACTTCTTGGTAGTTTTAAATTTCTTCAATATGTTGGCTTTTGTAATGAATAGGATCGTCTGTAGTCTTTCCTTTAAAACTTGAAGGTATAAATGACCACCCATTTGGAGCTCTTGGACCATTACCGCGTCGGCGCCTTCGACCTAAACGAATAAATAAATCCATATCAGGATGCTGGTCAGCCAGGCTCAATAAACCCTACCATAAAACAAACTTTAAAACAAGTGGCGCCTCCACGTTACAAAGCAAGCATTTCATTACTATACCATGAAGTATTACATTTAGAGATTTTCTGCTGACAGCCTTTCATCATCATTGCTAGCCAAAACACTTCTAATATTATATAGACAGAAATAGTTATGATGAACGCTCAGATGGACTTTATTTATTGAATGTTGCTTGTTTTGATGAAGCAAAGAAATGAGTAAACATGTCCTGATGGCAGTAGTGATACCAAAAGAATATGACACTGGTTAGAGCATCTTGTACAATCCCACATTGTACTCATCACCTTGAGACATAAGACGTTAAGTCTTATTAAGTCAGTCATTTCACTAGTTACAACTCCCTTCAAATCGGAAACGGAATATGGCGGCAGAAATAGGAGCAGGAGATCTAGATGGTCTCAAGCAATGGAGACCTACCACCAATAAAGTTATATGTATAATACATAAGATTGTGTTCTCACCTTGCATTTATTTTGCACAACATCATACAACTTCTGCGCCATGTACACCAATGCATGGAACTTATCCTTATAATCCTTCAAGTGTATCATCACGCATTTTTTCAAAAGGAAGTCAGCGGCTTCAAGGTTTGAAGCCCATGGTGCAAGTTCAGTTAACTTTGGCCGGAACATTCTGCCAAGGTAGGTCCTGCATTCTTCTGAATTGTGGAGACCTTCTTCATGTAACTCCCGAATCATGTTTTGTATGCAGCTGAAATACTATATTTTTGTGAAATTGCTAATGAGACTTCATATACTACATATTAAATTCTTTTGACGTTAAGTCACTGTTATTTTATTTATTTATGCAAATAGAAATTACAATGAATATATAACATACATATAAATAAGTGCAAACATACTATGTGAATGTTGACATTTGAAACATTATCATGCTGTTATATATAGCAATGAATTTATTTTATGAGAATCATAGCTGATGTGGAGTGTTCGAGGAATATTCACTATCAATTACAATCCAAATTGGAACCACCTTTTCACAATGCACATGTTTAACCAGTGAACAGCTCTGGTAACATAGCTATAATCGCACAGTGTGTTAGGTGATTGTAAATGTTATGAATCACTAAGCTTCAGATTCTGGTGAAAGTTAATATAGCGAGGAAACCACATGTTCAGAGAACTAAAGCCTCCTGAGACATAAATAAATATTTCAATACAACCAGCATACAATGGTGCAGTATAAGTATAGAAATATTCTATCACATTAGCAGGTTTCTATATTATATTAGCACTAAAGATACTAACTTTACGTAATATAAATCATTCTTCTTTCCATGCAACAACAGTCTGTATATGCAGTGATCAGGTAAGTCAACTAGACACTTCATGATCAACACCACCGGCGCATAATACATCATCTTGCGATGAGAGAACATGAGCTTACATGTGCCATTTTGTAGAAAATGTAACACATTATTCTGAAATAAAACGATTTGATTTATTTATCTTTCATTATTTTATAATATTCGCTAATTGTTGTTTTTAATTTTTTTTAAAAGTTTTTTGTATAATTATAATATTTTCCATTATAGCTTAATACAATCTTTAATGTAATAGGAAAGTGTACTCACTGTACTAGTCTGATCCGCTGTTACACACCTCACTAGGACACCATAGTCGGAGAATAAGTTACCCCTCATCCTCCAACCGGAACGTTTGATAGCCACTGGGTAGTTACGTCTAGTAACTAGCAACATACGAGCTAACCTCTCGTGTCCCTGTTATTATTAAAATAAATAATGAGTCAGTCAAAGAGCAATAGACAGCGCTATGGTTTGAGTACCTTTGCATGACTGAGTTAGAAATGAGGAGTAGAAGAATTATGATCATTATCTAAATATTGCCAGAATTAAGTGGTAATAGTGAGGGCATTATCTTGATTGACTGTCAGTTGTTACAGCAGTAAAATTATGTAGTAATGGCCAAGTGACGGCTAAAGATTTGGTGAAGGTCACAGGGAACTGCTGTATGTTGGCAGCTTAGTAAGCAACAGGCACTGCAGTAGTACAAATCTTGCCAGTGACCATCTACATTTGTACTACCTCAGTGAACCTACCTCCTGCCAGCAAAAAATAGAAGTATGAGATCTAAAAATAATACTTAACACAGATTCATAATGTACTACTGATTATAATCCTTTTATACAAACACCCTTATAGTCTGGTTCCTTGCAACAATAAAATTGTTAATATATGCTTGAGATGTAATATAATCTGGATAGTGAAGAGTGTGTGTGTGCCTTTGAAATAATCAAGGTACCAAGAGTACTTCAGGCAAAAGAGATATAGCTCAAAAGGTATTAAAGTATAAAAACTTAATGTTTACCTTTATAACAAAGTATCCACCCCATTCATCAGCATGCTCATTGTGTTGAACAAGTTCTTCTGGTGACAGATCTGCCAGATGACAAATCTTTGACTGAAATAAAGTATTTCTTATTGTTTTTAATAGCTTCACTCTTTTTTGATTTTTGTTAACATTTGTTATTAAAAACTATTATTTTAGGATTAAAATAATAAAACATAAGCTAGTTTAAGAAAAATTAAAAATCAGTATACCTTTAACATGACCGGCAAGTTTCCTAAAGATCTATCAATGGTCATACTTTTATTGTCAATGGAAAATGTCATTCGGATTTTAAATTCTCCCTTGTATGTTGCTGCTCTCTGTCTACATTCTGTTGGAAGAACCCTTTGTGTTTTCACTCCCACAACTTCCATAGGAACACTGGGCCTAGCAAATGCAGCCTCATCAATTGTTATTTTTACTTTTTCTCCACTTGGTAACTCAAACTCAGCTGGTATTAGATCAGCGAGTGCTAATTTTAATCCATCTTGCAACATGTAGTTAAAGGAATCTACATGTGGTGCTCCAAGACATTGCAGATACTAAAAAGTTGTTTTTTCAATCTTAAGTACATATAATAAAATATATTTTATTATGTGTTATTTGCATAAAAGATGTATTTAATTCTACAGCCACATATGGCAAAATTTGACTGGCTACAAATATTTTCAGGTTACCAATTTTGTTGTCACTTAAGCCAATTTTAAATATTATTTAAATTGTCATATTACTTTAAAGTAGATGAAAAAAATGGTATACCAAAAAAAACAATCAAATTATGATTATGTATTTCTGAAGTATCACAGGTTCTTAACGATGAAACTTTTAATCAATTTTTTGTTTATTTTATGTAATTTGTTCTAATTAACCAAAAATAGCTTCAGCAAAAACAGTTTTTATTCTCGTGCTGATTTTATGGCTATACTTGTTATCATAATACGTAAAAATTAAAGATGCACATATTATAAAAATACTTACAGGATTGGCTATTTTTGGTGGTTGGCGATAGTCAGGATGGCTCGTATAGGATAAAGATGGTTTTTGTAATACTTTCTTTTGATTCATGTTTACAGCATAAATTCAGCATAAATTAGTAATTACGATCAGTAACCTACACTTAAACGCACGTGCATTGTTTACCCTTATTGATGATTATGTCACTGTCAATATGACAATGGGGTCCACCACAGAGTTAATAAATAGTACAGATATCAAGTGTACATTGGTATAACTCTTTTAGAGTAACTTCGCCAACGATGAATAGAAAATGTATTAAAATATTAAGTTGCTTTTGTTAATTAAATTTTATTCTCCTAATGCTAGAAATGTTTCAAGTGTCGGGAGACCCCGAGGTGCAAATGCGATAACGCCGCAGAAGAAACAGTTCCTCATTTGCTGAAGCAGTGTTCTGTACATACATTTTCCGTACGTACCCGTGTAGTATAAAGTAATATATATATACATGGTAGCTCGCTGGCCTAATGGTTAGAGCGTGCGACCTTTATTCCTAAGGTCGTGGGTTCGAATCTCGGCATGTACCAATGACTTTTAATATTCAAGTTATGCACATTTGCGAACTTTAGTTACAACAGTGAAGGAAAACTACGTGAGGAAACCTGCACATGAATTAGAATTTATTCTAAGGTGTGTGAGAAGTCATCAACCCGCATTGGGCCAGCGTGGTGACTATGACCCAATCGCCGTCATATTGAGAGTAGGCCTGTGCCCCAGCAATGAGAACATAAAGTGGCTGTAAAAGAAAATAAATGCATAGAAATAATGTTGAGAAAATGTAAATAGCCTAAATTAGTAATAAATATAGGATATGAATATATTGTAAATAATAAGATAAAGTAAAGCCCTAAGTAATAATATCAAAGAAAATTGGAATTAAATCAAGTACTACTTCACTGTTGTCGGTAACATTTTTCTCACTACACAGGTACAATTTTTTGCGTAGGTACCTATCGACAACATTATATTTATTACTGGCATTACCTTCCACTTCGTTCAACATTGTAACTACAGATGGCACTTTTGATATTGAATTTAGTTTATGTAATTAAACCATTTTGTTTACATCATGATAAGTGGCGTAAAGCCAACGAAAATTATGCAATACTTATAGCATAATTTTTTTAAAAGAAAACTTATTAGCTAAATAGACAGATAAAAAAAAATGTTGTTTTTTTGTTGTTTGTCCTTTTCTGATTTGTTATAAATAAGTCAAAAGAGAAAAGTTTTTTTCATCATCTACACCGGTTTTCATGTCAAGGTTTTCCACTATAATTACCCGGTGTTTTATGTGTATTTTTTCTAGAAGTTTTTATTTTGTACAAGGATTTTTTTCTCTTGTTAAAAATGCATTCATGAACGTGTATTAGAAACGCATTTACATTATTATTTAATGTACTATTAATTCTAATGTATCTTGTTAGCGTTAAGAGTTCAAAACCATTAAAATTAGCCGAGAGATACTTTTATCAGATTGCCTTATGGTGCAATTTCGACAGATATTATTTAATTTTAATAAGTTCCATTGGTAATAGGTCTAACAAAACCCAAAGGTTAATTGGACACGGTTTATTCAAACCTATTAGCTATCACTAACGTATTTTAAATTTGCCGCCATAACAATGTTCCTGTGGTGCAACCTTCTTCGAAAGCAATTCATTATCTCAAAACAATTAACAATTTAAATCATCAATTGAACCTTACAATCCATCTTATTGGCCTTTGCATTGTTACATGTTAGGAAAAAGTTCTCACGTTGATAATTATATAAGTTGCAAAGGTATAAGGAAAAAAAATAAGTTATTAACAGGAAACACTGTTTATTTTATTTTTTGAATAAATAAACTTTAAAAGTGGAAGTTCTTTTAGGAAAAATGTCATGGACGACTAGAATGTTAAAATTCCGAAGACGTACCCGAATGGTAATTACCCGTACAATGAATGAAATTTTACTATTTTAAATGGAATTTAGTACATTCGTATGTTGCAAGCTGTCTATAATTACCCTTATTGGTTAATTATATCAATATACTGGAGTTTATAAAATAGTTTATTAAGAATATATTTTTTTATAAGTAAATTTTATTTGAAGCTCGCTGGCCTAATGGTTAAGGCGAGTCGCCTTTACTCCGAAGGTCGCGGGTGAGAATCTCAGCATGTATCGATGACTTTAATGTTTAAGTTATGTACATTTGTGAACTTTAGCAACAACAGCGAAATACAAACGGTGAAGGAAAACATTGCGAGGAAACCTGCACATGAATTAGAATTTATTCTACGGTGTGTGTGAAGTCACCAATACGCGTTGGGCCCGCGCGGTGACTATGGCCCATCGTCCTCATACTGAGGGTAGGCCTGCGCGGCCAGGCTGGCCTGCCCAGTGGGGACCTAAAACTGGCTCTAAAAAAATTAATAAGACTATTTATCCTCCTATATAAAAAGACTTATACATTATTCATATGTTATATAAAAAAGATTTTAGTCTCACATAGCGTGGACACGCCGTTTGTATTAAAAATATATGGTGGGTTTTTAATCACAAGTAGACTTGTTGATAAGGGATAGAAAATTTTAAAATGATACTTTGGTTTTAGAAGAAGTTAGAGATATGCGAGATTTTCGCCCTTTAAAATGTGTGCATTGGGGGATCCGATATCTCTTATGCTACGTAGATACTAATTCTATTAACAAAGCTGGTGACGTCTACGAGTGTATTGAAATACGCAATGAAGGTCATCACATTACTGCGACAAAAAAATCCACCATTAAAGGAATAATATAAGATGTGTTTTATTACTCTTGTAATTAAGATGCTTTTAACGCAACGCTTGTATTATTCATAACACAATATTTGTTCAGGTTATTATAATGTTTACAATACTGTCTAGCAGATTTTTACTTGGCGCGATTCTAAATAGTTTCGTACGTTTAATATAAACCGAGTTAACCGGCTGTAGGCTATTTTTAGTTGTCCATAATACCTTGAATTTCGCATAAGTGGCTGTTGTAAATTGGGAAATACATCGAATACTTTCCGGATCGAAATTATCCTCGTGTGCAGAACTATAATAGTTTATATGAACTGTGTGTAATCAACGTCATCAATAAAGATTGAGAAACATCAAATTACTTATATCTTCATAATTATTATAGAACTCCGACAGACAGTTATTGCTTAGCGTCAATGAGCTTTCGATAAAAAAAAATATTTTTGTTACCATCAGCTGCTGGTGGTAGATCTGTTTCCGGAGACTGCCTAAGTATCCACCTCACCTTATTGCAACCGACAAACAGTACTATGTACCGGTTTAAAGGACATTGTAAGTATCTATCACTTACCATCAGGTGAATGTCCCACTGTTCTCGTCGTTGGAATAAAAAAAATCTTCGGTCCACCTTCCAGAAGACATGCCACCTCGGTATGGACCTGTATACTGCAGCATTTCAGTCTTTATAACACCATCACTCATTATTTCGTTAAGTAATGTGCCTAGCCCCTTGCGCCTTAAGGAGTACCTTTAGTTTTCTTCATGATTATATGAGACCTTACCACTCTGATCTTTTTGTTTAGTCCAGCCCTTAGCCTTACCAGATAGACGAGATATAATAAAACAATAAATAGTTTTTTTTCACCGCAAAGTTTACCTTGAGTACCTGCTTTCCTTGTTTTATCGCAATTTCTATCATGCAACATTTACATTACTATGCAAAGTGTAAAAATAATGATTTTTTTTGTATACGTTAATATTACAAATTTAATAAATTATAACCCGTTAATGGTACTAAAGTCATTACGGAACCCGACTTGTTTAAGAGGCTAGATGTCGTCAAACCTATCTGCGAGACGATTCGTAATGGCTCTCGAGAACATCTTGTAAACATGACTCAGCAGCAAGATGAGTTTGTAGTTCTTAAGTGTTATCACCTTTTTTTGATAAAAACAACCACCACACTCCTGCGCCATGCTTCGGGCATCGTGTCCTCGTGAATGACGGTATTGAACAATCGCTGAGATTTTCAGTACCGGTGTCCCATCTGCTTTAAGTAGTTCTGCCGTGATTCCGTCATACCCAGGTGTGTTGTGTTAGATTCAAACAACACAGGACTGTCCTTTGTAAAACACATTACAGACCTATGTCCATCAGTGGACTTTCATCGGGTCAAATGATGATGATGAAGCCGTTTATTTAACTATTTATTACCTCGATATTTCCAAAGTTTTGAAGCATCTACGCTCATGAATAGGACTTTGAGTGATTGATGTTCTGATATCATACTTATGGCACACTAAAGTAACTGTGATTTAAAACAATAAAACCTTCTTTTTTTCCATGGAAATTTTTTACGTGGGAAATCCTGCATGGATACTTTCACGTTGGTAAAACCCCACGGTTTCCTCGCTGCGCCTTTGGACGTCATTGTAGGAATGCTTTCGCACACTACCGCAATTCCGGTAACTATAACATGGGGTTTCTTATGGAAACCCAAGACACAGTGGTCCTCTGTAGAAAATACATGCGCTTCTTGAGGCTTAGATTACTGGGTAGCAGATTTTTCCGTATCCGTCGCTTCAGCCTTTCTTAAGGGGCTTGAAGGAGAGCATGATCCCTTCTCCTCGGACGCCTGTGTCTCTGGCTACGGATAGCGAGGTTAGAGACATTATCTTTCATCCTGTCCGCAGCCTCCTTCAAACACAATAAAACCTGTATAATATTAAACTTTGTCAAGTTTATACCTATAGTTTTTTTTCTACTATTGACTTATGTAATAATCTAGTGAAATTTATTCGAAAATATGCGAAAACGTGATGTTATCAAGCCTCCATATAAACAAGTTACAGATATTTCCAAAACAACAGATAACCTTTTCTATATCGTCACTAGACCCGGATGATACATTATTTTTTCATTTTTAATCTGTGAATGACCTGTCAATCGTTAAGATATATTTTTTTTCATTATTATGAACTTATCATATTTATTATGATAGATTACTGACGCCAGACCCCCACAAATTATGTCCTTCTAGAGAAAGAAGCTTAGTAGCTGTACACTGGTCCATAATGGAGGAGCAATGAGTAAGGAGAAGGGAGCAGGGATCATCAAGTAGCAGCTTTGAAAGCTTCTGATAAAGTCGACATAAAATTCTGTACAACATAACAGCACAACTCACGGGACCCTTTTTTTTTTTTTTTTTTGATATCGGTGGTGGAAATGCTGTTACCGCATACCCAGCGTCCTTTTCAGGGGGGGGACGCCGGGTTATGTGGGGCTCGGGGCCACTGAGATGTTGTGGGTGACCCCCATACCCACTAAAACCATCACCGCTTGTCCCGCCATACGAATACTGGAGACGCCCGGGTTTCAGTCAAGCAACTCTCCGGGCGCACAACTCACGGGACCCAAGCCAACCTCACCAGCTCGTGGTGCACTCTGCTAATCAACAAACGAGGCTCTGGCTCCCACCAACTCGCATTGGGCTAGCGTAGTGGGAAATAGCCCAAATCTCTTCTACGAACTTCTATAAACAACGACTCCTAGTGTCCAGCGGTACCGGAAAGCCATGCTAACTATAGACCGAACGATGTGGAGATCTTTATCAGAGGCTTATGTCCGACGTCTATTAGCTGATGATGATCAGGCACATAGTGACAGTGGTCGGAGACCGTCTAGGCGGATACAACCGCAGAGCCTATTGCAGCCGACAAACAGCACATGTAAGTATTGCCGTGTTCCGGTTTGAAAGCATCTAGTGTAATTACTGGGTTAACGAGACTTAAAACATGTCTCTTGGTGATGATGGTGCAGTGTCTTAACTAGCGCCACATTGTTATGGTCAGGCGTATCATTTACTATCAGGTTAACAACACTGCTTCATTGACTAAAGAAAAATTGTATCAGGTTTAAGAAACTGATGAATAGTTTTTTTTTTATATATATTATGTTGTATTCCTTTATATTTATATTACATATTATATATAAAATGTACGAGACTGTGGTAAAAAAAAAACTTATGCAACGACCATAATCATAACATAATTATTAAGTACTACATACATTTTGATACTTTATGTCTTTCCCATAAATGAAGATAAATCTGAATGTTATTTGCAGGTCATTGAACAATAGGTTACAAGACGTCTTAGCAGCATGATGCTGTGTAAACATCCTAATTAGCATGTAATTGTTATGAGCGGGAGTTTCACTTATCACCGAATGAACAGACTTTAGCAGAATATCAGAAAAAAAATTAGTACTTGATTCGACTGAACCATCTTTAGTTGAGGTTACGAAATGGATACGCGATGTTAAAGTCGTTTGCGGTGAGAATCAAACCGCCGACCTTGGGTGTGTATAGTTCAGTAGTTAACATAACTTGTTGAGGATTCGATTCCTTGATTTTTTTTTTTTTTTTGATAACAAAACTTGTCGAGGACATTCACCTGATCATAATTGACATTTTAAGTCAACGATAGATATGTGACTTATTTAATAGTAAAGTTAATGACAGTAGTAAATTTGTGTTTTTCTTTACACATTGAATGTTGTTTTTTTTTTTAATCCATTTGTGGATGAGACGAATTGGACGTACACCTGATGGTAAGTGATACACAACGTTATACAATTAGGATGATATATACAGCACCACATTGCGCTCTTCGCCTGATACTTATGTTATCTCGTTATTGCAGTATTTTCATTAGCTACAGCGCCCTTCATACCGGCACACAGTAATGTTTGCACAGTACTATTAGTCAGCTGCATTAGGCGATGCGGTTATACCCATCTAGACGGCATCCGGTATCGAATACCACCAGGTAAACGTTCCGTGGCGACAAGCGGAATGTGGTCTTTATTACTATAGGCAGTAATATTACTTTTATCTAAGTTATTGTCTTATAAAAAGAGGAATATTTTTTTTAAGTGAAATCTTTATGGTCTTTGTATTAGACTAAATGTTATCTTTTAGTTCATATATCAATAAATGGTGCTTATCATCAGATAGTAAAAAAAAAAATTTTTTTTTACTATCTGAAGGTTGCTAAAATATCGATAAATCGTTTGAAAAGAGATTTACAATATATATTATATCAGAAACAATAAATCTGTGATAAATAAATAATAATATATGACTGTGTTGTACGGCCCGACCGACGAGATGGTCCGGTGACATCTTCACAGCGGTCGGATGTGGGTGGATGGGAGAAGCTGAAGAGAGCTGGAGAAGAGAGAGAGAGAGCTTTGTTATCCAGCAGTGGATAAACAAAGGCTGATAACGATGACGATGATGACTGTGTTAAAGATCATAAATGTACAAGTGGTTTAGGCTTTATACGTTATCTATTCGTGGTCTCTGTTACCAAAGACCGTCTAGGTAGGTATCACCGCAGCCCCTATTGCAGAAGACAAACTGTAGTGTGCAAACATTTCTGTGATCCGGTTTGAAGGACTAATAGCTATTACTTGTGGTAGGTCTCTGTTGCCGGACACCGTCTATGTAGGTAACACCGCAATCCCTATTGCAGACGACAAACTGTAGTGTTTAAAAATTAGAGTGATCCGATTTCAACGGCGCTGTAGCTAATGAATTACTGGGTTAACGACATTTAAGAACCTATGTCCCAATGTGCAGTTTATAACATCCTAACTATTGTTACAGGCGGCCGGATCGCTTACCATCATCATCATCGCTTCGACAAATTAAAAAAAAAGAAGCTCCTCCCACAATTGAAACGTTGCTTTGGTCGAAACGTTATCGTTCCGCTTTTAAGTATCCGTTACGTATATCGAAGCGGGAGATTAGCGTAACAACGAGTGTATTTGTTTTTCTCACCACGCCCACGGATGGTACGTGGGGACGTAGGTAAGCAGAAATTATTTGGCCAGTGTTCCGGAACCCGGCGTCCCCGGCGCGCGACTGCGGCACTCGGCACAGCGCCCCCGCGACCGCACGACCGCCCGACCGCGCGACCGCACGACCGCACGACCGCACGACCGCGCCACCACCGGCCGCCCAGTTACATAATAAAAAAAGAAAAAAAGATATCTTTATCAGTTGCCGATATATTTTTAATGTCAGTGATCAGTGGCCAGTGTTCAAATATTTAAATAAATATTTATTTTTCATAATTCAAAATTATACTCTTTGTGGTAAGTATTTTTATTCATTACCCGCCATTTTCGATAAATTAATTTTTTTTAAATTTCTATCTACAGTTCATTAACAAAAGTAAATAATCACGTGCCTGATTAGAGATAATTTTTAATCAAATTCATTTTATACTATCTATGGCGATGATAATATTTTTTTTTATCTAATAATTTCAACTTGATGGATTTCTAGTTACTTAACTTTGTTCTTTCTATAGATTTTTAGATGATAACATCTGGTAAATTACAAAGAGAAAATTTTAAATAGAAATGCGTAACTATGTTTTAAAGTTTTGGATTTTATAAGTAATTTCACATATTTTTAACATTTTACTGGACAACTCAGGAATTTTATGTCAAGGAAATATAACCGAGGGTTGTATATAATTGATCATACTTATTTGTATAATCTAACTTTTAAAACCATTTATAACTTTTAAAACCAATAAATTTTAAAACCATTTATAACTGAAACAGGATAACACTGAAATACAGAACGTTTAAAAGTACCGTCAGTTTTAATTATTTAATTAGAAGCTTTATTAGAATTTTGGTCAAATTGCAACAACCCGCTCGTAATATTCAATAAGTTGTAACTTATGTAATAATGTTGTACATACGTTGTACGCATTTTCTGTTATGCTTTTTCTCCCATGTTACTTTTACTTATTTTATCTATAACGTGCTAACACTTAGTCTCAATTTCGCGTAGTGTTAAGTGACAATGACAAACTTGCTAGCGCAAAATACTCCAACACTTAAATGTGGACAGGGATGTCGTTTTGGCAAATTTTTCATATGAGGGTGGTTGTTAATTAGTTAGGTTTCTAACAACCCTACGACCAACAAAACTGTACCTGTCTCCCAAAACACAATCAAACTAGATACATCCGAGTTACCACTGGTGCACTGCTACACGGAGGCAGTTAGAAGCACTCAATAATCTTTAATTACTGTTAAGGTTTGTAAAAATAACTTTAGTTAAGGTTTATTTTCAACAACTGAAATGTATTAATCTTCTAATGTCCGCTGTTGAATGGTTAAACGGCCTCGACGTCCACACAGACTTGCCGTATAATTTCGTCTTTTATCTAAACAATTTCACGTCCTTCATATTATGTAAATCGTTGACCTCTAGATATACATAAAAGAAATTACATGCTAACGATAAATATATGAGTAAAAATAGGTTTTTTTGGGAAAATGAAAAATTAAACGCGTTTCACAACAAATTGAATACTTGAATTATAATTAATTGATAACTTTTTTATAATAAGCCTTATGTTATTTTGACCTTTTGCACTGTTGTCAATCTACTTTGTTTTGTTTTTAAATATGCGAAGGTCAACACGGATAGTTAACGATATTAATTTGATAAAACAAAAGCAGATACTGCAAAATTATAACAAAAAGCAATGTCAATACTTACATTGCTAAAACATGCTAAAGTTAATATTTCGTTAATTTTTAAAGTGACCAATTTATTAAGACACCTTGAGGTGAATTGTGTAGAGAAACGCTTTCAAATAACTCAAAGAACTTAATTCAGTTCAAGTCCTATGTATTCATCTGATAATAAGTGTTGTTATATATTTAAAAAAAACTAACTGATTCATCTCAACCATAACTTCATTCATCTATTATTTTATTGAATCTATACTTACCTTAAACATATAAATCTCAGATTTATTTCCGGAGCCACATTTTCTTTAGTTTGGTCGGTGGTAAAGTTTTTACTGACCCTCTCGTCTTGCTATCTCCAACAACCTCACATTTTAAATCTGTTGTTTTAAACAGTATTGTTATATTCTAGTTGTAATCATATGATAGGCTGTACACAATAATTATAAGCACATATTAAGCACGACTTTTTAGACGTGCTTCAAGTATGAAAATCTTAAAAATAACGCCCTTTCTTAAATAGCAGAGAAAAGAGGTATATTCTAATACATTTGAGAACACTTTATGTTAGCCGTCCAAGTCGGGTTCGCATATCGTACAACTAGGTTCTCGAAACTAAATACCGACATGGTTTACGTTATTTTAGTCACTATTTAGAACAGAAAGGGGTCAGCTTGCTAGTTCATAATAACGTGAAGTTAGCTGCAAATAGTGTTTACATGTACCAAACGTCTATCATAGTTATCCAAGCCGCAACCGCATATAGTCAATAACGTCAGCACATTTTGTGTTCAGTTATGACCTTTAATAAAATTAATTGTATAAATTATAATATTGAACCTCAACTCCTTGGTAATCCGTATAATAGTAAAGCATATTAATATATCACGAAGCAAGCGTCCTTTGTACTTAAACTAATAAAATAACTCGTACGGAAATTCTACATTCCTTATTAAGAATACGTTGAACTTTATAGTGTTAAGTAAACTGTTGTTTGTCTGTCGTTTATTATGGAGTATGTAACTATGCTTAGTGTTGCTGGAAGCAGGTTTCTATTGGGTATATCTATCGCAACACAGTAAAGTTTCCACACTACATTTAGGCAATAAAATAGGACCAGCTACATATGAATATGCACAGCGTACATTCGCAGTTTTGCGACGTTAAATGAATAATTTGTTTTTTTTTTTTTATTTCAATTGGTTAGTGCTTGATCACGATACCACCTGGTGTTAAGTGATGATGTGGTCTGTTGTTGTTAAGCGCCTGAACAGCTTATTCACTATTTTCTAGACGACACCCACGTAATATTTGGACGGTAACGCGCCGGCAAGATGTTTCATTCCTTTGCTGTTCTTATTAAATAGGATGAGGATAAACCTCTTTTTTTCATGGTTTTTAAGTAGTAACTAAAAAAAGGACATGTTATGCTAATGACCATATCACCATGATTACTCTAATTAGTATAAAGAGTATTCTTAAGGAATTTACGTTTTTCATTTCCATTCTCATTCTTATTACATTTTAACATTCACGATCGCTGATAGCAGACGTCTAAATATCTATTCTTGGTGAACTAAAAATAAATGAAACTATAGAGAAGGTTTGTCATCAAGGATAAATAAAAAGCAACGTTTGTATGAATTATTAAGTACGGTGAAACAAACCAATGGGCTAAGCGCAGCGAGTATGAACACCGATAAGTTCGAACATCCCACGTACTCGAGACGATCATCTCCACTCAGCCTCATTTAACAGTAACGAGGTCTTCCGGTGTACTCGCACAAACAATCACACAATGCATGTATCCTTAAATATAATATATATTCTCCCTATGACTCCACTTGATTTATGTTTATAAGCTTGATGGCTTCTAGGTACAGGTTCGTCGAGCGGAAGCTTCTGCGAAATGAATCCGGATCAATGATTTCTTAACTATTATACAATACCCTCTCTATTCTCTGATGATATTGAGAGCTTTGTAGTCATTTTCACTCTTACAGCTCATCTGATACTGGGCTCATGGACCCGGATTCAAGGCCCGTTGGTCCACAGCCTCCTATCGTAGAAGAGAAGTATATAGATGTACTAACTGTTCCTCACTCGCTGGTCTTTACACCCCTGCAACTTCTTTCGGGGGAAGAATTTTGTAAAATTCATTCTTAGCTGACCTCTAAACGGCAAAGGCATTATCTATACCAAGTTTTGAGTGTTTACGTGTAATAGTTTCAAAGATGTAGTAATATTACATTGTTCTTGTAAAACTATTAATAACTTAAACGATTTTACTGGTGGCATGTCTCTGTTGCTGGAGATTGTCTAGGTAGGTACCAAAGCAGCGCCTATAGCAGCGGACAGACAATACTGTGATCCGGTTTGGAGGGCGCTGTAGCTAGTGTAATTACTGAGGTAACGAGGCTCAACATCTTATGTCTCGAGCGCAATGTAGTACTGTGTATATCATCGTAACAAACGCCACGTTGTTATGAGCTGGCCTTACCATCTGGTGAATGTCCAGCTTTGCTTAACATTTAATTTAATAAAAAAAAATGTTATTTACTGTATTATAATATATATTACATAATAAAAATATGTATGTTATATGATATAAACTATATGTTATATAGTTTTTATCAATAACTAGTGATATGTAATGTCAAACAGATACAGAACTCAAAGCTATAGAATATCAGCCGTTCTCCGCCCACTCTGCTGGTCGTAACACCCTCGCAACTCTTTGGGGGAAGGAATATCGTAAAATCCATTCTTAGCTGACCCTTACGCGACAAAAGGAATATTTTAAATTCCAAATCTTCAGACCTTACGATTCCAGAAATTTCGTGACGAGTCCTTGCATAACTGAAAATCACTTATATATAAAACATTGTAAAAATTCATAGAAGGAGCAATGTGTTCTGGATTATTCTATCAGTGAAGCATACGACACAACGCCAAGATCCACTTTATCAAGTCCATCCACAAAATCTGGAGGACAGTCGATTCTTGAATACGACATGGGCTTCTTAAAGAAAGAGCGTATTTCCTTAAAGGTCCAAGGTGTTGCGACTATCCATTGTCATCAGTGATCACTTTCCACAAGGTGAACTGTTCACTCCTTTGCCCACCCTTTCCATAAAAAAATAGGGAATGAACCCGGTAGTTTACACTGCAAGTACTCTAATCATTGAACCTAAGTGTACTAAGTTATTATTGACTGTTGTGATTCCTCGACTAATAATGTATATAATTAATATGAATTTTCAATTTTCTTTATAATATATAATATATTCATGATCAATTTGATTTCACTGGTGCTAGGTCTTTGCTGCCGGAAACGGTCTAGGTACCACCGCAGCTCCTATTGCAGCCGACAAACAGTACTGTGCAAACATTACTGTATTTTAGTTTGAACGGTGCCAGTAGTTAATGTTGACTTGACTATATCTTACGTCTCAGGTGACGAGTGCAATGTGGTGCAGTATATATCATCTTAACTAGCACCACGTTTTTATGGGCAGGCTTATTCGTATAAAAAAATAATATAAAGAAAAAATTTATTCTTATAAATTTATACAAACACTACTCCATCCATCTCCCTGTTCTGCAAATGGCGTTCTCGTGCGGTGCGGCTTGAGAATATATTCATGATCAATTTATTATATAAGTGGTAGGTCTGTTGCCGGAGACCCTCTTGGTCCGCAGCTTCTATTGCAGCCGACAAGACTAGTATACAAACATTAGTGTGTTCCGGTTTGAAGGGTGCTGTAGCTAATGCAACTGGAATAACGAGACCACATCTATAACCGTAGCCTCCTTTTGTGAAACTGTTATGGTACAAAAGGAGGCTGCGGAGCGGGATCAAGAAAAAATAGACTTTAGGGCCTTTGGGGTTGTTGGCAATTCTCATCGCCTTCTAAACGACCTTGAGGAGGACAATGGCTGGACGTGGTCTCCGGTCATTGAAGTTGTACTTGAAAGGCTGGTAGGGTCTGCAAAAAACAGACCCCGGAACGAGCTATCACTCCCTCATCGGAGATCCCGAGACCTCTCCAAACGCCGAAGGTGACCACCACCGTTTTAGTGGGTAAAAATCTACACATAACTATAACTTCTCTTCAGAACACCAGAGTATCTATTCGAAGATTTCCCCTCGAAAGAAAAAAAAGGTGTATCACTTATTTTTAAGTGTCCATCCACTTCGTATCATTGCTTAATTGAATAACAGAATAAGTTAACTCCTGTTAACTTGTCTCCTAGGGGTGCGCGTACAACAGGTTCGGTTGAGTGTTTGTACAGTCTTTAGGAGCAGTATACAGTCTCTGGCAACACTGTACAGTATCCGGTAGTAGTGTACAGTCCCTAGTAGTAGTATGCTGAGAACGATTAGTCCATCGGCGGGGGCCGCGCGGACCTTGTCAGTACAAATTATCAACAATTAGTGTTGTTATAGCTTACGGTACTTGCGTACGAAGCCACTGAGCTGATGAAACGTTGGTTGGCGCCTTATCTTGGAATTTACACGAAGGTTTGAATTCGAATAAACTATATTTTCATACAAAATCCACCTTACCTATTACCTGATTGTAATCAGGAGTAGGGATAAGATAGAGAACTACGGAAGGGACGCAATAGGAGCAGAGGTGGTACCTAGGTTTCCGGAAACAGAGATCTGCTAGTAGTAGCATAGTTTTGATCTACCTAAGTAATTACTACATTATTGTAATAATAATTATCATCATTATTAGCCGATAGACGTCCACTGCTGGATGTAGTGCTCCTCCAAAGATGACCACATCGATCGGTCCCGCAGATCGGACGTAGTGTTGGGAGGCCTCCCACAAGACGGACCGAGTCGAGTAGCGGGAGCCCACTGGATGCGAGCAACGCGGGACTTGTGTTATTTGTTGTAATAACATTAACTTTAACATTAACTTGATTCATATTTATTACCTTTTAAACCTGTTATCGTTATCTAACAGTAGCTACACAGACACACACACACACAACACTTATCTGGAGATTATTTATCTGTGCTACCGTTAACGGTTTGTGTGTAAATCTTAATCCGTTTGAACAGCTCTAATGGCGGATAATTTATTGAATATAATACTTATGTTCATGCAATAACACTCAGCTCGGACACTCAGCTATACTCCATGTAAGTGAAAGCGAACAGGTCAGGACCTGTTGGCGGATATCGCATGAAAGCTGTTTTCATCCCTGCCGGTTTCCTTTACGTTTTTCTTGACCGGATCTTCACATAACTAGAGATAGGGAAGGGACAAATGAGTTTACAAAATGTCTACCGCTTACAACAGCTCTACAACTTGGACTGAAACAGCTTATTCGGAAAGACTAGCGGTCTAAGAAGCTGTGATAGCTTAGCTTGCACTAAGTTGAAACTATAAACATATAGGTCAATATAGGTCAAAGATAATTGCTAAAGCACCATCATCGTAATATCAACCTATTGATATCCACCATTGAATATAGTACCTGGTAATGGTTTACTTTTTATTTAACATTCACCTGATAGTAAATGACACGTCCGCCTATAACAACATTGAGTTAGGATGTTAAATACTGCACTATATTGTGACTCGTCGCCTTGAGACATAGTCCTCGTCGTCATCGTCCCTTAAACCGGAACATAATACGTTGCGGTGATACCTAGACGGTCTCAAGTCACAGAGACACCACCCCCAGTTTTATACTACCATCAGTTTATTTATTTCAATCAACTCTTAATTCTATAACGAATTGCCGCCAAATTTGTTAGTCCGCCATCTTGGACGTGTCACAACAATAAATTTATTCTTGTTTTTTTTATTCAGAGAAGCGATTACACGAATTAAGCCTTTATTTATTATTTTTTTATTTATGTCGATCAGTGGACGTCTATCGGCTGATGATGATGATGAAGTCACACGCCCGTCCTTAACATCGTGGTTAGGATGCTATACACAGCACCATATTGCGCTCGTCACTTTGAGACGTATGTTGTCTCATTAGCCCAGTAATTACACTAGCTACAAATATCTTCAAACCGGAACACAGTAACGTCTACACAGTACTGTTTGTCGACTGGAATAGGCGCTGCGGTGGTACCTAAACGGTCTCCGGCAACAGAGACACTTCTACTCGTAAAGTCCTTCAAACCGGATCACAGTATTATTTGCACAGTACTGTTTGTCGGCTGCAATAGGCACGGCGGTGGTACCTAGACGGTCTACAGCAACACAGACCTAAAACAATCCATTGTTATTATTTTTAGATGCTCTCAAGAGACCAAAATATATTAGTAATTACACAGAGGTGCTTGATGGCCATAAACTGATAGAACAATCGATTGAAATCTATTTGTATAATGGCTTAATAACATATCTATATACAGAAGCATATTCTGTAGAGGTTTATATCATCATCATCATCAGCCGTAGACGTCCAGTGCTGGACATAGGCTTCCCACAAAGATCTTCAAATAGATCGGTCGCATCTAGTAATGTCCTGCCACCTTCACACAATCAACATGGCCGCCAGTACAGCCGGCCATTACAAGGCGTTATTTGTAGGAGTTCATATAAAAGGCTTACGGCCATTTCCCACCAAGTAGGCCCAGGGCGAGTTGGTTGCAGCCAGAGCCTCGTCTGTTGATTAACAGGCTGCACCACGAGCTGGTTAGGTTGGCTAGGTTCTCGTGAATATTAAACATAATCATGATCAGAGCAATAAAAATGATAACACGAAGCAGCCTTTACATTATCATTATCAGAAATAAACGACAAATCATTATAATTATGTATAATGTTGTAAATCATTCATTTTTTACCTAATCTGCGAATTCATGAAATTTATACTAACTGCGCAATTGTTTTTTTTAATCGACGAAAAGACGACACTTGATCGTAAGTGATCCGTTCGCCCATAACCACGTGACGCTAGTTTCGATGATACACACAGCAGCACGTTGCGCTCGTCGCTTATAGACATAAGATATATAGTATCGTTACCACATTAATTTCACTAGCTACAACGCCTTTCAAACCGGAATACAGTAATGTTTGCACAGTATTGTTTGTCGGCTGTTATAGGCGCTGCGGCGGTACCTAGATTACTTGTAGGATTTATTTGTTTTTATATTAATCTTAGTGGCAGTGGGCAGATAGATGTCCACTGTAGTAGCCAAGTGCAGGTTGGTAGAATAATATATACATATATATATATATATATATATATATTATTATATATATGTATAATGAAAGTGAGTTTTGTTTGTCCGCCAATCACCTGAAAACTAGTGAACGTATTACACGGATGATTGATCTTTATTATTGAATGTTTTGTAGATGGTTATAGGCTAGTTATTCTATAGATCCTTCATAATTTTATTTCTAATTAACATTTATAAACATTTTCATTTGGTGTTATTTATGCGGTTGCTATAGTAACGGTTGTTATACAAAGTCATTTGCGGTTGCGGTTGCACTCAAGGAATATTTCAGAGAAATTTTATATCTAATTTTATATTACGGCCATCGGGCGGGGAACAGGAAGTTATAGTTAGATAACTTTATTAGAAATTAAATAAAAAACAGTCGATAATATGTTTTAAATAGTGTTTTAAGTCAAATGTGTAACATGGGAAGCGTCGCGCCGAGGCCTTGGTGGAGTACACTCCACTCAGCACCAACACTTATCACGCGTTATCACTTATCGAACGATCCTGATAAGATGCGCTTTCGGCGCCGTCCGGTATCGACACTCGAACGGTACGCGGAAAAATACACAAGCAAATACAACCAAATGAAATCAGTGTATCCTGTTGGCAGGATATTACACACCCAGTGGGTAAACATTCCACGTAACCCTGACTTCGCCACAGAAAGAAAAAAAACAAACATATGATACCAAAAATGGGTATTACAACAATCTAACAACAGACATTACTATTTTAACTGGCTACATCGGCTTTAAACCAGAATAATAAGATTTTTAGATTTTATACATATGTATTGGAAATAAATAAATTTTCAGTTAGATTTCAGCTTAAATAGAATAATTAGAGTTTATAATCATTACTTAGTTTTAAGTCAATCATTTAGTTGATCTGGCGAAGAAAATCGCTTCTAAAAAGAAATAACAAGAATACATGTAGAATTGTTGAAATATTTCCACTGTAACTCTGTCTATATGTAAAAATAACAAAGAGTGGGAATACTGGGAAAATGGCAGCAGAATTCTTCACCAGCATGCAGCATACCACTGCTGCGACATTCAGCAGTTCAGACAACAATAGGTTGATATTAGAATGATGATGATATGTTGTGACATGGTGACGTAGGTGCGATGAATTGCAAATTATCGATTTTTAAATTAGATGTCCATCATGAAGTTGGTGTGACTCAAACGTCACTCGAACATCTCATTGATTCTATTAAGATGCAGCTAAAGGCCGACCCAGCGGTTAACTGTACTGCGAGGTCACCGCAGGGTTCGCCTGCATAATGCGACTGTAATAATCGAACCGGTGCAGCGTATAGATGCTTCGAGTTCCGATCTCCGGTCTAGAAATAACCTTCATTCGAAAAGATTAGAACGTTACCCTGGCGGTAAGAAACTTTCATATAATACTGAAGTCTTACTTGGGATATTCTTTCACCAGCACACTATTCACTTATCTCTAATCTGACCACAAGATAACATTTAGCTGAATCTTGTCTTCTCTCTCTGGGTTCGTTCCCTCATATCTGAGGATCGTGGTCAATGCAAGGGTTACTGTCTGGAACGGACTATCAGTTTCTATTGATTCCTGTCCAGCGCATTTCTTACGATTGTGTAGAATTTAGAGGATGACCAGTCCTTAATCTGATCGGTCCATCTGATTGGTGCCCGACCGAATGATCTTTTGCTTACGATGTTCCCAACGACAATCAGTTTTTCCAGACAATCGTCGCCTCTGCATATTGTGAATCCTAATCATACCGAATATTAAAAGAAAAGTATAATAAAACCTTTCAATGTCTTAAAATACGAGAAACTCTAATGAGAGAACATACATAAATATTTATTAATAATTTATGTAAATTTGTTTCAGAATAATCTAGAAAGTAGAACCATGGAGAAGCCTACAATGCATATGCTCTCCGTGCAGGAGAGGAGAGGAGAGACGAAGAAAACTAACCAGTACATCGCTGCAGTAGCAGGTAAAAGTGCTGAAACCTCATTTGTTAACGTCCATTTTGTGAAGCTCGGCAATCCTCAAAGCTATTGCACACCGATTTGGGCACTAAAGACCTATACCATATTTGTTGATAAAAAAAATAATAATTCGCCAAAAATCTTTAACTACCCTTGAATGATATTTTTAACTTCCTCCTTGGAGCAATATTTAGACGCTTGATATATAAAACAGAGCATCCTGTTTCGATTCTTTGGCCACTGATTTCGCATGGTCGTAGATCGTAGACCTACAATAGCGTTGCTATTAGCTGTTACGATATTTTATTCCTTTTCATTCCATTAAAACCTGTGTTACTTAGACGTGGGTTTGATGTTCATTGAATTGAAGCTTTCTTATTATCACGTAATTCTCATCTTTCGCTTTTTTTTTCAACTGTCATAATCTGTTGACCTTACACACTTCTTTCCATCTAGGATTCTGTATTCCATTTCCCTCTTTCATACCTCGATAGGTCTCTGTTGCCGGATACCGTGTCGGTAGGTACCGCTGCAGCCGACAAATATTACTGCGCAAACATTTCTGTGTTCCGGTTTGAAGGGCGCTGTAAATAGTGCAATAACTGGGGTAACAATACTACATCTTATGACTCACGTGACGAGCGTATTGTGGTGCTGTATATATCATCCTAACTAACGCCACGTTATTATGAGCAAGCATTACTTTCCGCCCGTCGGGTCGCTTAACGAAATAAGTTCAATATTAACAACATTATGTGGCCTATTTAAGATGCTTCCTGTATATTTAAATATTGGCAAAGCTGATGCAGATGTATCTTTTTTATCTTGTGAATGGTTTACATTGAATTTGTCTGTATATCTTTTGCAAAGTAAATCACACCAAGATTTATGTACAACGGAAATCGATTGCGTTAATTCAAGTCTTCATTCTACTGTTAGATATCTACATTAACACAGATATCTTTGTATTTTTGTTTTATTTAATACCTAGCCAATTTTAGGCTTTGCGGAGATAGGTTTTTAGAAACTAACTTATAAGCAGTGCAGTCTGTTCGAAACTTCTGTCGTACCACCTGTTGGCAATATGGTACATCTTTATGTACTGTCTCTCCTATAGAGAACTCTCCCTGGAGAGGATAAACAATGATTACGAATGTAGGTATCCAATACAAAGAAGAATAAATATATATACTTTTCTTTTCTCGAACTTAGGGGACAAGGAATCGAAACAGGAGCGTCTGTTTTAAATCTCTAAAAATAGAAATAGTCTTTAACTCTCTTCTTAAAAATATTTAAGAAAGGACAATTACGGATGTCACTTTGTCGTTTACTTTATCTAAATTTAACAGTATCTTCTCTTACACATCTAAAATAATACTTAATTATATACACAAAGTTACTATATTATAAGGTACTCGAGTGGAACCTGCGTAACGGTAGACGCTTCGCTCCGATGTCCAGTAGTGGACATCTATCGGCTGATGATGATGATGATGATATAGACTAAACCTAAAAACTGTTATACTTCATACACAGTATACTTTTCTATTATAATCAAAGGTTAGTTAGATTTATTTTGACTAAATTTCTAGCTTGACTAACGGTAACCGCCTGTGTAGTCACCATCAAGGTGTAGTAGTTAGTATAATACTAGTAGTAGTTTAATCAGTATTAATCTGGATATTAGATGTCATTACATATACATTATAGATATATAAGCGGAACGAGATCGAACTATTAGATGTGGAGTTATAATGAATCATAATTAGATTATCGTTGAGGAGATAATTCATAGCAAAGGGAGACTAGATGTATAGTAAATAACATCTATACATATAAATTTACAAATTTATGACTTAGTTCGTATTAATATTTACAAGTTAGGAAAAACCTACTTTAAAATGATTGTAGACTATCAGTTCGGGTTAATATGCCAAACATCTCACTGTCACTGATAAACAGATTAAGATATAGGGAAAAATACAGATTGATTCGAAAGTGTGATGAAGTCGTGATAACCATTAAAAAGATCATACATCATTCGTATGTAGATAAATCATTCGTATTATTCATCGTGTTTGAAGTTTTAGAACCATTGCCTTTTTTTGATACTTTTATTACAATATATTATCTGTTTTTACTATGTTACTGTAATGTAAACAATCGATTCGTAAAAGGCAAGCATATTCTCTTTTCTGCTTCTTCTTCGTCGGTATCATTTTTGACACGTCGTGATCATCACTTCTGGTGATGGTCTCAAGCTTAACAACACGTCGCGATTCCTCTCTGATGGCCGCCTTCCTAGTACATTCATGTAGTGGTAACGATGATGTGCCATTTACTGCCACCTTTATCTGGTCAGACCATCTCATATTTTCTTTAGTCGCTACTTTATCTACCGTTTCCAAGTAAAACATAAATTTAATAACAATAATAAGAGTTATCGCCAAGTTGGTCTGATAAACGATTTCTTGAAATTTCTAGCGGCGATTGGCGCTGTGATCGCTGGTACGATCCTCGCTTGGACTTCGCCAGCGTTGCCACAGTTGGAACCACCGAAGAACATCACCATAGCCAACAGCACCATCAACAACGTCACCGTGGTCGAAGTAGCTGCTGAAGACGTGTCTATCGTGAATGGCAGTATTCCGCTCCTGATCAATTCTCTTGGACAGCCAGCGGATTTTCTTCTCGATACTAAAGAGAGTAAGTAGATCTTTTTAAATCCTTCATTTTAAAATTGTTAATCACTTTATTGGTCTCTTCTGTGCGAAGCTGTGTTTGAGCTTATTACAACAAATAATATTATGATAATCCCTAATCCAAGCTAATTCCAAGCAATAGACTGGGTGGCCTTATTGAAGAGCAAGAGGTTAGAGTGGTACGGGCATGTTATGCGGAATGTTGAAGGACATATAACAAGGAAAGTAATGAGAATGAACATGGATGGTTATAATGGTAGAGAAAGACCGAAGAAAGTGTGGATGGATTGTGTGAAAGATGACATATGTAAGAAGAGTGTGAATTCAGATGTGACGGCTAATAGAGGGATATGGAAGAGAAGTACATACTGTGCCGATACCACGTAGCTGGGAAAACGGCAGAAGGAAAAGAGACAGGGTGTCTTTGCAAACATTCCACCTCCTTCTCTCCCATTCGCCGATACCATTAAACAAAATCTACCAACATAATTGCAAAATAACTTTACGTTTTCAGGTCTGATCTCATTAAATTGTACAGTCAATCACTTGCCTGTGTTATTCAACAGATCTGACGTGACGCCACCAGTCCTGGCGCGGCTCCAAACGCCTCAATTTGTGTTTTGCTCTTACAGACTTCGCGAAAATGAGACAATGCATATTCTATCTCTTACTAATAACGAGTTATCAGTCGCACCAACTCCAAGATTTGGTTTATTTAATTTACATAACTATAAATACGTTGCTGGTGACTTGTGCATGTTGCGGAGACCACTCTGCCAGATCCCCATTATGATCACAATCAATTTTGCGAGAGTTTACTATTGATTATGTGCATCCAATCGCCATCACGCTATGACCAGCACATTACCACTTAATTTTGCAGATTTTATAGGTTATTTCTACAAATTTGGTTCTTTCACGGATTCGTTTTGAACGGATTGGATTTGTTTATTGTGGTTTAAGAGTTCTCGCACAAAAACTTACGGGATTCAAGCCAACCTTACTGTTTGTGCTGCACCCTGCTAATCAATAAAAGATGCTCTGGCTCCCACTAATCCGCGTTGGGCTAGCGTGGTGGGAAATGATCGAAATCCCTTCATAAAAATCTCTATCCGATCGTTTGGGAATCTTTGGGGGAAGCCAATATCTAGCATTGGATGATGAGACGAATATTTCAAAGTTTTGAGGTTATATTTCTATAGACACTACTTTTAAAATCCATGTTTCCAAAAGCCAATGAAGATATAATAACAGTTACGAAGTTAGAAAATAAAAGAGATGTAAAATTAGTAACAAATTCTCCTTCAAAATACAAACAACAATCATAGCAGTAGAAGGGAAGAGAGACTGGAAATGTAGAGAGTACGATCAATTATATAGATGAAAATAGTTGATGACAACATAGGCATAAGAAAAACCTAAGACTTAAGTCTTCATTGATCGACAGTTTTACTAGTGATGTAACCCAACTGCCAAATCTATATTTACCCAGTCTGCAAATTCACGCACACTACAGCATCTAGCACGCAGTGACGTCAGAGCTTTGCCGATTTGTTTTCGAGGGTGTATTGTCGGCGGAAGTATTACTTCGGGCACACCCACGAACAAAATAGCTTGCAGAGATCGAATGAGCGGCATGGACGCGGGCCAAGAACGACAGCGTCACGTGATGTTGAATGATATGTACAGAACAGGCCTATACATTCTTCTAATGTAATTTAAATATATATTGTTTAGGTTTCTATGTAAAAATATGTATTTTTTTTATATTTAATTACGCGGTGAGACGAGCACTTGCTACGATTTTGACACACCTCTCTCGCTTCCTCCACTTTCGACGATAACGACGTGGCGCTAGTTAGAATAATGTATACCGCACCGCATTGCGCTCATCTAGCGAGTCATAATGTTGAGTCTCGTTACTCCAGTAATTACACTAGGCTACAGCGCCCTTCAAACTAATGTTTCCACACTACGTCTCCGTCTACAGATACCTATAACCAGTGGAATGTATCAGTAATGTAATATATCCTTATTGATATTTACAATAAAAAAAAAACAATAACAATATTCCTTCCTTTAATATTCCCACTTATGGGATTCAAAACATTTTCTCATAAAGATAATCAATGATTGCGGAAGGTTGGAATTTATTCAGGGTACTGTTTTTATTTACTTCATGAAGCGACGAAGGTCTTCTTCATTCAGGTGGTAAGAGATACGCTTCACAATAATCAGGCCTGAATAGTGCTCCACTCCTTAAGACTAACAAGTAGTGATAGATACCCGAGTAACGTGCGGGACGTTCATCTCATGGTGATACGCCAGCGCATGACAACATGGCGCTAGTTAGAATTGTATACACTGCACAACATTGCGCTGATCGTCTTGATACATAATATGTTCAGTCTCATTACCACAGTAATTTGTCCACGGTTTTTAGCATCAAAAATAGGAGCTGATGGTTATCTAGTATCAACTTGAGCAATGTAGAATTTCCATAATCAGTATTCAGTATATTCTAGAAAATAATATAGACTATAAGCAAAAATGATTGAAGGTAGCAATAGCTTCCTCCCATATGAGCTCCTAGAGCGCAGGATTGATAGATGTGGGAATCTCTGGGGGAAGCCTATGTCCAGCAGTGGGAGGTGTATCGGCTAACAATGATGGTGGTGGTGTTTGCAATAGCTTTAGTTTCGCTTCGGCAGCATGAGAATGTAATAGGGGCTCGTCAAATAACGGTAACGTTTGCCAAATATTTCGCTCGGGCTTTACGCAACGCGTCTATTATTGAATGCAGTGTAAATATTTTGCTTTTCAAATTTTGACACTGCTCCAAGTGTGGAGCTGGTGGTATTTCACATAGCGACAGGAAGACGCTCACGTGATGCGGTAGGCCTGTACACACGAAGCGGCGCTTGTTATATATATATATATATGTATATATTTGTAAGCAATACGCCCGCTCATAACATCGTGATGTTAGTTAAGATTGTATTCATTGCACCACATTGCGCTCATTGTCTTGAGACATAAGTGAAGTCACGTTATCTCAGTAATTACACTAGCTACAGCGCCCTTCAAACCGGAACACAGTCCTGTTTGGCGGCGGAAATAGGCGCTGCGGTGGTATCTACTGAGACGGCCTCGGCAATGGAGACCTACCATCAGTGATCTTACTGGTTACTATAGGTCTCTATTGACGCAGCCTGTCTATGTGGCTACTACTTCTGTCGCCAAACAGTACTGTGTTCCGGTTTAAAGGGCGCTGTAGCTAGTGTGATCACTGGGGTAACGAGACAAAATTTTATGTCTCAAGGCGACGAGCGCAATGTGGTACAGTATATCACATTCTAACCAGCGCTACGTTGTTATGAGCATGCGTATCACTTACCATCAGGTGAACGTCGGTGAAGCGGTTTGACTTGCTTTATAAAGAAGTAATTTGGAGGTTCAAAACATAGTTTGTACTTACTTAAGAATTCAAACTTGAACCTTCTTAACCAAAAGTAATAAAGCTTTGGTAATATGTAGAAATTTTAGTCCAAAGTATATGGAAACTTATCCTCTGTTCTTCTTCTAGGTTCTCTGGTGTCTTCGATCCTGGCAATTGGCGCCGCCCTGAGCGCGCTGCCCGTGGGTGTATTGGTACAGCGCATGGGCAGAAGGCCCACCATCCTCCTCCTAGCCATTCCATTTATGATCAACTGGCTACTCACGATATTCGCGAACGGCGCCGGCATGCTGATCGCTGCGAGGTTCTTCGCAGGCCTGGCGACTGGTAAGCATCTCCTTACTATATTACAGATAATATTTATTAAAAAGAATATTGTTTACTAGGTTTTTTAGTATTATAATTAATTATTGTATGAGTAGCAAGAGGTTGGCGTGGGGCGGGCATATTGTGCGGAGGGATGAAGGACATATAACAAAGAAAGTGATGAGAATGAAAGTGGATGGTTATAAGGGTAGAGGAAGACCGAAGAAAGTGTGAATGGATTGTGTGAAAGACGACATGTGCAAGAAGAGTGTGAATTCAGATATGACGGTGGATAGAGAGAAATGGAAGAGAAGTACATACTGTGCCGACCCCACGTAGCTGGGAAAAGGGCAGGAGAATGAAGAAGAAAGAAGAGAATTAATCATTGTTTGGTTACTATTCCAGGTGGCATTTGCGTAACGGCTCCTATGTATATCGGTGAAATTGCGGAGACTTCGATTCGAGGTTCTCTAGGTGCCTTCTTCCAGCTGTTCCTCACAGTTGGAATCCTTCTGACGTTTGTGATCGGCGGCTGGACGCATTGGCGAACTCTGTCTATCATCTCTGCTGTGTTACCACCACTGCTGGTAGCTGTTTTCTGGTAATTATTAGTTCACCGTTTTGCTGGGGCGCATAGGATCTTCTATATCTAGATCTATCATATAACAACAGGTCCATGGCAGCTCTGCTCTTGGCTTCATTATATAAAATGTGATATTGGAATTTATCTGAATTTTTTTTTCATATACAGGTGGATGCCGGAGACACCGCAGTACTTGTTGAGCAAGAATCGTCGTAGGGATGCGGAGAAAGTGCTACGCTGGTTGAGAGGACCCGACGCAGACCTCACTGGCGAGCTCGAGGACATGCAGAAAGATGTACGTTAACACTGTGCTCCATATCAGATTTTATTCGTTGTAAGTAGACTTACGAGACCGATCGAGGGGGAGATCTATGGGCGAGGCCAATGTCCAGCAGTGGACGTTTAACTTCTGATGATGATGATGATGTATGTAGAATTCGATAGTCAAGGCTTTGATATTTTTTATATTAAAAAAAAATTAAAATTAAGTTTTGAACTGCGCTGTCAAATTTCATGTTTCCTATGTTTCCTACTACAGGTAGACGACGCGTCACGTCAACGTGCCGGCATGCTCAGCATGGTGACTAACAAGGCTTCCCTAATGGCGCTCGTCTGTTCCCTCGGCCTGATGTTCTTCCAGCAGTTCAGCGGCATCAATGCGGTCATCTTCTACACCAACAACATCTTCCAGTCCGCCGGTTCCAACATCCCACCCGCCATCGCGACAATCATCGTCGGCGTTGTCCAAACCATCGCAACTTACATCTCCTCGCTGTTGGTAGAGAGGGCGGGCAGACGTATCTTGTTATTGCAGAGCTGTATTATAATGGGCCTGTGTCTAGTTGTTCTTGGAGTATACTTCAAGCTTCAAACGGATGGTGTCAGCGTATCAGCTTTCGGTTGGCTCCCTCTAGTTTGTTTGGTACTTTTCATCATTTCCTTCTCCTTAGGCTTCGGCCCGATTCCCTGGATGATGATGGCCGAACTGTTTTCCGTAGAGTTCAGGGGATCTGCATCTGGTATCGCCGTTATTACCAACTGGTGTTTAGTATTCATCGTTACACTGTGCTTCCCACTTATGAAAGACGCGATCGGCATTTACAGCTGTTTCTGGTTCTTCGCCGCTTTTATGCTTATCTGCGTGTTCTTCGTATTCTTTTTAATACCGGAGACAAAAGGCAAAACCGTTTCCCAAATTCAGGCTATTTTGGGCGGGAAAAAAGTGTAAAGTAACGATTAATCTAGCATTATAAATACTCAATGGAGAAAATTGAGAGGTACAGTTGTTGCCGCCGGGGACGTGTTCGTGTTTTTAGATATTTGAATGAATGTATGTTTGAATGTTTAGTATATACAGTATGTTACATTATGACTACATTAATATAAAACCATATCCAAAGTGTCCAATATTAGATTGAATAAGTTGTGCTCAAACTTGGTGGTTTTATAGGATCTTCTTGGAACGACTTTGTACAATAGAATTGGACCAAAAATTTTATCAGTAGCATACCGTATGTATTAATGTGATGTATGAATAATTTTAACGCTTTAACATAAGTATGTGATCAAATTAGAAATGTAGTATAGTAATTAGACATGGATTATAATGAACAAATATGTATCGTAAGTTTTAATTATTTAGCGAATAAAACTAATTGTGCCAAAAATTCTATTTGAAATGATAAGGAATCAACATTTCACACATAAGAACAAATATTAAATCCTCTTCGATTATTATAGTACAATTAACATATTTTTAGACATTATTGATACAATTGTAAATCATGAACATTATTTTGAATTTATTTTTATTTTACATGAAATAATATTTATACACATTGATGTTTTATTGTTGCTATTAAAATGTTGGGTTTTTCTAAATATGCTTTTATTTCATTGCTATCGTTTCCCGTATAGTTATATTAGAAATTTTAACGATATGGCTCAAAAGATTGCTAGACTTAGTGGCAATGAGCAGGACAAAGTGCTCTGGACCAGTAATGACTTCCGGTGCCAAAAGACACAGTGTTGACAGGCCCGCAACAAGATGGACGCTTAGATCACATGGGCAAAACATTAGGTATTAGCACTAACCTCTTTAAGAGCCTATATCTAGCACTGGATAATGGTGAAGATGATGACATTTAAACGGAAATAAAATAAGGATCAACTTAATATATTTATTTACTATTGATAGCAAACGTAAGTTACAAAAGTAAAGACAAGAACACGAGGAACATTTCAATATCAAAACACAGTAGAACCATTTGCAGAACAATCTCTAGATATAATTTTCTTTTCGATGTTATCTATTCTGCTGGACAGTTCCGTTATACGCTTCTCGATTGACATAACATCACTCCTGAAGCCGGTGACCGTAGCGTCCAGCTCCGTTAAGAACTGGATCTTGTTGCAAAGCTCATCGTACTTCTGCGAGACAAAATCCCTCGCGTTTTGGGAATCCATCAATTCTTTATCTATCCTCTTTATTATTTCATTTTTCAGTTCATCCAGCTTGGATTCAAGTACCAAACCAATAATGTGCGGTTTATGTATATCGACATCGCTTTCCTCGTTCAGTTTTTCCAAAACTTTAACCGGGTAAGCCATATTGAAGGAAACTTTAATTGTACACTCGGAATAACTTCAGTTTCACAAATTTGACGACCATTTTTCCGGAATTAATATTTTAGTACATATTTGAGTACTCTGCAATTTAGAAAGATTGTGTAATGATTTGACATTTACTTCACATAGGCAAACGTTGAGTTTTTTTAATATTATATCATTAACGGACAGTATTTTTTTTATTCTATGAAAGGACCAGACCAGTCACACGTTCACTCAATGATTAGTGATACGCCCATAATATCGAGGCGATAGTTAGGAGTATATACACAACGCATCACCGTGATCGTCGCCTTGATATATGAGAAATTGTGTCGTTACGTTAGTAATTTCACTAGCAACAACTCCCTTCAAACCGGAACACATACTAATTTCACGTTTCTGTTGGTCGGCTGAAGTAGGAGCTGAGTTCGTATTCACTTAGACAATCTTCGGCAATAGAGACCTTAGCACTTCTGATTACAATACGTAAGATGTTATTGGAATTATAGTAGACGACGGCGACCGTTGGGGCAGTAAGGTCCTCGAGTGGTGCCCGCGTACCAGTAGACCTGGTGCTAGCAGGCCTTCCACGAGGTAGTCCGACGATATGGTGAAAGTTGCAGCAACCCTCTGGATGCGAGTAACGCGGAACCGATCGACGTGAAGATCTCTGGTTGAGGCCTATCTCTGGTTGAGGCCTATGTCCGGCAGTGGACGTCTATTGGCTGATAATGTTATTAATAATGAAACACCATCATCTTATGATTCCTACTCCAAAGAAATTAAAAATTATCGTTTAAAAGAAAAGAAAACTATTCGTCTATCTTCTTCTTCTTAACGTGCCTCTCCAACTAGTGAAGGTTGGCGATCAGCGCGGTACAGTCCTCTCTGTCTCCGGTTCGGCGGAACAATTCGTACGCCCCAGATACGCCAATCCATTCCCTGATATTCCTCAACCATTAATTTTTTCTTCTCTCCCCTTTCGTTTTGCGTTTGGCTATATTCATTCCTAAAGGGTTACCAAGTAAACGCATACATCTGATGACGTCTGGAGAGTTTCTTCCAAATGAGTAATCGTTTGTTTCCTCATTTGTTGACGGTGTGTTATATATAAGGTTGGAAAATATCTCCCTTCCGCCTTTTTGTCTTTTGAATTTCGCGGCTATGTACAAAGCGCTACAGAGCTCGTATCTGGCAATACTATACATAATTTGAAAGGTCTTGACATAACCTACAAAACGACGCTATGCATAATTAGTTTGGATATTGCGTTCAACAGTTATAGGCGTGTAAACATTGAGTTCACTAACGCCGAAAACGCGCTATTTTAAAGTTTTCCTTCGTTAAAGGCAAATCCGTTAGAGAAACGTTACGTGAGATTAATGGTGTTTTGGGGGATGGTACTCTATCACTTCGAACCGCGGAGGAATGGTTTCGATGATTCAGAGCCGGTGAAAACGACACCATGGATAAGCCAGCCGGCGGAAGACCTGTGACGACAAATACCGATCAAATCATGGACTACATCGAGTTAGACCGGCATGTGGCATCTCGTGACATCGCCCAGGAGATGGGAGTTAGTCACCAAACCATTTTAAACCATCTGCAGAAGGCTGGATACATAAAAAAGCTTGATGTTTGGGTGCCGCATGATTTGACGCAAAAAAACCTTCTGGACCGAATCAACGCCTGCGATATGCTGCTGAAACGGAACGAACTCGACCCATTCTTGAAGCGGATGGTGACTGGCGACGAAAAATGGATCACATACGACAATATCAAGCAAAAACGGTCGTGGTCGAGCGGCCAAGCCGGGATTGACAGCCAGGAAGGTTTTGCTGTGTTTGGTGGGATTGGAAGGGAATCATCCACTATGAGCTGCTCCCATATGGCCAGACGCTTAATTCTACCATCTACTGCGAACAACTGGACCGCTTGAAGCAGGCGATCGACCAGAAGCGTCCAGAATTGGCCAACAGGAAGGGTGTAGTGTTCCACCAGGACAACGCCAGACCACACACTTCGTTGATGACTCGTCAGAAGCTACGGGAGCTCGGATGGGAGCGTTGTCCTGGTGGAACACTACACCCTTCCTGTTGGCCAATTCTGGACGTTTCTGGTCGATCGCCTGCTTCAAGCGGTCCAGTTGTTCACAGTAGATGGTAGAATTGAGCGTCTGGCCATATGGGAGCAGCTCATAGTGGATGATTCCCTTCCAATCCCACCAAACACACAGCAAAACCTTCCTGGCCGTCAATCCCGGCTTGGCCGCTCGACCACGACCGTTTTTGCTTGATATTGTCGTATGTGATCCATTTTTCGTCGCCAGTCACCATCCGCTTCAAGAATGGGTCGAGTTCGTTCCGTTTCAGCAGCATATCGCAGGCGTTGATTCGGTCCAGAAGGTTTTTTTGCGTCAAATCATGCGGCACCCAAACATCAAGCTTTTTTATGTATCCAGCCTTCTGCAGATGGTTTAAAATGGTTTGGTGACTAACTCCCATCTCCTGGGCGATGTCACGAGATGCCACATGCCGGTCTAACTCGATGTAGTCCATGATTTGATCGGTATTTGTTGTCACAGGTCTTCCGCCGGCTGGCTTATCCATGGTGTCGTTTTCACCGGCTCTGAATCGTCGAAACCATTCCTCCGCGGTTCGAAGTGATAGAGTACCATCCCCCAAAACACCATTAATCTCACGTAACGTTTCTCTAACGGATTTGCCTTTAACGAAGGAAAACTTTAAAATAGCGCGTTTTCGGCGTTAGTGAACTCAATGTTTACACGCCTATAACTGTTGAACGCAATATCCAAACTAATTATGCATAGCGTCGTTTTGTATGTTATGTCAAGACCTTTCAAATTATGTATAGTATTGCCAGATACGAGCTCTGTAGCGCTTTGTACATAGCCGCGAAATTCAAAAGACAAAAAGGCGGAATGGAGATATTTTCCAACCTTATATATGCTTGAGGTATCACTTTTGAGCTAGATACAGGATCTAGAATTAATACAGGAGGATTTGAGGAAGGAGAGGACATGAGGATTTAGAATGAATATAGCTAGTATCCGAGATATTAAAAAAATAAATTAGGAATAACTTCATATATAATATTATTGCTTAAAGATATTAAACAATAGGAATAAGGATAAGTAAATATTATTTTTTACATATGTATACAATAATATTCTGTGTATTTCTGTAAATATTAGATAATTAGATAGCATATATATAATGGCAAAAGAGAATAGAAATAATGTTGAAAGAAATGTATTAGGGAAACCGTTGTAAAT
Organism: Troides oblongomaculatus; assembly: GCA_029032895.1. Classification (NCBI taxonomy): domain Eukaryota; kingdom Metazoa; phylum Arthropoda; class Insecta; order Lepidoptera; family Papilionidae; genus Troides; species Troides oblongomaculatus. Next base: position 1,515,288 of record JARDWC010000147.1, read on the forward strand.
AATCGGATAATGTAAAGTCTTGAATATCAGAGTAAATTGGAGGTAAATAAAAAAAAATATTATGAATTACTTTATACCTATGATGGTATTTAATGCTACAACATGTAATTTCTGAGTGATACAGGAAATGGGTGGGAGGAGCCAGTTAAGTGGTGAACATTCTTGTACGTCAACTTGTTACATTGATAACAGTTGCAATACGTCAAGTGCGAGGCTTTGCTGTATATCGTTATCAAGCTCGCAAACTCTCGTACAGGAAATGTTTTAAATCGTTAATTAACTAATTAATTATTAATAAATGTTTTGTTAATGAGACATAATACTTCATTGAAGGTTTTACATATTTTAGTTAATATTATATATTCAATCTTCCAATAACATGTAAATAACTCATGTATAAAAATCACTAGCAGTAGCTCTCTGTTGCCGGAGAACATTTAGATAGGTATCACCGCAGCTCCTATTGCAGCCGGTAAACAGTATTCACAAACGTTACCATGTTCCGGTTCGAAGGGTGCTATAGCTGGTGAAATAACTGGGGTAAATGGAGTCATCATCTTATGTCTCAAACGGAATGTGGATACTATCTTAACTAATGCCACGTTTTTATGGGCAAGAGGATTACTTAGAATCAGGTGAAGTCTTAGACGTCTGGCGGCTTCGTTGAATTAAAAAAAAAGTGAAATAAAAAAACAATGGTACATATCGAAACTGTTATTATATTTTTTTTATCATTAGGTCCTCTTGCTATATAGGAAAAATCCTAATGATACTTAGCGTGTTGAACATGATTAACAGGGGTAGGATACTTCAATGAATTCGCTGGATTGATGCTGTAGGGCAATTTTACCAGCAAATTTACTTCTGTGCAGATAACGAATGTTGGAAGATCAGTTGCAAAGAATACGTAGTAAATAATAATTATTTCATATGTCATAATGATGACGAAAAGGAAACTTTTTTTCCGTTATTTTTGTTAGGTTAATCACTTGAAATGCGGTGTAAAATCGATCAGGTAGTAATAATTTGACGCACAAGTATTTGCTTAATCACCCGCTAACTTTCCACGATTCAATGTAACGTCGTTATCGATACAACAAGTGGCCTATCCTGTTTTTTTTTTCCATACTACTATGTTATAACGCGGCGCTGCTTGAGTCTTTATCTATATGTAACAAATATCATTCATACTAAAAAAACTGTCCTTTTTCTGACTAAATAAATTTGTTTTTATTCAATTAGGCTACGGTACGAGCCAGACGTTCACCTGATGGTGAGTGATAAAACAAAGTGTCGCTAGTCAGGATTATATACACGACTCAACGCCTGAGACATAAGATGTCGAGTCTCATTACCCCAGTAATTACTTTACCTACACTGTAATGCTTCCACACTATTATTTGGCAGGTGAAAAATTCGCTGCGGTAGTACCTATCTAGGATGTACTGGTTACAAGTAAACACAACCCAAACACACATTAATGTAGAATTATATTCAAGCTTTCAATAACCAAAAGGTTTCCCAAACTGAACAGACTCCTAAGAAAACTCTGTCTAGAAAATATTATAATGGCTTTAGTTTCCTGTAGGTAACAATAGTGTGCAAACATTACTGTGTTTAAATTCCAGTAAAATAACTTAGGTAATGGAGTTTAAAATCTTTTATCTCATGCTTTGTGTAATTTTGTACAAACCACAACAATCCAGGATTGTCGCTTACCATCAGGTTAACAGCTTTAATAAATAAATACATTTATACCTACAGTAAAGAAGAAACTACTCACATGATTGTAAGTGATACATCTAACCAAAGATAGTGAGGTCTATATTCTTGTTGTAGACAGGGCTGCAAGCCACAGCGGCTCTTACAGCTCATCTGACACTGGGCTCGTGGACCCGGATCCACGGCCTGAGTTTCTATAAACTAAAATGCGCTACGCGGGATGTAGCTGTCTGGCGGATGATTGTGTGTGTCTGGTTCTTGTAGTTCTTTATCTGGCGATTCTACTCGGTCGTCGAGGCCGGGCGCGGGCCCGTTCCCTGACTACCTTCGCCTGTATCGGAATCTCTGGGCGGCGAGGACCGCCCACGGTCGCAGGTGTACTTAGTGTACGCGGTGTGTGAGTAGCTGCGGCGCCGCGTTCTGAAGCGAGGGCGGCGTGATGCTGATATTCGGAGCGTGTTGGTAGTGTCCGAAGTGTGTGTGGTGACGTCGGTGCTGTCGGTGACTGAGGGTATGTGTGTGGTTTGCGGGACCCCTTGGGATGTCGGAATAAGCGCGTGCCGCGGTCTGCGCTTTTTCGTCCTGGGATTCGGAGGTAGCACGTAGTTGGCCGCGCTGGCCACCAGAGGGTTGGGATGAGTTGCCGCCTTGGCGAAGTAGGTCACGGAGCACTCTCTGAAGTGCTCCTTGATCGTTGGGAGTTTAAGGTCGCTGTGGATGTCCACATTGCGCTGGTACCATTCGGCACCAGTCGCGGTGCGGGTAAAACGGTTCTGGAGAGTCTGCAGAGGTTTGAGACGGTCTTCGGACGAATGGGCGAAGACAACGCTTGCGTAAGACATTATAGGTCTTACGCATACCTTGTAAAGGTGAAGCTTGTGTCTGAGAGAGAGCTTGCTCTTCTTACACAGCAAGGGGTATAGCTTGCCCAGTACTTGGGCCGCTTTCTTTCTTGCCTCGCGGATGTGGGCGACGAAATTGAGTCTGGTGTCGAGTGTGACGCCGAGGTATTTGACCGAGCTTCTCCATGGGATCGGCTGGCCGAAGAGCGAGAGCTGGCCGAGTTCATGGCCGCGTTTTTTCGCCTTCTTGAGAAGGGTTGATGACCTACGGTGGGTGAAGTGAATGGCTTCACTTTTCTCCGGGTTTATATCGATTCGCCACGTCCGGAACCACTCGCCTAGGCGGGTGGTCACGTTCTGTAGGCGCTTCGTTATAATACCCGGAGCTCTGCCGGAATGATAAAGAGCGGTGTCGTCCGCGAAAAGGGCCATCTTGACGAAGGGGTCTCTCGGTATGTCGCTCGTGTAGAGCGAGAAGAGTAGCGGGGAGAGGCAAGAACCTTGAGGGACACCGGCTTTAATCGGCCGGGGCGAGGAGAGAGCGTACTCGACGCGAAAGCGGAAGGAGCGATTCGAGAGGTAGTCTCGAATGACGGTGACTAGACGGTCTGGCACTTTGAGAGTGTAAAGCTTGTATATCAAGCCTTCGTGCCAGACTTTGTCGAACGCCTTGGCGACGTCGAATAGGACGGCGCAGGTGTCGATCAGTCGTTTGTGCTCGAGACCGACCAGAATGTGCTCGGTCAGTCGGTGCACTTGATGAACGCAAGAGTGGTTGCTCCTGAATCCGAACTGTTCATCCGGGAGGAGGTTGTTCTCTGCGGTGAAATGGCGCAGACGCTCTAGAATTATGCGCTCGTAAAGTTTGCCCAAGGTGTTCAGTAGGCTGATCGGACGGTAGCTGTTGGGTAGGTTCCTCGGCTTTCCAGGCTTCGGAATACCTATCACTACGGCCTCTTTCCAGGCGTCTGGGAAGGAGCAGTCGGTTAGCAGGGCGTTGAATATGGCCACTAGCAGACCGACGATCGGGGGCGGGAGACTTTTCACAACTCTGTTGGAGATGTTGTCGGATCCCGGGGCTGATCTGGTTTTCAGCCTCTTTATGATGTCAACGACCTCACCGGGGGAAACCGGTTTTAGAGGGGGACCTTCTGGTGGGAGGGCTGCCCTGCGGCGCACCTCGTCCTCGACCAACTTGAGGTGATCGGGGTCCACTGGTGCGGTAGAGGGAGTGCACTGGCTCTCTAGACTGTCGGCGAGACAATCTGCTTTTTCGGCATCCTCCAACGCAAGGGAGGAACCATCGCTCATTACGAGGGGAGGCATGCGGGCCATGTTCTCCGCTTTGAGACTGCGGGCCAGACGCCAAAAGTTGGCGCTCGAAGGCTCCAAGTCGCAAAGCAGATTGTCCCATCTGTCGGATCTGAGTTCGGATATGCGCTCTTTTACCAGCCTTTGAAGGCGGCGCAGTTTTATCCTCAGCTCCTCGGATCTGTATCGTGAATAGAGTCTCATTGTGGCGTTTTTCGCTCTTATCAGCCGACGAATGTCCGCCGGGAAGGACCCGAGCAGATAGTCCGACTCGGGCACCGTTCTCGACGATTCCTCGACGGCTGTGGCAATGTGATTCGTTAACGAGTCGATCGCTCGGTTTGCAGCGCCGAGCGAGTCGATCGTATCAGGGATTCCGTCTAGGTGCTGGGGGTTCGCGGCCTTGAGTTTGACCTCGAGGCTGCGCCAGTTGACGATGGTTTTGGTCAGAGGGACCTCACCAGCGGGCCGGCCCAGCTTCATAAGAACCGGGCGGTGGTCGGATCTGAGATCGTCTATGGTCTCGATCGAATGCAGTGGGACGGTTACGTTATTGAACAACGCAATGTCTAGTGTGGATGGGTTGTGAAACGCGACGGTAGGGTATCTCGTCGGGGTTTGCGGCGCTACAATGTTAAACTTGAGCTTATCCGCGAGTTTGGAGAGGATTATACCATTTCGGTTTGACATGATCGGGTCCCAGGTGCTATGCCTGCTGTTTAGATCGCCGGCGACGATGACAGCCGGCCCTAGGTCGAGAAGGGTTCTTATGTCTGTTTCCCGCATTTCTTTTGTCGGGGACAGATAGACGGATGCTAGGACGATCGGTTGATGACCGGTGAGGGAGATTTTACACGCCGAGACTTCTATTTTGGCGAGGGTTGGACTAACAAGCGGTATGCAATGCAGGGCCCGCTTGAAGTAGATAAGTGTGCCGCCTCCTGGGGCGGTCAGCCTGTCGTGGCGGATAATATGATAGTTCGCGATTTTCGGATCGCGATGAAACGGTTTGAGGAATGTTTCCTGAATGAGCATGACGTCGACGTCATGGTTCCTAAGAAACAGGCTTATTTCCTCCTTTTGAGAGCGGATGCCGTTCGCGTTGAAGTACGCGACAGTCAGCGAGCGGGGTTTGATTCTTCCTAAGATCCTGTGTATCTGCATAACTGCATAACGTTAGAATGAGATGGAATACCAAAGATCTCGGGCAGAATCCTGGGGGGTGGTTACATGAAGGGTTCTTCGAGCGCAGCGAGTGTGTCTGCGTGCTCGATGCAGGCCCTCAACCTATCATGCGAGTTTTGAGCGGCTCGCAATTTTCCTCCTAAGAGAAGAATATCTTTAATGCTCACCTTTTGGATGTAGGCGAGAATGTTCTGGAGCTCCGAAGGCGGAGGTGTTTGGCTGGGAGCAGCCTGTGGTTTCGGCGGCCCCGACAAAGGGGCGGATTTTGGCCTAAGGAGCGGTTTGCTCCACGCCGACACCGCCGGCGGAACGGCCGGCTGTGCGGGCGGTGGCCTAGACGAGGCAGATGGCTGCGATGCAGCCTTTGTGGGGGCGGTGGTGAGCCGTTGTGCGGCCCCGGGTTGCCTACGCGGGGCTTTGGTGCACCCGCGATAATTCGCGGGGTGTCCCTCGGTTTTGCACAGGACGCAGCTCGGCAGGTTTGTCGCTTCCGCGGTGCGGGAGCACTCCTTCGTCCCGTGGTCCCCGGTGCATTTGACGCACCTCGGGCGGGCGAAGCAGTTACGGGCTGAGTGGCCGTAAAGTTGGCATCGGTGGCATTGGCCGATGATGCCTTTTTTGTGCGGTACCTCTACCCTCACGCTGGTGAGGTTGCACAGGCGGGTGATCTCGAAGATCTTTTTACCCTCCGGAGAGAGTTCGAGACTTGTCAGAATGAGTGGGAGTGCGGCCTTTGTTCGCATGCTTGTCATGCGACGGGCTTCCAGCACGGGGAAGTTTTGTTTTTTGAGGTCGTCGACGACCTCGGAGATGTCGATCTCCGTTGGGATTCCGCGTATGACAACGCGGAGGTGCTTCTCCTCGGGGAGAGCGAACGTGTGGAAGCCGAGTCCGGCGTTCCGCAGGTGCCTGGTGGCAGCCCGGAAGTCGTCAACCGTTGCTAGGTTGATGCGGATACCCTGCGCGGTGTTCTGCGCTTTGGGGCATGCAATTTTGTGGTTCGCGAACCACCTGGAAACATCGTTCCATTTAGTCTTGTCCTGGAGGACAATCGGGGGAGGCGGCTTCGGGCCGCGTTTTTCGGGCGGGGCCGAAGTGCTGGGGGGGTGCGCAAGAGGCGCAGCCTTTTTTGCCGGCGTGCTGGTCGGCGAGGAGCGGTCCGAGTTTGACTCGGAGGGCCGCTTAGAAGCGCGTTTGCGCTTTTTGACGTAGAGGGTGAAGCCCTCTTCGTCGGTGGTCTTGGAGAGTGGACGGTCCACCTCCATGTCGCTGCCGCTAGCGGTGCCCTCCGAGTCGGATTCGGAGGAGGCGGGCAGCTCGGGCTTGGAAGGCCCCGCCATGGGGGCCCTCGCCTTGTTATGCGCTCGAGTCGCGGAAGTCGGGTCCGGAGAGGCCGGGCTGTCCGTGTCCAAGTTCACGGAACGCGTGGGAAGGATAGAGGCCGACTTGGTGAATTCTTCCCAGGCCTCAGGGAATTGTTTGCGTGCGAAGCACGCAAACTGGGCGAGTAAGGCGTCCATTTGCACGGACGCCATTTTGTTGAGCAGCCGCCCCGCCGTGCGGCGGGGGGTTGTGTATCTATTCGGCAGGGGACCTAGCCGTCGCCTAATGCAACAGGCTCTATGCTATAACCTCGCCTCTGAGGCGATTAAAGAGAAAGCTACTTACAGTGCCGGAACCAAGCTCCGGCAGAGTTTTCGCGTGCTGGTATCTAAACTTCACTATCTGCACTTGCACTGGCGCACGCGAGCGCAAATGGCGGCCGCCTGAGCGGCGTTGTGGCGCGCACGTGCACGGGCGAGTCGAACGGAGCGGGCGTAACTGTATCGCGCACTGGCAGCGGACGCATGGGACGTCCGATCGGTACGGCGGGCAGAACCCGAAAGGATAGTGAGGTGTCCAGGTCTGAAACCTTAGATCTTATGCAACAACCCAACGACGCTGAACATCTAAAGATTGGATGTTTCATTAATACAGTTAATTCAATAGCTACAACGTCTTTCAAAGGTTTGACTTGTAAAAACAATGTAGTGTTAAATTTTAATTACTTATTTCTAAACGAGACAAAAAACAAGAACGATAGTGTAATAAAATGGTGGATGTAACGCCATAAGGCAAGCTTCGTATGTTAATAGAAAGATGACCACAATACAATTTTAGACAGATTTACAATATGAAGGTTGTAGCCTAGCCATCTTGAGGTCTCGGTAATAAACATGAGACTTCTGTATTACTAGGTGAATTGTGCTGCGTTACTGCTGGACGATAAAGAAGGAGCATAATGAAGAGAATATCTGTAATTAAGTTTCACCGTCATCTGATAGACATCCGCGCCGGTCGATTCCGACGGCCTTTAAATATGATATTTTCAAACATTTTACAAGATTATAAATATAAACAAATAAACATGCAAACAAGATGTCACATTTCTAATGTATATACTACTTCTTAATAACACGAGAAGATAACCGTTGTAAAGTTATATCAATAACTACTTGTAATTGCATGTTTAGTTTTACAATACGGTTCGACCTCACACCCGAAGTGCAATTGGTCAAAGCATTGTACGAGTGTTATGCCAATATATAATTTTTTTTTTCCTGTTGTGGTGCAAAGTTAATATTTTTAATGTGAGTATTTTTTTATATAATAATTATAATTTTTCTTTTTAATTTTTTATATATTTTTTCTATAATAACATTTAATTCTCTGTTTTTGAACGAAAAAGTTTTCATATTTATTATAACGACTAGTTTGATTTTTAAAAAAAAGCGCTTTATCTGTCAACTCCATTGAGAAATAATTAAAAAATATTATTTCTCAATGGATACAGATATTACTGCGCTCCGGTTTGAAAGATGCTGGAGCTTTTTTTTGAGGTAAAGAGACTCAACATATTATGTCTCAAGAGACGAATGCAATGAGGTGCTGTATATATTATCCTAACTAGCGCCGCGTTATAATGGGCAGGTGTAAAGCTTACTTACTATCTGGTGTCTTACTAAAGTCCGGCTCGTCTCATCGCTTATTTGTACAAAGATAAATATTTTCGAGATTAATTATAAAATTCCTTGTTCTCAATTTTTACTAGATAGAGCGATTGTGGTTATAGTTTTCACCACAACCCCTCTCTTTTCTGGCGATTAAAAGTTTGGGCATACAACTACCTGTCGTTGATTTACGTGATAGTTGGTTTTCTGTAGAACCTCGTAAGTGGCTACTATATGGCGAATCTTGGTAAACGCCTTTATGCTACTACGGCGTGTTGAAGATGGATGACATCCTTGTATGAAAAATAGGGTTGAACGAAATAAAAAAAAAAAAAGAATAGTTTTAATTTTACATATAACAGACACACAGGAAATATTCAAAGTTAACCATCAAAAGGATGATTTTAATAGTTAACATATTGGGAACAGTTCTTTTAATTTTCCCTCTCTCTCAACTCGGGACTGTTTCTTAAAAGATAAAAGTCGGATGATGTCGCATATCCTCGAAAGCTGTTCTTGCTATAATACCACTTTCCTCATAATATTTCGAAGCAAACGTTCATAACTGATAATTGATTTTGATAAGCGGCATCCGACTAGATGCGTTTAAAAACAGACTAACGAAATTGACTGTTCCGATTTGGAGGACGGTGAAGCTAGAAATTATTGGGGTAACGAGACAACGGTAAACGCCCACCCGCCATTGCTATCAGCATAGATTTTTTTTTATTATTTATCTCGCCCCCATTAACAGTTAATAATGCAATATGTAAGCGATATGTCGGACGAGTGATTACGTTATCATTCATACTCTGTCCGAGCTTGTGCGACCTACCTCGCCCGGGAAACGCAACCGTGAGTGAGACTATTTCTTTTTTTTTTGCGGCAATCATTACAACAGATTAAAAATAACGAGCTCCTTATTATTGCTGGCCAGTTACAAACGAATGCTATAATTAAAATAATTAAAAAGAAAAAGTAAACTTTTTTTTTAAATACACATGACATTAAAAACAATGTACAGATTACAATATTCATTGCATTTCTGTTTTTTTTTTAATTTTTGTAGATTATAAAAATATTTGAGCTATTTTTTTTAAACTTTTAAACACTGATAATTTTAGAAGTAACGATTTAAATAGTACTGTTTTATTTCTTATTTACTGATAATTATATCCCATATATATTATATTAAATAAATATATTTATATATATATATATATATATATATATATACCTGACATACAGGTTAAATTCCTGGTTCAGGAACTTCAAGGTTCAGGCTTAAAGTATTGAAGACATGTAAAATAATGCAATAAATTATCTATTATCTTTTTTTTTCTTTTGTAATTTTAGACTATCTTAAGTACTTAAATATTTAAAGTTTGACTATGTTACAAACAATGGGTAGTTTTGATTTATATTATAAATCAGTTTTTAGTTCATAATTTTATTTAAAAATACAAAATCACTTTAAATAGAAATATTTCTTTAATCTAAATGTTATACGTTAAATATGTTTGTTACGATTTTTTTTTAATTAACCTTTACCTTTCTTTCGAGCTGTCGGTAGCGTGTTGAAGCTATGAACTTAAGCATTAACATTCGAAAGGTTTTTATCCGTGATTACTTACAAAGTTATTTAGTATTAACCTAATCTAATCTTCTAGAAACTTAAACTAAGATTAGATGATTTGCAAACATATTGGTTACTTTTATTTATACTTCCAATATTGTTATCATTGCAAAATTTATTTATTACGTGTTATTACTATTTAGTTGATTTAGATTTTTTGATAGACTTGAAGAAATATATTATCGTAGCTTTATAAACAAGGGAATGTTATACTTTGGTTTATATACCAACGTTCTATTTTCTTTTTTTTTATCAACAATCAGTTTCTTCCCCTCAATTACATCCGAAAGTAATGAGACCGTGACCTGTCAATAGTGTTGGTTGAAGAAACTATTACTTTTATATATAGTTTTATCAACATCTTTTTCCTTCTACATACTCCGCTATTAATATTTATCCAATAGGGATGATATACACTGCACCACACTGAGACATAAAGTGCTGAGTTTCGTTACCCCAATAATTAAATCAGCTACAACGCCCTTCAATCCGGAACATAGCAATGTTTGCACAGTACTGTTTGTCGGCTGAAATAGGAGCTGCGTTGGTACCCACCTAGACGGTTCTCGATAACAGAGACCTACAACCAGAAAGTAATTAGCCAACACATTTTATCATCATCATCATTATCAGCCGATAGACGTCCACTGTTGGACATTGGGCAACACTTTTAATAAATGTAAATCAATATCGAAGAGATACTGTTGATTTACATTGAAGTCTATAAAAGTCGAAAGACATATCTGGAGGAGGATGATAGTTAGGATGATGATACTGCACCACATTGCGCTCACCGCCTTGAGATATATGATGTTATGGATCACTATCGCAGTAATTTCACTAGCTACATCACCGTTCAAACTGGAACACGGTAATGTTTGTACACTACTGTTTGACTCTTTACTAGTTTAAGCCCTTAACAACAACGCTAATATGACAAGCAACCCCCAAAGTTGGGGCAACGAACATATAATCCAATCACCACACGGTCGTAATATCGTAATCCATACGATTAAAATGATATTAATAACGCGACCGATTTTCGTAACGTTTCGATAACATCGTTATATCGCATTTAATCGATACATTAATCGATACAATAAAATTATTTTTTTAACTGTTTTATCCTTTATATAATACTTTAAGCTAGATTTTTTGCGTCATTTGTTAAATCAATATTTATTTACGACTGTAATGATAGTGATAGTGACCTGACAGCAGGCTAGTGACGGACTGTACAATTTTTTTTTTTAAACAATTAAAAGAGGAGACGAAGAGGAGGTTCATCTCCTCGATAATCCCGCCCGTAATCATACGGTACTATTTAGATTCGATATTTGAGGAATAGTTAGATAGATAGATACCCAGCTTCTGGAGAAGTCAGGGTTATGTGAGATTCTTACTCACTAAAGCCCTTCGGTGGTCTGCATCAGTGCATTCGGAGAGGCTCCGGGATCTCTTATAGAACGCACCGGTGCCTCTCTACACGCCTCTGAGGAGCTTATCCCTCCTAGGCACCATCGCTGAGCCATACGCTGTCCGACGCAGGTTCGCTTGTTGAGCGATAAAGGCCCCCACCCTCAAGACCCCCGGAACTTCTAGACCCTTTTAGTAGCCTTCTACGACAGGAATGGCTTACCTTAGTTCTATTCTTACCACGTAACAGAAACCTACCAGCAGTGTTCATATATTCGTTGATTCAAGTTGTTATATTATAGCAGTTGATTTTATATTACGATCTGATGTTAAGATGTTGGACAGGATACTCTACTGTTGGAAGCTTTTATTTAAAAAATGGTTGAACTTTATTTGTTGCGTGAAGCTTTTTTACGAGCACCAGTATAAACTACATTATTATATTATAATATATATATATATATGAGATAGATTTCCACCTATACAGAGACTCTTCACGATAACAGTGGAACTATAAGGCTTGAAGACTTGACATTTGTTAGAAATATTCCTTTTTTTTAATATAGAGGAGCTAAGAACGGATTTTACGAAATTCCTTCGAGTTTCGAGGGTGTTACTTCCAGTCACGGGCGTACAGGGAACTGCTAGTACAATAGTAATTGAAATGAAAATCGTAATGTTTTCTTCAAAACAAAAACCCATTGTAAATGATTTTGTCTTTAAAAAAAACGTTTAAAGCTATATTTGTTTTTAAACAAGAAAATTATAAAATAAATAAACGATTCCCAGTAACACTTCGATTCGTAATGAAGAGTATAAATAAACATGTTAAATACACAACTCTCCGAGCCATCACACAGCAAATAATGTTATTATTTGCATTAACTACAGACGGATATTAACTGTTTGTTACTATATAACATAGGCATAAAATATGCATCTTTCTGCTCCCACTGTTGGGACTCGAAAGGCTCTTTAATAAGGACAGTGAAGGAAATAATCAACCGTCCTAACCAACTGTTACTGTAAAAGGTGTCAGGATTCCCGCACAACAATCACTGGTTCCTACCATCCCGCATTGGACCACAGTGGTGGGAAATGACCCAAACTCCCAATATGAACCTTTACTGGATACGAGTGGGAACCTTAGAGAAGGCCTATATCTAGCTGTACACGTCTATCGTCTGATGATGATGAATTGTTTTAATAGACAATGGTACTGGGACGGTAATGGAGTGTAACTAGTGTAATTACTAGGGTAACGATACTCTACATTTTAGGTCTCAGATGATGAGCACGATGTGGTGTTGTGTATTTCATTCTAACTAGCTCCACGTTGGTATGGGCGTAACACTTACCATCAGGTGACCATCCCGTTCGTCTTGTCGCTTATTTGTATATATAAAACAATGACCCCTTGATATTATATATATATAAATATATATATATATATATATAAATATATATATATATACATATATATATATATATATATATATATATATATATATATAAATATATATATATTTATATATATATATATATATATTTGTTACCGGTTATTGGATTTACAATTGTTAGTACATTAAATATTTCCATGTCATCAAATGATAACATCGAATTAAAAAAAATTAAACAGCTACTGTCGATATAAATCTAATCCATGTCTTATCACTATGGAATATTCCATCTCATCAGGAAAATAATATTTTGTGACGTAAACGGATACCTAAGGCGTCTTTATGGTATATTAAGTATTATTTTTTTTTTTAATCAATTAAGCGACGAGATGAGCTGAATGGTCACCTGATGGTAAGTGATACGACCGCCTATAACAATGTGCTTAATTAAGATGTTATACACTGCACCACATTACACTCGTCGCCTGAAACATAAGATGATGAGTCTCATTACCTCAGTAATTACACTAGCTACAGCGCCCTTAAAACCGGTACTAATTGTTGACTGCAATAATCACTGCGGTGCGGTCTTCAGCAACAGAGATCTACCACCAGTAACGATATGTTAGTTAAGGAGGCAGATCTATGTAGATACCACCAAACCAAATACCAGTGTGGAAACATTACTATGTTCCGGTTTGAAGGTCGTTATAGCTAGTGAAATTACTGGAGTAATGTAATTTACATCTTGTCTCAACTCCGAAGCACAACGTGTCGTATTGTCTGTCATACTAAGGAGCAGATTATTATACGCAAGTGTATCACATACCATCAGGCGTACCATAAAGAAAAGACAAGAGACTGATGTTTACAACTCTTTGATTGTAATAAATTCATTTTACAATTAAAGGATTTTATCCTTGATTTTCAATTTTTTTTTATCTACTTCAAGATAATTCTTTATCTACATTCCGCTTAGTGTTGACGGTTTTGGTGTTATTTTATTATTTTTTTAGCTTTCACATGTTTAAAACCGGATGTTCAATTGCAACGGCATATTTACATGAGGGTAGTATAATCATACTAAAAAACTGCACAGCATCAGGCATCGGAATCGAACCGGAAGGCACCGCGTTATAAAGCAAAAGTACATAAACGGAGCGAGGAATAAACATTCAATGTATTGATATAAATCAAAACTTGTTCTTAGAAAACAAATACAAATATTTTTATTGTCTTCATACATTTATATGGAAATCTAATTATTCTAGATTTTTGTCAAGATACCTAATTGTTATCTAATTGCTTTTACTGCTAAAGGATATTGTTATGCGGAGTGCAGTTGTCACAACGTACGGAGTTTTATTGGGCTAACGTGTTATAAAGGAAAAAACAACGTCCATTGCAATAACAAAATAATCACTGTTTTTTTATCAATTATTGCGATAACGACGTAAATAAAAGAAATCGTTATTTATAATAATTATTAAATTTTTATTATGTTATTACTTGATAATTTTCAATATTATTCGTTTGTATAATGATAAATCGAAATCGTGGCTGTACGTACTAAAGTCTTTTGCTTTTTCTTTTTAACGTAAAGAACAAAGGTTAAACACATTATATGCTTACTCATTATAATTTATATAGAACAATATTTTTTTTTTATATAAAATTAAGCGATGAGGACGTTCACCTGATAGTAAGTGATACGCCTGCCCACAATACCGTGGCGCTAATCAGGACGATATACTGCACCACAATACGCTCGTCGCCTGATACATAAGATCTTGAATGTCGTTACCACAGTAATTATATTAGCTACAACGACCTTCAAACCGGAACACGGTGTTATTTGCCCATCGCTTTTTAGCAGCAGAAATAGGCGCTGCGGTGGTACCTACCTAGGCGGTCCCCCGCAAGTGACCTACTCCAGTAGAAATTTTTAATGTGTCTACAGTTTAGAGACCCTTTTCAACTTTAAACAAAAGCTCATTATTATACTTAATTTTTTTTCTCGCTTCTTTACTGATACTATTATCTAGATCCTTCTAATAACTTCTTTTTTTTCGGTTGTATATTTCGAAAAGATCAATTGATGTAATTACTCGGTTAGTGCTGATCATGTTCATTACCTCACCAAGGCGAGTTAGTGTTTGCATTAAACGTATTAACTTCATAAATACTACATATAAATGACCTGTTATGATAATCCTCCAGCAGTAACAAAACAATAACAAGTAGTAAACAATGTTTACCGATTCATAATTAATGTAATTTTAATATAGTCAAATAACTGGTTAGTTTTGCCGCTAGTTCCATGTTTCTAAGAAAGATTCCTTTTTTCATTTGTACTATTTCAATTGAATTGTGTCGTTTTCTTATTTAGACAATCATCATCATCATCAATCTTTGGGGGTTGACATCCCCCAAAGATTCCCACATTAGTCGGAATTCATATGGATAGATTTGACCCATCTCCCATCACATTGGCCCAATGCGGGTTGGTAGGAGCCAGAGCCTCGTTTGTTGATTATCAGGGTGCACGAGCTGGTGAGGTTGCCTTGGATCCCGTGAGTTGTTGTGCTGAAACACCTTAAATCCTCTAGACATAGAATTATTATAATTATTAATAATTTCTGTTTTTTTAATTAAGTACAAAATTTCGTTATAATATATTATATATATTATACTTCACAAAAATCATTATAATCAGTATCGTCTAATCCCATTGATATATATGGGTGGATGAGAAAAGCTGAGGATCGAATTTGGTGGGAGACATCAGGGAAGGCCTACATCTAGCAGTGGACTAACAATAGGCTGATGATGATGTTATACATTAGAAAAATTTATAAGAATATTTTGTATGTTAAAATAATCATTGTTTGACGGCGTCTGTAGATGTTCATTACTAGTTATGTCACCCCTAAAGATCTTCACACTTTCCGTGGTTTTCCACATCGCAACTTAATTAAAGAAGTTAAGCTGGTAAAAACAACTTCATTATCAAATACTGATAAAGTTGAATCAATTTTATCGATAAATGAATTTCTAAGTGAAACACTAAGTTACTTTTATCAACAATAATAATAAATAAAACAAGTGCACAGCGACAGTACGTTTTCCAGATTTAACAAGTATTTTAATGAAAATACTAGATATTTTTTTTATACGTCCAAACGAAAACAAAGAAGTGTTAGAATAAAACATGATTGTAATGAATTTTCAAACTATATACTTTTTTTTTATACAATTAAATCATGTAACGAGCGTGACGTTCACCTGATGGTAAGTGATACGCCTGCCCATAATAACCTAGCAATACTTAGAAATACACAGCACCACATTGTGCTCATTAGACATTAGTTATTGAGTCTCGTTACCCCAGTAAATGCACTAGCTACTACACCCTTTAATCCGGAACACAATAACGTTTGCTCACTTCTGTTGCCTTCAAAGGCGCTGCAGTAGTACCTTTTTATTTATTTCTTCGTGAAGGTAATCCTTCATTGGATACCCATCTGCTGCAAGGGCAACAGAAGAGTTATGCTCGTCCTATACCAACTAAAACCTCACGGGTTCTCACTCAGCGACAGGCCTTGACGAGATCACATCTCGAGGTAGAGCTACTGCTCTCCATCTTCTCATTAAAACTGTTAGGCGGAAGTACCGCACGCACCACCACGAGGTCTTTCATATTTGCCACCATGCCCTTTATTACGGGGTTTGGAGGGTATAAAACATCCTCCTTTGACGCGCCGTTTTTTGTCTGCGTATTGAGAGATGGGTGTTTATTTCTCGCTGCCTCTACTGTAGCCTCTAGCTAGATACATCCTCGCATTCTACTGGAGGATAGCTAGCTTGTTGCTGGAGACATACCACTAGTATATTAAAACGTAATTTTCGATAGCAGATCTAAAACTTTTCCACGTTGCAATCTATCAGTGATTTCGTAAATATGCTTGCGTGATAATTTCAAACGTAGATGATGACCTTCCTGATTTGAGTAAATTAATTACTTATTTGACATTGCTATGATTATCTGATATTATATATCGTACGATTAAAAAAATTGATTGATCAAATCTATGACAGGAATTTGCACGTGTAGGCGCCAATCTATCAAATTAATATTCTGTTATGTTGAAAACAATTGATTATATAGAAAAAATTTCATCTTCAATACTCTCTCTATCTTCCTAGACATTATCCTATATGGCGGTAAGGTTGGCTTTCTTCATTTGTCTTCTCCACTTCGCTGTATCCTCATCTTCATCGTCAGTCTCTTGGCAATGACACATGTCTTCGACACTACTTTTTTCCATTTCGTTTTCAATCTGATTGTGGGTTTGTGAGCATGGAGGGAAAACTGCAATGCCAAGTTGCTAACGTAGTCCGACGGCCTTCTCTTTAAGTGATTATACTATAGCAGCATGGTTACGCATACACATCCATCTCAGCATTTTCATTTCAGCAACTTGGATGGTATGCACGTTCTTTTGAGTGAAGGTGCAGGCTTGGCTGCCGTATAAAAGCGCAGTTCTTATGATGGTCTTATAGATTAAACTCTTGAGTTTCACAAGCAGTTTTCATCTTCAATATTACATACAATAAAAGTAAACTGAATCAATGATTGAATATAATTTAAATGGCACACCAAACATAACACTAGAAGACTTCTAGTTGAAGTAAGCTTCTTCTGCAGACATCAGACTGTAAACAATAATTAAAAACTATATGTAGGTCTCTTTTGTCGGAGATCGCCTAGGTAGGTACCCCAGCAATTCTTATTGCAGACCAACAGTAGTATGGAAGCATTAATGGGTCCAATTTGAAGTTCTTCCACCCCGGTAATGTCAATAAATTACTGGAGTAACGGGACTCGAGATATTTTGTCGCAGTCGACGAGCGTTAAGTGGTGCCGTATATGTCCTAACTAGCGCCACGTTGTTATGGGCAGGCATTTAACATGTGATAAATGTCCCGCTTGTCTTGTTGCTTAATTGAATAATAAAAACAGAGCTGGGGGTATTCTATGATGTCTATGGCATTAGGACAACTGTCACCTCAGTCCTAATATGATCATCGCTGCTGTACAACTACTGGAAACGTTGAAATGATGAAACCTTAAATAAAGGCGGCAAAATACGTGTAATATAAGATATCGTTATTTATAATAATATTAATTTTTTTATTATGTAATTACTTGATAATTTTTCAATATTAATCGTTTGAATAAAATTATATGCAGCAATATTTAAAAATTGAAATCGTGGCTGTACGCACTAAAGTCTTTTGACTTTTCTTGTTAACGTAATAAGCAAATGTTAAAGATAATCTTTTTCCTCATTACAGTTTATAAAGGACAATGATATTATTAATTTTTTTTTTATAAAATTAGGCGACGAGACGTGCGGAACGATCACCTAATTGTAAGTGATACATCCGCTAATAACAACGTGGCGCCACTTAGCATATTTACTACAGCACATTGCGCTCGTCTCCTGAGACAACATGAGAAGCCTAGTTACCCCAGTAATTAGCACTAGCTACAATATCCTTGAAATAGGAATACAGTAATATATGCCCTCTACTATTTATCGTCTGCAGTGTGAAAGCTTAAAAAATATATATTTTTTTTTAATTATAAAAAGAATACCGTTTCTATACAATTAGGAACAAAATTAATACATTAATTAGTATTTTAATTAAAATGTAATGTTTCGTAATGAAACACAAATAGAGTTGTGTAAACACTTTACAAGAGTGTCGCCCTTGACGATTATGACTACAACTCGTTAGAACAATCGCTACTTCAGTACTTTACCTGAGCACCTCTTCAACGGAACTGTTTTATCTGATACAGTTAATGGATGGAATATACCGTTTTACAACGTTTCTATTACTACTCGGTAAAACCTTATTTACAAGGGTTTTAAGGAAAAACACGTTATTATACAAATTATTAACAGACTGAGCGGGTATGGCTTCATCGAGATAAATCCCGAGATGCTGTATTTCCTCTTTTGCAGTTGGATAAAGAAATAATTAAAAATTGCTACTGATAGGTCTCTGTTGGCGGACATCTAAGTACCTGCAGTATCTATTAAGGCGACAAACAGTACTGTGTCATTCTTACTGTATTCCAGTTTGTAGGGCGTTGTAGTTGCAATTACTGGGGTGGGGCCGCAGCGCCACGCCCTCGTCGCGCAAGTCGGCAGTGACCTCTCGCTGCCGACTGTAATCGATCGGATGTTGAGCAGCGAGAGGTCTTGGAAGGCGGTGGCCTCCTTCTGCAGCGCAGTGATGCGTCAGAAGGAGGCCGCCGAGCGCACGAGGGAGGCCGACGCCGCTGCCGCACCTTGCAGGCGGCGGCGGGCCGGCGGGAGAGCGCGGCGGCAGAACCACGCCGTCCGCTTCCTCCCGCCGTGAGCGACGGGCCCCTAGCCGGGCACGGTGTGAGGGGGCCTTCGGGCCGTTGGGCGTGGCCCTTTGGGCCTTTTGTCGTGTTTCCCCTGGGGGTGCGTCCCCCGGGGGAGTCTTGGTTTTCGTCCCCTCTCCATCGTCGAAGTGGTGGGGGGGGGGTCTGGAGGGAGGAGGCCGCCGCCCAGTTCCTTCACGGGAAGGCGGCCGGGCATGCGCTCCGTCGTGGGCGCGCGCGGTCGTCTATGGGGTCGGGGGGCCCCAACGTGTCGGTCCCGCGAGGGGCCGGTACGGGACGGCAGGTGGGTGCCTTTGCTCCCCGCGGGCACCCACCAGGAGGAGTTTATACGCGGAGGCGCCCGGAGAATTGCTTGGCTGAAACCCGGGCGTCTCCAGTATGCGTATTGCGGGACAAGCGGTGGTGGTTTTAGTGGGTATGGGGGTCACGCACAACATCTCAGTGGCCCCGAGCCCCACATAACCCGGCGTCCCCCCCCTTGAAAAGGACGCTGGGTATGCGGTAACAGCATTTCCACCACCGATATCAAAAAAAAAAAAAAAAAAAAAAATTACTGGGGTAACAAGACACATCTCATGTCTCAGGCTAGTGCAATGCGGTGCAGTATATAACATCCTAACTAGCACCACGTTATTGGTAGACCTGTGATCATCAGGTGAACGTCGCTTAATAGTATACATATATTTAATGAAACCTTAGACTTTTTTCGAGTATATAGATATAGCCCATGTTTTGCTCCATATCCTCTGCGATCTGCCTGTGAATGTTTTAGTTTAGCCGCTTCGGATATTACCCACTCGTTTAGATGAAAATAATTAACTGCTTTCTAGTATTTCCCAGCCAATCCTATCATCATTTCCACCGATGGACGACCACTGCTGGACATGTCTCTTGTCATGTATTCCGCAAAGCAAGGTCAGCCCCAGTGACTCCCAGCGATTCTTTTTACGTCCTCTGTCTTATAATTCTAGTCAATACTATAAATGAAATAAACAGCCCTTTTTATTTTTAAATTTGTATACAAACGCCTTTTTATTTTATTTAGCAAATGCTTATGAATCAAAAATAATTTTACTGGTAGCAGGTCTTTGTTGCAACAGACCGTCTACGTAGATACCATGGCAGCTCCTATTGCAGCCGATAAACAGTACTGTGCTGCGGATTAAATGGCGCTATAGGTAATGTTATTACTGGGGTAATTAGACTCAACATATGTCTCAGGCGGCGAGATCAATTAGGTGCAGTGTATAACATCCTACATAGCACTACTTTGTTACGAATAGGTCATTTACCATTGGATGGAAGTCCTTCTCGATGATTTGTGGATTTCATAGATCTTTCATCATTTTATTTCTAATCACATTTCATAAACATTTTCATTTGGTTACATTTATCCGGTTGCTATAGTAACGGTTACTATAGAAAGTAATTTACGGTTTTATTCCATATTACAGCCAGAAATGCGGAGTTGTTTTTGCTCCTCAACATATTTTTTGTAGATTTTATTTGGTTATAACCTATAATGATGAATATCTAACAAATTATCTTTCCTTCACATTGTTCTCTTTATATATATATATATATATATTTGTAATAGATACTAATTGTTTTTTTTTAAACATTTCCTCATTACGAAGGTCGTCAAACTATTCGCACTGAATTCTAACACGACAGTCACTCGGCGCTCGTCGCCCTTCCGTGTAGGAAAACGCACGACACGCATTTGTAGGTGTTATAGTAGGAAGTTAGACTCTCTTTGTTCTTAGCTCTGATGGTGTGCGTATGCGACACGCGTTGCTCTTATCATCCGGAATTTGATATTTCATTGTGCTGTTTTAATGTCGACGATCTGCGTCGACAGTTTAATAATGGACGCGCGTTGAATTTGTATCCGGTGATTCACTTGCTCCAAGTCCAAGTTCAGTATTCACTCAATCGGTTAGTATTAGAAATTTGATTATTGATGTTTTTATATCAAGAATGGAGGTAATATTTCGCCTTAATATAACAAAGGGTTTAATGACAATAAAGCCATGGACGATAAAGCGCGCTAATCCTGATTACGTCCGTTCTTATTAGTTATCAGCCGGAACATAGCAATGCCTTTAATTGTTAATTTTAATTCTGATGATGTGAATGTTAAGATGGATGTGCGGCGTGAGGAGGATGGATAAAATTAAGAATGAGTACATTAGAGGAAGTCTGAAAGTTGTTCCAGTGACAGAGGAATTGAGGAGCAGGAGGTTAGCGTGGTGCGGACATGTTGAACGGAGGGATGAAGGACGTATAACAAAGAAAGTAATGAGAATGAACGTGGATGATTATAAAGGTAGAGGAAGACCGAAGAGAGTGTGGATGGATTGTGTGAAAGATGACTTGTGTGAGAAGAGTGCGAATTCAGATATGACGGCTGATAGAGGGATGTGGGGTAGAAGTACATATTGTGCCGTTACCACGTAGCTCGGAAAAGGGGTAGGAGGAAGAAGATTCTTCGAAACGACGAACAAAAACGAGACGTTCACCTGGTAAGTGATACCACAGAAATTTCACTACCTACATCGCCCTTCAAACCGGAACACAGTAATGTTAGCACAGTATTGTCTCCGACAACGGAAACCTACCATCAATAAGCACTCCAAAAAAGTTTTCCACTAATCAACTCCATAAATATGGCTCCAGACCGGACCAAGAGAATCTACGTGCTACGATATAGTTTAACATTATTTTCATCATCATCGTCATCAGCTCTTAGATGTGCACAGCTGGAGATAGGCCTCCCCCAAAGATCTACACAGAGTTCATCGAGACGAAATGGGCCTTAGCCAACTACGCTGAACCAGTGCTGAACTTTTTTAAATAGTTAAGCGATGTGACGAGCGGGACGTTAACTAGATGGTAAGTGATATGCCAGCCCATGACAAAATGGCGCTAGTTGGAATTATATACACTGCACAAAATTGTACTGGTCGCCTTGATACATAATATGTTGAGGCTTGTTACCCCAGTAGTTCCATTAGCTACAACAACCTTTAAACCAGAACTCAGTAATGTTTGCACACTGCTGTTTGGGGACCTAGAGGCTCTCCGACAACGAAGACCTACCACCAGAAGAAGGCCTCTGTTGCTAGAGATGCGGCAAGGTTGGTCGTAAAGTTATTTTAGGTTATGTTATATATTTAATTAAACTTGTAGTATATAGAAATATGTCATATATAGAGCAACAAATGAAACAGTTCCACTGCCATCAATATTATTATATTATCATTGTTTTTTTTTTTATAAATTTAAAACAAATGATAACCTTAAATAAGATAATTGCATGTCAAAAGTTACGTAGCACGATTGCAAACAACGATTATATATAATATATACATATATACTTAGAAATTACTTTTAATTCATATTAAATCATCAATAACTTGGTAGTAAAATTGTGTAAAGATATATACTATTTTAATCTAGAAGCGTCTAACATTTGATCTCAATTCCACATGGTGTTAACTAAATATGAAGCTGTTGATGAGAAAACGGGATCATCCAGAATACTCCGCCCTGAATATAGCTGTTATGGTGGCACACCTAGGCGGATTCGAATAATACTATCACCAATCGCACTTCACAATTCGTGACTTCAGGATCGAAGGACTTTCGTATCACTAAGTGAACGGTTATTCACTGCACCACTGCTGGAGACACATCTTATCTCCCAGGGGACGAGCGCAATGTGGTGCAGTATATAACATCCTAAGTAGCGCCACTGTTATGGGTAGGCGTATAGCTTACCATCTGGAGAAAGTATTGCTTGTCTCGTCGCTTTATAGGATAAAAAAAATATAAAATAATCTACCAAAGTAGATTTTTTAATATTTTTTTTTGGATATTTTTTTCAGATGTGAAGCAAACCTGACATACAACTGTCTCATATAAGATTAGTTAAATATATTTACGTACTTCTTATCTAAATATTTACTTACCTAGTACAACTTATAAATATAAAATTGCGTAGCAGTGTGAAAAACCCCTTAGGTTTTGTTTTATTTATCAATATTTTTTATCTTCATTTCACATTGTCACAGTTCACGGCTGTAACTTGGACGTCAATAACAAATGATATAACCGTATCACAGATAACCTTGCACTTCGCAGATTGCGCTTCTAAAAAAAAACTCGATCATTTGACACTTACGGACAGCCATCTTAGCCCTTACGATACTTTTAGAGAACAATGTTGCCCGTCTCAAAGCCTCATTTATAAAACATATAATATTACATAAAATTTTCAAATATTAACAGATATTTAATTAGCAATAAAAAAATCTGAAATAAGTAAAAAACAAATAATGAGATAGCGTATTTAAAAACAATATACAAAAAATTTGGAATAAATTAAAAAAAAAAATCGCCGGATGCGCTAAATTAAAGAAAAAAAATTATTGCTGTCATGTTAAAAAATATTTTAATAGGCTATTGCCTTGTAGTCTTGGGTTATTAAGAAAATGAGTAAGGCCAGCCCTGCCTGTCGTAGAAGGCGACTGAAAAGGGTTTTCGGATTTGTGGGCTTTGAAGATGGAGGCCGTCATTGTCCACTAATCGCGCCCGGCATGAATGACAAATAGGAGATGATCTAGATCTTATCGTAGCAAAGCAAGGGTGACGTGGTGTACTACAGCCCTTCCTGGGACACGCTTTAGATGTAGTTGCTGGAGGCGCTGGTGCTTTCTGTAGAAGAGACCGGAACCGCCCTCAACACACTGAATAATACCACCGTGGGGGTATTAGTAGGTAAAAATCCCACATAACCTAGTCTTCTCCCCAGAAGCAAGGTATGGTTTTAGGAGATTTCCCCTCGATAGCAAAAGAAAAGGCTGTATAGCCTCTGACATTTGCCTGCTTTATTCGAGGTGAATTAAACAAAAACATCAACAACTACAAAAGACGTCAAATTCGATCTGCCAACAAGATATTTCTATATTACCATTCTTTCCAACTAAATTGTATCATGTGACTATTATTGGATTCGGGATACTTTTGTCATGCTGCTTGTAGATGCTTTCATGAGTAAAAAGAATTCGCTATAAACCATAAAAAAAGTAGCAGAAATTGTATCCAAAGTGGAAAGGGGTGTAAAGGGTCCCGTATAACAACTCACGGGACCCAAACTACCCTTTCTGCTCATGGGCACCCTGCAAATCCACAAACGAGGCTCTGGCTCTCACCAACCTTTATTAGGCCAGTGTGGCGGGAAATGATCCAAATCCCCCCATTTAAACTTCTATAAATGTAGAGATCTTTGGGGGAGGACTATGCCCAGCAGTGGATATCTATCTGTTGATGATGATGGTATCCCAGGGACACGGGACACAAACACATTACAAACGATTTGTTTTGTACTTAAAACACCTGATTAAGATGCAGCGGCCGAATGTGACCTAGCCTAACAGGGAAAAGGTCTCAATTTCCGCTTGCCCTAGGAAAGGCAATAACGGATACGGAATAGCAAATGAAACTTGTTCAATAAATAATTTGCGACTTCCTCCTACAATATAATACATATTACTAAGTAAGAGTAAGCAGTTATAGGACATTAGAAAACGATATGGTTAAGCAGTAAGATAGATAAAATAAAAGAGAAAATTTCGAACTGTTTCTGTAACTTTTTTTTATTCAATTAGGCGTCAAGACGTTCACCTGATGGTAAGTGATACGCCAGCTCATAACAACATGGCGCTAGTTAAAATAGTATACACTGTATCACATTATGCTTGTCGCCTGAGCTGAAGATGTTGGGTCTTGTTACTGCAGCAATTTCACTAGCCACGGCGCCCTTCAATCCGGAACACAGTACTGTTTGGCGGTTGAAATAGTCGCTGCTGTGGTACCTAGACAGTCTCCGGCAAGAGACACCGACCACCAGAAAAAGAGCCATACCACCAGTCACATTTCGGTTAACAGTTTACCTTGTATAGCGAAGGGATATAGTTCGATATCGAAGACACGATTTTGAGGAATATGGATGATGGTATTTCACCACATCGTTCATGATCCACTACTCCTCTAAATTCACCACTGAAATCGAGGTGGAGTTATTTTGATAAAAAAAGTTTTTTTTTGTTTAGACAAGCGCTTGACTATAATCCCACCTGATGGTAACCGGCGTTGTAGTTTTAGGTCGTAAAGCGCACTATACTAGAAGTAGCCTATTCACTCTTCTCTCAAAGATCCCCACGTCATACCTGGACGGAAACTATGACGCCGGCAGACTGTCCTAACCCTTCGCTGATCGCATTAAGAGGGTCGAAGCGAAACGCTTCGCCCTAATGCGTGGGATCTCGACAACGTAGGGATGAATGTCTGCGGTGTCTGTACGTCCTATGGTGGAAGGGTGACGGCTGAACCAAATCATGTAGTTCCTCCACTCCTCGAAATCCAATTAGTAAATGACATAAAGACCCTTTTTGTTCTTTAATGATTTCTCATGACAATAATGGAAAATATTTAAACGGAACATTACAATCATTCGTTATCACACTTCTATGTAGTCAATAGATAATGATCAGTGCTTAATCATGGCGAACCTTGATATAATTTACCTCAGTAATAATCGAAATTGATCGCTGATGATGATTTCGGTGTGATGATGATAACAAAACCACGCTTAATATATATTTAAATAAATCAAAGGAGTGTAAGTGTCCCACACAACCACTTACGGGACCCCAAGCCAACCTCACATACTTGTGTACCCTGCTGATCACAAACAAGGCTCTGGCTCCCACCAATTAGCATGGGGCCAGCGTGGTGGGAAATGGCCCAAGTCCCCCAATATGAACATCTCCAAACGACTGAAGGTCGCGAAAAGCCACTGGATGCGGGTGGCGGACGACCGATGAATGTGGAAATCTTTGGGGGAGGCCTATGTCCAGCAGTGGACGTGGGCTGATGATGATGATTTATACTTATATTAAGCGAATGGAAACATTCTATTACTGTTGATGTGAAATATCGTTCTTCTTCTTCTTAAAGTACCTCTCCAACTAGTGAAGGTTGGCAATCAGCGTGGTGCTGTCTTTTCTGTCTCCGGTTCGGCGGAACAATTCGGACGCACCAGATATGGCAATCCATTCCCTGATATTTCTCAACCGTGACTTTTTCCTGTAGTTCGCTGGCCTAATGGTTAGAGCATGCGGCTTTCATTCCGAATGTCGCGGGTTCGAATCTCGGCATGTACCATTGAGTTTAATATTTAAGTTATGTACATTTGTGAACTTTAGTTACAACAGCGAGATACAAATGGTGAAGGAAAACATCGTGAGGAAACCCGCGCACTGAAATCATCTTTGTGTGTGTGCGTGTGTGTATTGAGGCCCCAATAAAGTGGCAACAGGCTCGCCTCCTGTTACATGGGACCTAATCTGACCACATCTGGCGAAATGTGGGTGTTTATTCACCTCTGCCTCGCCCAACTGGGAATAAGGCGTAATAATATAAAAAAAAAATACTTTTTCCTTCTCCTCACCTTTCGTTTTCCATAAACTATAAATATCGTTGCCAAGAGAAATTTCACCAGATACAGCGCCTCTTTGATCGTAACACAGTAATGATTGCACACGACTGTTGGCTACAATGGGAGCTGCGGTGGTACCTACATGGAGAGTCTCCAGCAACAGTTATTTTTAACTCCTTTTCAAGAATATGTAAAAGTAATAAAAATAACTACACGTTATCGCTGATATAACAGTTATTTAGATCATTACGAATGCATTAAGTAATTGATTATTAGTTAATTAATTTAATGAAAAGTAAAGTAATAATTAAAAAACATTTTCCCTGAACATCACGGTAGTGTCCTCATTTTCTTATGTACACTTTTTTTAACAATGTCATTGAATGTATTCAACTAAGAATTGTTGATTATTAAAATATAACAAAGACTAAATTAGTACTGTTTGAGTAAATATGTACTTCTATTACACATATACGTTAACTTAAAAAGGTATCGTACTCTATTTTTTTTTTCTAAATAGAGTAATAGTAGTGCTGATATAAAATTTGATATTTGAAAAAGTATATACGTTTAACCAGAGGCGACTTCCGAGTAATTAGACAGATTATTTCTTAAATAAATAAAATAATTGAATAAAATTTACTTTTCAAAATTATTAGTAATAAAAAATAGTTTTATACATAAAAATAACTTTTTATACCTCGTAAATGTCGTGAGACTAATGGAAAAATCCTAAACGGAAGTATAGATACAGTCATTATAAATCTTTCAACATATAATTACAGACGGATTCACTTTTCGTATATTTGTTTATCCGATACTTTTGAGAATGATTTTCTCGTGCTTTTCTATATAAATATATCATATAACAAAACAACTCTTCGATTATGTTTGCTCGTATGTTATTTTTTACATTTACGTTACTCATTACTCCGATTTTTCGGTACATAAAAAATGGCGCGTAAAATTATTACAAAGCAACTGCGTATTTAATGTTTTGATAAAAATGAATACATTTGTATATATTACTAGAAAAAAAAAAAAATTTTTTGTATTTTCCATGTTGAATTTCGTTAATTTTTATTACTAATATGGCGTCTTTTTTACTGTAAAAGGAATAGTATTCATACAGCCAAGTCTAAAGCTGAAATTTTAATATTTAAAGAAACAAAATTATAATTATAATTGTCTAATGAGTGTAATAATGACTTAAGAAAAAATATACAATGAACAAAAATTGAACAAATATGGACTATGCTCATTATTGTTGTCGATTTTTTTTTCCATAATTATCGTATGGATCAGCTGATTAAAAATGCTAATTCATCATGAACATTTACAGATTTGGAAGGAGAGTTCAGCGCGAGAGTGCCAATTTGCTTACCCCCCGAAGCACCGCATCACAGCGTGACGTCGCGTGACGTATGGCCGATAGGACGAGCTACGCTTACGACCCGGTCGGGACCGGAGCGCCAGTCAACCAGCAAACGTACAGGATGGAGGCGGGACAGTTGTGGCGGCAATATGTGATCGCAGCCATCGGTATGTCATTGTGAATTGTAACAAGTGAATTTTACATTTCCAACTATTCGTGGTGGTGTTTTATTTTTAATACCAGTGTACGCCGGAACGATTGTTTCAATTTTAATTCATGCAATCGTTCCAATTAAATAATTACTTGCGTTAAGTTTAAATTATACAGGTATGCAATAAACTATTTTTTTTTACAAAAAAAATCTTATAGTCCATCGCTTATTCTCCAATTTTTTTAAAAATAATACATAGATATTATCTTGTTTATTTCAAAAATATTTCAATTCATTAGTAGAACATTAACCAAAAACTCGGAGTTGTTTATTATAACATCGCTCAGTTAATAGCAATAAGAAAGACATCTAACAGGAAACTAAAAAAAAATATCAAGATTGTAGACGGCATGTTACCGACGGAGTTAGTTTAAAATTGTGCACGATTATAAATAAACGTTACGCCGGTAACGACAACCGCCGTTACCGCCGCCGGTAACAACGCGGTAAAATTTACGCGCGAAAATAGTTTTTATCATGACACTAGTGTTGTTAATCGATTAGTCGATCGATAACTCAATCCGAAACTGTATTTGAATGTTTTAAAAAAATACCTATAATCAACTCTCATTATTCACAATTAATTTATTATGTGCTTTTTATCTATACAACGCTCAGTTTGCATATTCAAAAGTACTACAAATTTAAATTAAAGACATGTGAACGGTAGAAAAAGAAAATAAGTATTCGATTGTGTATCGATAAGTGACGTAAATAGGCAAAGTCGTTAAACTGCAGAATCACAGCGCCTCGGTCATAATCTTGAACTCCTTATTACATTTACGCAACAGACAATTAATCATTGCAATAGTCATTTTTTGTTTTCTTCTAAGAATCGAAAAGAATGCTGCATATTTTATAAATTTCTGTTTATCAATGATTACGTAAAAAATTAACATATAAAATCTTACACAAACGGATAATGAGTTTTCTAAGTATTATATTCATTCATTATTTCAAATTACCATAATTACTGGTGATAGGCCTTTGCTGCCGGAGACCGTCTAGGCAAGCACCACCGCGGTGCCTATTGCAACCGACAAACAATACTATGCAAATATTACTGTGTTCCGGTTAGAAGGGCGCTGTAACTAGAGTAATTACTGGGATAACGAGACTCAACATCTTGTGTACTCAGGCTACGAGCACAATGTGATGCAATGTATATCAACTTAACTAGCGCCACGTTGCCAAAAAAAAAATAGATCATTCACGTGATGATAACTGATCTGTAAATGGTTCCTGGATTCTCTTATTAACACAATATTGCGTTTATATTTTGAGAGTTGTAACGTTACTGTAATTCAGTAATTTTCAAGCTCATATCACCTTTCATACCTGAACGCAATGTAACAGGAATTAAAAGAAAATAAGCACATCTATTGTCTATTTTTTAAAAACATCAAAAATTTATAAGAGAATTAACCCTTAAAAACCTCGTCTATAATAATCAATTTTTTTAAACACTTAAAGTTAAAAATTATAAAAAAAAAGTTGTTGGCTTTAAGACCACTGCTATTCTTTTATTTGTGATGACAACAAAATAATCAGTTTTTTGGAGAATTCAGAACACGCTGTATATTATATTATCGAGTGTTCGAAATTTATAAAACAGGTCGCCGCATTACAATTACTGTTTTTATTTCTATACGAATATTGGACAATGCATATATCACAACTTGTACCAATTCGATTAAAACAATGGCCGCCTGTCACACATTCCCGCCAAAACGTAGTTTTTTTTTAATTCTCTATTACAATAATAACATTACTAAAGTATCCTGTTTATATTTTTATTTCAATGTGTCATGAAATTTATAATTATGAATTTAATCACAATTAAATAATTTCATATTAACATCATTTATTTGGGTATATATCGAAGTGTATTATATTGTCACGCCTTTTGCCTTTTTTTTTTATATCAAAGTATCAATACTCAAATATAATATATATGGATTAGAAGTATTCAGATCGAGTCCTGCTGTTTTTTCTACCAACCTATAACATTACGTTATATTTTATATAAAGTACCTCGCCCCAATATCAGAAAAGTAAATACTTTTTTTTATAAACTTATTAATAATCTATATAGTATAAATTTCTATACCTTTATAGATTACATTAGTAGATAATAATAATTAGCTTGCGAGTCGGCCTTTCGTACATAACTTTGATCATTGAAGTTTAATAAAAAAAAAATGCTCTGATTCGTAATTGTACTATTGTTGAGAGAAAAAAAAAATCTATTTTTCTTTTCCTATAAAATTATATATATAAATAATGTATATTTTATATCCTTGTATCGAATAAAATATACTTTTTCCTTGCAATTACAAAAGGCTTTTTACTTCACATTTTTTTTTTATAAACGTCGATTGTTACGCTGAGTAGAGTCCACCCTTCGGCAATACCTTTCAAGAAAGGGATGACGAAAGTCAGTTAGCATCACCTTTATAATCTATAATCGCCTTTGCAACTGCATTGCTTCATTCTTTATGATCATTGACCCTCTCATTGCGACAGGCGATAGGAAATAGGTTCAATAACTGACATCTATATAAATCATAAATTCGTAATAACCATTACTCCCTCAACTTTATTACGTTAATTTTTTTTTTTTATTTTATAACGAAGGCAAACGAGCTGGCGGGTCACCTGGTGGTAGGTGAATTCGCCGCTGCCCACAGACGCAAATAACAACAAAAGTGTTACTAGGCCGTTGCCATCTCATAACATTTAAAAGAAGGGAGGGGTAAAATAGGATAGGTTTCGGAGGAACAGGAGTAGGAATAAAAGGGGACGGACCACCAGACACTAGTTAGTTTCTAACCCAATGCAACATCACAGCTCCTAGAACACTGCAACGTCGCACCGGTCCATCTAACAAACGTCAAAATTCGAGTGGTCTGAAGGAAAGGAAAAGGAATGGGCAAAAAAATGTAGCGTTTGTTTTATTTTTTTTTATTCGAGGCGATCAGACGAGCGAGACGTTCACCTGATGATAAGTGATCTCATCTCATCCTCCTAGACTCCATCGCTGAGCCATACGCTGACCCATGAAGTTCAGTGATAAGAGCCTCCACCCTCAACGCCAGCGATACTCCTAGACCCTTTCAGTCGCCTTCTACAGGCAGGGCTTACCTTAGTCCTATTCTTACTAACCTTTTTTTTTTTTTTTTTTTTTTTGATATCGGTGGTGGAAATGCTGTTACCGCATACCCAGCGTCCTTTTCAGGGGGGGGACGCCGGGTTATGTGGGGCTCGGGGCCACTGAGATGTTGTGCGTGACCCCCATACCCACTAAAACCACCACCGCTTGTCCCGCAATACGCGTACTGGAGACGCCCGGGTTTCAGCCAAGCAACTCTCCGGGCGCCTCCGCGTATAAACCTCCTCCTGGTGGATGCCCGCGGGGAGCAAAGGCACCCACCTGCCGTCCCGTACCGGCCCCTCGCGGGACCGGAACGTTGGGGCCCCCCGACCCCTCAGACGACCGCGCGCGCCCAAGACGGAGCGCACGCCCGGCCACCGCCTTCCCGTGAAGGAATTGGGCGGCGGCCTCCTCCCTCCAGACTCCCCCCCCACTTCGACGAGGGAGGGGGGACAAAAACCAAGACTCCCCCGGGGGACGCACCCCCAGGGGAAACACGACAAAAGGCCCAAAGGGCCACGCCCATGGCCCGAAGGCCCCCTCACACCGTGCCCGGCTAGGGGCCCGTCGCTCACGGCGGGAGGAAGCGGACGGCGTGGTTCTGCCGCCGCGCTCTCCCGCCGGCCCGCCGCCGCCTGCAAGGTGCGGCAGCGGCGTCGGCCTCCCTCGTGCGCTCGGCGGCCTCCTTCTGACGCATCACTGCGCCGCAGAAGGAGACCACCGCCTTCCAAGACCTCTCGCTGCTCAACATATGATCGATTACAGTCGGCAGCGAGAGGTCACTGCCGACTTGCGCGACGAGGGCGTGGCGCTGCGGCCCCCATGCCGGGCACTCCGCCAGAGTGTGGTGCGCCGTGTCAATCGGCGCACCACATGAAGGATAGAAAGAAAGAAGACTTTCTTTCTATCCTTCTTCCTTCTATTCTAATTGTTTTGGTATCCGTGAGAGACCATAGATTAATTTATTGAAAAGGAAATACTTTTAAATATGAAGTTATTAATTAAAACGATAAAATTCAGGTATCGCTTCCTTACAGACGCACAATGGTCTATAATTATGACAAATATGGCGGGCAAACAGCTTCCGAACAGTAAAACAAAAGACAATTTACGAAACATTACTTCTCGTCTGATATAGCGTAGACATGGCGATGCTGTCATCATCATCATCATCATCACCAACATATACATAAAGATTTTCAATCATACCATATTCACTGGTGGTATACATCCGGAGAACGTTTTAGTAGGTACTACCGCCACACCCATTTCCGCCGGCAAACAGTACTGGGCAAATATCACTGTGTTCCTGTATGAAGGACGTTGTTGCTAGTGAAATTAGTGTCAAGTCTCAATATATGTCTTAAAACGATGAGAACCAAGTGGTGCAGTGTATACAATCCTAACAAGCACCATGTTGTTATGGACAGCCGTGTCATTATGAGTTGACCAGCACTAAGCTGGTTGTGGCCTTGGTTCCGCTTGTGATAGACTTGGAATCCCATCAGTGGGAAAATTTTGTGGGCTGTTAATTAATATGCTTCTATACGGCCAAAAGATTTGTTATGATCTTTTTTTATACTACGAAGGGATGTGACGAGTGGGACACCTGCCTGCACAATAAAATGGCGTTAATTAGGATGATATATACTACACCACATTGCGCTCGTCGCCTTAAGACATAAGATGTTAAATCCCATTACCCTAGTAATATCACTGTTTCCACTGCAATAAGAGCAGCTCTGATACCCACCTAGAAGGTCTCCGCCAACAAAAACCTACCACCAGTCGTTGATAATAATATAATGTCGATATTAGTCAATAGTCTAGATCTTACTAGAATAATTGGTGCTCCTGATGACCTGGATTTCGGTGAATCGGCATCGTGTATTGTGTAACAGTAATTGTAAGCAGGTTATCATTAATCAAATAAATTCATTATTATTTTGTATGTTTTCTATCGGCAATCAATTGGTGTTTTTCCGAAGTGTATCACGATAACGTGTTGACTTTATATCATCAATTTAATGTTAATCCGTGATAAAAAAAAAAAGTTATTTATTCAGTTTATAATCATCATCGTGATACAGAAATAAGGGGTTAATAGGAATTATTTGGAGGGTGGGGGATATAGAAGTAAATTATTACTTCCACTGGCGTTCGGTCTCCATTCCCGATGACTGTCTAGGACCGGTACCGTCTGTCACTGTGTTCCGGTTTGAAGGAAGCTGTAGCTAGTGAAATTACTTGGGTGAAGAGAAGACCGATCAGAACATCATGCCAACACTTTACGGAGCCTCGTCAACCTCACTTGCACGCGGTGCACCCTGATGAATTACAGACGAGGCTCTGACTATCTACCAACCCGCATTGGGCTAACGTGGTGGGTTACAGCCCGATTCCTCTCAATGGAATTTTATAAGATCCTTGAGGTAGGCTATGTCCAGCAGTGGTTGATGATGATGATGATTAAAGATACTTAACCTGTGTCAAGGCGACGAGCGCAATGTGGTGTGTATAACATATCCCATAACAATGAAGTCTTTTAACATAAGATGTCAAATTTAATTACCACAGTAATTTCACTAGCTGCAGCTTCCTTCAAACCGGAACACATTACTGCAATACGCGCTGCTATGGTACCAAGAGCTTCCGATAACAGAGACCTACCACCAGTAATAACTGTGACGAAGTTAGTAACGTCCAATTACAGACGGACATAAATGAAACAAGGCAGTCAAAAGTTTTCCTATTCCTTTGTTTTTACGTCTCCTATCGGTGCGGTCTCGAAGGTGCTGGATTTCCGATTTTTCTCATCACTATTAACTTATGTAACAGTCTGTTGGTGGTATCGTTTGTTGTATATGTTCACAACAACATTTTATTGTTGTAATCGCGAATACTTTTAAATAATCCGCGGGTTATCGTAATCCCGATAAAGCCGACATCGACGTACTTACAAGCAATGATCGCGGGAGTTGGTGATAAAGTATAGATGGGTTTAAGTATGGGTTTATATT
Source organism: Troides oblongomaculatus (assembly GCA_029032895.1). Taxonomy (NCBI): domain Eukaryota; kingdom Metazoa; phylum Arthropoda; class Insecta; order Lepidoptera; family Papilionidae; genus Troides; species Troides oblongomaculatus. The sequence continues at coordinate 1,549,499 of JARDWC010000147.1, forward strand.
CTTTTTTTTTTATTCTTCTAATCGACGAGACGAAGGGGACGTTCACCTGATGATAAGTGATATGGTTGCGCTAGTTAAGATGCTCATGTTAATATAACACAGCACCACATTGCGCTCGTAGCTTTGGGACATATATATGTTAAGTTTCGTTACTCTAGTAATGACACTAGCTACAGCGCCGTTCAAACCGGAACACGATAATATTTGCAAAGTACTGTTTGTCGGCTGTAATAGACGCGGCGGTGGTACCTACTTAGACGCTTGCAACATCCCCTCGATGACATCCCTATAGTTTCGGGATTTCCGGGAAAAAAACAACAATAACAATAAACCATTGTATCACAAATATTTACGTTTAACATGCAAATAGGAAAGACAAATAATTCTGTGTGTGTTTGACAAACACAAACAATACGTTCGTAAAGTAATTATTCCTATGATTCTACATTTTGGTGACCTATTAAATGGGTTCGTTACCAATTGATACCAACTCCTCGTGTCCAGAAAACCGGTTACGCAAATAAACCAGACCTTTTTTCATACTAGCAATTGTTGCTTGGGTTCATCGTCTTCGTCAGCTGATAGACGTCCACAGCTGGACGTGGACTCTCGTTTGTAGGGGTATATATAGGGGGATATGAGCCATTCCCACGCTGGCCTAATGTAGATTGTTAGGGGGAAGGTTGCTTAGCTTACTATTTGACATTAACAGCTGATACTCGTTAATATTTTGATAACTCGTACAGTGTAATTTAAGACTCATCGTCATCTTTCTGGTGGTAGGTCTCTGATGCTGTCTACGTACCACACCTATTACAAACGACAAACAGTACAGTGCAAACAACTGTGTTCCGGTGTTATGGATGCTGTAGTTGTAAACACTGGAGTATTTATCTCTAGACCACAAGCTCAATGCTGTGATATACCATCCCAGCCAAGTTGTTATGGTCGGGCGTATAGTTTACCATCAGGTAAACGACTCGTTGGTCTTGTCGCTGTTCAAATTGAGATTCCTAATCAGACCGTCGAGTAAACATATATCAGAAAACACTTTAGAACCTGTAAGTCTGGATTCTTAAAGCTCGCTGCAAACCATTGATGGTGACCATTAAGCTATATTCTGTGATAATATTTAACGCTGTTTTTCCTGGTACCAACTTACACAGCTGATCTTCCGGTGAAGGTAAATATCGTGAGGAAATATGTCAGCAGTTATATAAACAAACAACTGCTAAATGTTGGTAGCGTTTAACAACTTGGATGAATAGCTGGACTATCTTTGGGTTAGAAGACCTTGAGTTCCAGCTGTGGGAAGAATAAAACACCTAGTGATAGAGATAGATGCTTATCTGGACCCGGGAATCCGAGAACTGGTTACCAGCCTAGTCATTTCTACTGCCAAATAGGTGTAGACATTAAGTACTTTGTTCTGAGTAACACAGTCCTAATAAACAACTAAAATTATGTATTAAAACCGTTAATTATTCGTTTAAAATTATTAACTTTTGCATATCATAAACTCTTAGATAATCGTATCAAGGTATTTACACTATCACCACACTGTCGGCCGAGTGGCATCGATACTAACATTATCGAGTAGGTGCGCTTTTCGAGATAAACCCCCCGCTAAATATCACCGCGGTAATTTAAATATTAACCGTGAATAAATACCGCAATAGATTACTGCTTATCAGTGAGGAGTAATCTTTGACTTGAGCTTATAAACTTCTATCAGAACCTGATAGTAGTTTGCAGTAAATATTGCGAAAGTAATCGCAGTAATAAATATGTGGCCATCACTACTTACTAATGCCATCTATTGGTGGTAAGAGTTAAACGAGAAATGGCGATATATATATATATATATTTATATTTACTGGTAAGCCAACACAATCTCAATTCCACGTTAAGTGACAAAGAGATCTTGGATTATGAAGCTATCTTATCCATGACACTCTGACCCTCATATGTAGACAGCCTGAGCACAGCAATGGGGTACGGGTATTGGTAACAGCACCTATTGGTAGTCTCTGTTGCTACAAACCATCGAGTACAGCAGTATGCAAACATGTTCCGGTTTGAAGGGCGCTGTAGCTAGTGTATTTTGGGGTAACAAGAGTCAACATCTTATGTCTCAGGAGACGAATGCAATGTCTGTACTATATACCAACCTAATCAGTGCCACGTTGTTATGGGCGTATCACCTACAATCAGGTGAATCCTTCTGCCGTTGTTCTCGTCCTTTAATTGGAAAAAATATATAATACTTACAAATATCGTTTTAAACTTAAGTAACTATTTATAGTACTAGGAAAATTATTTACTAGTACATTATGAGGTTTAATGCCTTATCTTAAAGTGATTACAAAGTAGCTTATGTCATCCTTTTACTACATTGGCATGGGTGGGCATATCACTTACAATCAGGTGAACTATTTGCACGCACCATCGCTCTATCAGGTAATGCCAAATGCCAATTCAGGACACTTTTATTACGGATGATGGTGCTGCTGTTATTTTTACTCAAGTCTCACGGGGGCGGATACTAACTTCAATTTAGCACGTCATCATCAGCTGATAGAAGTCTACTGCTGGACACGCTGGCGCAATTCGGGTTAGTAGGAGCCATAGCTTCTTTTGTTGAGCAGGTGAAGTTGAATTGGTTCCCCCTTAGAGGAGGACAATGTCGGGACGCGAACTCCGGTTATTGAAGTAGTTCTCACGATGCTGGTAGGGTCTGCATAAGACAGACCCTGCGACCGGCTATCCCAGCAAAGCGTTAGCGAGACCTTGGTCGTGTTCCGAATGGAGATCCCGTGACCTGTTTAGCGGGTAAAAATCTCCACATAATTCTGACATCCCTCTAGAAGACAATCTTTACGTAGATTTCCCCCCCGAAATAAGAAAAGGCTCCGATACCAACGGACACGAGGGGCTGTAGCCTACCACGCTGGACCAATGCGGGTTGGTGGGAGCTAGAGCCTGGTTTGTTGATTAGTTTGGTGCACTATGAACAGCTGAGGTTGGCTTGGGTCCTCCATATAACAGCCATAAGCTATTTATGCCACAATTTTTGTTGTTATTAAAGCACGGTAATAATTTCGTACGCGCAGCCCGTTCGCGAATTATCTTATCGTAGTTATTTGCCCTCGCCACTGACCGAAAAAGTTATCAATATTTTTTTACCCTTTTTATCGTCCATTAAAACATATTATTGACATTTAATCAACACAACGTATTACATAAAACATATAAATTCTTCTTCGTCGGTATCACTCTTGATGGAGTGGTCGTGGTCAGGTGTTGGTCGCAAGCTTAACAACACGTACCACTCCTCTCTGATGGCCGCCTTCCTAGTGCATTCATAGTGGTAATGATGATGAGCCATTTACTGCCTTCATCTGATCAGTCCATCTCATAACTATTCTAATATATATGAATTTAATATTTAAGTTATGTACATTTGTGAACTTTAGTAACAAGCAGTCGTGCGTTATACATTTACAGATACAAACAAATTCAATACTATGTAAAAATACGTAACTAGATATAAATATATATGCAAATAAACAGAAAGTATATCATACTAATTATTAGCGTAATCTACTTTAATGAACCAATAGTTTTTTTTTATCACAAGTTAGGTCAATGACCTGATGTTCAGTAATTCGTGTTTAAATAATTTTCATACTAAGTATACAAAATGGGAGCCTCCAAAAAAAACCTTTATTACCAACACTTATGACAATACCTTCATCCGACGGAAACCACAATTACAATTGTACTAAATAACCACTCGGATTTTGTGCGTACGTTGCGACACACTGGATACATGTTGTTACATTAAATAGGTTGAAGTTGTTACAAAACCACACGTGTGACGATGTGACACAACACTTATATATATTATCCTTACTTTTAACAATAAAGACAAGCATGGTAACTGCCCCACCGGACAGGTTCCAGCCTTATCGAGGCGGTAGGTTTAGTAGTCGTGGTTTGGAACCTACCCGTCCGAGGTAGCTCTGGGACCTCACCTAGATGTGTGTCTAGGGGCAGATTTGTACTGCCTTCGCAGCCGAGGTGGTGTCGTGGAGCGAAAGGAGTGTCAGTATTACATTTCGCCGCTATACTTATGCTACGCCGCCGAAAAACAGTTGGAAGCGGAGGTCAAGACCAGATCCGCCGCAGTCGGAGGAGTTTTCTCTCTTGGCTCCCATGGCCTCGATAGATCTGTTGCCCAGGTGGCTACAAGAGGCCGAGAGGAATACGCGCTGGATGTTCCGGCGCGTCCTTACAGAAGTACAGGAGCGGTTCTCCGCCCGAGGTGGGGCTGGATAGTGTGCTAAACCCTTCCCGTGGCCTTGCTGTAAAGCGATGAAGGTCATCGTAAATTAATACCCTTACAAGTCCGACATAACCTATTTTTCCCCCAGGAGGGCAGGTATACAAAAACATTACCCCCGCGTAAAGCAAAGCACTGTCGCTGCCAGCTTTAAGAACCTCGACAGTAATCATTTCTCGCTTTCAATCATCAGTAGAAAGACGTCCACTGCTGGATATAGGCTTCACCCAAAGATCTCCACTTCGTCCGCCGACAACCAGCAGGTTCCCACGAACTTAGAGTCAGCATGGTCTATGGTACTTCCGGTCACTAGGAGCCGTCGTTTGTACAAGTTCATATGAGGGGATCTGGGCATTTACTACACTGACCCAATGCGAGACGATGGGAGCCAGTGCTTCGTTTTTTAATTCGGGGGTTGACATGTGGGACTCCTTACAACCCTATAATAATACCTAAAAATATAAATATAATAATAAGCTATTTATGGCTTAAGTTATTTATGTGATAAACTTTAATTGACAATTACATTGATTAGTATTAAATCACTTTGAAATTCTACTTTAACGACATATTCATATTGCAATAGCGCTATTACATTTAGATAATATTATCACTTGATGTTACTGAGAGTATCATCATCATCATCATCATCATCAACCGGCAAACTTTGCCCACCTTAGTAGTCTGGAGATAGAATATTTTGTTTTCTTTTATCTTTCAATCTAAAAAAAATCACATCATCATCAGCCGATAGACGTCCACAGCTGGACAGACCTGCAAAGAATCCACAACGATCGGTTAAGGATTCATATGCGGGATTTGGGTCATTTCTCATCCCACTGGCCCAACGCTGGTTGGTGGGATCCAGAGCCTTGTTTGTTGGTTAGCAGGGTACACGACGAGCAGATGTTGGCTTGGATCCCGTGAGTTGTGTTGTGCATATATATGTAATAACTATAAAAATAATAAGTAGTCCACCTCAAGGCCTTCTCTCACAAGAAGGTCCTGGCCTTTTATCCTCTGTACTGGCCGAGAGCGGGTTGCCGGATGTAATATGTTTACAAAAATCTGTTATTCTTGGAACATGGTTTCCGGACGATGTTATCCTTTATCTGTTAGCTTTATACAATCCTCACTAGCGCCACGTTGTTATAGTTTGGCGTATCACTTATCAACAAGTGAATGTGCCACTCGTCGCGACGCCTAATTAAATAAAATAATTACATAATTTAAACATGCCGATGAGTATTACGAAAAGTATAATGTTTAAATGAATTTTTTATCATTTAATCGGTTGTTACACTACATCCGTATGTATGTTGATGTGGAATTGGCAGGCGTACATATAACGGAGGTGTGTTGTCATATAGAAATTTAGTAAACATAGTATTAGGGGGACCGGAAAGTAATGTCGTTTTCTTACGCTAAATACAAACACATACATTTTTAACGAGTCTTTATTTTTAATCAATGATGTATTCCCCATCATTGTCAATAACCTTTTGCCATCTAGTGAGTAAATTTTCAATCCCTGATCGATAAAAAATAATTGGTTTTTCGGCAAAATATCTAGAGATGGCATTTTGGATATCATCCAAATTTGCAAATGTTTTGCCACTTAAAAAGTGTTGCAGCGCTCGGAATAAGTGGAAATCCGATGGTGCAACATCGGGCGAATATGGTGGATGAGGCAGCACCTCCCACCCCAATTCATTAATTTTTTCTAGAGTTCGCCTTGCGCAGTGCGGTCTTGCATTGTCATGTTGGAGAATGACGCCTTTTCGGTTGACAATCGCTGGCCACTTTTCAATTAAAGATTGATTGACTCGCTGCAATTGTTCGCTGTAGAGGTCTGCAGTAACAGTTTCTCCAGGTTTCAGTAATTCAAAATGAACAATGCCGCGAATACTCCACCAAACACACAAAAGCGCTTTTTTGGGGTGTAAACCTGGCTTAGCAGTACTCCGAGGGATTTCATTTGGAGAGAGCCACTGCCTTTTGCGTTTTGGGTTATCATACAGGACCCATTTCTCATCTCCTGTGATCAAGCGATCAAAAAACGTTTCTGTGTTGTGTCGTTGAAGCAATAAGTTGCATGTGATTGATCGGTTAGTCTTATTCTGTTCGGACAGATTATGCGGGACCCAAACACCTGCTCTGCTTACTTTTCCAATCTCCTTCAAATGTTCTTGGATGGTCGACCAAGGTTTGTTGAGACTGTTTGACAATTCCTCGATCGTCTGACACGGATTTGCTTCCACTTCCGCCCTTAACACGTCGTTGTCTAACGCTGATGGTCTTCCTGATCGATACGAGTCGGAAAGATCAAAATTACCCGATTTGAACTTGGAAAACCACCTTTGGCATTTACGAATGTCCAGTGCATTTGGATAAACATCGCAAATGTTTTTGGTAGCAACTGTTGCGTTATTTCCCTTGCGAAACTCAAAGAGCATGCAATGCCGGATGTGTACCTCTTCTGGTATTTGGCTGGCCATTTTACCCAAAATTTCAAAAAAAAATTGTAATTCAATTGTCTATAAGTAAAGAAATCACTATAACCTCACAATGTCTTTGGTACGCCTCTGAACAAAACAATGAGCTGACAAATGACAATCAAGTATTGGCATGCGCAGAAACGACATTACTTTCCGGTCCCCCTATTATCTATTTATTTACTCGAGATTTTAATACAAGCAAACATATCTATGTGAGTTCGATTTATTTAATCATCCATCATAACTGAATCGTATACTAATCATTTATAATATATCACAATGTTTTAATAAACGTTTAAAACTATATGTCAAAAAGACTATATAATGAGTAGCTCGCTGGCCTAATGGTTAGAGCGAGCGGCTTTCATTTCGAATACATTCGTGAACTTTAGTTACAACAGCGAGATACAAAAACGGTGAAGGAAAACATCGTGAGGAAACCCGCACACTGATATCATCTTTGTGTGTGTGGGGTGGTCCTAATAAAATGGCAACAGGCTCGCCCCCTGTTACACCCACATCTGGCGAAATGTGGGTGTTCATTCACCTCTGCCTACCCCTACTGGGAAAATAGCGTGACAAAACAAAAAAAAAAAAAAAAAAAAAAAAAAAAAAAACTATATGATAAAAGACTTTGAAACTCATATCAGAGGAAGTAGAAAGGTGGTTATAGATAGTTTATATATAAATAAAATGCCACTAACGAATATAATATACATAAATTTTTACTACGTTAAAAGTTTTTATATAGTCTTCAAAAACGACAGTTGCTATATATACATATATTATGTATTTCTCATAACCTCCATTTCGGTAATAATTATTATGGCTATTGCTTTGGAAGAGTGTCATATTTTTCTCTGAATATTATAGTGTGACTAGACTAACAATGTGCGTTGAAAATTTACTATTGTACCTTTATAAACCTCTTAGAGATGACGATTGTACGAGAAAAATACCTCTGTATTTATCTTGACATTAATCCATCATAAACTTATAAATCAGAAAACATATCAATTTTTTTCTGTTCGTAACTTTCTTGGAAATCGGCTAAGATTCTGAGACCATGCAGGCTTGTCTTAAATATAAGGTTACGTTAAAAGTTGTGTACAGATTTTGAAAATTCGAAGCAGCGGGAAAAGGCTAAAAGTAATGTGTTGGGTTGCCAGAAACAAAAATGTCGATAATTTTTTTTTATGACATTATTTAAAATTAATAAAACAGAGTAATCATCAAGTAAATGTTTTTAACACTTTTTAAACAGACAAGAAATAATGCAATGGCAAACTATAAAAATCTGTACAAATATCATAATGCATACTTAAATTGTGAAAATATATAGAAAAAGACAAACAATGGAGCAAAAATTATGGTTATAAGTATTATGAAAAAGTGTATAACTGATTACAAGAATTAAAACGTAATGACACCGTTGGCGTGTTCAGAAACAATTTATTCTACTGACGCAAAATCAATTGGGCGTGTGCACTTTGCAAGTGATTTTGGCTTCTTATCAATATTAAAAAAAAACATGAGAAATCACGTGATTGATGCGATCAATGTATTACTATCTATTTATATTTTTAAAAATGGAACACTTCGAACATAGATAATGTACTGATAGAGTTTGAAATGGGTATAAAACGAAACTGATATCATCATTCATCATTTCGACCGACAGATGTCCACAGCTGGAAATAGGTCTCTTGTGATGTATTCCATGAAGTATGGTCTTGCGCTGTTTGAATTCAGTGGCTCCCAGCGATTCATTCCATGTCCTCTGTTCACTAAATCCACCAAACCCTCCGTCTGCCAACGCTGCGGTTTTAAATAAGGGTTTGTTCCCACAGAACAACTCACAGGATCTTTTTTTTCTATATTTCGCGGAGGAAATCTTCGAAAAGATACTCTGCCTCCTGAGGGGAAATCAGAGTTATGTGGAGATTTTTACCCACTAAAACCCCCTAGCTCGTCACCTTCGGCGTTTGGCGAGGTCACGGGATCTCCGTTCGGAACACAACCGCGGCCTCGCTAACACTATGCTGGGATAGCTCGTCCCGGGGTCTGCTTATACGCCCAACGTATCCTGGCGGTCCGAGCCTGTCGGGCGTACCGTACGGTGTCCAGGACGGCGGGTACGCTTCTCGCGGCCGATGCGCCTTGGCATCTACAGGCGCAGTCGCTCGCGGAAGTGTACCTATTCCTGCGGGATGCCGGAGAGCGTCGGCCGGACCCGGCCACGGTCCGCCGGATCAGGCGCGTTGCCCATGACGCCCTGATCCGGCGATGGGAGTCGGAGTTAGGTAAACCTGCCGCCGGCCGGGACACGGTGGAGGCCATCAGGCCCCACCTGTCCCGGTGGATGAGCCGACGGTACGGGGCCTTGACGTTCCACCTGGTGCAGGTGCTGACAGGCCATGGATGTTTCGGCAAGTACATGCACCAGGTGGCTCGTAGAGAGATGACGCAAGAATGCGTCGAGTGTGGTGCGCCGATTGATACGGCGCACCACACTCTGGCGGAGTGCCCGGCATGGGGGCCGCAACGCCACGCCCTCGTCGCGCAAGTCGGCAGTGACCTCTCGCTGCCGACCTTAATCGATCGTATGTTGAGCAGCGAGAGGTCTTGGAAGGCGGTGGCCTCCTTCTGCGGCGCAGTGATGCGTAAGAAGGAGGCCGCCGAGCGCACGAGGGAGGCCGACGCCGCTGCCGCACCTTGCAGGCGGCGGCGGGCCGGTGGGAGAGCGCGGCGGCAGAACCACGCCGTCCGCTTCCTCCCGCCGTGAGCGACGGGCCCCTAGCCGGGCACGGTGTGAGGGGGCGTTCGGGCCGTTAGACGTGGCCCCTTTGGGCCTTTTGTCGTGTTTCCCCTGGGGGTGAGCCCCCCGGGGGAGTCTTGGTTTTTGTCCCCCCTCCCTTTTCGAAGCGGGGGGGGGGAGTCTGGAGGGAGGAGGCCGCCGCCCAATTCCTTCACGGGAGGGCGGCGGCCGGGCGTGCGCTCCGTCCTGGGCGCGCGCGGTCGTCTGAGGGGTCGAGGGGCCCCAACGTGCCGGTCCCGCGAGGGGCCGGTACGGGACGGCAGGTGGGTGCCTTTGCTCCCCGCGGGCATCCACCAGGAGGAGGTTTATACGCGGAGGCGCCCGGAAAGTTGCTTGGCTGAAACCCGGGCGTCTCCAGTACGCGTATTGCGGGACAAGCGGTGGTGCTTTTAGTGGGTATGGGGGTCACGCACAACATCCCAGTGGCCCCGAGCCCCACATAACCCGGCGTCCCCCCCCTTGAAAAGGACGCTGGGTATGCGGTAACAGCATTTCCACCACCGATATCAAAAAAAAAAAAAAAAAAAAGGGGTCTGCTTATACAGACCCTACCAGCCTCGTGAGTATTACTTCAATGACCGGAGACCACGTCCAGCCATTGTCCTCCTCAGGGTAACTCACAGGATCCATGCTAACCCCACCTGTTCGAGATGCGATCTGCTAATCAACAAACGAGGCTCTGGCTCCCACCTACCCTCATTATTCCAGCGTAGTGGGAACTGTCCAAATCTCCTCGTATGAACTCTTACAAACGTCGAGTACTTGGCGGTACCGGAACCCATGCTGTCCGTCCGATGTGGAGGTCTTTGGGCGAGGTCTATGTCCAACAATGGAAGTCTATGGGCTGATGATGATATTAAGTTAACAAAACTGCACATAACGGATGCGGTATTTTCAATAATATACTCTTACATTCATCTACGGAGTAAGAGATTCAGTTCAAGTTGAAGGTCGAGCGGTTACTGGAAGTGAGCGTTTATTTTCGCATTTTCTCGTTGAACCAACCGCTGGAACGAATAGGCGTTTAATAAACGTATCCGCTGCTTATACTGAACACGGAAAAATAGTAGATTATGATTACGAAAAAGAATTGTGAACTTACCTATTGTACACCTTGCCCTACAGACGTTCAAATACATATTTCATTATCCTTATATACCTGTAAATACACAATCAATAATAACTCTACGTACACCTCGTTTCTGATGAGGAGCGTGAACACTACCATTCATCACTTATCCTTATGAGGTTACGCGATCTCGTTTATTTTTTACTTGTAGGTCTCTATTGCCCGAGACCGTCTAAGTACGTACCGCGAGGTCATCCTCAATGCGATGCGAGAGGTCCTGGCAGCTACTATGGAACGCACAAAGCATGTCTTAGGGGAGGCTGTAGCCATCCTTAGCACCATCGCTTTGCGACAAGCACTAGACCATCTTGTAGTTATTCATCCCGGGCTCGCTTAGGGGACAATAAGGTCAAACCCTATGAACCCTAATACCCTTCTGGTCGCATTCGGAGACAACCAGGACTTACCTTAGTCATATTCTTAATAGCCCGCGACTACAGGCAGTGGTCTTCAGCAACAGAGTTCTTCTTCTTCGTCGGTATAACTCTTGACAGAGTGGTCGTGGCAATAGAGTGCTGCCACCAGTAAAAAGGTAGCAATTATTATTGACATTACTTATGTTGAAATATAATATACAAGAGTACGTTTTTACCTCTTCTGTTTATTTTTAATGAAGGAAATACGTAAATAAAAACACTTCTTACTGATAGAAGTAGATGCTGCTGTAAAGACATTCTCGATGAAAAGAGGACTAGTTGAATAACCGTCTTCCTTTTATATAAAGGTTATATATATAAGTGTATCGCGAACGGATGTTGTTCACGCATCCTTTGTGAGGTTAACGACAATTCTTCGTAGCCTATTCAAACTCTATTTATATAGCATTGCTAACTGGAGCTAGACCTAGGGTATACTTATAACATGTTTAGATATAATAAAGTTAATATTTAGTGTATGATTACAATGACACCGATGACCTGGATATCACAGCAGCAGTTATTTTTCCGTTTAAAATTAGTAAACTAACCTAGTTTTTGCTGTAGATGATTAGGGGAACTTGTTATAGATTTGTAGTTAGAAGAAATTCGACTCATCAGCCACATTGTTTTTTTTTTTAATTAAATGAATCAACGAAACGAGTGGGAACAACATTTTTTTATAATGATGAAGTTTGCGCTGTAAGTTTTATTGACAACTATTGCAGCTTCTTCGGACTCAGGGCACAGCTAAACCAAAACACAAAAACTCTATATATATATGTAGATACATTGTATGTAAAAGACGGAGGAGAAAGGTAAGAAAATATTTGATTGGGGGTCGAAGATATGGACTGGGCTGGTTAGGATTTTATACACTGGCCCACATTGTAACACCCCTGTAATTTCATTAGGTTCAGCTCCCTTCAATCATGAACAGTAATGTTTGTAGAGTATGCGTTACGGTGGTAATTAGACTGTCTAAAACTACCATCAATGATTAACCATCGTTTTAATTTTAAAGTAACCTTTAGTTGATTGAATAATCAACCGATAGATGTCTGCTGGATATAAGCCTAGGCATTGGATAGGTTCGTTGAATAGTCTTAAATATTGAAAGAAGTCCTAATTTATTGACTAAGTCTTTGTCTATATAGAATGTTATCTAGTAACACATACGGCTTTGTAATGATGCTGCTATTTTAGACCGGCTCTATATTTATCTTCCCCACCCGCAGAGTTCATCCCGCGAGACATCCGTTTGACAGTCGTATAGTGCTATCGCTTAGCTCGAGGTCTCCACTTCCGCGAGCGCCGATTTCAATGAAGCCCTAAAATATTAACTATACACGAATTTATTATACAATGACCAAACAATACTACAGATGATAATATTATATATACTACACCCACGCGGTGGACCGACGGTCTGGTGAGAATCGCGGCAACCCACTGGATGCGAGTAGATACCGTGAGCGGAACCTCACCCCTAACCAAGTATAGTACATTAGAATATATCGCAGTTTCTGTTGGTATTATACATGGCTAACATATAAATATGTCTAAGATATAGTACTGTTTAGATTTATTACACTTGATAGGTCATACTAGACATTTACGCGAATGTTTATAAACAATCTAATAGCGTATTAGTTCAATGTTAAATGGAAAACAAGGAACTTGTATACGTACGTTCATATGATATGGAATTTATTAGAATATTAATATGATAATGTCTGTTATTTTTGACATATACATAAAATAATATTTATAATTATTTCTGTTAGTTTTTAATAAATAAACGTAATAATATTTTTTCAAATAGGCAGAGGCTGCAAAGACAAAACCTTTGTTTATTTTGATAGAATAAACAAAAGTGTTTGTGAATTACAATTAATTTTCTCTCTGTGCCTTTTGGAAAATGCTGTCGGAATTTACCATAATCTATGGATATAATGCTTTTATAACGGATCATCTAATATTTCCCTTCATCAGTAAAAGAGTAGTTACTTCCATACTTACGGCAGCCAAGCCCGAATGGTAAACATGGCGATGCATACATCGATATGGCATTAGTTTACGAGTTTACTTTGGGTTTGGTTGTCGTGAACTAAAAATAAAATTGTGATATAAGCAATGTTGAAATTGAAAGATCTTTCTGGACTTCAAACAATCATCAGCCGATAGACACATCTATTATAATAGGTTGGGGAAAAAGAAATCCATTATTTTTATATGAACTTCAGGACTTTATTTAACATGCGTCAGATTGTCCGATTTGGGTCAAATTTGCACCGTTTTGTTCTATGATTTGTTGCCATTTTAAAGGTAACTTCATACTGCCTCTCTCGTAGATGTCCTGCTCTGTATTTGCAATAAACTCTAGTAGCCGATTTTCACAATCTTCCCTAGATGCCAATTTTTTATCATTAAAGAAATTTTGTAATGCAAGAAAAAGATGGTAATCGCTTGGTGCCAAGTCCGGACTGTATGGCGGATGCATTAAAACTTCCCAACCAAACCCCCAACCAAAGAAAAACTCTAAAATGTACCGAATTTTCTCTTTGTTCACTTCCATTTTTAACACCCTGTAACTCACAATTGAATGCACCAAACAAAAAACAGCAAAAGAATTTTTTTACTGCGAAATGTCACCTTTCCAACGAGCATCAATCTGAAACTGTTTGATCGATACTTTACGAGAAATTTATCACTACGGCCATCTACCGAAAAAATAATGGATTTCTTTTTCCCCAACCTAATATATTAACCACATCTATTGGTACTGCTCGCATCCAGCTTCCTGTTATCTTACAGTCCGCATTGTCTCCGGTACCCCCAGCCACTAAAGCCCGTCGTTTGTAAAGGTTCACATGGGGGGGATTTGGGAGTTACATACGACAACTGACCAATGATCGTCTTTTTAACTATTACTCTCTGGTTATTTATTTCCAATTTGCATCTGAACTACAATTTATCATCTTAAACATCATAATACACCGTCATATTGTAAATGTTTAATGTCGCTTTATCAGATGGCTCATATCTCATACGAGATTATATATATAGGTGTATTGTATTTGTTTTTATATTAAATCGCGTTTGCATTGTTTCGCTTTGTTTATTTCATTCGCGGTTTATTTACCCTGATAAATATAATACAGCATCATAAATAAAATCTTGTGGTTATATTTAACTTAATATATGTCAAACTGTCAATGACTGCAATGCAGAGTAATTAATGAAAATATCTTAAAGTTTGAAGTAGCAGCTGAATTTTTTTTTTTTAATTACTGAATGATCCGATCTAAGTTGTTCCGATCGTGCCGCTTATGTAAATTACCGCCATAATTAGTACAATCTATGATCATATAATAATTAACAAGAGATTGAAAGGAAAAAGAGTAAATGACTTATTAGAAGTTCGGAAAAAAAAAATATTTTTCAGCTCATTTTTGTGTACTGGTAACAATTTAAAAGTTAATAACGATAAGTCGTTTAAATAGAAAATGACTTTCAGCAAACATTGCGATCGCGTCCACCGGTTACTCCATGGGATGGACGTCTCCAATTAACATAAAGCTGCAGGACCAGAACCTCACCGACACCCCTCTTCCGGGAGCGCTGGGAACCGAAGAGTTAGCGTGGGTGGGCTCCCTTCTACCCGTAGGAGCTATATTTGGTAAATATACTACCTAGTATTTGTGTTTTATTCTCTAACCTAAGTCTGTTACTTTTATATACTAAAACTACATAATAGCAATTTTATATTGAACTATTGATAAAATTCAAAAATAAGGATCTATGGTGTCTTTCGGTGGCAACAATATGGACATATACTACTACAATATCTATCATCATCATCATCAGCTGATAGATGTCCACTGCTGGATATAGGCCATCAAAATATATATACATCGATAATATTTATATATGCATTTAAGAATTGGTGTGGTGTATTTCATTTCGATGTGGACATCTTTAGGAGAAGGCCATGTCCAGCAGTGGATGTCTAACCGCTGATGATAATGATCATGATAGATCCGTCACATCATCGTGATGCTGCATAAGTCTTTAAAAGATCCGGTGTTGTATAAATATTCTAACTTACGCCGTATTGTTACAGACCGACTGTGGACTCTTTTTTCTTTGTGTTTATATTTGACATATGTTTTTTTTTTATTAAAATCCTTATATCCTGTTGTCAATTAAAGATAATACTGTTGATATTTTTATACTTCATAATACATTACACTTAACAGGTCCATTCGTTGGTGGCCTGGCTGCATCGAAGATCGGTCGAAAATGGGGTTTACTCAGCTCCGCGATCCCGCTGCTCGTCGGCTGGATCCTGGTGGCGATCGCGAAGAACGTGGGCTACCTCTACGGCGGCAGGATATTCTGGGGCATTGCCGTGGGAATGCTGTTCACCATATCGCCAATGTACTGCGCTGAGATCGCTACTGTAAGTGTACTCATCATCAGCTGATAATGGTCCAAGACTGTCCCTGACGACCGGCACAATACACTACACTAATCCACGGATTTACCAAAAGCTGAACCAGATCCTCAACTTCACATAATATTAAGTGACAAAGAAGTCAAACATGATGAAGCCTGTTCACCCAGAAATATACCAGCTCTCATGACAGGTCACCAGGTTTTGTTTTACTAATTCAACGAAGCGACGAGACATTCCACCTGATGGTAAGTATACCTGACCTGAAAGGAAAAGATGAGGAGAAAGGAAGAAGAACAAGAATAGAATGAAAGAACAAAGGAAAGAAGGGGATAATGAAGATAAAGAAAGAAATATAAAGGGATATTTATGCCTAGGCCTAAAAATTAGCAGAGGAAAGAAAAAAAAAGTATTCCTGCCCATAATGACTTGGCGGTAATAAGGATATATAAAGCATCACATTGTGCTCCTCCCTCTGGGATATAAGATGTTATGTACTGTTACCTCAGTAATTACACTAGCTACAACGACCTTCAAACCGGAGTAAACTAATGTTTAATGCTGTTTGTCGGCGGAAATGAGAGCTGTGTTGGTAGCTATCCGGTTTCCGGTTAAAATAGTATTACTTTAACTTCAAGTTGACCTCTTGATCATTTGTTTAAAAAGTAACTTACTTTAAAGGTCCATCTTGTATTTTTTTTTTTTTAATAATTTTCTTTCGCTATACAAAAATAATATATACTGAATTCTTACTAGAAAGGTCAGATATATTTAGTATTTCCAATTTCTTCGTCAATTGTTCCGACGCGCCAGAAACCGGATAGGATGGTCATTGTCGTTTATATAGGCCACCGACCGACATACCGGCAAAGGGTTATCTCCGTTCAGCCTGAATACACTAACCGTGTTAATACTACAATAAAAAAAAATATCATTCAAGAAAATCTTCCGTTGACCTTCACGCAAAAAAAAAAACTACTTTTTTTTAATTCGAGGACAATTACGTGAGGTAATTGACTAGTGGTAGGTTTCTATAACCTATTTCTGCCGCGAAACAGTCGTATGCAAACATTACTGTGTTCCTGGTTTAAAGGACGTTGTGGCTAGAGACACCGAGCACACGAGCAACAATGTGATGCAGTGTAACACATCTCGTAGGTATGTAGAATAAAAAAAGGAATCAACGAAATTATGAGTCAGTTAAGAAGATAGCTGCTTTAATTATATGGTGATACATGAAGTTTATACACTGCATCATATAATGCTTGTATACTATAACACATAAGATGTTATATCTCGTTACTTCAGTAATTTAAAAAAAAAACATAACCCTACTCTTTTCTCGAATCGCAGGGCTCCAACACAAAGGTTAAATTTTGTAGTCACGTATTAGACTTTTTTTGAAAGCCGCCATTTTGAGTTATGACTCAAAATGGCGGATATTATAAATAACAAATTCTATTGTTTATTTCATCATTAGCTGATAGATCCACTACTGGATATAGGCTTCCCCCAAAGATTCCTACTTCGAGATTCATATGGGGGGATTCGGGCTGTTCCCCACCACGTTGCACCACGATCTGGTGAGGTTGGCTTGGATCCCGTGAGTTGTTCTGCCGGATCATTCCAACCATATATTCTCTTCTAAAATTTCCAGTGGAGTAGGATCTTTAACCTCGTTGCCGTTAGACGTCAAGGAACGATTGTAAAGTTTCACTTCTTCCTCAGGATGACGTCAGAGGAGCTCTAGGTTCCTTCCTGCAGGCCTTCATCACGCTAGGGTTCCTGCTGGTGTACGGCATCGGCCCGTTCATTACGTACAACGCCGTCGCTTACGTGGGGGTCGCTTTCGTAGCGGTCTTCGTCGTCTGCTTCTATTTCATGCCGGAATCGCCGATGTACCACTTGATTAAGAGTAAGTACAACACTGACGTGTATTCATCATTGCTAACAACGGATGCCCACTGTTGGGCACAGGCCTCTTATAATATATTCCAGAAAACCCGGACTTATGTACAACATTTATTACTGGTGTTACTCTAAGTACCATCGCAGCGAGTATTGCTGCCGGCAAACAGTACTGTGGAAACGTTACTGTTCCGGTTTGAAGGTTGCTGTAGTGAGTGAAATTACTGCCGTAACGAGACTTCGCGTCTTATGAACGCGACGTGTACAATACAATGCAGTGTATATCATCCTATCTAAATAATACACGGCCTACTCAATGTTCCCATAGCTGAAAGCCTTCTCTTACAATGGGAGCGTCAAGGTCATTAATTCACCAGGCAGTCCAAATATGAATTGGATGATAAGAAATACCCAAGCATCTTCTCATCAGCTTCATTGGAACATGTCAGCTTCCTCACGATGTTTCTCTTCACCATAAGCTCAAGCTCAGTGAGGATCAAATCCACTTCTCTAAGACATATAGCATGTCTAGCCGCCATATGAACTGCGATGAACTTAACGTATATATTACCAGTAGTATATATAATATTACTTATAACTTATCTTCTTTATCTTCTTCTCTAATTCTACCTTCTTCTCTATCCGTCATTGGTAAAACGGATACGCTGACGTGTAACAAATTATATTCGTGTAACAGGTGACCGCGAGTCTGCGGCGGAGTGCCTGATGACCATCCGCGGCCGCTCCCGCGCTGGAGTCGAAGCCGAGCTCAATCTCATGGCTGCGGATGTCAACGCCTCCATGGAGAAGACAGCGACGGTACGTTCCAACGGTTCTAGGTTATCCTATCCAACTTCCGGGTATACCTGGTCTTCAGCTTTCCTAAGGCAGTCGCGAACGAAGCATAGCTATCACAGCGCAGCGCCGTTAAAGGCCGCATTCGTGTTCTGATGTCCTGTTACCTTTCCAAACCTCGAGGACGAAGAGTGGTGGAACTGGAAGGTGGTTCTAGGGGCTCAAAATCGCTACTGACCATCATCCTAATACTAAACAATTATCAAATTTTCTCCTCTTTCTCTCTGTCTCTCTCCCATCTCTTCCACGTCCTTCTCAGGACTCCCCCAAGGATCTCCTCATATCAGTCCTGCGCTGTCAACATCCAGCGGTTTCCCGCGATCTTTACACGGGCAGCATGGCTTCCGCTACCGCCTGGGAGTAGGAGCTGTTTGTATGGGTTCATGGGGGGGGATTTGGGTGATTTCCCACCACGCTAGCTAAATGCCGGATAATGAGAGCCAGAGCCCAGTTTCATCATCAGCCGAGAGACGCCCACTGCTGGACATAAGATCTCGACATCGATCAATCGACGTAGTTATCGGTAGACGTGGTGTTGAGAGGCCGCCCACAAGCTGGACCGACGATCTGGTGAGGATCACAGGAACCCACTGGAGATGAGTAGGGCTTTAGTCCTTAAGGAGGGGATCCCTCACATATAAATAGTTTATATACAACAAAGTAATACATTATACGATACAGCTAACATTGTGCAGTGTAAATGCATTATAATAACAAGATAAATCTGAAGACAGTAAGCAGTTACTGACCTTCATCTTGCCGACATCTTGCAGACTGCACCAAGTAAATATTACTGCTGATTTACTATTTCAATTGGAACTATTAATTTTCAATGTTGGTAGCCATTAGTTCAAATCGGCCTTCAGTAATATCTCTGTCGTATAAGTCGACTAAAAAGGCGCTAAAAAGGATAAGGGTCTAACAGCCCCGCACAACAACTCATGAATCCCAAACTAACCTCACCTGTTTGTGGTGCATCCTACTAATCAACAGACAAGGCTCTGGCTTCCACCAGCCCACATTGGGCCAGTGTGGTGGGAAATGGCCCAAATCCCCCCCATATGAAACTCTACGAACAGCCCCTAGTGCCCGAAGGCACCGGAGGGTATGTTGACTGAAAGATCATGGAACGAGGCTGGATGCAGCAGCGTATGACCGATCGATGTGGAGATATTTGGGGGAGGCCTATGCCCAGCAGTGGACGTCTGTCAGCTCCTGATGATGATGATGAATATTAAGGATGATGGCTCTGATAGTACTCTTAAGGGTACAGCAAACTCGGAGTGGCGTAATACCATAACTTGCCTCTCCCTGGGTAATTAAAATAAAGGGTTGATGCGTGACAAAATTTTGATACCCTGACAACATCACCATCACCAACTATACATCATCAGCCGACAGACGTCCATTGTTGGACATAGACCTTGACCTAAGATCACGTCATTTGTTGATCATTGAGGGGAATTGGGCCGGAACCCACCATGTTGGGCCATTGCTGGTTGGTGAGTGGTCAGAGCTTGGTCTGTTATTCACCAGGGTGCACCACGAGCCGGTGAGGTTGATGAGGCTCCGTAAGGTGGGTGGAACCCTTACACCCCTTATAGAATGCTGGACGTAACACCTCCAGCAACTTTCCTGGGGGAGGAATTTTGAAAAAGCCTTCTTAATTGACCTCTAAACGTCCGAAGCATATCTCCACCTATTTTTGAGTGTTCATGTCTAATAGTTTCAAAGCTCTCGCGATGATTCATTTAACCTCTGGATATGTCCTGTATATGCTATAACTATGACGTGACAGTCTTCAAGAGAACAGTGAATAGACTAGTGGTAGGTTTCCGTAGCCGGAAGTCGTCTAGATTTGGGTAGTTTTCCCGGAAAATCCGGAAATATACGGATGTGATCGAGGGAAGGTAGCAAACGTCTAGGTAGTTACCACCGCTGCAATTATTGCATCCTATAAACACTATTGTGTTCCGGTTTGAAGGGCGCTGTAGCTAGTGAAGTTATTGGAATAACGAGACAACATCCTACGTCTCAAGGGGTTGTGTACAATGTGGTGGTGTATATCATACTAACTAGGGCCACATCGTCATGGGTGTGAGTTATTCACCATCAGGTGAACATTATACTCGTCTCATAGAATAAAAAAAAAAAAATTCTCCCAACAGTTGGCGGACGTGTTCCGCGGCAGCAACTTCAAAGCGTTCTACATCTCCTGCGCGCTGGTGTTCTTCCAGCAGTTCAGCGGCATCAACGCCGTACTCTTCTACATGAACACCATCTTCAAGGCCGCCGGCTCCGACCTGGACCCTTCCATCGCCACCATAATCATCGGCGCCGTGCAGGTACCTCGCACAACTACCACTTACCGCAGTGTATTGACAACATAAAACAAAACAGTGTTCTATTCAACGTAACTCATGTTAAGATGGTGTACACTTCACCACATTATGCTCGTTATCTTAAGCTTGTTCTACTTATCACTTCAGTAATTTCATCATCTAAAACGTCCTTTAAACCGGAACACAATACGTTTCTATTTTATTCAACGAAGCGTCCAGACGAGTGCGACATTCACCTGATGGTGAGTGATACTCCTGCTCATAACAACATGACGGTAGTTAGGATGGTATACACTTCACCACATTGTGCTCATTTTTTTTTCAAGACAGAATATTTACTATTGCCACTCCAGTAATTTCAGCATCTAGAACGACCTTTAAACCGGAACACAGTACGTTTCTATTCCATTGTCTTTAGAGGAAATAAGAACTATTCTATTCAAAATCTGATGGTAAGTGATACGCCTGCTCATAACAACATGACGCTAGGATGGTACACTTCACCACATTGTGCTCATCTTACGACATAGGAGCTTGGGTTTCCTTACCCCAGTAATTTCACTAGTTACAGCGCCCTTCAAACCTGAACACAGTAATCTTTGCACAGTACTTGCCAGTATCCGGCACAGAGGACCTATTATTTATTTAAAATATATTTTCTTTAAATGGTCTACGTCCAGCGCTGGACATCTATGAGCTGATGATGATTTATGAACTCCTGGTTTCCTTAGGTTGTCGCCTCCATGATCACGCCGATGGTGGTGGACAGGCTCGGCAGAAGAATTCTGTTGCTGATCTCCACTTGCGGTACGGCCATCGGATTGGTGAGTAGATCTTCTTCTCTTCTTTTCTTTTCTTTTCCTTTCGCGTATTCATTATGGCACTGATGATGATGATGAGTGATTAATATTAAATAATATAAAATAGTATTGAAAAATGAATAAAAGCAACAATTAATAAAGCGACGGGACAAAGGGGGACGTTCACCTAATGGTAAGTGATACGCCCGCCCATAACAACAGAGAGATATTTAGGATAATATCATCACTTGTCAGCTCGTCGCTTGGGACGTAAGATGTTGAGTCACTAACTATAGCGCCCTTCAAACCGGATCACAGTAATATTTGCACAGTATTGTTTGTCGGCTGAAATAAGCACTGCGGTGGTAGCTAGACGGTCTCCGGCAAAAGGACGGTACTACTAGTAAAGTCCTTCAAACCGGATCACAGTACTATTTGCACATTACTGTTTGTCGGCTGCAATAGGCGCTGCGGTGGTACCTAGACGGTCCCCGGCAACAGAGACACTACTACTAGTAAAGTCCTTCAAACCGGATCACAGTACTATTTGCACATTACTGTTTGTCGGCTGCAATAGGCGCTGCGGTGGTACCTAGACGGTCCCCGGCAACAGAGACACTACTACTAGTAAAGTCCTTCAAACCGGATCACAGTACTATTTGCACATTACTGTTTGTCGGCTGCAATAGGCGCTGCGGTGGTACCTAGACGGTCCCCGGCAACAGAGACACTACTACTAGTAAAGTCCTTCAAACCGGATCACAGTACTATTTGCACATTACTGTTTGTCGGCTGCAATAGGCGCTGCGGTGGTACCTAGACGGTCCCCGGCAACAGAGACACTACTACTAGTAAAGTCCTTCAAACCGGATCACAGTACTATTTGCACATTACTGTTTGTCGGCTGCAATAGGCGCTGCGGTGGTACCTAGACGGTCCCCGGCAACAGAGACACTACTACTAGTAAAGTCCTTCAAACCGGATCACAGTACTATTTGCACATTACTGTTTGTCGGCTGCAATAGGCGCTGCGGTGGTACCTAGACGGTCCCCGGCAACAGAGACACTACTACTAGTAAAGTCCTTCAAACCGGATCACAGTACTATTTGCACATTACTGTTTGTCGGCTGCAATAGGCGCTGCGGTGGTACCTAGACGGTCCCCGGCAACAGAGACACTACTACTAGTAAAGTCCTTCAAACCGGATCACAGTACTATTTGCACATTACTGTTTGTCGGCTGCAATAGGCGCTGCGGTGGTACCTAGACGGTCCCCGGCAACAGAGACACTACTACTAGTAAAGTCCTTCAAACCGGATCACAGTACTATTTGCACATTACTGTTTGTCGGCTGCAATAGGCGCTGCGGTGGTACCTAGACGGTCCCCGGCAACAGAGACACTACTACTAGTAAAGTCCTTCAAACCGGATCACAGTACTATTTGCACAGTACAGTTTGTCGGCTGCAATAGGCGCTGCGGTGGTACCTAGACGGTCCCCGGCAACAGAGACACTACTACTAGTAAAGTCCTTCAAACCGGATCACAGTACTATTTGTCGGCTGCAATAAGCGCTGCGGTGCTACCTAGACGGTTTTACACAAGTTCCTAACAAGATATAACATTTCAGGCGCTGCTGGGTATGTACTTCCTGCTGAACGATCAGAAGAGTCCAGTAGTTTCAAGCATCGGATTCCTGCCCATCCTCTCGCTGGTTCTGTTCATCGTTACTTACTGCTGGGGTCTGGGACCGTTGCCGTGGGCCGTGATGGGAGAGCTTTTCCCCATTGAGGTGAAGGCCGTTGCCTCGCCAATTGCGACCGCGTTCTGCTGGGTCCTGTCCTTCTTGGTTACTAGGTAAAATCCGCTCACGATCAAGTATTAGTTATATATTATATCGGCGCCTTTCAAACCGGAACACAGTAATGTTTATACACTGCCGTGTTGCCGCGGAAGTCAAGGCAGCTAACAAACGTATACAATATCTATACTAGATACATCGGACTAATAAAAAAAAAAAAAATATTTTTCTCTACTTGTCTCTGACGACCTTCATCGGAATCAAGGACATCACCTCTCACCTAGAAAATCGCCTCTTCAGCTCAACGACTGACTGACTGTATAGCAGACTAGGTTAAGATTTTAGATAACGTATAAAAAAACTAAATATTATATACATACAGATAGCCCTTGAATAGAAATGCTGTAAACAGTTACTTCAGATGTTCACACTGCAGCGATAATTCCATGACGATCTCCCCGTTCAGGTACTTCGAGCCGATAGCCAACGCGGTCGGCATGTACGTCGCTTTCTGGCTGTTCGGTGTGTGCTGCGTGTTGGGTTTCTTCTTCACGCTGTTCCTCGTGCCGGAGACCAAGGGCAAGAGCCTGCAGGAGATACAGGACATGCTGGCCGGCAGGTGCGCACTCTTAATAAACCATCACTATAAACAAATCTCCACAGATTATAAATTTTGACAGAACTTTACATCAGACTCATAACGTATAATTCTTTTAAATTTAATTTTCAAGTAATTAATGTTTTTCTCACTTATTAAATATATTTTATTTTTATTTTATAGCGACAAATAATATTTTTTTATTTTTATTTTTTTCTATTCGACAATTTTTTTTTTTTAATTTTACTATTAAAAAATCGCGAGATCGAGCCTGAGGGCTCTCGCGAACGTTTCGTTCTCGTCACATTCATAACGTTAACAATATTAAATAATATTAAAAAAAATAACTATTAAATTTAAAATATTTTTTTAAGTTTTCAAATATTTAATATTTATTAAAAAAAAATTATGAACGGGCATTAATTTTTACATGTTTAATTTTTTAAATCTGGCAACAGAAAGTTATTGTAATAAATTTGTTTTGTTACAGGAAATCGAAACCAGAAAAGGCATAACCTGTAGTGGACAACACTGACCAATAATGCGAATTTTAGATAAATATTTATATGTTTTGTTTTAAGTAACATAGTGACTACAGTTTGTTATCACGCTGTTTATCGTGATCTAAGTTTTGATTGCAATACTGTGTTATGTTTTTTTTAGTCTACTGAGAGCGGAAATCGTTTAGGCGTTTATTTTTGCCGACAAATAGTAATGCGCAAACATTACTGTGTTTCGGTTTGAATGGTGTTGTAGATAGTGAAATTAGAGAGGCGGTAATAAAACAACATCTTACGTCTCACAGCTTGGTGCACATTGTGGTGCAGTGTAGATATTCCTAACCAGTGCCACACTATTATGGACGAGTGCATCACTCATAAGGAACGACCGTCCCGCCCGTCTATGGCGCAGCAAATAAAACTGAATCAAGTATTGCTGTAGATTATATAAATACTGTATCGTGAAATTTTACCAAAAATTAGATTAATGTTTTTCCAATGTTGCAACACTAAGTTTAGTGTGTGTTTATGGTATATTTTAAAAGTGTATATATTATATATATTTACAAGTAAAAAATTAACATTAAAATAAAAAAAAACATATAAAAATATTAGAAAAGCTCCTCCGAAAAGAACCTCTTGGTTTTAAGAAAAATTTTGCCTCCTTGTGTGTCTTCTGATGAGCTGTTTGACATGATGCCCACGGCCACATTTCATCATCGCACTGCTCGCCACCGTTAAGGAATTCATCCTCATACCCTTGAACCGCAGTGGTCACGTACGGTCCGGTTCCACAGATGTTTGTTCCCGAGAACACTCAAATTGTGAAAGGAGTTACCTGTCGAGGATTTCCCTAGGAGCTACAATATGAAGTTACTCAAAAAGGGCGTGAAAAGGTTTCTGCAGGGCCGACATCACGCCCAGTGATACCTCTGGTGTTACTGGCGGTTACTACTCAACATCAGACGCCTGCCTGGTTGCCACGTAAGTGGTATAAAAAAACCCTGATCATCCCCGTCCGGCAGAGTACAAAGCAAACTAATGGCCTTACGCGCTGGATAGCGAAGCCTACTCTTTTTGCCATGTAGTTGCCGTCTCCGTGGTCTCGAATGGCTTCCGTTAGTTCTATTGATAAATATCTAAAAAGTTTAAGCGCACCCGGACCACAGAACCCTAACATTTCCACCCCAAGCAGTTGATGAAATCCCTGCTGAGGCAGTCGTACTTGCTCCACTTGTACTCCTCATGGGTTACGGCCAGCACCAGCAATACTGCGTTTGCTTTTATATTTATAACTAGACACCAGTATAATAGTTCGCTCGATAGCTAACAGACAAAAATCAATATATGAAACATAGGATATATCATAATATATAATAATTTATACATCTGAAATGAAATATATATGTTTTATAATATTATACTTCTAATAAAGATTCGTCATACAAAAACATACAAAACTGGGAACTTCTGTTTTTCAACCAGTGAATATTTGCAAATAAATTTTGTACAAGACTTAATAAATGTAATAGGTCTTATAGTGTTTAGGTCATATATAATAGTCTAGGTGTATGTATCGGGCGGCGTCATATTTATTATATTTAGGACCAGTACCAAAGTACAAAGTTAGTTGCTAGGTACCATTGTAAACAGTAACCGGATGTGATATGTAAATGAATTTATATTGTCTTGTTTTAGTTTATTAAGATTATGGATTATAACTGTTTATAAATAAACGTTTTTATTTTTAATTATATGCATTTTAAATTCATAACTTCCCTTTCTACTTACCCTTCGTGTAATAACAAAGAATATTTATTCCTTTCGTCCTTTTTAGAGGTTATTTTAGTTTACATGAATTCAAATGAAAATTTATACTAAATGGCGAAATCTAAAATAAATAATACATAATAAAATATAAGACATTATATTGAAACAGGTCACGAAGCGGGATCCAAGAGCCAGTATCAGATGAACTGTTTGAGTCAAAATGACTACCAAGCGCTATACGGTATACCTCATCAGACAATAGATAAGAATATTTCAATGTACACAGAATTTACTTTATTTATTTTCTTTTTTTTTATTCAATCGATAAACAAAACGACCTAGACGTTCACTCAATGATAAGTGATACATTTGCCCATAAGGTGTAGTTAATATAATATACATTGCGCTCATCCCTCGAGACAAGATGTAGAGTCTCGTCACTCTAATGACTACACTAGCTACAACGGCCTTCAAACCAGAACACAGTACTGGTATTTTAGTTGGCTAGGACCTATCACCCACATATTGAAATTCTGCCTTCCTTAACCACCGCTAGTAATATATGAGCCGCTGTACCAGCGAGTAATATATGAGCCGGTGTATACTTCATTATCACTTAGCTTGATTATATAGCCTCCTACACTTGATACGATGTGAAGTCGAGTCAAATGTTAACAGTAGATAAAAATATACTATTTTTCAGACACCTGGTAGCTATTTTTAATCAGTTTTTTATTGTTTCATTTATAATTTCAATTCGTAAATTCCCGAGGATTTTTTTGAGATTAAGTCAAAGTCAATAAAACGCTTCTCCGATTGCTTTATTCTATACATTATTACAACAATGGTAAAATTAATTAAATTAAAAAAAAATCTTACTGATCACACTTTGTCAGTCATTTTACTATAAACACATTACATTTATTGCTGTTGACGTATCCCGCCTTAATGCGATGACGTTTAGAAGTGTCATGGCGGGCGGTATTTAAAAATAGAACGTTGATGATACCTTTGAAACCTTATACAGATGTAAATTAAATTACACATTTCGGTATAATTAAAAAAATAAAATTCGAATTATTCGTTTGCAGTTTTTTTTCACATTTTCTTTTATCAATTATACTAATGGATGCTAAAAATATCTCTTATAGCGAACATCGTTTGTGTGAAGGCACTTCATTCGAACTCCTTGGAGATCTCGTCCATCGCGACTAGAACGCTGCATATGCTAGCCGCATATTCTCTGACGTCATCGTTCTTTTTTATCTTCAGACTAGCACAGTACAACTTCTTGTACATGTCCGTTATCCTGTCGTAATCTTTGTTCGCCTTGGATCTGCAGTACTGTATGATACTCTTCAGTATGTGGTGGAGGCGGTTCTCGTACAGCATCAACAGGCTGTGTTCAGTCTTTATTGTCTTCTCATCGCAGTCCTCCGGCTTTGGCGTCTCCTTCTGCTCGTCCGGGTCTTTGTTCTCGATAAGTTTCATGATAGAGTGGCACTGGCGTAGAAGCTGGACGGCCGTTTGTAAAGACTTCAGTTTCAGGTTCGGTGATACTGTAAAGGGAATTATTAGGATAAATATAGTCAAAGTTAAAGTACATATCATAGTTACTCTGTCGTCACTTTAACATATGATAATGATCACAGTTTCCGTGTGAATGTAGACCAAAGGCAGTAATGTCGTTAACCCAGTGTTTAAACTCTTTCCTTAGAAGCAATGACGATTAGACACGAAAGAGAGAGAAAGAAGGGAAAAGACTACTAAAACCTCACAAGCTCGTGATGCACCATGCCAATCAACAAACGAGGCTCTGGTTCCCACCAACACGCATTGGACCAGCGTGGTGGGATGTGGCCCAAATGCCCCCATACGAGACCCTATAAACCCATTCAGCAGAGGACGTCTATCAGCTGATAATGGTGGTATATATATACGAGACGTAAGAGGGTCCCGCACGACAACTCACGGGACCCCAGCCAACCTCACCAGCTCGTGGTGCATCCTGCTAAACAACAAACGAGGTTCTGGCTCTCACCAACCTGCATTGGGCCAGTGTGGTGAGAAGTGGCCCAAATCTCCCTATACCCCTACAAACCCGTCCAGCAGTGGACATCTATCAGCTGATTATATATGTATTACCTCGGTAAAGCTGCAAAACTAAATTAAACAACTTAATGTGTCCACCACTGGACACCATGTTACTCAAATAATTCATCATCATCATCATTAGGCCTCCCCCAAAGATCTCCACGTCGATGGAAACGTTAAAAAAAAAAAAAATATACAACTCGTTCAAGTTTTAAATCTTTTAATTATTAATAACACGTATGTTAATCGCTTCGGAATACCTCTTCAACAAACAGTCGCACAAACTCCATTTGCTTTTGATTTAGTGTTAATTTTTTTTTTTATTACGAGTGCCGCTTAGTTTTACAATTGACACATAAAAAACACGAACGCACGTTTGTTCTATCTGTTTGTTTAACGTCAAAACATGAGAATCTCTTCGTCAATAGATTGTTTTAGTGTACGTGGTATTGATGGATGAGAGGAGCGGTACGTGGTGGTGAATAAAGTCTGTACCACCACATTGCTACATTAATATATACTAGCTGTTCCTCATAAGGAATTTTGTAAGATCCCTTCTTAGCTGTCTTCTGAATGGCAGAAGCAATATCTCCAGATCTTGAGTGTTTACGTCGGATAGAGGTTCTTATTCAGGGACTTGCTTGGTTCAACTCCGGTAACACATTAGAAGTTGTGGTGGTAAGATTTTCGGTACCACTCTGGCTAACTACCACAATCACCATGTGGAATTGAAATCAAGTTATAACCTATAGTAAATTAAAAAAGTGTACCCAGGATTTTTATTTTATTTACCCATAATTAAAAATTTTGACAGGAAAAGAATCTTATAGCAATTAATCCGCCATTTTGTTGTTGTTAGTCTAAAAAAATTATGAAATAGATATATGTATATATATATTTCATAATTTTTTTGAACTTGTGAAAAGTAAAAGAAAACAAATAAAAAAAATTCAAGTGACCAACAAAAACAAAATGGCCGACTGATTTCTATATATATATGACTACCAGCTGTTCCCTGGCCGATTTGCAGGACGTAATATTAAATTAGACATGAAATATTCCTTTACAGTAGCCGCAACTACAAATCAGTTTCAATCGCAAACGTTACTATGGCAACCGCATTATTAATACGAAATAAAACTGTTTGTAAGAATTAATTAGAAATAAAATTATGAACGATCTATGAATGTACGAAAATAAATAGACTATAACATCTACAAATCATTCCGCGTCGAATGCTCGTGTTCCAGTATCCATACATTCACTAGTTTTCAAGTGATTGATGGATAAACAAAATCCATTTTCATTATATATATATATATATATAGATGTCATATCTTCCACCGTACCACGTCGAAACAGGTGAGTTGGCAGTGCGTCATGTCAATCTTGAACTACCATAAACAAGGATTATATTTTTTTTCATAACTTGTTAAATAAATCTTTACTCTACTTGTATTAACTGATAAAATCATATTAACGATATGCACACAAACATTTTTTGTCGCGTGAACTGGAGATTTTTTTTTATAATATACATGAATAATCGGAATCATCGGTAGGATTGGTGAGTGCAAGAAGCTGAGAATCGCATCTGCTGGAAGACATTGAGGAAGGCCTATATCCAGCAGTGGATAAACAAATGCTGATGATGATGATGATGACATGAATGAGCTTGCCTTATACTGGTCCTCTTTGCTATCAAAGACTTCTTCCACACTTACATTCAAGTAGAATCTCAGTCAGTAAGATTATAGAATCATGTAAACAAGCGACAGGATATATAATATACATACAAAGAAGCCGTGGTTAAGATGTTTACATGCAGAGCCATTGCGAATGGGAAAGGGGGAAGAGAAGGAGGTTCGGTTTACTGCGTTTACTGGTGGTAGGTCTCTGTGGCAGGGGACCGTCTAGGTAGCTACCAAACTAACATAACAGAAACCATAGTCGCGGCTTCGGAAATAATCTGTCACTAAATATGAAAAGCCTCGAGATGGTGCGTTCGGTACTTAGGCCTAACACTTATAGGGGTTGGAGAGCAGTAGCTCTACCCTGAGATGTGGTCTTATCAAGATCTCTCGCTGTCGGAAACATGGTTGTGTGCGAAAGCGTTCCCGTGGTTCCGGTTAAGTGCGTCGAGTGAGAAGCCGTGGCGTTTTAGCCGGTAAAGGTCCAGCATAACTCTTCTGTTGCATCGACAGCATGATATCCTATGCAAGATTCTCCGCGAAAAAAAATAGAAAGGTACTACCGCAACATAAATAAAGATACTTAATTCCTTGTACTAGGTCATTGTCATAATATCTATATCAGATACCTATAGCTGGTATTTAATTTATTATGATCAATTAAAGTAATCAGTAAATCTGTTATAGAAAACCGTCTAGGTACCACTGCAGCTCTTTTTGGAGTCCCCAAACAGTACTATGCAAACATTACTGTGTTCCGGATTGAAAGGTGTTGAAGCTAGAAATTGATGGAGTAATCTGATGCAGTGTATAATATATCATTTCAACTAATGTATGTTGTTATGGGCAGACGTATATCACTTACCATAAGGTCAACCTATATCTTGTTTCTTCGAGTTAATAAATAAAAAAAAATAGGAGTAAGAAATATCAACAAATGCATCTCCAGCGCTTTGCTCCTGGAGGTAATGGAAGTGAACGGTACTTTACCTGCCGCCTGCGTCTCGAGCGCCGCGACATGCTCCAACCTGACGGTGAGGAACATGCCCGCCTCCTCCAGCGCCGCGAACATGTTCGCAGCGTGCTCGTAGTTGGAGCGGGTCGCGTTCAGCAGCGTGCGCCTCCGTGCCCCCTCCTCCTGCGTGATCCTGTACCAGACAGCGCTCTTTTAATCACCTCAACTCTTAAAACTTTTAATCAAGTTATTAGGGTAAGGGGTGTCGCACAACAACTCACGGGCAGCCAACCTCGCCTGCTGATGCACTCTGCTAATCAACAAACGAGGCTCTGGCTTCCACCAACCCGCATCGGACCAGCGTGATGGGAAATCGCCCAAATCCTCCCATCTGAACTCCTACAAACGACAGTCTCTGGTTCCAAGCGATATCGGAAGCTATGCTGTGATGGAAGTTCGTAAGGTGCCGGAACGAGGGCAGCACAGGACCGATCGATGTGAAGATCTGTGAGGAAGGCCTACGTCCAGCAGTGGACGTCTATCGGCTGATGACGTCGAACAGTTTTTAAATTTTTCCCGCGTAATTGACTAGGGGTATTTATATTTAAAAAAAAAGCCGGAGTCATTCATCTATCACGCTGGTCAAGTTCAAGTTAGTGGACGCCACTTGTCCACGCCACGAAAGCTTGGAATATGCTGGTTTCCTATTTCATTTACTCATCATCGTCATCATTATCAGCCGATAAACATCCACAGCTGGACAAAGGCCTCCCCCAAAGATCTTCACATCGATCGATCATTTCATTTACTTGTCCCATTTAAGTTATTTTTATATACCAATTTAAATACTTTTATAATACCATCATCTTACCTAAACTGTGAGTGGTAGAATGATCCCAACCGGTGGTATATCATGGCGGCGCGAAACTGGTACAGGTACTGCCTCGGGCCGGGGCTCAGCAGGCAATACTTGAGTGCGAGCTTGAAAGCCTCCGCCACCTCAGTCACCTGACGTGGAACAAGTCAATTCGATTATAATAAAACAATATATTGAATATTTTTTTATTGTTCCAAAGATTGTGGAATATAATGAAAGGGTCGGTAAAGAGAGAGCAGAGAGGAAGTTGAAGGAAGTTACTGTTGCGAAGTAAGAATTTTTTGTAAATCTTTATTAGTAAGCTTTAGTGACTATGGGTGGGTTAGGTTAGGTCTCATAGCGCGAAGATCGGATCGTTAAGTGGAGAAAACGCATTGACAAGCGCAGTGTGGAACGACTGCGTGCAAAGTATACCAACCACCTGATGAAGATTGCTAGGAATCACGGACACAGGTGACATCAGACCGGATGTGTGATATGAGAACTCGGGGCTGTGATAATTATTCTCCTCTCATTGTGATATATAAAAAACAAGTATATATAAAGCTGACGTGAACATACGTTGGAGTACATTCCAGGACAGTCCTGCATTAGCACCGCACGAGTGTACTGGTGGCAGGAGAGTTCCCACGAGACCAGTTCCCAAATGGAAGCCGCGCCGCACGTCTCCCGCGGGCCTAGCAGCTTCAGCGCGGCGAGGTACAACTCCTCCGCTTGATTGTACAGGCTCCGCTTCTCCGCGCTAAGGATCCAGAGCAAAACTTATAAGATACGTGAATCTTCCACACATATCATTCCACTCACTAATGTCTCCAAGTAGTTTCCTCAAGAGCGTGAAGCGCACCTGAACGCCATTTCTAAGCACATCGCATCAGGTCAGGTTAGGTCTCTGTTGCTGGAGACCGTCTAGGTAAGTACCATTGCAGCCGACAAATAGTGCTGTGCAAACATCACTGTGTTCCGATTTGAAGGGCGTTATAACTAGTGCAATTACTGGGATAACGAAACTCAATATCTATGTTGAGCACAACGTGATGCAGTATATATCATCCTGACTAGAGCCACTTGTTATGAGCAGTGCAACCATTACGTGAAGATCCAGCTCGTCTCATCGCTTAATTGAAATAAAAAAAAATATTTTTAGTCGTCTATTGCAACATATGTTGGTCCATCTCACCAAAAAGTTGGAACTTTTAGCTTAGAACTTATTCGTAAAGAAAAATCATCATATATACTCACTTGAACCCACCCTGATCGCAGTGCGCCCTGAACCTCATGTACCTGCCCTTGTTGCAGTACAGCAACGCGAGGTTAGGCATGTCTTTCACCTGCTCGAAGATATTAGTGGCTTCGTCTAGGCACTCCAAGGATCTGCGCGACAGGATATTCAGCTGCTTCAGAAGGAGCTTCGCTTTCGGCTCTTTCTGGTCCGGCTCGTCCAAATACTTCAAGTATATTTCTAGGAAGAAATTGAAAGATCATCATCATTTCAGCCCATCGTCGTCCACTGCTGATTATAGGCTTCCCACTATCGATTTCCAGTAGTACTGGTGCGTGTGAAAAGGTTTCTTTATGATCAGCATCACACAAGTTATCTATCGTTACGCAATCCCGTGGAGTACCCTGGTTTTTATAGCGTGCAGTGACTGCTTCATCGTGCGAGCCTATTTGTCCAACATGATATATTAGTATTGTACGTACGTTGCGCGTCGCCCATAAAGCGAACCGCGAGCTCGTTGCAAACAGACGCCAGCCTCCGGAGCAGCTCCGATCGCTTCGCCCCCGCCACCTTACTCGCGCGCCGGTAGTAGTCGCACGAGCGCAGCATCGCGTCCGTCTCGCTCGTGGGCAGCGATATACCTACAGTGAAAACCCAATTACTCAGATCATACCATAACCATAATAGCCAATTTACGTCCCCACTGCTGGGGCACAGGCCTACCCTCAACATGAGGGCGGTCGAGCCATAGTCACCACGCGGACCCAATGCGTATTGGTGACTTCACCTTAGAATAAATTCTAATTCATGTGCTGGTTTCCTCGTGACGTTTTCCTTCACCGTTTGTATTTCGCTGTTGTTACTATAGTTCACAAATGCACTTAACTTAAATATTAAAGTCATCGGTACATGCCGAGATTCGAAGCCGCGACTTTCGGAATGAAGGCCGCACGCTCTAACCAATAAGCCAGCGAGCTACTTTTAAATATTTACTCAGACAATGGCGACCGAGCAATGGCGGTAAAACTATACACACGGCCCGGCAACTGGCTGGATGACGCTTCAGCAGTATTGAGGTGTAAATAACCTCTAAAAAGCCTGGTGCATAAGGTAACAGGAAACCACTGCACTATATTCCCTAGTATTCAGCATGAAAAATTCCAATGATAACAAGGCCCCGAGTGCCCGGCGTCTCCTAGGAGACAGAAAGGACTGTACCACGCTGATCGCCAACCTTCACTAGTTGGAGTGGCACTTTAAAGAAGAAAGTAGAAAATATATAGAACTTTGAAGTCGTGTTTTACCCTCCATTGATCAAAGACCCTAAGAATCCAAAACGGTCTCGAACTTCACGGGATGAGTAGGTCAAGGAAATTGACTGGAACTATACTACATGAAGTTAAAAGTCATAAACTATTTTTTGGTAGAGAGACAAATTTAAAAATGTTGTTCTGATGCCGTTACATGTGAAGGATGATGATGAAGGGCATCTGATAACAATGATGATCGATCGTTATCGGACGCCCTTTGCTAGAGCAACAAGATTTAATAAGTATCTCAAGGCAATTAGCACAAGATGTATTACCCATTAGAGCGACTTTGTTTTGAGTAGACCTGTCATTAGGACAACGTCTTTCTTGTATCGTTTCTTCGTGAGATAAATAAAAAAACACATCGATTTCGTGTTTTTGCCGCTATGATCTATAAAAAAAAATGTTACCCAAGTCAAACTCATCGGCTGCATCGCCCTCGGTCTCCTCAGTCATGTCATTCTCAATCTGTGTCTTAATGATAGTGTCGAACTCGTGGTCCGTCTCGAACTGCTTCTTGAACTGCTCCAGCTGCTCCCAATTCTTGCTCAATTGGAAGAAGTTGTCCCCCACGCGGCCGATCAAGCAGCTTGCGTCCACCACGCGACTCCTTATTATCATGTTGCTGAGCAGCGTCTGACACTTGCTCGCCATGTCGATGTATTTTAATGAGAAACCGTATTGCTCGCGCGAGTAGCTATACTCCGCCATTGTCGCGTACACAAGGCAGATCTTCTCGTAGAGCAACGTCTTCAGGTGCAGCTTCCAGGCGAAGTTATCATCTCGGTTCGGTTCGTGCCACGACGCCATCTTGTTCTCCTTGCGTATCAAGATAGCGTTCTTGTCGATATTCGAACTAGTCTCGATTAGATAGTTATCGGACTTCTCCGTGAGCTTTTTCTCGCGCTTCCGGCGACGGCTTCTGGAGACGTGCTCCTTGGGGTCTTGTTTTTTTTTGTTCAGTGGTTCGTAGTTCATTTTGATCGGCTCGTACGGATTAGCCATATTCGGATTCTGCTCCTCTATTATTATCTGTTGTTTTAATCTCTCTCGTTCTTCATCCTGATGATAAGAAAATTATCGTTTATAACTCACGGAACATTACAGCCATTTATAATATAATGTAAAAAATACTTTAAAGCTCCAATGTTACACAAAAAAACCATTGCTTTATTTTTTATCATCATCATCACAGACTATTCTTGCTCACTGCTGAACGCATGCTTCTCCAATGGTTTCCCATTACCGTTCTCTAACTCACTCCGCTGGCCAAACCGCATGACAGTGTGGCTGGTGAATATGGCAATTGCCTTTAAATGATATATAAATAATTTTGCTTCAGTTAAAATAAAAACACATTTTTCTAGCCCCACCTTGTTCCTGGCGATGGTGACGTGGTGGAGCGCGTTGAGGCCTCTTATGACATGCTTGAGGGCCCGGCCACACCTCTCCGGCACCTGTACGCCCAGGCCGCGCGAGTTCGCGCTTTTTGCTTTTTCATCCTAACAGATAAGTTAAAAATACATTCTCTATTAAATTATTACACGAAAAAACCTTTCAACTATATAAAGGGTGTAAGGGGTCTCGCACAACAACTCACGGGACCTAAGCCAACCTCACCTGCTCGTGGTGCACCTTGCTAATCAACAAAAGAGGCTCTAGCTCCCACCAACCTGCTTTGGGCTAGTGTGGTGGGAAGTGACCGAAATCCCTCATATAGTACTGACGACCACAATGTCCGGCGATGCCTGAGGCCATGTTGACTGCAGCGCAGGATCGACCGATGTGAAGATTTTTGGGGGAGGCCTATGTCCGGCAGCGGACGTCTGGTGGACATAGGCTTCCTCCAAAAATCAGCAACGGAGGCTGATGATGATGATATAAAATAAATGAGAATTATTTCAGTCATTACCATCTGCCTACTCTGTTCCCGTGTGTGGTCGGCACATGTCTCTACCAACTACTATTTCACACTCCACTAATTTTACACCTCAATGCGGTGGTCGTCCTGAACAGATTCGGGCCTTGTCGTTGCGGTGGGGCTCAGTAGGCGTGGCTTGGTCAACCACGATAAAGTTAGATAACGGTGACGATAAGAGGCCAATAGGGGAGGCGCGCTGTATGTTCCAGTGCGACCTTATAAAGATGAAAAAGAGGGTGGAGGGTCTCTCCTCCCGACAAGGGGCTGCACGGTGCAGCTAGTAACACCATAAATAAATTAACATCATCTCAACCGAGGGACGTCATCAGCTAGACATAGGCCTCTTGTAAAGTGTTCCAGAAAACTAGCGCTGTTTGAGTACAGTAACACCTAGTGATCATTTCAATTTCGTCTAAAAATAAACAGTATAAACTATTTATCTATTTTATAATAAAAAGCAAACTGGCCTAATGATTAGAGCGTACGGCCTTCATTCCGAAAGTCGCGGGTTCGGATTTTTGCACGTACCGGTGACTTTAATATTTAAGTAAAAGCAGCGAAATACAAACGGTGTACGAATACATCACGAGGAAATCTGCACATGAATTAGAATTTATTCTAAGGTGTGTGAAGTCACTAATATGCATTGGGCCAGCGTGGTGACTATGGCTCAATTGACCTCATATTGAGGGTAGGCCTGTGACCCAACAGTGGGGACGTAAGTTGGCTGTTGGATAATAAAAAGCAAACACTTACGGGCACGTCCGTTTTGACGCGGTCGCCTATGTGCCGTAGTGCCAAGTGCCTGCCCCCATCGCCCCCACTCTCTTCCTTGTCTGCCGCGTCGCAAGCCTCTTCCTCCTTACACAAATAGAAATTCAAACGTAATTTATTTTACTTTAAAAAGAAAATAAACACTGAAATAAAAAGTTAAAATTTTATACAATACCTTGTCAGAATGATCACTAGTAATTTCTACTCGTTCGTTGGTACCTTCGTCCTGCTCACACACATTAGTGTTGTGATCTCCACCGTACATGGTGCCATCCCTCTCGCTCTGTGGTTCGTTACCTTCCGACGATTCTTTACCGAACTCCGCACAGTCGCCGAAATCATTCTCGTCTTCAGAATCTGAGCTTTCATCTAAAATAGGAAACGATAAATAATTCCTTATTACAAAGCAGTGATAGCTCAGATTGTCAAGTCGTACAGAATCTCGATACTTGGTGAGCTTGAGGTTCTGATGAAAGGAAACATCGTGAGAAAATTTAAACAGAGACAATTTTTTATGGTGGATAAATGGACCTGTCTCTTTATTTATAACAGAAGAATCAGAGTCCCAGAAGATGGAGATTTATTGTGCCACACCTCTAACATTAACAATCATCATCATCATCAGCCGATAGACGTTCACTGCTGGACATAGGCCTCCCCCAAAGATCTTCAAATTAACAATATATCAATGAAATATATTTCTAATTCAATAATAAAATAGAAACCTTTAAAATCTGGACAGGCTGGATTAGTCATAGCTGGAACGTACAAGTCGGCTAGCATGTAGTGAGACGAGGCGACTATCTGCGGATACCTATCGACTTTGAGCAGTTTCACAACATGCTCTAACAGCTGCCTGATGTGTCTAGATCTGTTGGTCATCCTCATGTTCCTCGCCACTCGGTACAGCAGCATCGCTACAGGCGTTGTGAACGGGTTATCCAAACTATCCGGGCAAACGGAGGTCAAGTCGTATAATTTAACTACGTCGTCGTGGGGACCCTTGAACAGCCAGTAGGTATGTCCTGCTTTAGTGACGTTCGATTTCAGAAACGATAGTATATTCTGCGCCACATTCCTTATGACCTTCGGTGAGAACTTCGAATTCTCCATGTTGGGCAGATCTTCAGTCTTCATCGGCTCATATTTCTGGACTATACCATCAAGGTGGTAACACATTAACACTTCAGGCACGTTGCACATCAGGTTGTCCAGCCAGTAGTCAATGCCGGTGAGGACGTTGATTGGTTCGCGAGCGTCTCGTAAGCGGAGGCTGACGCAGGGCCTGTCTTTATCGCCGAATATTGGCAGATCACTACCGACCAGCATGTGGATGTCTTCAAAAGTCCAGAGCACATTCCTGTTATAAAGGTGCTCATTTGCTGGACCTTCAACTTTTGTCTCTGGTTCTGGTAGGAACGGACCTATAATTACACGAAATTACTTATTTGGTGATTGTGTAAAAATCTGTCTCATTACAATTAACTCAATGTACTTAAGTTAATTGTAATGAGCGTTATAACGTAATGCGTAACCATGGGTGAACATACCAATTAACATCAAGTGAATGTTGCATAAAAAAATCGCAATAAAAAAAACTACAAAACTATGTAATTAAAAATACTTTATATCTTGTGATAATTTTTTATCCAGTATAACATCCACAAGAAGACATATTTTAAAGATGGTTGTATGCGCTACATATCTCAAAGGAAGTAGGTTCAATAACCACTGATCCTGAGTTTCCAGTGAAGGAAATCATGGAAACTAAACCAATATGTTTCAAGAATGTCAGCTTTCGTGGACATGAGATATCCAACCTGCACTATGGCAGCATGGTGCATAAATATCCTTGACTATTCTTTTGAGAAAAGCCTAAGTAGTGGAAGCATTGAGTGAGTTATGTATAAAATCCTTGCAGTTAACTAATCTAATGTGAAGAATGCAACATAGTCAAAGGTAATACTAACCGGCAACACATATTGGTGTGTTCTCTGATTGAATTTGTGGCTCTAAAGGTGGAGGTTGCTCCACCACACTGTGAGATAGAAACCGTTGTGTAAGCTGCAATGCTTGCCGGGCTCCTGGACCAGGTATTAAAGACATCTGCTCCTGATGTAAAGATATTATAGATTCTTTCTTTACATTTTAAATTTCAATTGACAAGCATCTAGTAAACATATACACAATGAAACTATAAATTTTTGTATAACTTTGAATAGATGATTTTAAATAGTCCAGTCCATGTCTTTCCCACACTTTTATTCATAATATAGAAAAGGAGATTAGAAGGTACCATTGACAAGATAGTTGTGAGATGCCACTTGATGCTGACAAAGCAGAACTGATTAGTGTGGGGATCATTGATGAAAGTTATGCGTGGATGTTTTCTGGCTGATACCATAGCAAAGACATGCTTGCTGACTTAAATAAATTTATCCTAATACTCTTCACTACAGTAATTCTCACCTGTTCCGACATTGTCTTTACAATATTCTGATAAAAGAAGTCCTTGAGCCACGACCATTCAGACTTCATTAAGTAGTCATATACATCAAAATCATCTAGTAATAACGTATTTTCTACTCTGTGAACCATCATACTGACCTGTAAGTGAAAAAAAAACATTATTAAACAAAAATAGAAATATTTTTTTAATTTAACAAATTTATGAAACAAAGCCTTAATGCTTAGCGATATCTCCATACCAATGTGAATAAGGATGATGTACACTACAAAACTTTATTCTCGTCCCTTAAGACTCGAGAAGTTAATAATCTATATCTTAATAATTTCACTAGAAATCAAACCCTTGAAATGAAAATACAATTATATATACAAATGACTGTTTAATGTCAGATATAGGCACTGCTATTAGCACCTACCTAAGACCCCAGCATAAGAAGAGCACCAGTTCAAGTACATGTGAAGTCCTTTTAGTGAACTAAAGTTCAAAAACAACTGGCATTTTGTGAGAAAATTATAATTTCTTTCCTATTATCACATAGTTTATAATAATACCAACTGTCTAGAAAATTCAATATTATAAATTTAAAAAACATACTACACAGCTGTTTCAGAGGTGTACTTACGGTTCCATTAGGCTGATAAGGTAATTTGAGCAACTTCTTGATACACTCCGCATCAGATATCACATCAACCTCCCCCACACAGTCAGGAAACATGTGTGCCATTCTAAAGCTGCACAAAGAAGAATCATTTACAAATTCTTGCTGCATAACTTGTCTTCATATACTCAGGGGTTGGATCCCTACTTTGAACTCATAGACATATCATCCTTCAACATGGTTGATAAATGACCTTAACTGCATCATTGAGAGAGATAGCTCTAACTAGTTACTCTCCATTTAGAGCCACAACTTACAACAGCCATAACTCCCAGTATTGGACACAATACAACTGCTTTTAATACTATTTGCCTTGAAATAAATTTGTGTCATTTATTACTTAGTTACCATTTTTAAATTAAAAAAAAACTCAAAACTGCATCATGTTCACCTTTTTATTAAATGAGGGTACACTGACATCTACTTTTTTATTTAACTTTATGCAGGACATGTAAAGGAGTGTGATGCCATTGGCATTATCTCTAGTTTTACTAAAATAATTTAAGGTTTTTCTTTAATTTGTTTTGTATGCTAAGATCAAATCAATTAAAAAACTAGTTTTGCGTGTATGGACTAGATATTTTGTTTCTGTACTAATTTACCTTGATAAACCAGTCCCTCTGGTCAATATTTGTTTTAAACCATATGAGTCAATAGCCGCCCCCCAATTGGAGGGTGGCAGATTGAGATCTGTGTTACATTGCAGTCGTGCATATTCCACTGGACTTTGAAATGCTGTGTACTTCACCACAGCTGTTGATTTAATACCTGGTGAAGGGCTGCGATCCTGCAATAATAAAGGTTTATATGTATATATAAATGA
The DNA here is from genome assembly GCA_029032895.1 of Troides oblongomaculatus. Taxonomy (NCBI): domain Eukaryota; kingdom Metazoa; phylum Arthropoda; class Insecta; order Lepidoptera; family Papilionidae; genus Troides; species Troides oblongomaculatus. Next base: position 1,590,530 of record JARDWC010000147.1, read on the forward strand.
GATAGCAAATGTTGAGTTCAATTTAATTGTGAAAAAAAAAACAAAAAGCTTTATTTATTTAACCGTGTCTATACAATAATATAATAATTTTCTTTTGGAACATTGGTTTAAGTATAATATGCAATAATTAAAAAAAATCTTCAAATTAAATGCAAAATAGATTTTTCTAATTTTTGTCTAATTTTTCTTTAATGTGTATAAAAAAATAATTCTATTGAAAAGATTTCATGTAATGCTTTAATGAATACAATATTGTAAGATATGTTGTATTTTATTTTTATTAATAAGATAATTAGGATAAACTTCCCCTGATGGTAAGTGCCCACCCATAACCATGTGGCACTAGTTAGAATTACACAGTGTAATCATCACCTTGAGACATAAAATTTTAAATTTCATTACTCCAGTAATTACACTACCTACAACGCCTTTTAAACGGCACGCAATACTATTTGGCGGCAAAAATAGGTGCTGTGGTGGTGCCTAACTAACCAGCTCTGGCAATAGAGATCTACCATCAATAAGTACAAAATTACGTGACTTTAAAACATATACATAAGAATAAATAAAGCAGGTGAAACTTTGTGTCAATGTTAAGCCGTGGTATTTAATAATAAAAAAAGCGCCCATTTTTTGAAAATAAACAACACCATAATGTGGGTACACATAATTGTATATATCATACATTGAAACTACAATGTGTTTCATGCCTTAATCAATTGATACATCAATAGTATCATGTGTTGTATTTTTATAATAAACAAAACTTGGTTATAATAATAGACAAACGTTTTACCTTGTTTCTTTTTGTTTGTTTATTTTCTTTATCACCTTCCTCCATTATTTATGACCTATACATAAGCGCCGGTAACAAACATAAAACGATTTCGCTAAATTATATTGACTTAAATCACAAGATATTAAATACTTCTGCTTGTGATGGATTTAAATCAAAATACTACATAACCAAACACAAGTGATTGTCAACGTTTGACACTAGTTTTTTTAATTATTACAGACTACAAGCAAATGTACTAATACAGATTACAAGCAAATATAATAGACAAAAATAAGTAACGTTAACTCATATAGAGTTTTTTGGTATACCATAGAAAGATTTTCTTTCATTTATCATTTATACGTGAAAGTTAAACAGAGCAATCAATTATTAAATTTAAACATGTGTTATTAACCAGAAAGTGTTGGTTATAATAAAAATTAAGCTACAAATTTACCTTAAAAATTTTGTTATTAAACGTGTTTTCCTATGATATAAAATAAAAATCTTTCTCTCTTTAATAGACGCAACGGGTTTTAAATCCAATTATTATAATCATAGACTACATAGAAAAGAAAATTGCGGCCGGCCATTTTGACATATTTTTTAATTACGCATCATTTGCTTACGTTCGTGCCGTTGGCTTTCTCGTCGGTGATATTAATATCTCAAAATATTAATTACAAATATTCGTTCGAGTCATCAGCTTGATTGGTGAGAATATCGAAGTTATATTTTACAAAATTACATGTGTCTTTCCACATTAATATCAGAGATTTATATTGAAGAAGAAATCAATAATGGAACAATGAAAATGGATGACTTACATTTTTGAATTAAACTTTTGCATAGATTTAATATGTACATTTTCATTTTGTTTTATATCAAAGTAATTTTGACTTGCTATAAGATACGCATTAGCACCTATATTAAATATAGACGTTAAATATTATAAATCGAATCGGTACGTCGCCATGATGAATCATTTGAGTTAAGATAAAATGGCACGAAATGTTAAGTTTGTTCTCAAAATACTTTCTTTGCTTAGAATTACAATGGCGAACCGAAGGCCACAGAATGGAGGACGTCGTATGGATTACGGGCGTAACGATAGGCCTAAGAATTTTGGTCGTAGTGGAGTATCGCCGTGGCAAGGCCCCGGTCCTGGCGGAGGCATTCCCAACTTGTTGCCACTGGCTGGTGGGCCTACTGAAGCCACCCTAGCGCTAGCCAGTAATATTATCAACTTGTTGCAACCTCGTCAGAACCCTGTCCCATCTCTGCTCGACATGCCCATAAGACGAGACTTTGGGCCGAACATGGGTCGTTACGACCGTGGCTATGGTCCTAACAGGGTATGTATTAATGACTTTATTAAATTTATTTGTCCTGATAATTTGCTATAGTACAGCTTTTTAATTACACATTAATAACAGCTAACATCATGTGATCGAATTGCAGTTAATAATTGATTACTTTAGTTAAATAACTTACATATAGCTATTTACTTTTCTATAATTAGTACTTTACATTATCATACAGTTAACATTTTTCAATTATACTTCAATTTTATTACTATATTTTTGGTTGCTATAATAATATTGTTGAAGGGTTTTGGTGATGGAAAAGTATACAGCTTTTAATTATCACAGTTTATTGATTCATAATCAAGATATTCATTACTTAAAACTTACCATGTACTCATTAAAATAGCACATAATTTTTTTTTTCTCGATTTTTATTTACATTTTAAATTAACATATAAAAAGTATTACACTACAAAGTATCATAAGTAATAATAATAAATGTGCAAATGTACAATATTAGCTTGAATGTTTAATAATTTATACTTGAATAAAATGTATTAATATTTATTGATTACACATTTAATAAATCATTTTATGAAAACCTATTATTGCAAATTCTATTTACCTTTTATATCAAAGATTTGAAGGCAGTGTCAATAGTTTTAAATACATGATAGTATAATAAGGTGTTGGTAAAATAAACATAAGTTAAATCAAATATGGTTGTAAGATGTTCCACAATAAATTCATTCATATGATTTAATCTAAAATTTATATTTTATAGATTATATGAATGGGTTAAAATTAACGTCATAGGTGTTTTAACCTTTTTTAGACATAAAACACTTGGTTCTCATACTACTTCTATAATACGGGTTGGTGTTCAATTGTGTACTGAAGGCTAAAAAATGGATATCATTTTCTTATGTTGTTCAAGTGAAAACAAAATAAGACAGTGAAGTAATTAAACTCAAATACTTTACTGCTGTCACATGTATGTATCACTGCCTATTGTTGTTGACATTAAAGATCATTTATGTAAAAAAAAAATTGGTGTTGCAAAAGCAATATGTTTATAATTCAATAGACAAAATCGTATTACCTAGAAATAATAGCTTATTACAATCTGAAATCAATTTAGCGCAAATAAGTCATATTTTGTTATTTAAATTGAATTTATTTTTGAATAATGATAAACAGTGCTCTTAATATTTCCACTGTTGACTCCAGACCTACTCCCAGAAAAGAGAGTTGAAGCTATTTATCTACCAACTTGGTGATGTAGGGGTACATATCTATTTTTTATAAACTGTAGATTCTGTTTTAATACTACAGTGGTATAAGAAGCACGAAAAACATATATTTTTTAATAGAATGTGAACTAGTAAAATGTTTGTTGTACATAAGTAAATTTACTAGTCTCCGTAGCCTGGGGGAGCATCTAGGTAAGTATCCAAATCAGCATCTATATCTGCCAACAAACTGTAGTGTGTGTGCAAACATTTCTGTGTTTTGTGTTTAAGAAATGCTGTTTGTGGAGTAATGAAATTTAACATCTCAAGTCCCAGATGATAAGTAAATGTGGTGCAATATATATATATATCTGACTAGTACCACATTCTTACAAGCAGGCACTTATCTTTAGATGAATGTTATGCTCATATTATTGCTTTTGTTGTTTAATACAAGTATTGTTTTTTTTATTTCCTTAGTCATTTTTATCTTTTAAATTACTGTTATAAAAATTTGTTTAGGCTTATTTGATATTTGCATATGTTGCCCTGTGATTTTCTTTTAGAAGCTCCAAAATTTATTTTAATTTTCTTAATGTAGTCCTTCTGAGGTATAGGTGCATAAAGAAAATGGCATAATATTTGTAATGGATTAAAATTGTGTATCCGATTAGATTTTTCTTCCTTTTTTTTCCATTTTGCAGTGTTTTCGAAATTTATTATTTCATTACAATAATCATCTTTCTTCCAGGAGCTATAGCCCTTCGTTTTTTGCTATCTCGAACAGGTTACGTGTCTCTCGGCGTTGGTTGCATTCCTATTGTGACCTGCGTAAATGTCTCCTGTGTACAAATTTCAGCACGCCTCTAAGGCTCCTAAGCCTCGCTGCTTCCATACTAACAATGATCAATTCCCTTTAGATGGGCAATCAAGGTAATTTCCGGCGTACGGGAAATTACAATCGCGCTGGTGAGCGTATCAACACGAATCGTAAGCCGTTCAGGCCCAATGACGGGCAAAGGCATCAAAACAAGAGCTCCCCGAAAAAGGAGGCCGATTCAAAGGCTAAGCTTGTAAAGGAGAGGTAAGGACAAGTTTCCTTCCGGTGGTCGCACCGCATCTCTGAAGCCGCCTGGGTGGCGGCAACCCTTTCACTCTAGTTCTTTTAAACGCGTCACGATTTCTCTTAGTTAAACGTTCACCGGCCTTTTTTTTTTTATCTGGCCCAATTGGCAATTTTCTGCCTCTCACCACGGAGGTACGAATCGAAAATCTTTACACAGTTTATCAGCAGAAAATTAATAAAATGGTCAGTCATCACCATTGCCAGAATGCCATAAACTCTCCAGGCCTTACGCTAATCAGAGTTCACTGTAAACTTTGCTAAGAGTATAATTCATCATTATATAAACTAACAAGAACCGAAATATCTGAGAGAGTTATTAACCTACATCTCTATCCGATAAGGATTTTTTATTACTATAAACATTTCCTTTTGAACCATTAAATTTTCAACATCTTTCTCTCAACAAGAGTAATATAAGTTTGAATCAAAGTTGTTCGCTCTGTATTGATCACAATATTTTTATATAATATTTTATATAAGATTGAAGTATACATTAGTGTTTCCTATGTTTGACTTGTCAATATACTAACACACCGAGTTTGCTATAGTGATCAAGATCAAGAAGACAAAGAATTAACCGGTGAGAAATCCGAAAATCAGGATGATCAGAGAAATTTTAATTACAAGACCCATTATGATAACCTCAACCCTCAATTTCTCAAATGCCACATTTGTAACAAGAGTATGTGGGATGGGAGGTCTTTCGAAAACCACTTGATTGGTAGAGCTCATGCTATTATGATGCAAAAGACTGCTGAGAGTTATGCCCTCACTGCTGACACCATGAGACAGGAATTCAAGGTGAGTTAACCTTTCAAGAGTTCTATAATATGTCTAGAATCATAGATCTTATTGATATTAATGTTATTGATGATGTATTCAATAATTCTTTTAGATATATTAATAAAAATCAAATTAATAAAAAAAATATTAATAAAAAAAAATTTCTAGAATGTTTACAACTGTAAATTTTCAGCAATTCTTTACCTTCCACATTATAACGATGTTGGCATGACATGTAACAGATTCGGGAAATGAAACGGACACGCAAGTCTGGACAGCAACCGCCGCGCGATTTCTACTGCGCGATGTGCGACATGTACGCAGCGGACGGCGGCGTGCACAGAACCACAGTTGGCCACCGCAAACTTAAGAAGTACCTGCACCCGACCTGTACCTCCTGTCACAAGGAGATGCCCACCAGGATCGAGCTCGACGAGCATCGTCTCACTGCTGAGCACTTGAGGAATATGCAGGACAACCAGGAGCTTGTAAGCAAGCCTAAACCCGAAGGTGAGATCTTTCTTCTTCCTCAGCAGTCTTTTGTAGTTAAAAAGGTAGAGTAAAATGTATAATGTAGAAACCTAATAATACAGAGAGGGAGCTCCATGACACAAGGCAGACACTTAGCCAGCGGCTAGGCTGGCTGTCTGGTTTAATTAGGTGTTACATGTAGTTGAAATTGTTTGATTAGGTGTACTCGAACTCTTTAAGCTAAGATACCTCTCAGTGCAAATCAGCTGTCATGAAAGCATTTGAATGCTCCAGTTCCATATTATAATATCCATATTAGTATGGACTGGATGGCATAGTACATTTTCCAATACCTCATTGTTACTCGACACTATTTGGCATAGAGGTTAATTAAAATAATATATATACGAAATTTGGAAAACTCAACAGTGATGGTGATATCCACTCTATCAATGGAGCAGTCGTACTTGCGCGACGATCGCGAACGTTGGCGCCGAACCGACCGCCAGGACAAGGACCGAGAAGCGGAAGACGGCGTCAAGGTAGAGAAGAAACATTAACAGTTATCACCATAAATAAAATACTTATAAACTCTAATATTGTACTTAGAATTAATTTCAAAGAAGTCAAAGAAACAAGTAATATTGCAATAGCTCGAGACTGTCTAGGTAGAAACCACCACAGCTGCTATTCCTGCTGGCAAACAGGAGTGTGCAAACATTATAGAGTTCGGATTTGAAGGAGTCTTTAGCTGCTGAAATTACTGGATAAACTAATCTTAATTTCTTGTCTCAACACAACAAGCACAATGGTGCTGTGTATATTATATTAGATAGTGTAATTTTATGGGCAGGTGTATCAATTACCATCAGGTAAACGTCTCCCCATCTCGTCACTACGTGGGTAAAAATAAAACCAATTTGTTTTTCGATCAATTGTGCGCCTTTAAGTTTTATGAACTTGTTTTATTAGGATGATTTTGAAGGAAAGAAAGAAACAGATGCTGAAACCGAAGGCAACTCTGATGTGACTACAGAGAAGACGGCGGATGAAGCTGTCGTTGACAATGAGGACACGATCTTGGATTATAAAGAGGGAGATGACTTGTCCAATATTACTCCAGATAAGATTCCCGTTTACAGGTTAGTTTTTTAAGATAAGTTTTAGGACATACATTTTAAGGGAAAATCAAAACTTTACTGCAATTTAGAATCTGTTGCTAAAGTCTATCTCGGCAGCCCTGTAGTGTCGGGCTGTTGAGAATAGGACTAAGGCATTCCCTGCCTGTCATACAAGGCGATTGAAAAGGTTCTCGGGTTTGTGATCTTTGGTGGGGGTCGTCAGAGCTCCATAAGCGAGGCTTAGGACGACGGCAAATGCACGGTGGTCTTGTATTTGTCGTAGCACAGCGTGGGTGCTAAAGGCTTTGCCTTTCTGTGATATGTTTTAAGCAAAGTACAGTGGGGCATCGGTGTGTTCCATAGAAGATCCCAGAGCCTCGCTATTCCACTGAGGGAGACCACCGCAGGGTTTAAGTAGGTAGAAACCCCACATAACCTTGTCTTACCTCCTGAAGCAAGGTATTAAGATTTCCCCCGCGAAAAAAAAATAGAGCCTATCTTGGTGGCTGTTAATTACTATGACTTTGAGAGACTGATAATAACTATGACAGTGAGAATTCCCACTGATGGAAACTAGGAAGATTATTTACTTAATTAGTCACCTATAATATAAAAATAGCTAAGTCAATCCACTCATTTTAGAAGTACAATACGAAAAGAAAATTTATTTACCTGCAATAAACTTAAAGCTGTACTCTTTTCTTTTGCGTTGGTTAATAAAGTAATAAGTGTAAGTTTTGTATGTCAGCACGGAGCGCGGCGTGGGACGCTCATTCTTGTCGGAGTTCCGGTGCGTGCAGTGCCGCTTGTGTCGCAAGCTCCTCGACAGCGAGGAGACTGCCGAAGTGCATCTCAAAACATGGAGGCACCACCAGCTCTTCCTCCGCATGATTACAAACTCAAATCAGCCGGTAAACAACATTTTTAAGTATATTTTAACAGATAATTCTTTGTAATGAAATTTATATAAGGATATATAAAGAAAGCTTGAGTTAATAGAGATCCATTCTGCTTCATCGGTATCACTTTTGACAGAATGGTCATTGTCATCACACATCGTTAGGAATCCAGAGGCTAACTCATATTGAGGAAACTACTGGTTAGTTACTCATAGTAGATTGCTGTTGCTGCAAACCACCTATGTTGGCGGCACCATTAAAACATCTACTTCTGTTGCCAATCAGTAGCTCTAGTAGAGCATACATGACTAGGTCTAATTTAAAGACTGTATTAGCCAGTGATATTACTAGGGTAACTAATGACTTAAAGACTTGACATGTTGCCTCAAGGCGATGGGCACGAAATGTTGCGGTGTAACTCCTATCGCCATTCCTAGCGGCAGGCATGTCATTATCAGCCGATAGATGTCTATTGCTGGACTTAGGCTTCCCTCAATGATCTCCCCATCGATCATACCTCTATTATAATCGGCACGGGCCATCAGTCACGTCGGGCACTTAGGACCGTCTTTTGTTGGAGTTCTGGGACATAACCTACCACGCTGGCCCAGTGCGGGTTGGCGGGTGGACAGAGCCTCGTCTGTTATCCAACAGGGTGCACTGTGTGCAGGTGAGGTTGACTTGGACTCCGTAAGACGTTAGGCGCAACCTCTTACACCAAGCAGGCAGGCCTATCATAGAGTGAAAAAGAAACTGGTACATGTACACTAGCCAGTAACGTTAGTGTTAATTTTTAGATACAGGAAGTAACCAAACGGCCAATAAATGTGGAGGAGTCGAGCGGCAACTGGAAGCGCCGCAAGACATCGCGCGATGATAGCGACGCGGGCGACGACTGCGAGCTGGAGGCTGAGGACGGGAAGGAACAGCGGACTGAAATTGCGGACCACCAGAATGGCGATGCGCCCGCGCAATCTGCTACAAATGCAGAGTCAGGTACATATAGGGGACCACGTGAAATGAATGGAGGTTTTGAGATTAATGAAAAAAAAAAAAATTGTAACTCCCGGAACGGTCTTTGTTAAAATATTAAAGACTGATCACAAGTGTTCTCGTGTTCTTCTGTCGCGGATGGATCACTTGTTTTTCTGCTTACAGTTTTTAGATGTGAACATATTCAGTCTACTATGTATTTTTAACCTGTTAACCAAGGAATATTTTTTCATGCTTAAAATAAATTAAATATATATTTCATGGAAATACTTATAAGGTTCAATCTGTATTCCTTATCACCTATTTATGCATTCCGCTTAGTTAACAGGTTTAGTATCAACATCTAATACTAGCTGGCTGTATGATCAAATCACTGGTCTGGGAAATATTATAAATAAAGTCTACCTGATGGTTTGTCTACATCTATCTCACTGAAGGACATGTTTATTAAAACATAAACAATAGATACTGATCAGTTGTCCTCTACATCCATCATCTTCGTCACGTCTCGTTCTCACCAGTATTATTTTTAACCCGCACTTGAGCACCACGGTTATAAATAGTATTATCTCTGTTTGTGAAAAGCGTTGAATCCCAGCATTGGGAACAATAAGGCTATTTACTACTAAGGAAATTGCTGTTGTTCCTGTTTATCTCACACACATTTTACCCATAGATAAATCAAATGATAACGAAGATAAAGCTCTGGAAGAAGATTTGAATGCAGGAGATGATGACTTAGAAGACTGGGAACAGTCCATTGATGAGATATTGAATGATGAGAAGAGTTCCGATGGTATGTTACAACATGCACTAACGTATATAGATGTCCAATGTTGAACAGAGCTCATGTGAGACATCATGTTTAATAAAAATTGTACAGCTGTATGATTTTTTTTTTTATTACAAGTAAAGAAACATTGTAAATACTTTTTAATGACCTAGTTTATTACATTACTCCTTTATTCTCATAAGCAAAAACAATCCTTGCAGAAGCAGAGAAAGATTCGAGAGCCAAGGAGGAAGCTGAGAAATCGGCAGATGGTGGGAATAAGTAGAGTAAGAAGTCAGCGTAAACTTGGAAAAGCTGCAGCACCTCCAGCACACATTCAACCCTGTTACTCTAATTCAAGTGGAACCTTCTCGTAGAAAATAGATCACAACTTTCTTATATGTACCGATAAGTCATATTGATAAAATAATCTTTTTAAAGCTCCTTTCTCCTCTCATGTCTTTCTCAGTACATTCAGTGCAGCGATGTAATGACGATTTTTTTTAACTCATTAAATTTTAACAATCTCATAATTGATACATATTATCCTACTATATATTAATCATTAATTGAAAATTTTCTGCTAATAATTAGTAAAGTAAAGATATTGTAATTACAATGACGCATACAGAATGCTAAAAATTGTCTATGGTTCAATTTGAGTGTTGCCACAAAGCATTAATTTCAGAACTGCTTCATTATGCTGCTCCACTCTGGAGTTTATTCATTGATACAATTGTTTTACAATTAGTTTTATTTTTCTGTCACTGACATTTTTTTTTAATCCATAAGTGAATTCATTGATTAATTAAAGAGCAGTTTGCTATATATCGATTTTGTCATATTACCTATAAAGGTGCATTATGTAGTAATTTGTATGTTGTAGTATATAGAGTGTTTAAAGGATTTTAGGTAAAGCCTTCTTCAAAGGAAACTTGCCCGAAGCATCGGCAGTAGATATGTGGATTTCAAATGTAGCTGTAATAGTTTCAGTAGCAAACACTTTTTCAGCAAGTAGGATGCAGGTAGGAGAACCCATGATACCAATATGTTGACTAGTATTTTATATCTATATATCAATGATATATGTATAGACAACTTGTCCGAGTAAAAACTATGGCTATTATAAAATGTTGACTGAATGTCCTATCCGAGGGTCTAACTTCTGACTTGTACCCAAATTGAAACGCAATACATATAATTTTGTTTTTTTTTGTTTTTTTATTAATGAAGTATATATAATTTTTAATTACTACGGCAGATAGATATAAAGTTTCATCTGATAAATAGGTTAAGTTTTAAAGCTTATTGTGTAGTCTTCAATATTTAGAATATTTGTGTGTACGGTAGAATTATATTCTATTCTATCACACGGAGCGAGGAGACCAGCATTACTTACACTTGTTGGTATATCCCGGCTGGTGTTAGAATGATATACACTGCATGACGCCGTCGCTGTGGGACAAGATATTGTCTTGTAGTAATTAAACTATTATCTCATTAATGCGGTAAGATAGTTGATAAATTCGTAGTAGTAAATAATTGGTGAAATACATTTTTTTTTATTTTATTCATGATACACGATTAACATTTGGTTGTAGTCATTTTATTTTTATGATATAATTAGAATTACTTTGTGCAACGGTTTCTGATGTATTTGGATAAAAATTCATGAGATCGCTGTAGATGAATTGCTATTGATGTATCTACTGACATACAACTATATATTATTTTTTTTTGTCTCATCGGTAAGTCCTCGGTTTTGTAGAATATTTTTTTTATTTGCAAATAAACTTAATAATTAGTGACCCATTGGTTAGTTCTATTTAATTAGTATGACTAGGTGATACGATTTTAATAAATGTCAATGTCTATTATATATATAAATATATATATAAGATCATCGTCATCAAGCTGTGTCTATTAATCCATATGTCCACACTGATTAGTCCAAACAACAGAGTTTGTCGATCTACCCTTTGGTCTGCCATTGAGAACATTACCCTTCTCTCCTTTCTGCCATATTGCCACTCCACTCCAGATATTCTTTGTATATTAAATGCATATTTTATAATCACCAAGTCAATTTCATAATTATTCCATTTCACTTAATATCACTAAGGTTATTACTATTATATTAGGTAAGAACAGCAGTTACTCCAGCCGTGGACAATGGGCTGAGAAGATAATGTAATAATAGTTATTAATAAAAAAAAAATCGCCTTTTTATTGACAGTAAATTTAATGCTGAATTAATAATTTAAATTATAACAATATTTAAAACTTTAGTTAGTTTCTGTACTGTACACCCCGGGCTACAGATCCAAGAGTTGGAAACGGTAGTAATTTGCAGCAATGTCTCAGCAAACTTAATATTTATACATCATATCTCTCTTTAAGACCTGTAGCAAGGCTTTTTAATTCAATGCAATGCTAAAGCGTAGGCCGTTCTTCATATCCACCGACTGACACTTGGCCTGTATAGTGAAGAAAAATGTCCTTATAAGAGGGAGCTGTGTTAATGTTAAGTTTGCGTCTCATTTATCTTGTGTCTCCTCGATTTAGAAATTATAAAAATAATATGGATTTCATTATTATAGACGACTTAGAAGTTTTATTGGGATACAAATAAAAATTTAAAAGTAAACTATCGGTGTATCATTCATAAAAACCTTCATGAATCCTTTCTTCATCATTGGAAAACACTGATGGATGTTAACTATATATAGGTCTTGCAAACATACTGTTATGATATTTTTTAGATAGCAACCTATATAAATTAAAACAGCTGTTTTACTCCAATTCTCAAAATTGCAAAATGTATCATGATTACTTTGTTTACTCCATTTACTTGCACTTGCATTATGCTATTACATTCTTTTCCTAAAGCCAGATCGGAGTTTAATTTGGACGCTTGGATACATGTTTTAATTGTAACAAGTTTCTAAATCCTATTAAATACTACTTTCTAAAGTCTTTCCCATCCCTCCCCGTAACTACTCCAACTTTATTTCATGAGGGTTGCAAACTAATAAATGTGTAGAGACCGCTTACCATGTTTTTGAATTGTTTTGACTAATTGAAATTATCTTGAATAACTATAAAAGAAGTTATTGCCATAGAAAATGTTTCAAATTTACTGATGGGAATTTACATTAATATGAGATGGGCCAACACCAAAAGCCTGGTGGGCTGCAGGATAAATATACTTGGTTTATTGCATTTCACAGATCATGGCGCTACCATGGATTGTAGCCCCCAGCAATTTATTCATCTTTACTGCCACTACTGTTCAGTGTTTTAAATGATAGGATTAATTCACAATCTGATCGCCTATTGCTATCCATAGAAGTGTGCCTTATTAAGGCATTGCTGAGTTACAATTACCAACATTTTATATTCTGGTATTCCAAGCACAAGCTTCATCATCCCCGGCTCTTCAATATCACATGAGATTTAGAATTATCCTTTAATGGAAAGAAATTTATAAAAGGTTAAGCAAACACTGGAGTTTAAAACAATGATTTTTAACTAAGTTGCTCATATTAATTAAAATTTATTTATAACATTATTTTATAAAGTAGATCATCTCCTCAATATTATAGTTCGATGAATATAATACGATAAGAAAGAAAACAATAGATTTCTTTCTTTCGCAAATGTATTCCGTAATTTTATTTACAACTTTTCTTTTAAAATAATCATTTTAAACTTATATTATAGCTAAAATCTTTAAAATCACTTCTTCTCCATCAGCTTCAACAATAATTTCGTATCTTTTATTTGAGTCTGTTGTCGCTTCTTGTTCTTTTCTACAGATTTCAGTTTGGGCATTTTTTTCTGACCTTCCTCTTTAATGGTTACTTTCTTTTTCGCCTTTTTCGATAGTTCTTCCAAAATATGATCAGTATTTTTAATATTCCTAACTAACGATTCATTTTTCACTGTTTCCTTTAATAAAACTTCTTTTTGAAACGATAATTTCTTTTCCACATTCAACTTTTTCTTGATTATCTTATTCGTGGCGTTACCGGGCGTAATGTTCTTGATTTTACTTAATTTATTTAGAGCTTTAAATTTATTTTTGCCTAACTTAACCATTCTTAACGTATTCTATAGTTCTTTTAATGAAACACGTGAAATATTTAAATAAACCTCTCAGCTGAGCAGAATGAATTATTGACAATATCAACTTGTCAGTTTCTTAGTGATATAAATAGGGATGGGATGGAGTTACACGATCAGGTATTGAAACTAGGTATCTGATTCCGAATATGCATACCACGTGCCGCATCAAAAAATCTTTACGTTTTTAATATTTTAAAGTTACTGGTGGTAAGTCTCTGTTGTCGGTGACCTCTGAGTACCATCGACTCTCTTATTGTAACTGACAAACAGTACTATGCAAACGTGACAGTGTTCCGATTTGAAGGGCGCTTTAGCTAGTGTAACTGGGGTATTGAGACTCGACATCTTATGTCTCGTGCGATGAGACATGATGCAGTATGGAATGGTAATAGGTGTAAAAGTTCTGTCAGGGCTATAGGGTGTAGCTCGTATCCTTTCTATCTATGTATGGAATACCGCATCCAAAAACAATGGCTCTGGAGTGTATAATTTTCTAAATTTTTTTAAAAATATTCCCGATTTTTTAAAAACATATTCGATGATATTATATCTTACTTATTTCTATAAAAATGTTTATACATTAATTATTTTTTAATCATTGTTTTATTGACTAAAACATTTAAATTAGGTTCTTTGAAAGTCGTGACAGTAAAAAATAAAGCGTCATACTTACATTTTTATATAATCTTAAAATAAAATTTTATTAATAAAAAATACGTATAAAGAACATAAATAATAAGTACCTGACTTCATTATCTATTCGACAAGGCATAAGAAAGTACTTAGTTTTTAAAATTAAAAAAAAACACTTGTAATAAAACCAAGTACTATGCAATATCAAACTATTAAAGTTTGACAGAGACGGCATAACAAATTTTCATAATAGTCATTATTGGGGCTCCCCGAGGTGGAAATCCCCACGTGATTAGAGAATGAGATCATCAGCGAAGATTCTCCGTAAACTTATGGAGGGGCATAAATCATACTTACTTGATAGGCCCAGTGTCCTTTCCCAACAATTTAAATGGTAAAACATACGAAGGTTATCTTCGAAAAAATTTTTTTAATTATCTGGAAGATATACCATTGGAAATCAAAAGAGAACTGGTGTACCAGCATGACGGTTGAACCGCCCATTTTCGCCTCGGCGTGTGGCAGTGGTTAGGCATTTTCCGTCAGCACTCAGCGATGGATGTCCCAAGGCCGTCGAGCACCGCAGCCTGCATGGTGTCCTGATCTAACAACTGCGATCATTACTTATGGGGGTCACATGAAATCTTTAGTGTACACAACACCAATTAACTCGTTAGAAGATAAAGTCACGCGTCATCGTCGCTGCTGACAAAGTAAGAGAACAGCTCACGGGGCTCAAAAGTACTGTGAGGAAAACACTATTGCAAGGAAAAGTGTACTGCAGGAAAGTCTACTGTGAGGAAAAGTTTTCTGCGTGGAAAAGTTTACTGCGTGTAAAAGTTTACCGTTAGGAAACTTTACTGCTAGGAAAACTTTACTGCCAGGAAAAGTTTCCTGCGAGGAAAAGTTTATCGATAGGAAACTTTACTGCAAAGAAAACTTTACTGCTAGGAAAACTTTACTGCTAGGAAAACTTTACTGCTAGGAAAACTTTACTGCCAGGAAAACTTTACTGCTAGGAAAACTTTACTGCAAAGAAAAGTTTACTGCGAGAAAAACTTTACTGCGAGGAAAACTGTACAGCCACGAAAAGTTTCTCTCTATAAATCGCTTCACTCTTGTCAGAGTGGTCGTGGTTATCATGTTCCCGTTGGTTGGACAGAAAATAGTGCCCGCTTCACGACGTCTCGCCATCTCCGTGTGCTTTTTTACTTGATCTGTCCATCTCATGGGAAATCCTCCCCGTGGTCTTGTGCCCTCGACTTTGCCCTGAACGACAAGACGTTCTATGGAGTCGTTACCCCGCCGACTAACATGCCCGAAGAATTCCAGGATCCGACTGCGCACTAGAGTAGATAGACGCTCTTTGATGCCAAGCTCATCGAGGATGGAGGCATTATGTTCAAAACTCGGTCCGGGAAACTCCGAGCTTCTTCCTCCAACACCACATCTCCAGTGCGTCTATCTTGCAGGTTTCGGTTTGCCGTACGGTCCATGTTTCGGTGGCGTAAAGGAATATAGGAAACACCAACGATTTTACGAGCCTAACCTTTGTGGCTTTGGTTGTTTCTTTTCCTCCATATTTTCTTGAGCTTGTCCATGGCACTTCTGCTCATAGCCATGCGTCTCTTGATTTCGTTAATGCCTCCTTTATTTGAGATAAGAGCCCCAAGGTAGATGTATGATTGTACGACGTCGCAATTGGCTATTTTTGGTAAAAAGCAAATTATTATTGGCCTGATCGACAATCATCATCTTGGTTTTACTGCGATTTATCATCAAACCAAACTCGGAGCTGACACGCTCCATATTCTGGAGAAGTTCTTCCATGTGGCTACTACTAGTGGCAAAGAGGGTAGTGTCGTCTGCATATCGTAGATTGGCAATTTTATATCCGCCTATGGTTACACCGTCCGTCCAATCTTCAAGAGTTATACGCATAACTATCTTCGTGTACGTATTGAATAGAAGCGGAGAAACTATGCAGCCTTGTCTGACTCCTGCGCGAGGGTGAAAGCTGTCCGAGAAGACTTTATCTGTTTTCACTGATGCAGTTCTTTCCTCGTAAAGGCGTCTAAGTAAATACACTAGAAGTTTTGGTGTTCCCATTTGCAATAACGTGTCCCAGAGTTTAGGCCATTTCACCGAATCAAATGCTTTCGAAAAGTCAACAAAGCAGATGTAAGTTAGCTTGTTGAACTCTCGAGACTTCTCGATGATCTGGCGGACAATAAGAATCTGCTCTCGAGTTCCTTTACCTTTAACAAATCCTGCCTGTTCAGGTGCTATTTCCTTAGATAGGAAGCTTTTCAGCCGTTCATTAAGGATGTGTAGCATGATCTTACTGGCATGAGATATGAGTGCAATTAATCGGTAGTCGTTGCATTTCTTTGTTGAGCCCTTTTTATGTAGTGGAACAAATACCGTGTGAGTCCATTCTTTCGGCCAGATACCCGTATTCCATATCTTTGTACAAAGTTTGAGGATGGAAGATGGATACACCTATGTCACCCAGAGATTTTATGGTTTCTTTTCTGATGGTAGCTTTTACATTTTTCAGATGCTTGATGGCCGCTCTGACTTCTGATTCAAGAGTGTTCGGCTCTAATTCGAATTCATTCTTGGGCTCAGTTTTGGCAAACTCCTCTGACCTGTTGTCTAGAAATAGAGACTGACGATATTCCTTCCAAACATTCGATATGCTTTCTAGCTCACAATGTACTTTGCCGTCTTTATGTTCTATAGCCCAGGAATTAGAAGATTGAGTTTTTGTCACGGAGCGGATTTTCTTGTAGAAGTCTCTGGGCTCATTTTTATGTGAGTGGATATCAATCTCTTCGCATACATTGTTAAGGTAGGCATTGTGATTCTGCCTACACCCTGCTTGGATTTGGGCTGATATTTTGTTCAGGTCTTGGACTTTTGCCCCTGCAGCTTTCAACTTGCGCCTTTCTTCGACGAGCTTTAGAGTGTCTTCACTCATCCAGTGGTGGTGGGCGTGTGTTTTGATAGGCGGGTTGTTTATTTTAGCGGAGTTAACTATCACGCTCTTAGCATAATTCCAGAGGCTGTCTGACGTTTCTACCGAGGTATTTGCATTATCCTACGATTCTCAACTTTGCTTTGGAAGAGCGTAAGATGAAAAGTTTACTGCCAGGAAAACTTTACTGTAAGGAAAACTATACTGCGAGGAAAACATTACTGCGAGGAAAAGTTTACTGTGAGGGAAATTCTACTGCGAGGAATACTTTACTGCGAGGAAAAGATTACTGTGAGGGAATTTCTACTGTGAGGAAAAGTCTATCCTGTACTTTTGTAAAAAATTTCAAAGAACATAATATATAACTGTATGAATTGTAAATATTTCTTTATTAAATTTCGTGACGAGACAAAGGAGTCATTTACGGAATGGTAAGTAATGTACAGGGCGAATGGTAATAGGTGTGAAAGATCTGTCAGGGCTACAGTATATTTTGCATCCTATCTATATATGTATGGAATACCGCATACGAAAACAATGCTTCTGGATATTTTTTTATTTTCTAAATATTTTAAAAAAAATTACTGATTTTCTAGTAAAAAATTCGACGATTTTATTTCTTATTTATTTCTACACAAATTTTAATATAATAATTATTGTTTATTCAATATTTTATTTAACTAAATTAATAATCATCAGTTAGAGTCTAAAACTTTTAAATTAGGTTCTTTGACAGTCGTGACGTTAAAAAATAAAGCGTCATTCATTTTTATTTAATATTAAAAAAAAAATCGTAAATACCAAATAAATAAGTTCTTGATTTCTCCGACAAGGTATAAGATAGTAAATAAAGTTTTTAAAATTAAAAAAAAAACATTTGTAATAAAACTAAAGTACCGTGAAATATCAAACTACAGGCTCACAAAAATGGATACCGCGGCCGCCCTTAATTTGACACTTGTTTTTTGTTGTAAGAAACACTTGTTTTTTGTTGTTTGAAGACGTGCCAAAATGACATTGCGCGTGTTTTACAGACGGATAAAAGGGAATTGAGTGATGAATAATGAAAGACGTACAGATTTAATAATTTATTATTGTCACATTGTGTCTGCACGACGCCGAGGTACGGTTAACAGAAACAACGACTCCATACAATATATACAATGCATACGCACTACACATAATCACAACGCATCGCTATATTGATCACGATAACACAAATTCAGATCCTTGTCAATTCAACACATATCAGCCGGATGACGCCCACTACTGAGCATAGACATACAAGGGTTGTAATTGAATTGGGATTGCGCTTTAGCCCCACCACGCTGGCCCTGTGCAGCTTGGGGGGTTGGCTACAAATTTTCAACACACTACAGCATAAAGATGAGCAAATAATGGCGACGGTGTATATAAAATAATTGTACTTATATATAAAGTTCAATAAACGTAAATATGTATTGGAATGTTTTGTATGTAACTTTCAATATTTACTAAAATGCATTACTGGTGGTAGGTTTCTGCTGCCGGAGACCGTCTAGGTACCACCGCAGAGCCTATTGCAGCCGACAAACAGTACTTTGCAAATATTACTGTGTTCCGGTTCGAACGGCGCTGTAGCTAATGCAATTACTGAGGTAATGAGACGTAACATCCCATGTCTCTTAGCAAGGAGCACATTTTGGCGCTCTATAGGTCATCCTAACTAGCGCCAAGTCGTTAAACTTACCATCAGGTGACCGTCCCGCTTGTCCGGTCACTTCATAGAATAAATAAAAAAAACTTATAATACACTCAAATGTAGTTAGTCATTTAAACGAGGTTTTAAGCTTAACTAATATAGATTATTAAAAAGCGTATAAAAGTTTAAAAGCAAAAATTAAGTGTTGCTATAACAAAAAAAGCTAAAAAATGTACACATGTGATTTTTTTTATTCAATCGGAATTCATTGAACTATTCCAATTTCCAAAGCTTAAGTTACAAAACTTATGTATAAATATAAAAGCTACAGCTTCACTACGGAGTTCTATGTATTGTCTTTTAAGATTCACAGATAATTGGCATCGGGAAACAATAAGTTTATATAAAGCGCTTTATGTAATAAAAACTAATGGCAAGAGACATATCTAAATCTAAATAAAAAAAAAACATTAATAATAAATGAGAAATTAACATTATTTCTTTGATGTTCAACATTACATTCATTGTGTACTATCAAATTTAAATTTACAGATCAAAGCAAAGCTTAATCACAATTCTTCTAAAAAAGAAAAAACTTTAGTTAATTTGACAAAATCCTGTTTTAAGTATAAATCTATTACAAAATAAATCAAAATTTACTTAAATATCCCCTGAAACTATTTTTTGTTTAATATAATGGAATTACAGATAACATAATTCGAGAACATTTGTTACCTGTGCAGCACTACATCATTTATTTAATGAAACTTCAATATTTAATTAAAACCATTCGGTTTTAATTAAATATTGATTCCATCTAGTTAAAATTATTCAAAACAGAAAATGAATTTTAAGATGTTTATTAATGACTTATTTAGGTAAATCTAGAATATTCGATATATAGATACTATAATAAAATAGCTGCCTTTCTCTATTACGTGAATGTAGTAGTTTGAAGTGTTCCCATTAATTTATGTAGCTAGTGTATATTTATTACATTAATTTAGAAATTAAAAAATAACTTATATTTTAATAATAAGACACAAATACCAATAATAGGACCATATGGTCACTAAAAATTACGAACGATAATAAATGTATGTAAATGCCAAAATAAAATGTCGAGGCTATTTATGACCTTAATGGTTTAACTCTTGGCAGTTATCTTTGTAATGTTTTTGATATCAATAAGTTGTGTTCCTACTAATTAATTATAGTCAACCGCGAATGGGCAATGTTGTTATTTAATGAATAAAGTATAGTTATTAAATTCATGACCATTTTTTACTAAGTAATACACTTTAGATATACAATATACTAGCTGTTCCCCGTCCGCGTTGCTGGCTGTAATATAGAACTGAAATAGAAATTTACTCTTGAAATTTGTTAGAAATATTCCCGCCATCTCGCGGGGCTTCTTCTCGTCATAAACACCCCCCAACTTCCTATGGGTAACGAACTTTGTAAAATCTATTCCCAGCTGACCTCGAAAAGGCAGAAGCAATATCTCTACCAAATTTTAAGTTTTTACCTCTAATTGTTTCGGAAATTTCGTAATGAGCAAACAGACCTGTGAATATCGAATACTCAACGTATATATACAGATAAAGAACATGTGACTAGTAAAAAATCAGAAGGTCCACAGTTTTCCGATCACATAGTATGTGAAAGCGAGATTCATCAAAATAGTTCAGCGTTCAAGGGCCAACATTCCACTAAACATGAGTATAACACCACATATAATATCAATTTGAATCCTCTCTAAATATGTATAATAATGTATACAACACCTATATTTTTTTTATATTAATTTGAACATCAACGTAGCGCAATTATTACATATCCATTACAGTTTACATATATCAATCACAAAAGCTATAAGCCAACATCAATACACACAAGATCTATTTTCTAAATAATAAAAAACAATACAAAATTATTGTTGTAAATAGTAATCAAAATTAATTTATAAACGAAATTACAAAGAAACCATCATTTAAAGTTGACGAGGTTAAATAATTTTGGGGCTGCCATAATGAATTAATAACATTAAGCATCAATCTAAAAAATATATAAACGTCAGATACAGATTATAAAGTGACCAAATGTCAGATACCGATTATATAGCTTTAAATTTTTTTTAATGGCGGTTAAGTTATAAACAAAACCCTGCCAATAATATAAATGAATCTCTAAAGATTTGGCTAAAACATATTGAAGATTAAATACTGTGCTCGTATATAAGCCGGGCCCGATATGTTTGCAACACCGAGTTTTGTTGATTTCACTGAAAAATAAATAATATAATATTAGTCATAACTAAAAATTTACTTTTAGAGCGGAATATATAAAACAAAGCATCGCATTGCATTTTTAATAACCATTAGTATATTTTCATTAAAATGAATTTAACTTATAGTATACCTATAGGTACGTACAAGTGGACCGCACCACATTGGAAGTTGGTACTACCGTAGTGTTTATTTTTCCCGCCAAATAGTAATATGCGAACATTACCGAGTTTTAATTTCAAATGCGTTGTAGCTAATGAAATCGCTGTAGTAACGAGCAAAAACATCTTATGCCTAATAAAATGCATAATCTGGTGCAGTGTACAACATCCTAACTAGGACCATTGTTATGATGAGACATATCATTTACTATCGGGTGAACATCCATCTCGTCTCGCTGTGATCGATAAAAAAGAGTTATATTAATTAAATTTTTAAATATTACTACAATATATATATTTATTAAGTCTTAATATAATAGTAAGCATTGGCAGGACGCCTCGATCGTTTCCTCATTTAAAAAAATATATATAATTGTTATCGAAGACTCCGTTTTGGCGAAAAAACATTAACCAGGGTATGTTGACAGCGCGATCTGTTGTAAATTTCTAATATTTTCTGGTATACAACAAAGTTTACTCCATTTTATTCAATAAAGAAATCCATAAGAATTATAATTTGTATAGAATAAAATTTTTGCTCACCTTAATTTTGGGTCGCACCGATAAAGTCAATTTCTGTATTAACTTTGTGGATGAATCTGTGTAAGAAATATTATTAAATTTATTAATACATAATAAATATATTGCTCGCCCGCTGTGCTCGCTAATATATAATACTACTATATATCAGGTTGGGGAAAAAGAAATCCATTATTTTTTCGGTAGATGGCTGTAGTGATAAATTTCTCTTAAAGTATCGATCAAACAGTTTCAGATTTATGCTCGTTGGAAAGGTGACATTTCGCAGTAAAGAAATTCTTTTGCTGTTTTTTGTTTGGTGCATTCAATTTTGAGTTACAGGGTGTTAAAAATTGAAGTGAACAAAGAGAAAATTCGGTACATTTTACAGTTTTTCTTTGACAAAGGCGAAAATGCAAGCCAGGCGGCTAAAATTGTGAATGGTGTTTATGGACCCGATACTGTAACAGCCAATTATGTGCAATTTTGGTTTCGTAGATTCCGTTCAGGAATTTTTGATGTTAAAGATGCACCTCGCACAGATAGGCCGGTCGCCGAAAATGTCGATAAAATCGGAGAAATGATCGAAGTTGACCGGCATGTTAGCAGTCGTAACATCGCCCAGGAGCTAAAAATGGACCACAAAACAGTTTTAAACCATTTACACAAAGCTGGATTCAAAAAGAAGCTCGATGTTTGGGTGCCACACCAATTAACAGAAAAAAACATGATGGATCGAATTTCCATCTGCGAAGCCTTGGCCAAACGGAATGAGGTAGAGCCATTTTTTAAACGGATGGTGACTAGAGATGAGAAATGGATCACATACGATAACCCTGTGCGAAAACGATCATGGTCAAAGAGCGGTGAAGCACCTCAAACGGTGGCCAAACCAGGACCAACAGCCAGGAAGGTTCTGCTGTGCATTTGGTGGGACTGGAAGGGGATTATTTATTATGAGTTGTTTCCATATAGCCAAGCACTAAATTCTGATCTCTACTGTCAAAAACTGGACCGTTTGAAGATAGAAATTGACCAGAAACGGCCAGAATTGGCCAACAGGAGAGGTGTCGTGTTCCACCAGGACAACGCTAGGCCACACACGTCTACAGTGACTCGCCAGAAACTTCGGGAGCTTGGTTGGGAAGTTTTAATGCATCCGCCATACAGTCCGGACTTGGCACCAAGCGATTACCATCTTTTTCTTGCATTACAAAATTTCTTTAGTGATAAAAAATTGGCATCTAGGGAAGATTGTGGAAATCGGCTACTAGAGTTTTTTGCAAATAGAGAGCAGGACTTCTACGAGAGAGACATTATGAAGTTACCTTTAAAATGGCAACAAATCATAGAACAAAACGGTGCATATTTGACCCAAATCGGACAATCCGAAGCATGTTGAATAAAGTCCTGAAGTTCATATAAAAATAATGGATTTCTTTTTCCCCAACCTATTATTATTTTTAACCGTTGCCTCCTCCCATTATTAAAACCCCCGCAACTCTTGATATAGGAATTTTATAAAATCCATTTTTAGCTGACCTCTATTTTCAGTGTTAACGTTAACAGTATCAGTTTTCACAATATAAATATAAGGTTGGCGAATATCTCCCTTCCGCCTTTTTATCTTTTTAATTTCGCGGCTATGTACAAAGCGCTACAGAGCTCGTATCTGGCAATACTATACATAATTTGAAAGGTCTTGACATAACCTACAAAACGACGCTATGCATAATTAGTTTGGATATTGCGTTCAACAGTTATAGACGTGTAAACATTGAGTTCACTAACGCCGAAAACGCGCTATTTTAAAGTTTTCCTTCGTTAAAGGCAAATCCGCTAGAGAAACGTTCCGTGAGATTAATGGTGTTTTGGGGGATGGTACTCTATCACTTCGAACCGCGGAGGAATGGTTTCGACGATTCAGAGCCGGTGAAAACGACACCATGGATAAGCCAGCCGGCGGAAGACCTGTGACGACAAATACCGATCAAATCATGGACTACATCGAGTTAGACCGGCATGTGGCAGCTCGTGACATCGCCCAGGAGATGGGAGTTAGTCACCAAACCATTTTAAACCATCTGCAGAAGGCTGGATACAAAAAAAAGCTTGATGTTTGGGTGCCGCATGATTTGACGCAAAAAAAACCTTCTGGACCGAATCAACGCCTGCGATATGCTGCTGAAACGGAACGAACTCGACCCATTCTTGAAGCGGATGGTGACTGGCGACGAAAAATGGATCACATACGACAATATCAAGCGAAAACGGTCGTGGTCGAGCGGCCAAGCCGAGATTGACGGCCAGGAAGGTTTTGCTGTGTGTTTGGTGGGATTGGAAGGGAATCATCCACTGTGAGCTGCTCCCATATGGCCAGACGCTTAATTCTACCATCTACTGCGAACAACTGGACCGCTTGAAGCAGGCGATCGACCAGAAGCGTCCAGAATTGGCCAACAGGAAGGGTGTAGTGTTCCACCAGGACAACGCCAGACCACACACTTCGTTGATGACTCGTCAGAAGCTACGGGAGCTCGGATGGGTGGTTTTATCGCATCCACCATATAGTCCGAACATAGCGCCAAGTGATTACCACCTGTTCCTGTCCATGGTGAACGCCCTTGGTGGTGTAAAGTTGAACTCAAAAGAGGCTTGTGAAAAGTGGCTGTCCGAGTTCTTCCCAAATAAGGAGGGGGGCTTCTACGAGGGAGGTATTATGAAGTTGCCGTCTAGATGGAAACAGATTATCGAACAAAACGGTGCATATTTGAACTAAATCCGATCACTGTAACACTTTTTATAAAGCATTGAATACAGAGCAAAAAAGCGGAAGGGAGATATTTGCCAAACTAATATAATATATATAAGTAGTATGTATGTATGTATAATATATTAAAATAAAAGAATTAATTATAAACCGCAATGGATATCTTTTGACAAGGCTGCGTCTCACCGCCTTTTATTTAAGCCCTGAGTCTGATGAAACTTCAATAGTTGTCAAAAAAACTACCAGAGCAACTTTGATCAAAAAAAAACGCCGCGTTTGAGTACCGACCGGTGATGGAGCTGAGCGCCTGTATCCGCGTCTGCGGTGCCAGCAGCAGCAGGTATACCGGCACCGCGGTCAGAATCATCAGGCAGCCGACGCCGGTCTCAGCGGGCGACGCCACCGCAGGCACCGCCACCACCAGCACCGTGCAGATGATGTATACCACTGGAAATATTAATATCCATTGTACTACCACTTTAAAATAGCTTTTATACTATTGTTTTTTATACAGAATACGAAGCTCTCTGGTTTGATTCCAGAGTGATATCATAGGAACCGCTTATTCAGTTTTTTTTTTTAAACAAATCCACGTTTTATTCTAATGGAACACATGCTGTCTGCACTTGCTTTTTGATATGGATGTTCCTGGTTTGACTTTGGTAATATATATTGTGAAGTCTTGTTGGTGGTATCTCGAATCCCTTTAGCAAACCTTAGATTGTAAATCTGGTGATACAAGAGAATCCATGATTTCCTGTTGCCAATATATGAGCTGAAGTATTTTGGGTGATCGCGCTTCATCATCTACTGCCTTATTGTCACTTAACACCATGAAATATTTACGTGGCCGTTGGAAATAAAAAAGAAGCCCAAAATCTTATGAGTGCATACTTTTTTAATATTTCCGGTAAGTAATTTTCTTAAATATTTTGAGTAAGTAATTAGCAAACTTACCGGGGAAGAACAGGTTGACTTTAATGGGCCGCTCCAAGTCGGGTCTGGTGTAACGCAGCACCGGTAGGCAAAGCACCGCCGCGCCAATACTCAACTGTTAACAAGCAAAATAATTTATTGACAGCCGACTATATTTTCCCACAGCTGGGACTCGCTCTCGGGCACGGAGGGAAAGAGCGCCTTTCCATCACGCCAGCCAAGCGGTATTTGGTGGATGGTTATATGCGCACGGAAGCCTTTGTCCTTAATATAAATAGACTACTTTCATCGGAAGCTGAAGTTCAGTGAGGATTGTTTTTTTTTATTCAATCGAGTTAGGAGATGAGTGCGACGTTCACTTGTACGGTAACTCTCAACGGCACCCTTTCTTTGCCACAATAAGCACGAGACCACCTCGCACTTGTCATTCATCCTGGGCTCACTTAGCGTACCAAGAGGGCCCTTCAAATACCACTAATTCAAAACCCCTTTTAGTCGACTTCTACATCAGGTATGGCTTACGTTACTCCTATTTTAGTAGCTTGTGAATATTGGGCAGAGTCTAAACTTTTTTTTATTACGTGGAATATCTTAAAAGGTACCTTGCCTCTGGGGGCGGCAAATACAAGACCATGCATTTGCCGTCCTCCTAAGGCGCGCTTATTGAGCTCTGAGGGCCCCCACTCTCTAAGCCCGCGAACCCGAGGACCCTTCTAGTCGCCTTGTGCTACAGGCAGGGAATACCTTGATCCTATTCTTAATAGCCCGGGACTACAGGGCTGAGGGCAGAGCCTGACCTAGTAGTCGTCTTGACTTTAATCGCGTTAGCTCTGACCTCGTCGAATCTTATTCACGATCTTGTCTACCACGTTGAGTTTTGACGTACCCATGTAGCGAAACCGACGTAGTTGATAAGCGCGTAGATGTCGGAGACTGTGAGGTAGAGTAGCGAGAGCAGCGCCACGGCGAGAACGGCGTGAGCAGGTGTCGCGCGCGCGGACACCATCGTAAGGGCGCTGGGCATCTGACCTTGCGCAGCACCAGCGTAGAACAACCTGACGATGAAAAACAAATCAAGAATAAAACCACCGGGTCTCTATTGTCTAGTTCTAAAGTCACAGATTATTAAGAATACTACAGGTCTAGTTATTACCGAAGCTCCTATTGCAGCTAAAACACAATAGTGTGCAAAAATTACTGTGTACCGATTTGAAGGATGCTGTAGCTTAGGAAATTACTGGGGTTACAAGAATAATATATTTTTTAAGCGTCAACATTCTGATTGTTGCTTTGAGTTTTTTGATGTCAAGTCTTAATACCGTAATAATTGTACTAAAGGGTGTCTGGCGGCAGATTTATATTTTAAAAAACGAATATCTTAATAAGTTATAAACAGTGCGGGGTGGTGGGGCAGGTGGTCAGTGGTCAGTCATTAGAATCACCAATCGTGCGGATTTCTTAGTCACGATGTCGCAGTGGTGCAGTGGTGCAGTGGTCGGGTGAGCATCGCCCGTTCGCTATTGAAGCATTTTTCAAGAGTAACGATTCTTACGTACTCGCTCGCCGACAGTTTTGTTCACATTTCAATATTCGACGGATAGGCGATGGGCCGAGTGTGAATTGAATTCGTTCGTGGGTGGAGAGGTTCCGCGCAACTGCTTCGGCTATGAACATATGAACGGCCAGGACCTAGTCGATCGTCAAGGACCCCCGAAAACATTGAACTGGTTGAACGCAGTTTACGTGAAAATGCACTACTTTCGATCCGGAAAGGTCAGCTTCATTGGGACTTCCAAGAGCAATTGTGCATGAAATTTTGAAAAAAGATATGAAGTTTCATCCTTTTAAAATTCAAATAATTCAAGAATTGACAAAAAATTACTTTGCGTCACGCAAATTTTTTTGTGAAACCATGTTGGAGCGTTTTCGCACTGTGAATTCCATTTTTTGGAGCGACGAGGCTCATTTTCATTTAAACGGACACGTAAACAAGAACAACACACAAAATTGCCGTTACTGGGCTCTAAGAACTCGCAATCCTCGACTGAAGCACCAAAAACCATTACATTGCCCAAGGGTAACTGTTTGGTGCGCTTTATCCACGAATGGCTTAATCGGACCATTTTTTTTTGAAAATGCACGGGGCCAAGCGACGAATGTCAATGGTGAGAATCATCGGCTCATGATTTCGAATTTCTTTTTGCCGAACCTGCGAGCTCATTCATCATTCTCATCAGACACGTGGTTTCAACAGGATGCGGCACAGGTGCGATCGCACACACGGCCAGAGCTTCGATGGATTTGTTGCGAGAAAATCTCCCTCAAAAACTGATTAGTCGCTTTGGGGACATCCCGTGGCCACCGAGGTCACCCAACCTAACTCCAATGGATTTTTTTTTTGTGGGGCTACCTCAAACAGAGAGTTCACGCCAACAATCCGCGAACTGTTGTGGACTTGAAAGAAAATATTCGGCGAGAAATCAGCGCAATTGAACCAAGTTTACTGCAGCGTGTGGCACGGAATACGAGGCTCCGTTTCGAACAGTGTGTGCAACAGGATGGAAGACATTTGGATGACATTATCTTTAAGCGAATGAAATCCGCATTTGTACTCTATCTTTTAATACTTTTAGTAAAATTATATGTCAAACATATTATTTTTTATTTAAATTTGAAAACATAAATCTGCCACCAGACACCCTGTACTTACTCTCTAGCGCTGTTTAAACTGAAGCACAGTAATATTTTCACACTACTATTCGGCTGAAGAAATATTTTTATTTATTTATTTTTACTTTATACAACTTGTGCAAAGGCGGACTTAATGCCATAGGCATTATCTTCCAGTCTACCTTGGGTAATGCAGAGATGATGAGGTAGGTGCATCAGATAAGAACAATATTAAATATAATACACAAATATACACATACACATATAAATAAAAATATATATAGACACATTCATGATATTATGTAAACATTAAAAATTATTTCAAGGAGATCTCAGTCCTCGCCTTTGAAGAGCCATTCCCGTACTTTCTGCCTAAAAGTACACCGATTAGTTACTCGTGCATATAGTTAGGAGTGCATTCCATAGGAGAATGGATTGGACAGAAAAGGTCTGTACGGTTTCCGACAAAAAGTATCTACAATTAATTGTATTTGTATATTTCGTTTCTCCCTAATGTCTATATTATTGCAGATTGTCGACGATCACTGTTGAACTTAGGTCTACCCCACTTGGTAGTTATTGCTGTAATTTGCACACTTCCCATACAAGTTTTCGTGTGAAGTATCTTGTAAGAAGTTACGGAAAATCCTACAAAATTGCCGACTCCACGCATCCACTCAAAGAAACTTCAATATCAACGCAGGCAGATATATCATCAAAACGTATGTGATTAGTATCCACTATTACCAAGGGAAAATATACTATATTAATTACCTCGATGATGTGAGCAGTACACCGTTGACGGCGCCGAAGGTGGAAGCGGCAACGAAGAGCGGTATGCAAAGCGCGAACCAGCCGAAGAGACGCTCTGCGAAAGTTACCGCCACAGCCGCTGATCCGAGCACCTGGATTGCGCATTTAATAGAAACATCATTAAATCCTGAATAGAGAGAACTGCATGAAGAACATCGTAATCGAACACTTGGTGGTTCAATGCAGAAAATAGTTGAGGAAGAGGATAAGGACGAGTTACGAGGAAGAGGAGAAGAAATAATTAACAACATAGTACAAATACTGTTTTTGGACAAAATTATATTTATAAGGCATTTACTACTAAGACACTTTCCTCATCAAATTTCATATGTGGAAGAAAAACGGACGAGGAAGAGGTGAAAATATAAAGAAGTTCCTCCTTGAGAGAAAGAGGAATCTCTCATCAACCCTTGGTCAGAAGTTTTGGGGAATTTCTAGAACCATGGTGTTCTCTGTTTTATGAAGTAATTTTGTAATTTTGTACAATCTATCAGGTCCTGGAGGACAACTGCACCTTTGTCCCATCACTGAGGAGTTCCAAGTGCAGAATATGGGAACTTTACACAACGCAATTTCTTCTTTGAATTATTTGGTTCCATGTCAAATACTAGATGCATCTGGTGTGCAAGTTCACTTTGAAGATGGGGAGGCTTTGAATAGAAGACATGATGTGGAAATGTTGTCCAATAAAACCCATTCTGTGGTTACTCCATAACGTTCCAAGGATCCCAAAGAACATACCAGTGTAAAGCTATGACCCTCCCTAAAATCCTTGCTAAATGAGCGATGAGCCCCTCGCTATTCCGCCTTGTCTCCAACTTTAAAAATCCCAGATATTGAATACTCTTAACAGACATCTTGGAGAGGTTACTATATGAACCTGTTCTAAGTAATAAGAGACTGTACAGCAGAGGATGATAGATCATGGTGACTTTACCTCAGTTGGTGACAGTGTGGTGTAGAATGCGACATTGGTGAAAGTGTAGACGATGGTCACCAGCGCGCAGGAAATGGCGATGGCGCGCGGCAGATTCTTTACTGGATCCTTAAGCTCTTCAATTATAAAGTTCAGGTAGTTCCTGTCAAATGGAACGAGCAGATTTAAGATGTTATAAAGTTCACATTAGATTCATCCAGGAAAGGTAGATAGAGCCTCATTGAAAGTTAGGTCATATAATAAACCATCTACATAGGCATCACTGCAGCACTAATGTGCACCACATTGCTTTCATCGCCTGAGACATAAGATATTTATTTCGTTACCCCAGTAATGTTCGTGAGTAAGAATAGGAGCCGTGATGATACCTACCTAGATAGTCTCCGGCAACTAAGTCAACTATTACTAGTAAAGGACCATCAGGTCTTCATTCCATGATTCGGTTTGAAGGGTTTTGAGTTCCCTTATCATTCATCTATTTATTAATGCTCTTACCATCCGTTGTACGCGAAAAGTCCAGAGTAGAAAGAGAGGGCGATAGAGGTGACGTCGCTTGTCGTACCTTCAAAAGAGAAGTGCTCCACTTGTCCTGGAAATGGAAATCGATTTGATCAATATTAATGTTGCATTGTAAAATTAATAGGTAATGAGGAGGTCCGCAGAAGCACTAAGGTCATCGATATAGTCTGAAAGATTGCTGGACTTAAGTGGCAGTGGGCATGGCAGTGCTCCAAGGAACGATGGGGTAGTAAGGTCTTCGAGTGGCGCCCGCGTACCACTAGACGTAGTGCCGGCAGGTCCTTCACAATGATCTGGTGAAGCAATAGGTGTCCAGTAATGGACATCTGTCAGCTGATGATGATGATCATAAAGCTTATTTTATGTTCAAAAGATTTCTCCTTTTTTTTTATAATAAAGATAAGACATGATGCTAGTTAGAATGGTGGACACAGAACCACATTGTGCTCCTCGCCTTGAGGTATAAGATGTTAAATACCATTGCCCCAGTAATTTCACAAGCTGTAACGTCCTTCAAACCGGATGTTTGCATACAACTGTTCGGGAGCTGCAATAAGAGCTGCAGTGGTACCAAGACAGTTTTCTATAACATACTAATTACTTTAATTGATCATAATAAATTATATATTATATAGGTATCTAATCTAGATACTATGACAATGACCTAAATATAAGGAATTAAGTACTAATTTTTTTTTAGATTTTCATTTATTAAATACAATAGTTTCTTAGAACATATGTTTATTAATATAAAACCTTTTTTCAGAGACTCCATTGTTATACTCTGTCTACTAATGGTGATAGGTCTCTGTTGCTGGAGACCGTTTAGGCAGGTACCACCGCAGCGTCTACTTTTGCCGTTAAATAGTACTGTGCAAACATTACTGTATTCCGGTTTGAAGGACGTTGCAGCTAGTGAAATTACAGGGGTAACTAGAATCAACATCTTGTCTCAGACGAGCGCTACGTGTTGCATATATATATATCATATTATATATGTTCTAACAAGCGCCACTTTGTTATGGGCAGGCGTATCACTTACCATCAAGTGAATGTCCCGCTCGCCTCCGTTAATTGAATAAAAAAAATATATATTGTATCAGTCGAATGGAGCGGCGCGTATCTGTATGGTCGGCGATCGTGTGGACGGGAAGGGAAGTCTTATGCAATAACTGGTCACGAATGCATCATCAGACCTCCGCGGGGCCGTTTCATAAGAAAATTAAATAATGCACGGTAACCAGAGCGCACCGGATTGTGGCAATCATCTAATAAGAGAAGCTGCGCCGGCCGGCGGCGACTTCCTAACCTGAGCTCCACACTCAAATTTAATTCACTGTCAGTGTCCAGATCACAGCCATTTTGTAGTAATGCCATGTGAATTGGAAAAAAAGAGAACTACAAATATATTTATATAGCCCTTAGATTGTAAGAGAATGAGATCGATTTAGGTGTAAGAGGTCCCGCACAAAAACTAACAGGTCTTATTTAACCGGAATCCGCCATCTTTAATAAAGTTAAATTATAATCAGCTGTTATCTGTTAAAGTGAATATCATGTGATTTAAGTAAACAATGTCAAAGGCGAGGCCTCGTGACAGTCTAACTGAAAGCCGGAGACTAAACACCTCCTGTATAATAGTATTAGCGTACTAGTAGTTTACTCCGAGTCAGTCAAATTACTATTCGCAGGTCTTTCTTTAGTAGGACGTAAGGGTTCCTGAACAACAACTCACGGGTTCCAAGCCAATCGCATCTGCTCGTGGTGCACCCTGCTAATCAACAGACGAGGCTGTAGCTCCTACCAAGCCACATTGAGCCAGCGTGGTAGGTAATGACTAAAATCCTCCCAATATGAACCTCTACAGACGACGACTCTTACTGCCTGGTGGTTTTGCGGGCAGCACAGCATCAATCGATGTGGAGATCTTTGGGTGAGGCCTATGTCCAGCAGTGAACATCTGTCGGCTGATGATGGTGATGAAACCCTCCCGAGTCTCCTCTTCCGGCCGCAGAACACAACCACTACTCCACCGCCCGCAAGACACAGGAAACAGCATATTAGATTAATTTATACATATAATGAAAAGGGGTATTCTTTGTTCGTCAATCACGTGAACACTAGTGAACGTATCGACACAGGAGCATGACTAATCGACACGCAATGATTTGTAGCTACAGCGCCCTTCAAACTAGAACACAGTAATGTTTGCACGCTACTATTTGTCGGCTGCAATAGTAGATGCGGTGGTACCTAGACTGTCTCCGGCAACAGAGACTTACCAGCAGTGAATGTGGTCAGGATATAAGAGAGATCTGTTATCTTATATAAATGAAATATCCATTTTTTTTTATTAAAATATGTGATCACGAAGAAAAATCTAATAAAAGCCACAGGAAAACATAAAACTCGCATTCATATTGAACAATATTAATTATTCAACCACATATATATATATGTGTGTGTGTGTATAAATATGATAATGTTTATATAAATCTTTCATCATCAGTTGATACCCCTCCACTGCTGGACATAGGCAAAAAATCCCAACCATTCTCACCTCCATCGGTAGGAATTTATATGGGGGAGATTTGGGTCACCCACCACGCTGACTCAATGTAGATTGGTGGGAGTCAGATCCTCGTCTTTTGATTAGCAGGGTGCACCACGAGCTGATGAGATTGGCTTAGATCCCGTGAATTGTGCAAGAAAAATTACACCCCATATAAATCTATTAGCCAATAGACGTCCCCTGCTGGACATAGGCCTCCCCAAAGATCCCCGCATCGATGTCCTACGCTGGCCGCATCTAGCAGCTTCCCGTGACCTCCAATCTTTTGTAGAGGTTCATGTCTGGAGTGTTTAGTGGGAGAAGGAACACCGAACCGGTTATACAGAAAAGTATGTTAGTTAAAGAGACTTGCTTGTTGGTGGGAGCCAGATCCTCGTTTGATGATTACCTGGTGAGATTGACTTTGGGTAGCGTGAGTTATCATATAAATCTTTAATATACAACAATTAAAGTATACTTTCTTTTACTGTAATCAATAGTAATTATTAGAATTTACTGGATTCAAGTAAAATCTAGCGAACAAAATTTACTACTTCAACAGTCCCTAAGGAACAGGCTTTAACTGCAAAATGAGTGTTGTTTCTATTGTTGCTAGGTCTCTGTTGCTGGAGACCGTCTAGGTACTACCGCAGCGCCTATGGCAGCAGACCAACAGTACTATGATACATGACCGTGTTCCGGTGTGAAGGGTGCTGTAGCTAGAATAATTACTGCGGTAACGAAACTTAACATGTTACGTATTTGGCGACGAGCGTAATGTGGTGCTGTGTCATCCCAACTGTCGCCACGTTGTTAAGGGGTTATCACTTATCATCAGGTGAAGGTCTCGATCGTGTTGTAGCTTCGTCGAATATAAAAAAAAAACAGTTAACAAATCTTCTAAGATAGGTATCTTTATACTTTGAGTTCTTTGAGTAACAAAAAAATAATTGAAACAGATGACTCTATGTTAAAATCAAGATTGTCATTGGAATATAATTCCATTGCCATGGCAACCGTATGAGTAACTACGGCAATTTTATTACCAAGTAATTTAATGTGAAATCCCTCAGCCTTTTCAAGACAGCCAATGGTCCGGTTGCAGTGTATAAAGAAGTAATTTGCAATGTAAATTGGTTCACGTCTGTTGGATGAAGAGCTTTTTCCGCGCGGCTGCGGGAGACGTCCGGTAACGAGGTTTTTTTTTTTTTGTTCATGAAGGCGAAGTAATTTTGAATGAGTTTGTGTATATATATCAAGTTTTATTATTATACATACAACGACGAACATAAAGCAATTTTTTTGTTGTTGTTTTCGTTAAAGGATCTTTATTAAATGGCGGAATATTCGCTGTTTCATCACTCAATATGTTAATATTTGCACAATACTGTTTAACGGTTTGGTAGCATTAGTGACTTACCATCAATATAAAGGAAATTACATTTAATAACTAAAAAAAATTTGATAGTTTACATAACTGTGTTCCGGTTTGAAAGGCGCTGTTGCTAGTGATATCATTGGTGTAACGAGAGTAGTCTAGTAAGATATGGATTTTATATCTCTAATAGACGAATACAATGTGGCGCATTATATGAGACGGTTTAAAATTTTTCGCCGCGTCGAATAGACAATAAAATATTGTCAATTTTTTTTTTAAATGGCAAAGGTTCGGCAATAGTACAGTCCGTGAATATATTTTTCCGAAAATCATCAGTAAAACTTTCTCTGCGTCGAAAAGAAAAAAATATTGCTTTTTTTTTTAAATGATAAATGTTCAGGAATAGTTCAGTCTGTTAAAGAAACTTTTTTAAAATCATCAGTAAACATTTTTTCTTTACGACCGATAGAAAAAATTTTTTTTTTTTAATTATAAATGTTCAGCAATAGTACAGTCTGAATATATGTTTACGAAAATCATCAATAAAAAAAATCCCTGCGCCGGAAAAAAAAATATCTTTTTTTTTAAATGACAAATATTCGGCAGTGATAAAAAAATTCTGAAAATCATCAGAAAAAATATTTCACTGCGACGAATAGGAAAAAAAATATTCTTTTAGATTTTTTTTAAAATGGCAGAACTTAAGCAATAGTTAAGTCTATAAAAAAAAAATGCTAAAAATCTCCACGATAAAAATGTTTACGGCGGCGATAGAAAAAAAAATACTTTTAGTAGTTTTCTTAAATGGCAAAAGTTCAGCTAATGTTCAGTCCATGAAAAAAAAATCTGAGAATCATCCGACCTGTTGTTTTTTTTACTGTATTCAATTAACTAAAAAAAGTTATTATAAGATAAAAATTTCACATTATCATTCAGGTTTTTATTCATTATCTGTGTATGTAGAACAACCTTCAGCCGTATTATTTACACAACTGATTTCTTTATATCTCTTTTATGCTCCTCAGTTAAATACGCGCATATTGTTGCAGTGTTTTAATAATCAGGTCATTAACGATTCAATTTATTGGGTTAATAACAAAGTAATTAGTAAGTAGCTCGCTGGCCTAATGGTTAGAGCGTGCGGCTTTCATTCCGAAGGTCGCGGGTTCAAACCTCGGCATGTACCAATGACTTAATATTTAAGTTTGTGACATTTGTGAACTTTAGTTACAACAGCGAAATACAAAAACGGTGAAGGAAAACATCGTGAGGAAACCCGCACACTGATATCATCTTTGTGTGTGTGTGTGTGGTGGTCCCAATAAAGTGGCAACAGGCTCGCCCCCTGTTACATGGGACTTAATCTGACCACATCTGGCGAAACGTGGGTGGTTTATTCACCTCCGCCTACCCCTACTGGGAAAAAGGCGTGACAATATATAAAAAAAAAGACGACATTTCATATATAGTTATTATATTAGGTTGTCAAATATCTCCCTTCCGCCTTTTTGTCTTTTGAATTTCACGGCTATGTACAAAGCGCTGGCAATGCTATACATAATTTGAAAGGTCTTGACATAACCTACAAAACGACGCTATGCATAATTAGTTTGGATATTGCGTTCAACAGTTATAGACGTGTAAACATGGAGTTCCCTAACGCCGAAATTCGCGCTATTTTAAAGTTTTCCTTCGTTAAAGGCAAATCCGCTAGAGAAACGTTCCGTGAGATTAATGATGTTTTGGGGGATGGTACTCTATCACTTCGAACCGCGGAGGAATGGTTTCGACGATTCAGAGCCGGTGAAAACGACACCATGGATAAGCCAGCCGGCGGAAAACCTGTGACGACAAATACCGATCAAATCATGGACTACATCGAGTTAGACCGGCATGTGGCATCTCGTGACATCGCCCAGGAGATGGGAGTTAGTCACCAAACCATTTTAAACCATCTGCAGAAGGCTGAATACAAAAAAAAAGCTTGATGTTTGGGTGCCGCATGATTTGACGCAAAAAAACCTTCTGGACCGAATCAACGCCTGCGATATGCTGCTGAAACGGAACGAACTCGACCCATTCTTGAAGCGAATGGTGACTGGCGACGAAAAATGGATCACATACGACAATATGTATACGGCGAAAAGGGTCGTGGTCGAAGGCCGGTGAATCGTCCCAAACAGTGGCCAAGCCGGGATTGACAGCCAGGAAGGTTTTGCTGTGATTGGAAGGGAATCATCCACTATGAGCTGCTCCCATATGGCCAGACGCTTAATTCTACCATCTACTGCGAACAACTGGACCGCTTGAAGCAGGCGATCGACCAGAAGCGTCCAGAATTGGCCAACAGGAAGGGTGTAGTGTTCCACCAGGACAACGCCAGACCACACACTTCGTTGATGACTCGTCAGAAGCTACGGGAGCTCGGATGGGAGGTTTTATCGCATCCACCATATAGCCCGTACATAGCGCCAAGTGATTACCACCTGTTCCTGTCCATGGTAAACGCCCTTGGTGGTGTAAAGTTGAACTAAAAAGAGGCTTGTGAAAAGTGGCTGTCCGAGTTCTTCGCAAATAAGGAGGGGGGCTTCTACGAGGGAGGTATTATGAAGTTGCCGTCTAGATGGAAACAGATTATCGAACAAAACGGCGCATATTTGAACTAAATCCGATCACTGTAACACTTTTTATAAAGCATTGAATAAAGAGCAAAAAAGCGGAAGGGAGATATTTGACAACCTTATATATTATTACTAGTTCCCCACCCGCTTTAATATCTATAAAACCCCCGCTATACCCTTTGCGGAAGGATTTTTATAACCATCCATTGTTATCTGAGCTCTTAATATCATCACTAAATTTTGAGTGTTTACGTCTAAAAGTTTCATAGATCTCGCGATGAGTCAACGAATCTCTTGTTATCTATATACATATATATATATTTGACCTATCGGAGACTTGATGATAAGCGTCTAACTATATGACGGTAGTTAGGATAGCATACACTGCAGTATATTCTGCATTAAATATCAAGTTTCAATACAATACTTCCTATATATCTCGTATATGTATTAAACTGTATTTAAACCCACCAGGGTATAAACATGAGACGTTCACCTGATGGTATATGATGGTAGGATGTCTACTTATCGCGATGTAGTGCTAGTTCTGATGATGTAATCTAGACATTGTGTTTCTCTGTTTGATCTCATTACCACAGTATATTCACTAGCCACAACGACCTTCAAACCGGGACACTCTTTAAACGTTGAGATATGTACAAAAAGTGATTAATGATGGCCGCAAGTGTTTCGGGAAATCGAGAGAGCGAGAGCATCCATTAGTTGATGATGGCAAATTACTCACCATCATAAGTTCTTCATCATCATTTTATTGATCTTTTAGTTGAATAAAAAAAATTACCTCTGCACAGCTGATAAATCCCGGCGGCTATGATGATGAACAGCGCGAGGAGCTTGGCGTATGTGAACCAGTCCTGCACCCTGGTGGCTGCGCGCACCGACCAGCAGTTCACGAACGTCAGCAGCACTATAATACACAATTCACAAATGATAAATATCAATTAGTTGGCAACCGAAATACAGTACTGTGCAGCCATTATTGCACTCCGGTTTGAAGGGCGTGGTAACTAGTAAAGTTAACAAGGAATACTATCTTTGTGGTGCAGTGTATGTCATCATAACTAGCGTCAAAATGTTATGGGCGAAGGACCTCATCTCGCTGCTTCTTCGAATACTTCTTTAACTGTCTCCGCGGTGTCGGTGGGTAAGCGCTTGCTTTCCGGAAGTTCCGGGTTCGATTTCTGAACCACATGTTGATCACAATTGAAACTCATATAAAGTTATAGGATACAGATTTACGATAAGGGTAGCAGGTGGACATGCAGGTCTGAATACCCCTAACCTTCAAATCAACCCCGTCCCGGAATCGAACCGGAAACTTGATGTTATAAAAGCACTTAGGTATTGCGTCAAATATATACTTATTTACATTAAAATCTAGATAAATAATTGTAGGTTTCTTACTCACATATACAACAGGCTGCTAATAACCTGGTCGCGTCTTCAGGAGGGTCACATTCAGGGAAAATTGGTTTCAGGACGTACACGCTGAATGTAAGTGCTACTATGGCCTGAGGATCATATAAGTATGTTAATAACAGTCTTTTTTTCTCCTTATGTGTTGCTAGTTAGGATGATATACACTGCACCGTATCGCGCTCTGGACTCTATGACGAAAGGTGTTACAGTTTTATTACCCCAGTAATTTCATTACCTGCAACGCACTTCAAACAGGAACATATATATTTTTACACTACTGTTTCTCTAACCGTCTGATGACCATCTCTTACCATCAATAAAATTGACTCACTTTTTTTTTTTTTAATAAACGTTATGGCGGGGGAGTCAAAAGGCGGGCTTTATGCCTGTTGGCATTCCCCACCAGCCAACCTTCAGTGAGGCGAGGTTACCATATTAGTTATAGTAACAACATATATACATAACTATAGATAAAACATATATATATATATACATATATAAGAATACTTATTGGTGATTTAAATAAATCCCTTCAATATCTCTACAGAATTGTCTATGGATCCAATAAAGACAAATGTTTGTTTATTGAGGGGTGTTAAATTGTAAATAGAGACCCCGGGGGTGCAATAAACGTCTTACACACAGAAAATATCGAGACAATATGAGCAGTGAAAGAGATCCCGTTTTATTGCTGGCAACACTGCTGTAATGGAGTTATAAAGGTTTATTCAGATTTTACACATTCGATTTATCTAAATGAAAATGGTCATACATACGAATTGACATACTTTTCTCTATATATATATATTTATATGTGGTGTGTTAATATTAGGTGTAATGGAAATATAGATTTTTCTAGTACTTTCGTATGAGAAGGGATGGAACTAGGCCGCTGCTTCTAGACCCTGGTGTCATAAAAAAAGATCTAGATGGAACACCTTCAGTACAGACAATTTTCAGTCAAGTATATCATTTAAATGTGCTCTTAACACTTAAATGAGAGTGAGAGTTCAGCAGTGGACGTCTGGACGATGATTAAACTAGTATATTACAATAGCTGTTCCCCACACCCTTGGCGGCCATTTAAAATTTAGACTTGAAATTTGTCTGAAATATTCCCTCATCGCACCCTCACCCCCACTTCCGCCTGGCTATCAATCTCGCAATACCTTTAAGGGGTAAAATTTGGTATAATCCGTTCTTAGCTGACCTAAATTTTGCAAATAGAATATTCCTATCAAATTTAAAATCTCCAGGTCTCATGTATCCAGAGATATCGTGATGAGTCTTTACATAGGTGGAAATATGAGATTTCGATATTTTTGAGGGTTTTATTATTTTTGTGCGAAACCCTAATTCTTTTTTGATAAATAATCGTCTATGTAATGGGTATATTGCCTTAGTATCGGATCACAGATCTAAGTTTTTTTTTTTAATTCAGCTAAGCGAGACGAACGAGACGTGTTCCTGATGGTAAGTGACACGCCCGCTCATAATAACGTGGCGCTATATAGGATGTTATACACTGCACCACATTACGCTAGTCGCCTGAAATATAAAATATTGAGTCTCTATACCTCAGTAATTACACTAGCAACAGCGCCCTTCAAACCGGAACACAGTAATGTTTGTCGGTTGCGATAGGCGCTGCGGCGGTACCTACTTAGCCGGTCTCCGGCAACAGAGACCTACTCACGTACAGTGTTCGTATTAAGACCGGATGCAAGTTACCTGAGAGCAGGGCCGGACTATCATGCACTCGATCCAGAGCCGGATGAAGGCGGCGAAGGGTCCGAAGGTCTCCATGATGTAAGCGTAGTCGGCGCCGCTGAGGCGGATCATCGTACCCAGCTCCGCGTAGCAGTACGCGCCGATCTGTTAATGAAACCATAGTTACATCCCTTTCATTTAACAACAGATAGAAAGAAAGAGAGAGATAACTTCGTTAATAAAACCCACGTGTTCGAGCAGTTTACCTGCGTCCACCAAGTACATAGATTGGTGGAGCACGTCCTCAAAGGGTTCACGCGCAAAAGACCGCACGACACCGTAGCCCTATTCTTCGATGTAGCCAAGGCATTCGATAAAGTCTGGCACGATGGCTTGATTTACAAGCTATACGCACTCAATGTGCCGGACAGGCTCGTCACCATCATCAGAGCCTTCTTGTCGAACCGCACCTTCCGCTACCGAGCTGGAAGCGCTCACTCCACTCCCCGTCACATCAGAGCGGGGGTTCCGCAGGGCTCCTGCTTATCCCCTCTCCTCTTCTCGCTGTACACCAGCGACATCCCCAGAGACCTCGGGGTTAACCTGGCTCTATTCGCAGATGACACTGCGCTCTACCTTTCGGGCCCGATCTTGCCGCGGTTGACGAAACGGCTCCAGTCCGCAACCAAACGCCTAGGCGATTGGTTTAGGAAGTGGAGAATCGACATCAACCCTGACAAGAGCGAAGCCCTCCACTTCTCGAGGAGAATAAAACCTCGAATCCCCAGCCGCGCTTGGCGCTACACTCCCAAGCAAATCCATATCTTCGGCCGATCTGTCCCTTGGAGAGACTCGGTCAAATACCTCGGTGTCAATCTAGACCGAAGGTTGAATTTCAGGAGTCACATTCGCAGAGTGAGGAACAAGGCTGCCTATGTAATGGGCAGACTCCATCCCTTGCTCTGCAAATCGAGCAAATTGGCCCTCAAACATAAGGTGCACTTGTACAAGGCCTGCATAAGACCTATTATGACTTATGCGTGCGTTGTATTTGCGCACTCCTCCCCTACCACCCTCAAACCTATACAGGTTATCCAAAACCGCTTCACCCGGAAGGCCACGGGTGCGGAATGGTATCAGCGCAGCATCGACCTGCACAGCGACCTCAAACTTCCTTCGATAGCACAATTCATGCAAGATTGTGCTATCCACCACTTCGACAAGGCCACACACCACCCGAACCCACTGATAGGGCAAACGGTAAACTACGTCCCGATCTCCGATGCCACCAGTAAGAATCGACGTCCACGGAACGCACTTCCGCTCCGCGTCGATACAGAGGGTCGGCACGACACTCCCATCAACGACACAAAACATTCACTCACCACATTTCGGACGCGCCGCTTCCACCGTCGGTTGCGGCGCCCGTCAAGCTCGCACACCGCGCACACAAGTCACACCCGGCCGACAGGGCGGTCCACACCGCCCTCGTCCTGTGTTACAGGTGAAGGTGATCGGAGGACGGGCCCGAGCCCCCTTCCGATGACCTCATAGGATTGCCGCCATTCTACGCGCACCGCGCGCGTCTTAAATTCATATGTATATTTATCTATGTATATATTATAATACACCCCTCTCTCTTCCCTCATAGCACTGTCCTACTCTTCAACCCTTCCACATCCAATATTTTCTCATCTTTCTCCTTCCCCTCATACACGCTACTTTATCTACATATATGTGTATATATCAATTTATTTAGTTTAGCTCGCGGTTACCGGATCCGCGAGCCCTGAGTCCGATGAAGCCGCTATAGTTGTCAATAAAACTGCGGCGAAAACATCACCATCAAAAAAAAAAAAAAAAAAGGAGCAGTTTACAAGTAATTTAGTCTATTTTACTGATATTGTGATATATTTGTTTGTTTTTAAGCTATTTATTTCCGGATCTAGACCCTATTCTCTGATGAAGTAAACGCTCATATATTGATACCCGATACATAGCTTTGTTCGTAGAAGGCAGACATGCAATATATAGGTGGTAGGTCCTAGCTACTTAAACAACCACTACTGTGTTCCGGTTTGAAAGATTCTGTAGTAATGTAATCATTAGAGTAATGCGAGCCTACATCTTACGTGTCAGATGATGAGCGCAATGTATATCATGCTAACACGTTATGGGTGATGTATCACTTATGATCGAGTGAACGTTCCATTCGTCTCATTGCCTAGTTGAATAAAAAAAAAAACAGTAAATTCTATGTACTTTGAAATATTGCAATAATCTGGTCTATTCTCTGATGGTGTGTAGCACTTGGTAGTCATTATGACTCTTACAGCACATCTGATACTGGGCTCGTGGACCCAGGTCCACGGCCTATTTCTGGATTTAGAGTTTTAGTAAGTTTAGCATATTAATGTCCTCTATATAAAATTCTAAGTTTATTTATAAAAAAAGTAATAATGTATATGTATATATAGAATTTTTGATCTAGGTCACCTTTTATATGGGTTCGTGGGCTCTAAAGGTGTAGGCTCGCCATGTCCACTAAACGAATCCTTGGTGAACGACAAGTACGAGGTGATCTCAAGCTTGACGTAGCTAAGAGAGGGTTCTGGAGAGGGTTAAGGCACTCCCCGGTGCAATGCAGAGCAGCACCAGTGCGTTCCGTAAGAGATTCCAGGGTCTCATGCAAAGCGCTAAGTATGATCACCGAGGGGTTTAGTGGATAGAAGTCCTATCCCATATAACCCTGTCTTTCCCCCCAGAAGCTAGGTATCCTTTTTGAAAATTTTCTCTCGACAAAAAAAATCAACTTTCATATAAGTTTGATGTTTTTTTTTAAACGAATATAAAACCTATATATATTAAGGATGAGCTACTTCTAGGTATACTTTGCGGGTCAACCTGCTGATAAGGTGAGACGTTTATTATATGTAAACAAATATATCGTCATCATCATCAGCCGATAGACGTCCACTGCTGGACATAGGCTTAAATATATATATATACATCCTTCACCCTCTTTGATGGACATTCCACCCCTTGAAGAAGAAAGGCTGTAAATTCTATTCTTAGCCGACTTATACTGGACAAAGGGAATATTCTTTCAATTTTCATGTCTCCAGGTCTCATGGTTCAATATGTGATGAGTCTCCTCATAGTTGACAATCTCATATATATATTTACACATATATATATATATAGATATATAATGTAAAATATATTTTAAACCATATAAGAGACAGGTTGAAACATAACCACGCGCTGCTTACATATCTTAATTTATAAATGGTTTAAAAATAATGTAAACTATGCTTGTTAAGTTCAAACCTTGAACCTCATTCAACCCGGATAAGTTAATTTATATGCTTATTTAAACTGTAACAATGTTTTATAAATATTTTATGTTTGTTTGTTTTTAACATGCCGTCAACAAAGTTATGTCTGCTAACTTATCGTTACTATGTTAATCATATGTTTTATGTTCTGTTTATTAAATGTATATGTTATATGATATTTTTTATTGTAACGTTAGTATTATTATATAGTCTATGTTATCGTCAGCCCACTGCTGGGCAAAGAGTGGTCATAAAGCGTATATAACTGTTATATAAACTATGTAGTATGTATTATTCATGTTGGGTCTTTGTTGCCGGATACTGTCTTGGTAGGTAGAAACACAGCTCCAATGTCGACAAACGTGCAAACATAACTGTGATCCGGTTTGAAGGGCGCTGTAGCTAGTGTAATTACTGGAGTAACAGTTAAAATTTTGTGTCACTAGTCAACGATGGCAATTTTTTGCTTTGTATAACATTCTTACTCGCTTCACTCTATTATGGGCTGGTGGGTGACACCAGTACAAAAAAAATCTTGAATTATCATTATTTTTTTTATTCTAAAAAGTGACGCGGCGAATGAGACGTTCATGTAATGATTGTCTCGTTTATTAATTTCACTAGATCCAACACCCTTCAAACCGGAACACAGTTTTATAATGATGTTATTGTTTAGAGGCAGAGAAGGTGCAGATGCAGATGGTCTCTGCGTATAAAGTGCCGTATACTTATATATCACTCCTCGTTCCCAGTGGGGTAGGCAGAGACCAGCCCTCTCCACTTGCTACGACCCTGGCACACCTCTCTCGCTTCCTCCACTTTCATGAGCGTCTTCATGCATGCTCATCGCTTGCGAGTATTCTTGACCTTGCCTTTCTTCAGGACATCCTCGATTCGATCGAAGTATGTCCCGACCAGGTCGACCTGCACCGATTTCTCCAATCATCACCTCGTATACCTCTTTCGTTAATCTTCTTTCATCCATTCTTTCATGGCCGAACCATCAAGTTAATCACTACAAAGTTCCGCCGTCAGTATATCCGTGCAGCAGTACTTTCCTTTTTCGGATGTGTGGTTAAATGGAACAGAGCCGTTGTTGATAAGCTGGACGAGAGCTGTTATCAGTGTTACCGGTCATATGGCGAGTGATACGAGCAATTTGTACAGCGATAGTACGCCATTGCCCTCTGAACCTTGACTTTGTTAACTTATTAAATACAAACCCCCCCTTTTTTTCCTTTCGACAGACAAAGAAAAACAAGACGTTCACGTGGTGGTATATACAATAGACAAGAACTATCTAATCGTTAGATAGAAGTGTCCTTACCTAAGGGTCACTGCCTGAAAGTGCCTT
The DNA here is from genome assembly GCA_029032895.1 of Troides oblongomaculatus. Taxonomy (NCBI): domain Eukaryota; kingdom Metazoa; phylum Arthropoda; class Insecta; order Lepidoptera; family Papilionidae; genus Troides; species Troides oblongomaculatus. Next base: position 1,635,442 of record JARDWC010000147.1, read on the forward strand.
TCTTGAAGCACTTAAAGAGACTACCGAGGAGGTTTTAGTGACTTCACCCCGAAATATGAGAGGAAATCACGATTTAGATTTTCCCCTAATAAATTTACTAGAAACATCATCATCATGAGATGCTTTCTTCATATTGAAGTTATATTGTGAAGATATACAAGCATAGTGACTCATACATAAAAGAGAGTGAGTTCAAGTAAAGAATGACTGGGCCAATATTCCTGCCGTCATACAATAGTCATCATCATCATCATCATCAGCCGCTAGACATCCTCCCCCCAAAAATATCCTTATCGATCGGTCCTGCGCTGCCTGCATCGCCGAACACTATGGGCCATCGTTTATAGGGGTACGTAAGGTGGGATTTGGGCCAGCATAGTGTTCTCATCTCCCTCCGGCCCAAGGGGTTGGTGGAAGCCAGAGCTTCATTTGTTGATTAGCAGGGTGCACCACGAGCAAGTGAGATTGGCTTGAATCCCGTGGAATGTGCGGAAACCCTTACACTCCCAACATTAGTGTGTAAACATTACTGTGTTCCAGTATGAAGGGCGCTGTAGCTAGTGTAATTACTGGAGTAACGAGACTAAACATCTTAGGTCTCAAGGTGACGATCACAACGTAGCCTAATAGTATTACATACTAAATAGACCCAAGTTGCTCTTGGCAGGTGTATCACTCAACATCAAGTGAAGGTCTCTTGTCTCGTCGCTTCATCCATCAAAGAAAAAAATATATATCTTGATGATCTTCATTTATATGGACCTACTATTATCTCATTTTATCTCACCAGATTTTATGCACCAGATAGACAGCGGAAGAAATGGTTTGATATATATAGGAGCTGAGGATCGAATCGGCTTTCTCAATCTGATACCCAAACTTCAGGTTGAAGAGGGCACCTAATGATGAGGATGATGATGGTGATGATGTTGCAGAAGTACTTATAAATATAGCCGTCACAATCGATCCGTCATTAAGTTACTAAAAATGATATTTTGCTCTGTAGAATACTTTCGACCTTGAACAGATGACTATGACCCACACATCATTGTCCTAATAACCCACACGTGGGAGCGAACGGCCGTGGACTTCCTCGTTCGCGTAATTTCCTATAATTTGTTGCCAATAAATGGTAATGAGTTAACGACTGTACATTGTTTCGTCATGGCGCTGCAAAGAGCACGGCGAGGAGTTTCCAAACCTGAAGGTAACAGGTGGTGACAAACGTTTGAAGTTATCACGTGGTCAAAGAGTTCATTAATGTCAGCTGTTGAACTTTACAATGTTCTGTTACCAGTAACAGAGAATACGGCTGATAATTCAATGGAAATATTCCCGTCTTTTTTATTTAACATGGAGACGATCACCCCTAGGATGATATGTACAGCATCATATTGCGCTCATCGCCTTGATCGAAGATTGGTGGTAGGTCTCCGTTACCGAAGATCCACTGGATAAACAATAGTATATTCAGGTTTGAAGGGCGCTCTAGGTAGTGAAATTATTGCAATAAGGAGACTGAACATCTATGTCACACGGCGACGGGCCTGCAATGATAGACAATATGGTGTAGCGTATATCATTCTAATTAGCGCTACGTTTATTAGTGGGTGTATCACTTAATATCAGGTGAAAATCCCACTCTTCTTGATGGATGTCCAACAGTCCTTTCACATTCCTAAAATTCTACAGGACCGTAATAAGGAAAACAGTGGATAGTAATAAAACACAGGCATGAATGTGAAGTGTGAAAATATGTTCTACATAAGAACTTATACAAATAAACCCGTTTATGTTTTTCTTATATAAGAGAAAGGTAAGAAAGAAGGTTATAAGGTGGAGAGAGAAAAAAAAAATTTGTAAGAAGAAAGGTATAAAAGAAAGACGAAAGAAAGAAGAGAGCGGAGGATAGGGTAAGAACACGATGATTAAGTAAAGAAATACATAAAAGAAAAGACTGGGGGACCCAGTATCACATAACTGGAGAGATAGCCTAAAAAAAAACATCCCGCTCGTATCATTGCTTAGTGTAATGAAAAAAAAAATTCATTAACTACAACGCCATTCAAACCGGAACACAGTAATGTTTGCGTACTACTGTTCAGCGGCAGAAATGAGAGCTGCTCTGATACCTACCTAGACGGTCGCACCTTTACAGGTGAAAAGTGAAAAGGCGACTACGTTCTTATCAACTTAGTCGCCTTTTACGATACAAACACTGCAGTAAAACAATTTACTAAACTCTCTTCTTTATGAATATATCATCATCAGCCACCAGACGTCCACTGCTGGACATAGGCCTCCCCCAAAGATCTCCACATCGATTGATCCTGTAATGCCCGTAAAACCGTCTAGCACGAGGAGTCTTCATCTATATTCATATTGGGGGGGATTTGGGTCTTTTCCCACTACGCTGGCCCAATGCGGTTTGGTGGAATCCAGAGCCTCGATTGTTGATTACCAGGGTGCGTCACGAGCGAGGTTGGCTTGGGTGCCTCGAGTTGTTATGCGGGACCCTTTACACTCCATGAACATATATATTCATGACTTGAAGAATGAGAAGGTATTTAATCATCATCAGCTGATAGACGTCCACAGCTGGGCATAGCTGGCATAGCCCTCCCCCAACAATCAGATCGATCAGTCCCGCTTTGCTATCCGGTGGACTTCCGCTATTCTCACCAGATATTTAATAAGTTGACATAAATCATATCTGATTCAGGGTATTAAATGTGATATCCCTCATTAATAATAACAAGATGAAGCTTCCTCCTCCACAATTCCCAAGTGGAACAATTTGTTGATGCACATTCCTCATCAGTCCCAGTCTGGGACATCATTTATAATGAAGACAAGCCTCTCAAGTTTATTAAAACGTAGACTTATAAATACCACCCGCCATTGTTAAACTCCCCAGAGAAATCTGATCATGTTCCAAGAGTCGTTTGCAGACGTGGCAGATTTAGTTTGAAGGGCGCTGTAGCTAATAAAATTACTACGGTAACTATACGATATTATATAATAGTTATTATAATATGATAATAGGTCTCAGGCTATTAAGAATACGACTAAGATAAACCTTGCAGGCGTAATAGGCGACTAAAAAGGGTTTCAGGTTCGTGAGGGCTTTGAAGGTGGACCCCCTCATTGTCCATTAAGCGAGCCCGGGATGAATAACAAGTACGATGTTTAGTTCTTGTCGTACCAAAGCGGGGGTGTCGAGGAGGGTTCCAGCATCCCCTGGTTCCTCAAGCACGCACTGAAGATGACCACCGAGAGTTTAAGCGGGTAAAAATCTTCCCCCGGAAGCAAGTTGTCTTTTTAGATTTCCTTCTCAATAACAAAAAAAAGGTATCTGTTGCTGGAGACTGTCTATGTACCACTGCAATTCCAATTGCAGCCGACTAACAGTATTGTACAAACATTACTGTGTTCCGGTTTGAAGGGCGTTGTACATAGTAAAATTACAGTAGTAACGATAGGATTAACGAGACTTCAAGTCTTATGTCTCAAGATGACGAGGACAATGTGGTGTTGTGTAAACCATTATAACCAGTGTCACGTTGTTAAGGGCGACCGTATCACTTACCATCAGGTCAGGGGTCTCGCTCGCCACTTCCCTTCATTGGATAAAATAAGATAGTGTACTATTTTGCCATCATCACGTTTTATCATATTTAGTATATCACGTGAGCGTGATGATCCTCTTGAGTCAGGAGAATTATTTTTATAGTATCGTTTCTAATACCACAGACCGATGAAGCCTACAGTAAATTGATCTGATGGTATAAATAAATTTTCATGGCTCCCGCACAACTCATGAGATCCAAGCCAACCTCACCAGCTCGTGGTAAAGCCTGCTGATCAACAAACGAGGCTCCTGCTCATACCAACCCGTGTTGGGCCAGCGTGTTGGGAAACAGCCCAAATGAATCCCTACCCTAAGTGGGAATCTTTGCGGGAGAAATGAACCTAATAACACCCCTCTTTTTTACTAGTGACAAAAAAATACTCTAATATGATGATCGCGTATGGTATCTCATCAATCATCACCGTAAATAAGATTTTATTCCCAGCCAAACTTACATTAGCTACAACGCCCTCCCCTCCAACGGGTTCCCACCTTGTTGTGGCGGAGGGGCTTAGTAACCGTGGGGCCCAACACGGTGAAGCTAAGCGGAACCCACCCGGTCGGCCCGCGGCGAAGGGCCGGCCCTAACAGCCGGAAGCCCGGGGTCGGCTTTACGCTGCCCCCTGCGGCCGGCTGCAAGGACAGTTTTATACCACCTCTGCAGCCAAGGTGAGGTCGCGGAGGACATGTCCTCCGCGACCTACCGGTGTCGCACCGGCGATGCGGCGGTAGTGGGGCCGCGGGGAAAGAGGAGTGTCGGTATTATGATGCGCCGCTCGCCCTATCCTCCGCGGCTACTAACGGGTAACGCCGGATCCAACATCTGTCCGCCGCGGGAAGCCCGGAGAGGATATCTCCCGGAGCTCCCGTGGCCTCTGGGCGACAGGTTCGGGAGAATATGTCGTCCGTATAAAGGAGGCCGAGGTGGAGGCGCGCTGCATGTTTCGGCGCGCCCTGCAGGTGGAGTTTAACCCTCCCTACCGAGGTGGGGCTGCGCAAGCGGCCAGCGCCGGTGAGGGTCGCGGACGAAGGCACCAAACCGTACCCGTGACCGACACTAGGCGACGAGTCGAGAACATCGTGGGGGTTTTAGTCGGTGCAAGCCCGATATAACCCGTCCTTGCCTCCGCGAGGACGAGTATGCATAGGCATTTCCCCCACGTAAAACAAAAAAAAAGCTACAACGTCCTTCAAACATGATACAGTAATATACGACCTTCAAACCGGATGCAGCGGTGTGTGATGGTAAAACAGACACCGTACCCATTAAGGCGACCTACATTAATAGGAGTTAATCAAACATTTGTGTTTAACGAATACAATTATAATTATTGATCAATTAACAAAAATGATTAATATTAATGATTACAGTTTCAAAGTACTCATTATATTTATTTAATACGAATAATGATTGTAGTCGTGATCAGCTGTTGTCAGTCACGTAGCCTTTGTAGTTATCATTGTCTACATCTATTGTATTAAGACTGTACCACGCTGATCGCCCAACCTTCACTACTTCTCCCCAAGGTGGACCCGTCCGAACGAGGATCCATCAAGGGTTGCTGAAGAACTGCTCCATGTTATCCCATGACCCTCGTTCATACTACCGGATGTGATTTGAATACCGTGTGAAGCTTTTTAGTCGGTTGGAGTCCGACACTATCACGTTGACGGCCCTTGGTTCCGAAGTGTGGGTTCCGTTAGCATTTTGTTACACAGGTTAATAAAAAAAAAAACTTTCACTAGTTGGAGAGACTCTTCAAGAAGAAGAATCATATTAAGGGCTAACTTTTTTTTTTTCGATGAACTGACGAGGGCAATGGTTCACAGCAGAACGTTCACCTGATGATAAGTACGGTTGCCTAAAACAACGTGCTGCTAGTTAGGATGGTATACACAGCACCACATTATACTCCTCGTCTTCATAAGATATTAAGTCTCATTATCCCAGTAATTTAACTAACCACAACGCCCTTCAAACCGGAACATATTAACATTCAAACATTACTATTTGATAAAGGAAATGAAGCAATTCGCTGTTATCTAAACATTTGTATCATATGATAGCTAATATTTAGTTAGTAGTGTGCAGACATTAGTGTTCCGGTTTGAAGGGCGCTGTAGCTAGTGAAATTACTGGGTTAACGAAATTGAATGTCTTAATGGGGACGAGTGTAATGTGTTGCAGTGTACATCGATAACTAGCGTCGCGTTGTTATAGGTGGGCGTATCATTTACCATCAGATGGATATCTCGCTGATCTTGTCACTCACAACATTGGAACTACATGAGCGGGGCTTTCACCTGATGGTATAGTACACCTACGCTTTTAATTAGTAAAGCTGGTATACAATACCATCATACTATCCGCGCCGCGTAACGTGCAACGCCCTTGAAGCGAGAACATTTGCGCAATAATGTTTGGCGATAAACGTGGATGCTGGTCTACATAGAGGTCTTCGAGTAAAGTAAGTCCATACACGTCCACTGCTGAACATAGGCCTCTCCTAAAGGTTCCCATATGAGAGTAGAGATCATATGAGGGGATTTGGGCCATTCCCTACCACTCTGGTCCAATGCGGGTTGGTGGGAGCCAGGACCTCGTTAGGTGATTAGCAGGGTGCACCGCGATTAGGTGAGGTTGGCTTGGAACCTGTGAGTTGTTGTTCAGGAACCCTTACGTCCTACTAAAGAAGGACCTGCGAATAGTAATTTGACTGACTCGCAGTAAACTACTAGTACGCTAATACTATTATACAGGCGTTGTTTAGTCTCCGGCTTTCAGTTAGACTGTCACGAGGCCTCGCCTTTGACATTGTTTACTTAAATCACATGATATTCACATTAACTGATAACAGCTGATTATAATTTAACTTTATTAAAGATGGCGGATTTCGGTTAAATAAGAGAATGTAAATATAAACACATAGATAATATATCGTATTTGTAAGATATAGAAGTAACTGTTAAATTCTTCATTTATCTAGAAGGTAGATTTGATACATCGTGTCTGCCATTTAACTAGTTCTAATGTGTTGGGGTGTAAGAGGTCCCGCACAACAGAACCAAAGCCAGCCTCATCAGCTCGTCGAGCATCCTGCTAATCAACTAACGAGGCTCTGGATCTCTCCAACCCGCATTGGACCAGCGTGGTAGGAAATGGCCCAAATCCCCCCATATGAATACCTACGAACGTACCAGTGGCTATGTTGACCGTAAAGGTTGTGGAAAGCAGCCGGATGAGAGCAACGTAGGATCGATCGATGTGAAGATCTTCCTAAGTCCAGTAATGGGCTTGAATTATTTCAAGTTTTAAAACGATTTTGCTTTTCAAGAGAAGAAAAGTAAACAATTTAATGTTATTATTTATGAAATACGTAAACATAGTAAGAAAAAGGCTTACCATACTGAAAATACCAGATGAGATCCACACAAGGAGACTTGCGTTGACGGAGCCGGTGTACTTCAGTACGCCGGTAGGTGACACAAAAATGCCGCTGCCGATGATCGAGCCCACGATCACCGTGATCCCGTTGAGAAGCGACATCTTAGCCTCCAGCGCGCCGCCATCTTTGTCATCTTCATCTGCCGGCGGATCCGGCTTCAGAGCTTCCGCGTCGCCCTCTGCTTTCTCCGCTTTGCTTTTTGGCGACCTACCGACAATTATATAGAATTATTTATTTGTAAAACATTTAGGTTCAGATATATTTGATCTAGAAAAGAAAGTCTGGATAGAAAGATGGTGTAGTTAAGAATATATGAACCTTTTTTTGAAGGAGGAAATCTTGAAATAGCAAGAAAATAATTATTGGAGATGGAGATTAGGAAATTATTGTTATACTTAGATATGTATTTTATTATTAATAACATTCTAGTTTATTATTATACTGTATTTTATCCTTGTTACTTAATAACATTACTTTTTGAATTTATTTATTGTTACGAGGTCCCTGTTGCAGGAGACTGTCTTGGTAGATACCAGCACAGCTCGTATTGCAGCGGAAACACAGTAGTGTGCAAACATTACTGTGTGTACTGTAGTAGCTGTTGTAATTACTGAGGTAACGAGTCTGTGCATCATATGTCTCAAGGCGACGAGCACAATGTAATGCAGTGTATATGAATGTTCCTTTTTTTTTTTTTTTTTTTGATATCGGTGGTGGAAATGCTGTTACCGCATACCCAGTGTCCTTTGCAGGGGAGGGGACGCCGGGTTATGTGGGGCTCGGGGCCACTGAGATGTTGTGCGTGACCCCCATACCCACTAAAACCACCACCGCTTGTCCCGCAATACGCATACTGGAGACGCCCGGGTTTCAGCCAAGCAACTCTCCGGGCGCCTCCGCGTATAAAACTCCTCCTGGTGGGTGCCCGCGGGGAGCAAAGGCACCCACCTGCCGTCCCGTACCGGCCCCTCGCGGGACCGGCACGTTGGGGCCCCCCGACCCCACAGACGACCGCGCGCGCCCACGACGGAGCGCATGCCCGGCCGCCGCCTTCCCGTGAAGGAATTGGGCGGCGGCCTCCTCCCTCCAGACTCCCCCCCCTCGTCGAAGTGGGAGGGGGGGACAAAAACCAAGACTCCAACACGACAAAAGGCCTAAAGGGCCACACCTAACGGCCCGAACGCCCCCTCACACCGTGCCCGGCTAGGGGCCCATCGCTCACGGCGGGAGGAAGCGGACGGCGTGGTTCTGCCGCCGCGCTCTCCCGCCGGCCCGCCGCTGCCGCATCTTGCAGGCCTCCCTCGTGCGCTCGGCGGCCTCCTTCTGACGCATCACTGCGCCGCAGAAGGAGGCCACCGCCTTCCAAGACCTCTCGCTGCTCAACATACGATCGATGTATATGAATGTACCTAGCGCCAGTGTCGTTATGGGCAGGGGTGTTTCTTACCATCAGGTGAACGCACGGTGGTCACGTTGAGTAAAGGTTGAATATCAAAGTTTTGTGCCATATTATATTTGAAATATGAGAGCCCCGTCGTCTGATTGCCGATTTGCATGAATTTAAATATTAATTCATCTTGTTACTGAAGACATTATGACTTGACCTTGGGACGCGCCGACGCCGTAGCTTGTGTATCGATTCGACCTAACAACATACAGCCCGAATGTAGATTACACTCTGAAATAGTATATTGATGAAGAGGAACCGAGCGTTGAGGAAGATATTCTTTCAGTATACCAAGTAATATCAACAGTACCATGTTAATATTATTGACATCTTATTTAACTTATATTTCTAATGACGTTTAAATCTAAATGAATACCTTACACTTGATAATGAGTGTCAATGAGACTGTTGATGGTGAAGCGTGCTCGCACAGGATACTTTTTTTTTTAAATTATTCATAAAAACCAGATAACTTAGGTCTAGCACAGATTTATTGGTAATACAAAAACAATTTAGGTCTCAGCTAATAAATAATGTATGAAAAGGATTTAGTTCTGCTAATTAAAGTCATTAGCAGTGGATTGTTATGGCAACATTTTTTTTTTTCATTCTTGAAAAAGACGAGCTAGACGTTCTCCTGATCGTATCACGCCTACTCATAACAACGGCTCTAGTTAGGATGATATACACAGGACCGTATTATTCCCGTCTCAGTGAGACATTAATTATCGTTACCTCAGTAATTTCATTAGCTACTTCAAACCGGAACACGGTAACGTAAACAGTACCGTTTGTCGGCTGCTATAGGAGCTGTGGTGGTACCTTCTTAGACAGTCTCCGGCAAGAAGGACTTTCTTCTTCGTCGTCACACTTGGCAGAGTGATCGTAATCGTCATTTTATTATTGATTGATCACTTTTCTTGCACATTGGAGGGACCTACCAATAAAACTTGACCAAAATATGACTCTGAAGTCATATTCATACAAATAATGTTAAAAATCTGTACTGTGCAAACATTACTGTATTCCGTTTTGAAGGGCGCTGTAGCTAGAGTCTAATGCTTGTATTAAGCGACGAGCTCGTGGTGCTGTGTATACCATCCTAACTAGAGCCACGTTGTTATGGACAGACGTATTACTCATGAGGTGAAGTTTTACTTATCTCGTCGCCTCATCGAATAGAAAGAAATCATCATCATCATCATTATCAGCCTATGTTTATCCATTACTGGTAATGACTTTCCTCAATGTCTTCCACCAATTGCGATCCTCAGCTTCTCGCATTCACCCACTTCCGACCGCCCTATTGATGTCGTCGGTCCATCTGGAGGGAGGGCGTCCTACACTTGTGCGACCTGTACGCGGCCCCCACTCCTAGACTTTTCTCCCCCATCGGCCGTCAATGACACAGTTGTTTTTACATAAAACCGATAAATAACTGTAACTGTGTATAAATATAAATAAAATATTTATCATCATCAGCCGATAGACGTCCACTGCTGGACATAGGTCTCATCCAAATATCTGCACATCGATCGGTGCTGCGCTGCAGTCAGCATAGTATCCGGCACAGCCAGGCACTAGAGACTGTGGTTTGTAGAAGTCCATATAGGGGATTTGGGCCTTTTGCCACCACACTGGACCAATACGGGTTAGTGGGAGCCAGAGCCTCGTCTGTTGATAAGCAGGCTGCACCACGAGCAGGTGAGGTTGGCTTGGGTCCCGCGATTTGTTGTACATAATAACTTTATAAATATATGAGCTATTAACACAATTATATTTGTATCAGTAACAAAGGAGGTTTCGATTTCTCTAAGCAGTTCACTGCGAAGACCCATTTCAAACGGATATGGCCTCCTAATGGGATTAAATGACGTGTTGCCAGCAACAATAAATAAACCGAATATTTCTTACTCCACGATAGGATAGAAACATCCCTTAATATTTTTAATGTAATTAAGCGTAAAGACGAGCGGGACGTTCACCTGATGGTAAGTGATACGCCTGCCCATAACAACGTGGCGCTAGATAAGATGATAGAGAAGATGGTGTGCACTGCACCACATTGCACTAGTCGCCTGAGACATTTTTTTTTTTTTTTATATTGTCACGCCTTTTTCCCAGTAGAGGTAGGCGGAGGTGAATAAACCACCCACGTTTCGCCAGATGTGGTCAGATTAGGTCCCATGTAACAGGGGGCGAGCCTGTTGCCACTTTATTTGGACCACCACACACGCACACACACAAAGATGATATCAGTGTGCGGGTTTCCTCACGATGTTTTCCTTCACCGTTTTTGTATCTCGCTGTTGTAACTAAAGTCCACAAATGTACATAACTTAAATATTAAGTCATTGGTACATGCCGAGTTTGAACCCGCGACCTTCGGAATGAAAGCCGCACGCTCTAACTATTAGGCCAGCGAGCTACGCCTGAGACATGAAATGTTGAATCTCATTACTCCAGTAATTATATTATACTAGTTACAGCGCCTTTCAAACCGGATCACAGTAATGTTTGCATGCTACTGTTTGGTGGCAGAAATAGTCGCTGCGGTGGTACCTACCTAGATGGTCACCAGCAACAAAGGCCTACCAATCGAAACCAGCAATAGAGGCCTAACATATCAAATGTTTTCCTATTGGTGGTAGGTCTCTATTGTAGGAGACCGTATGAGACCAACACCAAAGTCCATAATTTTAGCGCGAAACATCAGTGTTCAAACTTTACTATATTACAGTAAACATAACTAGTTTACCTTTTTTCGTTCACTTTTTCAATTTTTTGTTTTTTTTTTTTTTTTATTAGACGAAACGAACGAGTTTTTGTAACTAATGGTAAACAATACGCCTGTATAATGTGACCCTTGGTAAGATGATATCCACAGCACTACATTTTTCGCATATATTTGAGACATAATAATTTAGCACTCATTGCTTATTAAATTCATTGGCCACATCACCCTTCGAACCGGAACATAGTAATGTTTTCACAACACTATTTAGCTGAAATAGCAGCTACGATGGTACAGTACGGTAAGATGAGGTATATTGAACCACATTGGCACTTACGTTTACTACCTAGACATTTAGCAACAAAGACCTATTACTACTAGTAGCAAGAAGGGTTAGGCGAAAGCGAATATATAAGTTTGGCAAATATCTCCCTTCCGCCTTTTTGTCTTTTGAATTTCACGGCTATGTACAAAGCGCTACAGAGCTCGTATCTGGCAATACTATACATAATTTGTAAGGTCTTGACATAACCTACAAAACGACGCTATGCATAATTAGTTTGGATATTGCGTTCAACAGTTATAGACGTGTAAACATGGAGTTCACTAACGCCGAAATTCGCGCTATTTTAAAGTTTTCCTTCGTTAAAGGCAAATCCGCTAGAGAAACGTTCCGTGAGATTATTGGTGTTTTGGGGGATGGTACTCTATCACTTCGAACCGCGGAGGAATGGTTTCGACGATTCAGAGCCGGTGGAAACGACACCATGGATAAGCCAGCCGGCGGAAGACCTGTGACGACAAATACCAATCAAATCATGGACTACATCGAGTTAGACCGGCATGTGGCATCTCGTGACATCGCCCAGGAGATGGGAGTTAGTCACCAAACCATTTTAAACCATCTGCAGAAGGCTGGATACAAAAAAAAGCTTGATGTTTGGGTGCCGCATGATTTGACGCAAAAAAACCTTCTGGATCGAATCAACGCCTGCGATATGCTGCTGAAACGGAACGAACTCGACCCATTCTTGAAGCGGATGGTGACTGGCGACGAAAAATGGATCACATACGACAATATCATGCAAAAACGGTCGTGGTCGAGCGGCCAAGCCGGGATTGACGGCCAGGAAGGTTTTGCTGTGTGTTTGGTAGGATTGGAAGGGAATCATCCACTATGAGCTGCTCCCATATGGCCAGACGCTTAATTCTACCATCTACTGCGAACAACTGAACCGCTTGAAGCAGGCGATCGACCAGAAGCTTCCAGAATTGGCCAACAGGAAGAGTGTAGTGTTCCACCAGGACAACGCCAGAACACACACTTCGTTGATGACTCGTCAGAAGCTACGGGAGCTCGGATGGGAGGTTTTATCGCATCCACCATATAGCCCGGACATAGCGCCAAGTGATTACCACCTGTTCCTGTCCATGGTGAACGCCCTTGGTGGTGTAAAGTCGAACTCAAAAGAGGCTTGTGAAAAGTGGCTGTCCGAGTTCTTCGCAAATAAGGAGGGGGGCTTCTACGAGGAAGGTATTATGAAGTTGCCGTCTAGATGGAAACAGATTATCGAACAAAACGACGCATATTTGAACTAAATCCGATCACTGTAATACTTTTTATAAAGCATTGAATAAAGAGCAAAAAAACGGAAGGGAGATATTTGCCAAACTAATATATAAAATTTCCTCTTATTTAGAGACTCATCAAGATATCTTTAAAACCATAGGGCCTGGACATTTGAAATTGGGTTAGGTTAGGAATATTTCTATTGCCGGCGGGAGAGCGCGGCGGCAGAACCACGCCGTCCGCTTCCTCCCGCCGTGAGCGACGGGCCCCTAGCCGGGCACGGTGTGAGGGGGCCTTCGGGCCGTTGGGCGTGGCCCTTTGGGCCTCTTGTCGTGTTTCCCCTGAGTGTGCGTCCCCCGGGGGAGTCTTGGTTTTTGTCCCCCCTCCCTCGTCGAAGTGGGGGGGAGTCTAGAGGGAAGAGGCCGCCGCCCAATTCCTTCACGGGAGGGCGGCGGCCGGGCGTGCGCTCCGTCTTGGGCGCGCGCGGTCGTCTGTGGGGTCGGGGGGCCCCAACGTGCCGGTCCCGTGAGGGGCCGGTACGGGACGGCAGGTGGGTGCCTTTGCTCCCCGCGGACACCCACCAGGAGGAGTTTTATACGCGGAGGCGCCCGGAGAGTTGCTTGACTGAAACCCGGGCGTCTCCAGTATGCGTATGGCGGGACAAGCGGTGGTGGTTTTAGTGGGTATGGGGGTCACGCACAACATCTCAGTGGCCCCGAGCCCCACATAACCCGGCGTCCCCCCCCTGAAAAGGACGCTGGGTATGCGGTAACAGCATTTCCACCACCGATATCAAAAAAAAAAAAAAGGAATATTTCTATTACGGCCATGACGTTGCGGACCAGCTAGCGGAGAAGATGAAGACTTCGCTAGCTGGGGTGGCCGACGTCGTCCGGCCGGTCAAAAGCGCGGATCTGCGGGTGACCGAGCTGGACGACTCGGCCACCAAAGAGACGGTCGAGGCTGCGGTCGTCGCAGCAACGGGCTGCCCAGCCGGGCAGGTGAAGGCCCTGTCGGTAAGAGACGGGCCTGGGGGGATGGGCACCACCATGGTTACGTGTCCGGTCGCCGCCGCGAAGCTGCTGGCGGAGAAGGGCCGCGTCCTGGTCGGGTGGACCTCGGCCAGGATCGTGGCCCTGGAGCAGCGCCCCTTGCGCTGCTTCAACTGTATGGCGATCGGGCACACCTCCGCTACGTGCCCATCCCCCAAATGCCGGAAGGATCTGTGCTTCCGATGCGGGAAGGTGAGTCACAGGGTCGGCGAGTGCCAGTCGGAGTTCCGATGCTCCGTCTGCGCCGACTCTGGTCGGAAGTCCAACCACTTGATGGGGGGGGGAGAACTTGTCTCCCCCCAGGGTCAAGGGAAAGGCTGCGGCCGGGACACCTTCCCGCGTCGCGGAGAAGAATAGTGCGCCTGCAGGAGGTGAGAACATGGTCATCAATTAATTGATGGCCCACATCTCACTCCTGCAGGCGAATCTCAACCACTCCGCCAACGCTCAGGACTTGTTCCTGCAGTCGTTGGCGGAGTGGGGATGCCACATTGGCGTGGCATTGGAGCCGTACAGGATTCTCGCCCAATCATCCTGGGTTGGGGACCTGGACGGCACGGTGGCGGTGCTGGCGAGAGCGGGCGCCTGCCCCCTCTTCAAGTCACTAGAGAGGGGGCACGGCTACGCGGCGGCAGGTTGGAGGAGGTTCGCTGTCATCGGGGTGTACTTCTCCCCCAACCGATCCCTGGCAGAGTTCGAGGTGTTTCTCGACTCTGTCAGGGCCGCCGCGGGCAGGTTGTCACCGAGGGAGATTTTGGTCCTCGGCGACTTCAACGCCAAGTCTCGCTCTTGGGGCGGCACCGCCACCGACGCGAGAGGGCGAGCAGTTGAGGCATGGGCACTGCTCTCCGGTCTGAGCCTCCTCAACGAGGGAAACGCGCTCACGTGCGTGCGAGGGTCGGGGGGGTCCATCGTGGACCTCTCCTTTGCCTCACCGGCGCTCGCGCGACGTGTGGCAAATTGGCGGGTGGAAGAGGAGGTGGAGACCTTATCGGATCACCGATATATCAGGTTCGAGGTCTCCCCTCCTCAGGGCCGCGGCAAAACATCATCGCGCCCCGGGTTCCACTTCCCTCGTTGGGTCCTCGCCAAGTTCGACAAGGAGCTCGCCGAGGAGGCGGCGCTGTTCCAGAGATGGAACATGCCCCGAGGCTCAGACGACGTCGGCGTCGACGAGCTGGAAGGTCGCATCCACAGCGCTCTTCAGGAGATGTGCGATGCGGCCATGCCTAGGATGCGGCGACGTCCTGCGGACCGCCGCCAGCTTTACTGGTGGTCGGAGGAGCTCTCCGGCCTCCGGGCGGCGGCCCAGGCTCGTCGCCGGGCACTGCAGCGTTGTCGGCGTCGGCGCACGCAGGTGACGGGGGAGGAGGAGCGGCTGCAGGGTCAGTATGCAGAAGCCCGCAAGACCCTGCGGCTCGCCATAGTCCGGGCGAAGACCCTTGCCTGGGAGGAACTACTGGCAGGGGTCGACAGGGATCCATGGGGGCGCCCTCGTCTGGCCGCCACTAGCACGTCGCTGGTGGTGGACCGGATCGAGCAGCTGGGTCTGAGGGTCTCCGTCACGAAGACGGAGGCCCTCCTCTTCCACGGACCCCGCAGGGGTCCACCCCGGGGCGCGATCATCCCCGTCCGGGGCGAGAGGGTCCCAGTGCGGGGAGCCCTCAAGTATTTAGGGCTCACTCTGCTAGATTGCTGCCCAATGTCGGGGGGCCGGGTCATTTGTGTCGGCGCCTATACTCTGGCATCCTGCGGAGTATGGCACTGTACGGTGCGCCCGTATGCGTGGATAGGTGCGAGACCGCCAGGAACGGGCCCGTGTTGAAGAGGGCCCAACGTATCCTGGCGGTCCGAGCCTGTCGGGCGTACCGTACGGTGTCCTGGACGGCGGGTACGCTTCTCGCGGGCGATGCGCCTTGGCATCTACAGGCGCAGTCGCTCGCGGAAGTGTACCTCTTCCTGCGGGATGCCGGAGAGCGTCGGCCGGACCCGGCCACGGTCCGCCGGATCAGGCGCGTTGCCCATGACGCCCTGATCCGGCGGTGGGAGACGGAGTTAGGTAACCCTGCCGCCGGCCGGGACACGGTGGAGACCATCAGGCCCCACCTGTCCCGGTGGATGAGCCGGCGGTACGGGGCCTTGACGTTCCACCTGGTGCAGGTGCTGACAGGCCATGGATGTTTCGGCAAGTACCTGCACCAGGTGGCTCGTAGAGAGATGACACAAGAATGCGTCGAGTGTGGTGCGCCGATTGACACGGCGCACCACACTCTGGCGGAGTGCCCGGCATGGGGGCCGCAGCGCCACGCCCTCGTCGCGCAAGTCGGCAGTGACGTCTCGCTGCCGACTGTAATCGATCATATGTTGAGCAGCGAGAGGTCTTGGAAGGCGGTGGTCTCCTTCTGCGGCGCAGTGATGCGTCAGAAGGAGGCCGCCGAGCGCACGAGGGAGGCCGACGCCGCTGCCGCACCTTGCAGGCGGCGGCGGGCCGGCGGGAGAGCGCGGCGGCAGAACCACGCCGTCCGCTTCCTCCCGCCGTGAGCGACGGGCCCCTAGCCGGGCACGGTGTGAGGGGGCCTTCGGGCCATGGGCGTGGCCCTTTGGGCCTTTTGTCGTGTTTCCCCTGGGAGTGCGTCCCCCGGGGGAGTCTTGGTTTTTGTCCCCCCTCCCTCGTCGAAGTGGGGGGGGAGTCTGGAGGGAGGAGGCCGCCGCCCAATTCCTTCACGGGAAGGCGGCGGCCGGGCGTGCGCTCCGTCTTGGGCGCGCGCGGTCGTCTGTGGGGTCGGGGGGCCCCAACGTGCCGGTCCCGTAAGGGGCCGGTACGGGACGGCAGGTGGGTGCTTTTGCTCCCCGCGGGCACCCACCAGGAGGAGTTTTATACGCGGAGGCGCCCGGAGAGTTGCTTGACTGAAACCCGGGCGTCTCCAGTATGCGTATGGCGGGACAAGCGGTGGTGGTTTTAGTGGGTATGGGGGTCACGCACAATATCTAAGTGGCCCCGAGCCCCACATAACCCGGCGTCCCCCCCCTGAAAAGGACGCTGGATATGCGGTAACAGCATTTCCACCACCGATATCAAAAAAAAAAGAAAAAAAAAGGAATATTTCTATTGCCGAGTATAGGGCAGCTAAGAACGGATTTTATAAAATTCTTTCCCAAAGGGAGCTGCGGAGGAGTTACGGCTAGCAAAGGTGAGAATTTGCATATTTGGAGTGCACTAGTTTTCCTTTGGCATTAATAACAATTAATATCCATATACTTAATGGTATATGTGTATATACACAACATACAACAGCAATATAGTAATTGTTATCTTGCAAAAAATAATAATGGTTCAAGCAAATCCAGCTCAGGAATTCTGTACCAGCGAAACTGAGCGAAAGGATCTTTTACTCGACCTTCTCTCAGTCAAGTCCTGCACACTGGGTACTAATGAAAGGGGAACTGGTACTTTTAATCCGAACGCACAATAGCACCGTCTCCCCACCATTCATCTGTCGGTCGAGATGAAAGGAGTCTGGGAACGCGAGTCGCGGCACTCTCTCACAACTTGACCTTTATTGTCCACAGTTAACAAGATTTTTAGGTCTATAGAAATTTATAGTTGTGGAACAACCCTAGGGTTTCAAGGTGGTGTATGAAGATAAAAACATAATAGGAACAATTGGTATCTTGAACAATGCCATAATTAAAAAGGTAAATTAATAAAATAGCGACTAAGCGAGTTACTCGACTCTGCTCCTCACAATATTTCTAAACGGCCTTACGGATTATGAGTATATCATCTTGAATAGATTTGTTTACTTTTCATCATCATCATCAACCGATACACGTCCACAGGTGGACATAGGCTTTTGTTCTTTCACTTCATCTTATTTACAATAGGTTAACACTTGACCTTAACTTTATATGGTGTTAAATAACAATGAGCCTGTGGTAGGTGAACTCGTCCGGAATAATAGCGATACTGTTATGGCGGCAGATTTACTAAATTACTTCGGCAACTAACTAAAAAACTCAACTGAGTAAAGAGGTTGTATATAAAGAAACTCGCAGACATTATAATGATCTCAAACTTCACGCACGACTTGGACACTTTCGTCGCTTAGTTTCTTTACTCTCGACAAAAACTTTCCGGAAACGAGAACACAAAAGTGTTTTTTTCTGTTTCGTCAAATCTGTATCGCGGTCCATTTCTTAAAGTAGAATAAACTTTATATGGAGTGTAAAACAGTTTTTAGTATTGAGAGAATTTCGAGATAGTTATAACTATAACATATCTATAAATATCAATAATGATCTATTCTACACCGTAACATGGATGATTTAAAAAGTAAATCTGTTATTAAGTGAAAACTGCGCAAGGATTTTTTCGAATAAAGTCACAGTTACTCTGTTGCTTTAAAGAGACAAATTAATTAGTTTAGCTAAATAATTACTCTACCACGTACGTCAGCTGATAGCGATCAATGAATTGATTAAAAAATGGAAGAGGAAGACCCAAAGAACAGGGTGGTTGTTATCCTTTAAGCCGTAGGGAGCTCTGAATTGATTAAAGAAAAGAAGGAGGATAACGCAGTCAGTGACAATAAAGACGTCGTTTTTCAGGACGTACAGGGCTTTGGAGTGATATATGAAAAGCAGGAGTATAACGCAGTCAGAGACAATAAGAACGTCATCCTTCCGGGCATAGAGAGCTTTACATCAATAAAAGAGAATAAACAGGATAACGAAAATGAAAGCAGAATCTCATAGAATGAGGTCCAATGTTACTTCCGACAAAGCTCCAGTGTTGGTTTCTTGGTTTATTAGAATAAATTTTAGCAGTTTTATTTCTTTGAATTCTCTTAGACGGTTGCTTTCTGAACAGATTGGACAAAGCAACAGGGACACGAATGAAAACTTGAGGATTTTAAAGACAAGATAATAAATACAATAAAAGTGGTATTGTTTAGCCTTTTTCATTAGTTTAAGATATTGTATCAAATTTATTAATTTTAGTTTGTCTTTATCATGTAGTTTAGTTGTCTCTGTGGGCAATTGCGTAGTAACACAGAGTTATCTGATTCAAGACCTGGTAGTAACGAAATTAGAGCTGCAGTATTCTGATGGAGCCATCAAAGACCTCATTGATACAAAACATTATTTGTATTGAGGTGAAAAATCACAATTAGATGCAACAGTGGGTGTGAAGATGGTTACGGCAGTAATAAAGGTTGGTGTTAGGGAAGAAAGCGCTTAGCGACGCGCTTGTGAGTTATCGTTTGAACCCGCGACCGGGCGGCCGACCTGCGATAATTCCGGAGTAAAGTCTCATTGAAATCAGTCGCAACGTTGATGTAGTGTGAAGTCTATTAAAAAATATTAACGGAGCACATAAACCTATCGATGTGAAGATAAATACTGCTCGTACTATTGACCTTGAAATAAAGCAATGAATTGGACATACAAATAAAAATGTTCAGAGCTATGAATATAATATTGATTTTATTTATTAAAAAGCTTACTGCTTGACCTCGATTCCAACTAGTGTTATGTGATTGGTGATTGTACAACGCAGTCCCTAGTAACAGCCTATTCATTCTTTGAAGACATCATATTTGGACTTACAAAGGATGTCTTCAAAAAAATAATGAATAGGATATACAAAGGATATGATAAGCTGCGATCTCAAGGAAAGCGATGTTCCAAATAGAGCGAAGTGAAGTGAGAGAAGTAAGAGATCAGACCCTGTCATAAGACAAGACAAATGCTATGAAGAAGAAGATCATATTTGGACTAAAATGTGGACATTATGTTGTTCTATTCCTTTGCTGTACTTACCAAGATACAGGACTTAAACCTTGTTTGGAAATTGGAGATGTTTAGCGCATAAGGATAATTCCGTGTAATTCATATCCATGAAAGTCATTAAATATAAAAATAGTGCTTAAACATAAGTATAAGAGATTCCCACCTATGTAGAAACTCATCATGATATCTCTGGAACTAAAAGACCTGGAGACTTGCAATTTGGTACAAATATTCTTTTTGCCGAGTATAGTAATAATAAGTAAAGTAAGTAAATACTAAGAATGAATTTTACAAAATTTCTTCTCCCAAAGGCAGCTGCTGGAATGTTACGACCAACAACGTGGCAGTGTTTCTCTGCTACTGTTGCTACTTAATAATATTATATATGAAGAATCTAAAAATCTTCTTTTATGTTTATTTATCTATTATATTTACTATTTATTACAATAAAGCCTTTTCTTTTCGTGAATCATAATAATAATGTTACTTTGATATTTTTGTCTCTACCAAAATAGCAGATGACTATAAGTTTAATCATCATCATCTCAATAAATAGACGTCCATAGCTGGAGAGTAATTGAACATTTATAAAGAAAACTAGAAATATCTTATTTTGGTGTTGGTTAGTAACTTATTTTATGATGAGTTAGTAACACCGAAGTCGGATATGGAGGGGAGGTAGATTAGGTGTGCGCGTGCGTCGCGCGGTGACAGTGGGTCGAATTCGCGAGCTGGTCGGAAAGCGGGTCAGAAGAGACTCGACCTTAAACTTACCACAAGGCCCCATTTACGCGATTGGCACACATATTTCGCAAATAATCCCGCTCTAATGCAACAGCGATTTCCTTGAATCAGACAGCGCTGTTAAAAAAATTTTTTTTTTTAATGGACGTGAACAATATCTATTAAATTAAAGGTCTTTGTTCTATGCGCATGAACTCGAACAACAGAGAAGCAATTTACCGCAATGAAACATCTTACTATTATGAATTGTTTATATGACCAAACGGTCGATACATGAACAGGTGAACTTGATGGTAAACGATACGCCAACCCATAACAATGTCCCGCTAGATGGTACCCAGTACCACCTTGTGTCCGTCGCCTAGAGACATAAGATGAGTAAGTGCATAATATGATGGTATATCACCTTTACCTAAAAAACGTAGGCGTATTATACTATCAAGCGAAAGCCTTGCTCATGTTGTATTCAAGGAAGTCACAAGGTCAGCGAGAGGTCAATCTGGTGGTAAACAATACGCTCATCCATAACAACAACGGTAGTTAAAGTTATATACTCAGCACCACATTGCGCTCATCGCCTTAAGACATAAGATGTTAATTTCCTTAAGCCTAGTAATTTCACTAGCCACAGCCAACTTCAAACAAGATCACTCACTACTGTTTGGCAGCAGAAATAGGCCCTGCGGTGGTACCTATCTAGACTATCTCTAATAAAATAGACTTACCTACTACAATAGACCGGGATTGAATACCTTCATAGCTGGAAGGTCTGTGATGCCGGAAACCGTCTAGGCACTACCACTGCTCCTATATCTTCCGCGAAACAGTGCCCAAACATTACTGAGTTCCGGTTTGAGATGCTTTATAGCTAGTCAAATTACAAGAGTAACTCAGCTCTGATAACTATTTGTTAATTTTTTAGTTCAGCACAAATTATTTGATGATTGAAGCTGTTAATTAAGTTTTAGCAACGGTTAATTGTTTCCTTTAAAATTGTTTTTTTTTTCATTGAACGTTTATCTACGGTTAGTTTTTTTTTAATAAGGTTATCTTGATGTTGTTATGCTACAAGTAGAGCCTAACAATCTGACAGATAACGGACTGAGCAGATCACACAAACAATGGGCGGTACAATTAAAATCAACTTTAATTGAACTTATATATTAGGGGGACCGGAAAGTAATGTCGTTTTCTTACGCTAAATACAAACACATACATTTTTAACGAGTCTTTATTTTTAATCAATGATGTATTCCCCATCATTGTCAATAACCTTTTGCCATCTAGTGAGTAAATTTTCAATCCCTGATCGATAAAAATTAATTGGTTTTTCGGCAAAATATCTAGAGATGGCATTTTGGATATCATCCAAATTTGCAAATGTTTTGCCACTTAAAAAGTGTTGCAGCGCTCGGAATAAGTGGAAATCCGATGGTGCAACATCGGGCGAATATGGTGGATGAGGCAGCACCTCCCACCCCAATTCATTAATTTTTTCTAGAGTTCGCCTTGCGCAGTGCGGTCTTGCATTGTCATGTTGGAGAATGACGCCTTTTCGGTTGACAATCGCTGGCCACTTTTCAATTAAAGATTGATTGACTCGCTGCAATTGTTCGCTGTAGAGGTCTGCAGTAACAGTTTCTCCAGGTTTCAGTAATTCAAAATGAACAATGCCGCGAATACTCCACCAAACACACAAAAGCGCTTTTTTGGGGTGTAAACCTGGCTTAGCAGTACTCCGAGAGATTTCATTTGGAGAGAGCCACTGCCTTTTGCGTTTTGGGTTATCATACAGGACCCATTTCTCATCTCCTGTGATCTAGCGATCAAAAAACGCTTCTGTGTTGTGTCGTTGAAGCAATAAGTTGCATGTGACTGATCGGTTAGCCTTATTCTGTTCGGACAGATTATGCGGGACCCAAACACCTGCTCTGCTTACTTTTCCAATCTGCTTCAAATGTTCTTGGATGGTCGACCAAGGTTTGTTGAGACTGTTTGACAATTCCTCGATCGTCTGACACGAATTTGCTTCCACTTCCGCCGTTAACACGTCGTTGTCTAACGCTGATGGTCTTCCTGATCGATACGAGTCGGAAAGATCAAAATTACCCGATTTGAACTTGGAAAACCACCTTTGGCATTTACGAATGTCCAGTGCATTTGGATAAACATCGCAAATGTTTTTGGTAGCAACTGTTGCGTTATTTCCCTTGCGAAACTCAAAGAGCATGCAATGCCGGATGTGTACCTCTTCTGGTATTTGGCTGGCCATTTTACCCAAAATTACAAAAAAAAATTGTAATTCAATTGTTTATAAGTAAAGAAATCACTATAACCTCACAATGTCTTTGGTACGCCTCTGAACAAAACAATGAGCTGACAAATGACAATCAAGTATTGGCATGCGCAGAAACGACATTACTTTCCGGTCCCCCTATTAATTAAGTTTCACGCAAATATGACTTATCTTGAATTAAGATAGTTTTTTGTATAACCGGTTCGGTGTGCCTTCTCCCACTTACCAGCATTGGGCCAGCGTGGTGGGAAAATGCGACAAACCCTTCCTATGAACTCCTAGAAACGACTAAATGTCGCTAGAAGCCGCTGGTTGTAGACAGCGCAGGACTGATCGCTGTGGAGATTATTGGGGTTGGCTTATGTCCAGCAGTGGATCTCTATCGGTTGATGATGATGATAACGATGAGGTTTTATTTTATTATTGTATAGACTAGCACTTGACTACAATCCAACCTAATAAACGGCGATCTAGTCTTCGGTGGTGAAGCGCTCTAGTCTAGAAGTCTATTCACTCCTCTCAAAGATCCCCACGTCATACCTGGACGGAAATCCTGACGCCGGGAGGCTGCTCGATCTTCAGAGATAAGTGTAAATAAAATTGGTACAAATATCTATGTATTATACAGTAAATTCGTTCAGTCCTTCTACTTAATCATAAATACATCAATCATTCTACCTATATATAAGGTTGTCAAATATCTCCCTTCCGCTTTTTTGCTCTTTATTCAATGCTTTATAAAAAGTGTTACAGTGATCGGATTTAGTTCAAATATGCGCCGTTTTGTTCGATAATCTGTTTCCATCTAGACGGCAACTTCATAATACCTCCCTCGTAGAAGCCCCCCTCCTTATTTGCGAAGAACTCGGACAGCCACTTTTCACAAGCCTCTTTTGAGTTCAACTTTACACCACCAAGGGCGTTCACCATGGACAGGAACAGGTGGTAATCACTTGGCGCTATGTCCGGGCTATATGGTGGATGGGATAGAACCTCCCATCCGAGCTCCCGTAGCTTCTGACGAGTCATCAACGAAGTGTGTGGTCTGGCGTTGTCCTGGTGGAACACTACACCCTTCCTGTTGGCCAATTCTGGACGCTTCTGGTCGATCGCCTGCTTCAAGCGGTCCAGTTGTTCGCAGTAGATGGTAGAATTAAGCGTCTGGCCATATGGGAGCAGCTCATAGTGGATGATTCCCTTCCAATCCCACCAAACACACAGCAAAACCTTCCTGGCCGTCAATCCCGGCTTGGCCGCTCGACCACGACCGTTTTTGCTTGATATTGTCGTATGTGATCCATTTTTCGTCGCCAGTCACCATCCGCTTCAAGAATGGGTCGAGTTCGTTCCGTTTCAGCAGCATATTGCAGGCGTTGATTCGGTCCAGAAGGTTTTCTTGTGTCAAATCATGCGGCACCCAAACATCAAGCTTTTTTTCGTATCCAGCCTTCTGCAGATGGTTTAAAATGGTTTGGTGACTAACTCCCATCTCCTGGGCGATGTCACGAGATGCCACATGCCGGTGTAACTCGATGTAGTTCATGATTTGATCGGTATCTGTCGTCACAGGTCTTCCGCCGGCTGGCTTATCCATGGTGTCGTTTTCACCGGCTCTGAATCGTCGAAACCGTTCCTCCGCGGTTCGAAGTGATAGAGTACCATCCCCCAAAACACCATTAATCTTACGGAACGTTTCTCTAGCGGATTTGCCTTTAACGAAGGAAAACTTTAAAATAGCGCGTTTTCGGCGTTAGTGAACTCCATGTTTACACGTCTATAACTGTTGAACGCAATATCCAAACTAATTATGCATAGCGTCGTTTTGTAGGTTATGTCAAGACCTTTCAAATTATGTATAGTATTGCCAGATACGAGCTCTGTAGCGCTTTGTACATAGTCGCGAAATTCAAAAGACAAAAAGGCGGAAGGGAGATATATGCCAACCTTATATAATGCCTATATATCAGACAGTTTATTTATCAATATCATATATGTAATCTTATAAATATAAGAGATTTCTACCTATGTAGAGACTCATCACGATATCTCTGGAACCATAAGGCCTGGAGACTTGAAATTGCTTCTGCCATTTAGAGTTTTATGAAATTCCGCCCCCAAATATAATTGGGGAGGAAGGGTATTACGGTTAGTAAAGCGGTCGAGGAACAACTAGTATATTAATAAATGTATGTTTCTTTTTCCGTTTCCTTATTTGTATATACTTCATCAAGACAGTGTTTTGTGGAGTACATTATAAGAGGTCAACGTCCAGCAGTGGGCGTCCATCGATTGTGTTGATGATGACACTTCACCTTCTTTATCATCAACCGTGATATTAGATTGAATATGTAAATGATCGCAGACACTACATCTCGAAGTGCAGTCGACCTTCACTGAGTTTCAGATGAACATGGTGAGGAATCCGACAGGTTCGAAGAACGACAGCTTTCGTATCCCGTATCGGTGGACGTTCGCATCTGGTGGACTTATCCATGAAGGTGGATAAAAGCCTTAACGCTCTCCTTGTGAGAAATCTTGAGTCCAATTGTTAGGAACATTTAGAGGACTCTTTATAATTGTTTATGAAATCATCGTCATCAGCTGACAGACGAAATATATGTTTGTGAAATATGTTTACATATATATCGGTTGTTTACATCAGATGACCTTCAGAACAACTTCCTCACTAAAACAATTAATATACAATCCAATGTAAATTTTATTATTAATGAATGTAGCACAAACGGAATGTCACACTCGTTTTATATAAAGGCCGTTCTCCAACGTGCAAAGGAAACACGAGGAATTCCAATATTCCCACCCCTCCTATATCCCTGACCTGAATAGGGGTAAGGGAACCGAGTAAAATATAGGGCGTGTTCGCCGCGTATTGATCCGGAAGTTCTTAATAAAAAATTTTCATAACTTATATTTCCTGTTACTTAAAAAGAAAATCTTCCATAACATCATCAGAAATGACTGGTGGTAGGTCTTATCTCTGACGACGGACAGTAGTGTGCATTACCGTGTTCCGGTTTGAAGGGCGTTGTAGCTAGTGAATGCTTGATTAATGAGAATTAACATCTTAATCTACCTTTGTACGTATTTTGTCTTACTGTTTCTGAAAAGAGAAGTGTTATAATTTTTTTTTTTAATAATGCGAACAGTCGAGCGGGACGTTCATCTGATGGTAAGTGATCCGCCTGCCCATAGCAACGTGATGCTAATTAGGATGATAAATACTGCACTACATTGCGCTCGTTGTCCGAGACAAGATTTCCTTACCCCAGTAATTATACTAACCACAGCGCCCTTCTAACCGGTACACGTAATGTTTGTCGGCTGCAATAGGCGTTGCGGTGGTACCTACCTATATTGTCTTCGGCAACAGAGAATACCATACTACCAGTGATTACATCATTGTCATGAATCGATAGACGTCCACTGCTGGACATAGGCCTCCACCACAGATTCCCACATCGATCGGGGAGGGATTTGTATGGGAGGATTTGGTCTATTTCCCACTAAACTGATCCAATGGGTTGGTAAGAGCCAGAGCCGCAGAGATCTACCACCAATGATATAGAGAATTATATATATATACATATATATATGTATACACATTTATATCTCTATATATATATTGTGTGTGGAATAATTCAAGTTCTCTATACACAGTTCAGAAAGTAAATTTTAGCCGTTACTTCCTCACAGAAGTTACCTTTTAAATAGGTTCTACCGTTTCTTACTATCATTACAATACAGTTTTTACCGCCGGAAAAAAACTAACTACAGCTGTACTTTTTTTTTATATGTACTTTCCAATTTCTGAACAAATTTAGATTACTGTTTTCTTATACTATTTTTTTTTTGCTGTTTACGTCGTTACGCTCCGGCGGCGCAGCGATTAAACGGTTACAACTATTGTACTTTTGTCCCCGATTCGATTTCTGGCTACATGTGGTAGGTAACTTCCACCGACATATTCTCTTCTTAATAGTACTGCTGATATTTTTTTTTATCTTTTAGCCGACTATACAAGCAAGACGTTCAGCTGATGGTTAGTGGTACGCCTGCCCATAGCAACTTGGCGATAGTTATGATGATACACACTACACCACATTGTGCTCGTCGCCTTGAGACAAGATGTTAAGTCGTTACCTCAATACTTTCAACGTCTGCAATGTGCTTCTGACTGGAACACAGTAATGTTTTCATAATACTGTTTGACTGTTGCGGTTACTGTTTGACTGTACTGACCTACTTAGACGGTCTCCGGTAATAGAGATGTACTACCAGTAAGGTCTAGAACTGACATGCAAAGACAATGACAGTGTGCAAACATTACTTTATTCTGGTTTGAAGGTCGTTGTGGTTAGTGTAATAACTGGGTAACGAGACTCGTCCTATGTCTAAGGCGATCCTCACTAGCATCACCTTCTTATGGTACTTATCATCAGGTGAACGCCCCGCTCATCTCGTCGCTTTTATAAAAAAAGATGGTCTCTGCAGCAGGCACCACAACTACCAGTGAATTAAATGTCGATTTATCTTCCAACATATTAGTTTGGCAAATATCTCCCTTCCGCTTTTTTGCTCTTTATTCAATGCTTTATAAAAAGTGTTACAGTGATCGGATTTAGTTCAAATATACGCCGTTTTGTTCGATAATCTATTTCCATCTAGACGGCAACTTCATAATACCTCCCTCGTAGAAGCCCCCCTCCTTATTTGCGAAGAACTCGGACAGCCACTTTTCACAAGCCTCTTTTGAGTTCAACTTTACACCACCAAGGGCGTTCACCATGGACAGGAACAGGTGGTAATCACTTGGCGCTATGTCCGGGCTATATGGTGGATGCGATAAAACCTCCCATCCGAGCTCCCGTAGCTTCTGACGAGTCATTAACGAAGTGTGTGGTCTGGCGTTGTCCTGGTGGAACACTACACCCTTCCTGTTGGCCAATTCTGGACGCTTCTGGTCGAGCGCCTGCTTCAAGCGGTCCAGTTGTTCGCAGTAGATGGTAGAATTAAGCGTCTGGCCATATGGGAGCAGCTCATAGTGGATGATTCCCTTCCAATCCCACCAAACACACAGCAAAACCTTCCTGGCCGTCAATCCCGGCTTGGCCACTGTTTGGGACGATTCACCGGCCTTCGACCACGACCGTTTTCGCTTGATATTGTCGTATGTGATCCATTTTTCGTCGCCAGTCACATGTAGTCCATGATTTGATCGGTATTTGTCGTCACAGGTCTTCCGCCGGCTGGCTTATCCACGGTGTCGTTTTCACCGGCTTTGAATCGTCGAAACCATTCCTCCGCGGTTCGAAGTGATAGAGTACCATCCCTCAAAACACCATTAATCTCACGGAACGTTTCTCTAGCGGATTTGCCTTTAACGAAGGAAAACTTTAAAATAGCGCGTTTTCGGCGTTAGTGAACTCCATGTTTACACGTCTATAACTGTTGAACGCAATATCCAAACTAATTATGCATAGCGTCGTTTTGTAGGTTATGTCAAGACCTTTCAAATTATGTATAGTATTGCCAGATACGAGCTCTGTAGCGCTTTGTACATAGCCGCGAAATTCAAAAGACAAAAAGGCGGAAGGGAGATATTTGCCAACCTTATATTACATACTCATATATCTTTCTTTTTGCATTATCAATATTAAAATAAACGCACCGAACGCCTCCAGGAACTTCCAAGAACAAAGACCTTATCAGCCTTCCGCGAATAATAAACGTAAATTAAAAAAAAAGAATGTACATATTCAAATACTCAAACTACAAGCGGTCTTATTTCATTACGCGTTTTCGCTTAAGAAAAAATGTTTAGTTTTTTTTTTTAATTTTATAAATTGAATAAGGTTCAACGAGCAAAGAGTTCTTATTTGAAAAGTTTTATAACAAGCATTTTTTTTTTATTGAAATCTATCGAACCTAAACAATGTTTTTCAGATTGTTCCTAATAAACATATTATTATTATTTTTTGAATTTAAAACAAAATAGTGATGACGTAAATAAAAATAAATTCGATGATACTACAATATTGATTATTAATTTTGTACTTTATTTTTTTTAAATGAATTAATGATAATATTTTTTTATTAGTTTTTTAATTTTATTCAAATTTGTTTTTTTTTTTGCTTAATATTTATGCTGTTACATCATGTGTTTGTTATAGGTACATGGTAGAATTAGTAAGCTATACCTCTTTTTTATTATTAATATTTTACATAGTATAAAATACCAGGAAGAGAGGGACGTTTATCTGATGGTAAATGATACCCACCCATAGCATCGTGGCGCTAGTTAGGATGATATAGACTGCACCACATTGCGCTCTTCGCCTAAGACGTAAAATTTTGAGTCTCATTTCCCCAATAATTATACTAGCTACAGCGCCCTTCAAACCAGTACACAATAATGTTTACACAGTACTGTTGCTCGACTGCAGTAGGCGCTGCGGTGGTACCTACTTTGATCATCTCCGGCAACAGATAATAACCTACCACCAGTGAATACATCATCATCATCATCAGCCAATAGACGTCCACTGCTGAGCATAGGCCTCTTCCAGAGATTCCCATATCGATCGGGATTCATATGGCAGGATTTGGGCTATTTCCCACCACGCTGGTACAATGCAGATTGGTAGTATCCAGAGCCTCGTTTGTTGGTTACCAGTGTGCACCACGAGCAGGTGAAGATGGCTTGGTTGCCATGAGTAGTTGTGCGAGAACCCTTACTCCCCAGTGAATGTACTCGAAATAAACAAATATAACGTCTCGATATAACATTATAAATGTTGACAATTTTAAGAACAATTAAATTAATTAATTTACTTTTCTTTGTGGATAACTTGTTATCTTGTCCCGGAATAGTCTGGCAACACTGGTGTTGAATTATTACTGAATGATTACATTATCACATGCCCTTGAGGTAGATAAAGTAATGAGGATATTGAAAGAAAAAAACACGTGAAAATTTTATTGTTAATTATTGCAATCATGTATGGCGCTAGGACAAATGATACGTTCACCTGATGGTAATTTGTGATTCGCAAGTAATTTCACTAGCTGGCCCTTCAAACCGGAACACGGTAATATTTCCACACTACTGTTTGGCGGCAGAAATAAGAATTGAGGTGGTACGCCCTACCACCAGTAGGATAGGATAAAAATAAATAGATTTAAGATTGATTATATAGCAACTGTTATTTCCGTTTCCATTCATCACTATGTTTGAAAATGCTAATATTTTTTTATATGGCAACATTCTTCTATCATTTCTTATTACTGGCACAGATTAAAATAAAAAATATATATAATTTTAATGTTATTAAAGCAAACAAAAATCCAATTTTTTTTTTTTAAATAAATAATACAGGGTTTTTTAATGGTGTAAGTCTTTATTGCAGAAGACGGTCTTTGTTTGTTTCTATTGCAGCCGAAAAACAGCAGTATACAAATATTACTCTGTTCCTGTTTAAAGAGCATTATATGTAGTGTTACCGGAGTAACGAGGCTGAACATTTTATGTATAAAGGCGACGAGCGCAATGATGTGCAGTGTATATAATCTTAACTAGCGCCACGCTGTTATGGACGAGCGTATCACTTACCATCAGGTGAACGTCTTGCTCATCCCGTGACTTCGTCGAATAAAAAGATTGTACTTTGAATTTGTAGCTGGGAAGCCATTTTAATATTTAATAAATATTATGGTAGTCATGGACCACCATCCACTGGATGTAACAAGAGGGCTATGTCCAGCAGTGGACGTCTATCGGCTGATGATGAATGTTATCATGACAGAAAGTTCATAGAAAGGTACGCGCCTAGTGTATTAATGGAGTAAGATCATTAATAATGAATAAAAAAAAATCAATTAAAGTGATTTGAAAATGTCATCTTACAATTTCTACTCTCATTGATAATGAAGAGTCGAGTGTGACGTTCACTTAATATTAAGTGATACGCCAGTTCAGAAGAAGGTGCTAATAATTATGATATACACGGTATCACATAAGACGTTTAGCGTCGTTATCCCAGCAATTACATTAGCTACAGCGCCCTTTAAACCGGAATAAACTACTATTTAGGTTCTCCAGTACCTACCTGTACAGTCACTAGCAGCAGAGACCTATCTATAGATGAATAGATCTGATCTGTCCTCAGCGGATATGGTCGTAGTGTCGCGGCCGACGGCTAGAAAGGCGCCATTGTGATATAGTTACGAAACTTAATTGGCAAATATTATTTCAATGATTGCATAACAAATTATTGTAGGTCACTAGGTTACAGTCCACGCGATTATACGTAATGAACAGAAGACGTCAAGACACCATAGAGTACAAGAGCTGGTGTATCCGATAAATCTCTACTTCCTTCCAGACAATGTTGCCTTTCGAAGATTTCTCTGTTCATCTGTTACTTGACGATACAAGACAAAAGGGAAGACCTGATGAGTAATAAACCTAATGGGATGATATACACAGCACCATATTGTACTCCTTACGCTGAAATATTTCCCGTTACCCCAGTAATTTTACTAGCTAACGACCTTCATCCACCAGTAAAGTTCTCCCTCTCGTATCTAATACTAAAATTTTATATCCCCTGAAAACTCCAGTCGTTTAGACAGATAAGATGTTAAATTAAATTATTCCAGTACTAAGCAGTTAATCCAGCGTCCTTCAAACCGGATAATTGTAATGTTTATTACTGATTGCTGACAGAAACAGATGAAACAGTGACTGTTTGATAAATTGGAATAAGTCAGAAAATACTAGTGGCAGGTATCTGTTGCTGAAGGCCGTCTTAACCAGGATAGATCCTGTATCTATCATCAAACAGTAGTATGCAAACATTACTGTGTTCCGGTTTTGGAGGACTCTGTAGCTAGTGTTACCGGGGTAACGAGGCTTAACGACTTATACCTTAAGGAGAGGAGTGTAATGTGGTGCTATATCACCCTAACTAGCGCCACGTTATGGTCATAACCCTAACCATCAGGTGATCGTCTCGCTGGTTTCCTCGCTTTGAAGAATAAAAAAAAATATTATTGATTTTGTTTTATACTAAGGTATAACCTAAGAGCTAGTCTTAAGTGGCAGTGGGCAGGACACATCGCTCAAAGGACAGACAGTCGATGGGGAACGAAGGTCCTCGAATGGCGACCGCGTACCGGTAGACGTAGTGTTGGCAGACCCTCCACCAGGTGGTCCGACGATCTGGTGAAGGCAGCAGTTCAGCAGTGGACGTCTATGCTGACAATGATGATGCTGGAATTAGGCCTTCCCCAAAAATCACCGCACCGATCGGTTCTATGCTGTCCACAACCAACGGCTTCCAACGACCCTCATCAGATAACTTGAACGTAGATTCCGTAACACGTGTGAAAACGATTTTAAATAGCTAATAGCTTCTTGAATATTTAAAGCTATTTGCTTTTTAAGCTGCTGCAATAAATAGACATTTATCGCAATTTACATAGCCTTTATAATAATTTATGTTTTTAACTTTGTAATGCTTGTTTATTTATAGATAACGAGCAGCCAGCTATCGTTCCTCATCAACGCGAATGGGATGGGTGACCGCAAACCCACCGCGGAATCTTATTACTTACACTTCATATGTGAGACGAGACGTTCACCTGATTGTAAGTGATAGATACTATTACAATATATCGTTAGTTACGACGATATACACAGCACCGCATTGTACTCGTCGCTTAACATAACTCTCGTTAACTCAGCAGTTTCACTAGCCACAGCGCCCTTCAAACCGGAATCACGTAAACACAGAAATAGGTGGTAGACTGTATCCAGCAACAGAGACCTACTATAAATAGGATGGGATAATCAGAAAGAGGTTTTACTGACGGCAGGTCTGTTGTTGGAGACTGTTTAGGTACCACCGCATGGCCTATAAGCAGCTGATACACAGTAGCGTGTAAACTTAATTATGTTCCGGTTTGAAGGGCGTTGTTGCTATTACATTTTTTGGTGTAACAAGACACGACGTTCTTCATCTCAAGCTGACAAGTACAAGTGGTCTATTATAACCAGACGTATTATATACCATCAGGTGATCGTCGCATGCCGACTATGTACATAAAAAGTATATATATATATATATAATTAATATGTAATAAATAATATATTCAAAGATAGACTAACTCATCACTAGAACTCTGAAACTGTTAGACTTAAACACTCAAAATTGGGTGGAGATGCTGCGTCTGCCGTTTAGAGGTCAGCTAAGAATGGATTATAAATCCCTTCCTCAAAGGGAGTTGAGGGGGTGTTACGGCCAGCAAAGCAGACGGGGTAAGAGTTAGTATATATATATCATCATCGTCATCATCATCCCATAGACGTCCACTGCTGCACATAGGCCATCCCCAAAGACCTCCACACGATCGGTTCCGGTAATATATATATATGTGTATACCTCTCCCGTGTACCGTAAGACGTGGTGTTGAGAGGCCTCCCACAAGGTGGACCGACGATCTGGTGAGGATCGCGGGAACCCACTGGAAGCGAGCAACGCAACAGACCGATTGATATAGAGATCTTTGATGGAAGCCTATGTCCAGTAGTGGACGTATATCGGCTGATGATGATGATATATGTATATGAAGGAGAAAGACTACAATATCGCCTCCATTATATTCGATGCGTATACTATTTAAGTAATCATTCGCAATCTCGAATTCTTCGTTAAGAGACGGAAGTATTCGCGAGGGGAGGCTGCGACTCCCCTGCGGACTCCTGGCATGCAGTCCGTCTCGTTTTTTAATATCCGACTCGTCGGTGTCCCGGCGGGTGGCGCGTTTCCGTCCACTGCAAACCGGATGATTATTCTCCGAAACTCTTCAATTTCGCTGTCAGAACTTGACGAGCAAAAAACACTGCAACACTGTTTGTATTTATACATATATTTGTATAATTCGTTTTATTACTGGTGGTAAGTCTGTTGCCGGAGACCATCTAGGTACCACCGCAGCCGAAAGACATTACAGTGTTCCGGTTAAAAGGGCGCTATAGCTAGTGAAATTACAAATGTTAGAATCAACATGTCTCAGGCGGAGAGCACAATGTGGTGCTTAGTATATCATACTAACCATCGTCAAGTTATGGACGGGAGTATTACTTACCATCAGGTGAACGTCTTAATCATCTCATTGTTTATTTGAATAAAAAAAAATATATAACATTTCTCTATTCAGAAACTGTGAGACAAGATAATGGATGGATGAACCGACGACTTCAGGGCGGTGGGAAGTAGGTGGATGCGAGAAGCTGAAAAACACATTTGGTGGAAGACATTGGCGAAGATCTATACCCAGTATTGGATAAACAAAGGCAGATGATGATGATGATGAAGGCAAAATTATAGAATCATACATAAGTACATATTTATATGTTATATCATAATTTTTGAAAGCGTTTCTTCTTGAGGTCAAAGTTCACAAGCTCTTAAGCTACAGAACCTTCCAAGGTACTTATGAAAGCATC
Organism: Troides oblongomaculatus; assembly: GCA_029032895.1. Lineage (NCBI taxonomy): Eukaryota > Metazoa > Arthropoda > Insecta > Lepidoptera > Papilionidae > Troides > Troides oblongomaculatus. The sequence continues at coordinate 1,669,685 of JARDWC010000147.1, forward strand.
CACCACCCTTATTCCAAAGACTATGTTCTCTACATGGCTTCAGCCCTTATTCATACCCACTAAAAGGTATATGTAACAAATAAAAGGAACATCATCATCATCAGCCGAAAAGTCTCTCTTAAAGATCTCCACTGTAGGGGTCAAATGGAAGGGTTTGGGCCATTTCCCACCACACTGCTTCAATGCAGGTTGGCGGGAGCCAGAGTCTCGTTTGTTCATTAACAGGATGCACCACGAGCTGGTGAAGTTGGCTTGAGCTCTCTAAGTTGTTGTTCGGGACCTCTTACATCACAAAAGGAAACTAGTGTATATTATTCAATCAAGTAAGAAATGCTTTTTTCTTCCCGCAACCATTTAAAAAAAATAGACCCGGTTTGAAGTGCGCTGTAGCTAATGAAATTACTGATGTAACAAGACTTAATAGACGAGCGAAACGTTCACCTTATATTTCTGTTTATAAGTGGCGTTGGTTAGGATGATATACACTGCACCGCATTATGCTTATTACTCTGAGAAGTATACTGCCAAATCTCGTTACCGCAGTAATATGACTAGCTTCATCATCTGAACCCATTTTTCACATTAAACCCTTGTGTTTAATTGAGGCAGTAGCTCGCTGGCCTAATGGTTAGAGCGTGCGGCTTTCATTCCAAAGGTCGCGGGTTCGAATCTCGGCATGTACAGATGACCTTAATATTGAAGTTTTGTGAACTTTAGCTACAACAGCGAGATACAAACGGTGAAGGAAAACATGGTGAAGAAATCTGCACATGAATTAGAATTTATTCTAAGCTGAGTGAAGTCACCAATACGCATTTGGCCCGCGTAGTAACTATGGCCCATCACCCTCATATTGAGGGTAGGCTTGTGCCCCAACAGTGGGGACATAAATAAGCTGATGATTAGTAGAGTTTAACCTAGGAACTCTATATTATCGTCTGTTTATGTATTATCTATATACGAGATTTTTCGCTATGTAGAGACAATACTATATCTCTTAAACCATAAAACCTGGAGACTAGATATATGGTCGGAATATTCCTAGGTCATTTCACGCACGTTCCTAGGACAGCTAAGAATGGATTTTACAGAATCTACAAAACTGGCGGAGAACAGCTTGTATTATATAGTTTTTATACATACCTTCAAAATTTCTGTCTTCTAAGGTTCAAAGAATAATGTTATGTATAGAAAAAATAAATAAATATATTATAAATTGCTTGTAAATACCAATATAAATAAGTATAGATTATTTATGAATTACGCTTGAGATAATTGAATTATTATATATTAAATATTATAAACAGATTTCCTTTTCTAACGATATATAAGATTACATATATGATATTGTACAGGAAAATCGGTGATGTGTTATTCCTGAGGTCTTTAGGAAGCTACTAACACGTCACACGGGTTACCCGGACCCTAACAGAGGGGTTAAGGGTGGGGACCAGCGATCGATCAGCCCACGTGGTCACATCTGACGCAATATTCAGCTATGAAAACGTAATCCCACACATTTCACTTCCACAAAACGTACGCAGCATCTAAATTAAGTTAGTGTTTAAACGCAATTTTTTTTAACCCTATCAATTCTATGTGCAGCATATTATAATTACTAAAAATCCTTAACTATTTATTTGTTGAAGTTTAATAAATGTGTACATATGGCACGTTATATTTCCTATAACACAATAAATCTTTGTATAGATCGTCGTTTCAACACACACTAATCACTTTACATTAATATCAATAACAGTGTTAAAGATGTTTTCTTAATCCATTGTAACTGTTTTTATAAAGATCATCAAAGATAAAAATTCATTAATATTCAATTTATTATGATATAATTTCAAAGATATCACAATAGACGTCTACTGCTCGTTACTCTCGTCTTCATACTATTAAGAATAAAATTTTCGAATTTGTATTAAAATAATCTATAAATACTTAAACCAGTTAGCTTTTTAATACGTAGCGAGATATTTCGTAATGATTATGTAATTTTTATTAGATATAACAAGCAATAATTGTTTTAGGTATTTCAAAGAGAATCTGTAACGAGTTTTATCTTTGCAAATGTCACATCAACATTTTATAAAACTTCTTGTAGGAACTTAACAACCAATAAGTTGTTTTATTTAATGATAGCATTAACGTAATTCATACAATTTTTGTATTAAATTAAATGTGAAATGTTATTTTTATAAATAATTTTTTCTAGTATCGTTAGTATATATAAGTTTATTTTATTCTAGTTTTAGTTTCTCAAGAATTAAATTGATATTATATTCATGTTTGTATATTAACAAGTTGTTTCGATTTAAAATTAGTTAAAAATCTATCGAAATGATGAACAAATGATTTTAATGAGACGTATATATAAAAAATAATGGAATAGGAAATAATTATACAACCGCCAATCAATTTTTGTTCTTGAATAATATTTTATATTATCTCTTTAATGTGTTAAGAGTCAAAGTTGAAACTAATGATAAATGTGTTATATAAAATGATTGAATATGGTTGTTTTACTTTAATTGATACTTACATATTTTTTTGAATTTTATTATTTCACGTATACAATTAAAAAATATATACACTGCACTTATTCCCGCGTTTTTCGAAAATGCGTCTAAACCCGCCAAGACGGAGCGCGAGACTGCCGTGCCCCATTCATGAATGAGATGGCATAGTACTTTAACCTTAGTGTAATAGAGATATGTATATACTTTTATCGAACGAACGCTTGGGGTAGCGGAAGGGTTGTAAGTTTCTGCCAAGCCGCATTATATAATATTTAAGATAGAACAAAAGAAACATTTAATTTTTCATTATTTTTGTATTTATTCAAAACAATTAATTTCGCGTTATAATACCTGCTATAATTTTTAAACTCTAAATACTTTATTGAAAATGATGCAATAATAATCGATTATTCTTAACACTAATTTGCCGTTTATTTTTCCAAAGTTTCGTATTTTCGTTGATTATATTTTAATACTTTTTAAATGAATTTGGATTAAATTAAAATTGTCATCAATTAAAAAAATACGATTTGCTTGTAAATCACAACTCCACTGTCTTTACCTGACAGTGCTTTTGAAGCTCTAATAAACATTTCAAGGTCACACTTTCTAGATTCTGTTTATTGCGCGGCCGCTCAGTGTTTTACTTCCTATATTGTTGTGGATTTTATACCGATTACGAGATACCTCATTACCTTTTACTTGGTATACTAAAAGGTTAAGTATTCAATTACTGATAATGGGGCACCATTACCTTTTCAAATTACATTTCGTTTTTGCTCTGATCTTAACGTACATTTAGTTGACATACTTTTTTACATTATTATATTAATTCTTAAATTTACAATTTCTATCATATAATGTATGGATTCATATCATAAGTTTATAAAATATAATTTATTTACAAATGGTTTAATTTTTATTACTTGATTACTACCACTTTTTCTTTTATTTATTCTATAGATAAAGCGCTTTGTACGTACTTGATACCTCTATAGGTAAATTATCACTTTTCTCTACCCGACAGCTAATAGCAGGAATCAACATTGTACATTGCGCACTAAAATCAACGAATTCCTTTCGGCTCTCTCAAGTTTATAATATGACCGTAATTATTCTTAAAAAGAGTTGTTTTATTAACGATATACTTACGAGTATATATTCTATTCTGTAATGTAAAAGCAAATACGTGAAGAAGATCAAATCAAATGTTACTTCTCCGTTTCCATATTCACTTGTCAAATACTATTTAAATAATAATCAAATAATTTAAATATAAAAGTATTTATTTTTATTTCACTAAGCGACGGGACGAGTGATACGTTCACTAGTAATTATGTTATACACTACACCACATTGTGTACTTTGAAACATAAAATATTATGTCTCATTACTAATGTAATTAGATTTAATAATATAAATACATATTAATAAAAATCCGAATTGTCCGGTTCAAACGGAATTCGCTATAATAATATAATATTTCGTTATAATAGTTCGCTGGCCGAATGGTTAGATCGTGCGGCTTTCATTCCGAAGGTCACGGGTTCGAATCTCGAAGTGAACTCACCTGGAGCGGCCACCTCAGGCCGGCCGGATAGGTTCCTCTTAGATTAACCGTGGATCGCCAAACCACGGCTTCTGAGCCCCACCGCCACGACAAGACGAGAACCTATTCAGGGGACGACATGTCTACTACAACGGTGATCACTTCTGCGACAGAATTGACCAACCCATTACAATATCAGTTTGCACACTCAGAGGGCTATGTCAGTAACCTCGGTTTCGTAGCGTATTACTTAATTTTGAATCATATCCATGGAAGGGACAACGTACATAGCTCTTTTTCATCGCTTTCTAGACAACTCTAGCAACTCCGAGCTTCTAGATTAGTTGTATCGTAAGTGTCAGTATTTCAGCACCGTAAGTCAGTACAGATAACATGTACTGGTCGAAAAATGTTGTCTTCAGACTTTGGAGTGTGGGCAACAAAAAGACTTAACGAAACTTACGAAAAGCCCAACCGATTCGGTTTCTTATTATATATATTTGGATCTGAAACGTTTTAATGTAATAATAGCAATAAATATCAAATCGGCGTTTCAACTATTCAACTATGGAAGTATTTTTTAATAACTCATTTGTGCTTGAATTTATATATTATATAATATGCTTCATTATCACCATCATCAGTTGATGAACATCCACTGTTGGCCATTATATAATATGCGTGCAATATCATAAGTCTTATAACTTTCCATATATTATGACTCCGTTTACTTCTACACTTTTATCATATCCAAATCTTAGCATTCGCTGCTATAAATACTCTTAAATAAAATGTAATGTAATAAATGTTTTTTAATAAATTTAAATAAATACTTAGATCACAAAAACTGCATTGATAAATATTTTTTCACCATTTCATTTCTTTTGTACATTACTAGTTTCTTCGTAATAATAAGTATATATTTTAGGAAAACTTTACTGAGGAAAACAACTACACTATTTAATTTATTTAAAAATATGGCTACATTTAAATACCTTCAGTGTCAAAGTCAATTTTTTAAGTCAGTTGAAAGATAAACATTATATTTTCTAACCTTTGAGTTTGTTTGTATTAAATAGTACACTAAGTGTGGTAAACATTAAGTGCGTGTTAAAAACTTTTCAAGTAAATATATAAAATATAAACATTCTGTTTACAATAAATATTTCTCCTACATAAAGTTTCAGAATGCTTGAAACAAATCGTATCTTAGTCTTATACGGCAGTCAAACGTTCACAGCCCAGGAGATAGCTGAAAGAATATGGCGGAAAACGAAAGCACTGGGTTTCCGTGGCCCTGTACAGGCTATGGATGATTATCCTATATCACATTTGATTCATGAGAACTTTGGAATATTTGTTTGTGCAACCACTGGTCAAGGAGACGAACCAGATAACATGAAAAAGTTCTGGAAGTTTCTACTAAGAAAAAACCTACCTTCAAACTCTTTAATCAAACTAAAATTTGGAGTAATAGGACTAGGTGACTCATCATATGAAAAATTCAATTTTGTCAGTAAAAAACTTCATAAACGGTTAATACAATTAGGTGCAACTCCTATTTCAGACGTTGGTAAGTAAAAAGCACATTGTTCTTTAATATTAAATTATATTATAACAGAGAATATGTAATGTCCAATAAATTTAATATAGTTATTTATTAACTTTCATTTTATTTAAGGGCTTTGTGACTATCAACATGATTTGGGCCATGATGCTGTAATGATACCATGGTTAGAACAGTTTTTCAACAAACTCACAGATTATTTTCCAAATTTACACACTACTAATTTAAATGACAAATTTATTCCAAAGTGGAAAGTTTCCTTGTTAAAAAAAGCAAATGATAATTTTGAGGATAAAGCCAATGAAGACATTTATTTTGCTAAAGGGCAAAGAAGTTCGTATTTAGAAGCAGTCTCTATAGAAGTTGTGAAAAATGTAAGAACCACTGATGAGACACATTTCCAGGTACAATGAATTTTTATACTATTTATCAATAATTAATAATTTTATGTACAAAAGTTTTAAAAATTAATAATTTACTAATTCACATTAAAACATCTAGGATGTTAGATTAATAACGTTAAAACCAGTGGGTGATGCTAAAGTAGAATACAAACCTAGTGATGTATTTAATATAAGGCCACGAAATTCTAAGGAAGACATTGATGATTTGTTTGGAATATTTGAAACACACAATATTGATATTAAACCATATTATAAGCTGTTGGTAGAAGAATATCATGATGGTGAGTTATACAGAAAAAAAAATTGTACACAAGTTTACAATATTTGTCTTAAACATAAAAAACTTTTAAGCGTTTTTATAGTTTTCTGTGTTATAAATATCCATCATCATTATCATTAGGTGCCCTTTTTTATCTATGCGAAACTCGTATTCAATGTTCGGTTTTTTAAAAAGAAAAACTCGTTATATAAAATAATAATAACCTAAATAAGTAAAATGAAAATTTAACTTTTTTCTTAAATTTATGTAAGATCATTAAATATATAATCACAAATTTCTCGTAAAACAAATGACGTTTATGGCTGTCTGGCCTTACTACTTTTGCCTATTTAAAAAGTGTCAATACTAACATGTGCTAGTTTGACGTAATGTTTATGTTTAAGTAATTACGGGTTTTGTTGTAAACCGTATGAATTATAAGTAAAAATAATATAATAGTTGAATATTTAAAAAAAAAACATGTTGCGAAGACAGGCGCGTTTGCGCCGCGAATATCTGTACAGAAAATCTGTCGAAGATAAACAAAAAAGTATACAAGCTAAAAAAGATCAATTGAAACGTAGTTTAGAAGAAAACATTCCTATACACGGCGATCTCAGGAAAGAAGCTCTCGCTTTACAAAAGAAAATACAATTTGAAGATAAAGGTAAGTTTAATGTAATATATTTAGCATGTTGTTTATTTAAAATAAAATTATAACCTCTAATGTTGTAGAGTTTAGCCTTTTTGGTGGATATAGCTTATTGCCATTTGATAATCTATCCCTATCTCATAACTATTTATTAATGTAGGACCAGAATTAGCTGCAGCTATAGGAGGTTTTAGTGGAGGTGCAAACACTTTTAATTCCCAGGATGATGAATACAGATATGCTGGTGTGGAGGATCCAAAAATCATGATTACTACGTCAAGGGAACCCAGTGCCAGATTAAAGATGTTTGTGAAAGAACTAAGGTAAGACCTTATTTTTTTTATAATTCACACTATAGTATTGCTTTATAAAACTGAAAATGTATTGGTCATTTTCTTTTACATCTCAAAGCATAATATTTTTCTTCAAAATATCTTACCTGTGAAGTTGTTATATTAAAATGTATGTAACTAATTAATTATGTTATAGTTTTACCTTAATAAAATTGATCAGATGAGATGAAACCTTAAATCATAGATATTTTCATTGTTTTCTAATGTTATAAAAATTAATAATTAAAACTTAACCTTCTTCTTCTTAGCATTTGTCCCGTAATAAGACAGGGTCTGCTTTCTTACTTCTCTCACTCCACTTCACTCTATTTGGAACATCACTTTCTTTGAGATCGCAGCTTATCATACCGTATCTTAACCTAATGTTTATTTAATACAAAACATTACTTTTCATTGTTTCTCAAATTGTTTAAGGTTGATATTCCCTAACAGTCAGCGAATGAATCGTGGTGGTTATGAAATGTCTCAATTGATACATGCATGTAGAGCTAATGAGGTTACAGACTTTATAGTGGTCCATGAACACAGAGGTGTACCTGATAGCTTGGTGAGTTTTGACGCTTCTAATTTGTAACAAGTGTGTTAAAAAATCTTTCTTTCCCCTCGCTTAAATAGTTATTAACCCTTTGCACTCGAGAGGTGACGCTCACTCACCATAGAGTATGCTACCGCAAAGGTCCCGAGTGCAAAGGGTTAATATTAAAAAAAAAACTAAAGATAATTTGATTAGCATTTAGTTTTCGCTATTAATTAAAACAAGCTTTAATTCTTCTCACACCATAGAGAATGTTACTCAGAGGTTTAGTCCACACTTTATAGACTAGTATCCTCAAATAAAATAATTATAATATAATATAAAATATAATAAACAGCCCATTTACGTCCCCACTGCTGGGGCACAGGCCTACCCTCAATATGAGGGCGATTGGGCCATAGTCACCACGCTGGCCCAATGCGGATTGGTGACTTCACACATACCTTAGAATAAATTCTAAGATATGTGCAGGTTTCCTCACGATGTTTTCCTTCACCGTTTGTATCTCGCTGTTGCAACTAAAGTCCACAAATGTACATAACTTAAATATTAAGTCATCGGTACATGCAGAGGTTCGAACCCGCGACCTTCGGAATGAAAGCCGCACGCTCCAACCATTAGGCCAGCGAGCTACAACAACTAACTAAAATAATTAATAATCTTAATAATGTCCAACAGTACTATTACATAATTAAGCACTATCGTATTGCAGGTTATATGCCACCTTCCGTATGGACCAACGGCTTCATTCACACTCTCGGGTGTTGTTATGCGTCATGACATACCTGATATAGGCCCTATGAGTGAACAGTATCCACATCTTATATTTCACAACTTTAAGACTGCTCTAGGTGAGATTGTTTTTATTCAACATATGATAAGGATGATGTTCATCTGATGAATAATCATGCCCATAAGAACAAAGCACTGGTCAAAACACTGCACCTTATGCTTGTCACCTTGACACAACATGATTAGCCTCATCTAAACCTCAGTAAATTCACAAGGTGTGATTCCCTTTGAACTTGAATATTAATATTTCTATAGTACTGTTCAGCAGGAACATATGTTGAGTAGGTACTTACCAAGATAGTCTCTCATGCTGGATACTTACCACAAGTTTAAATTTTTTTTTTTTAGTACATTTATTTTGTATCTATATCGATCTACATTAGTTCACTGTTAAATGAAGTCTCTTCTAAGATACTCTACACAGTTTGTCACGTCAAGCTTCCGCCAGTTGCCTTGCCGAGGTCAAATCTATGGTCAGGTGTATTTCAGTGATAGTATCAAACTTATACAGCTATCTTTGATAATCCAATGATGTGGATTCTAAAATTATTTATTTTAGTATGATTAATAGTAAATATAATATTTTTTACAGGTCTGAGGGCAATGAGCATACTTAAGTACCTTTTTCCTGTTCCTAAACCAGACTCGAAGAGGGTGGTAACATTTGCTAACAATGATGACTACATCTGCTTCAGGCAACACACATACAGAAAGGTATATTAATATTAACTAAAAGTTACTTATATTTATTTTAGAGAGAGGTTAATGCCTGGCAGATAGGACTGCATCGGATTGTCCTCATCACCCTGAGAATCATGAATGTTAAATCTTGATACTGCAGTAATTACACCAGCTACAACTCTCAGGCGAATGTCCCTCTTGTCTCGTGTCTTTAATTTCTACACACTTGCTGAAATTGAAGCTGCAGTGATACCTGGACAGCCTTTAGTAACAGAGAACCATCATCAGTGTACATTAAACTGCAGAACCTATTACTGGTGATGTAGCTTGCGGATACCAGATCCCCGAGCCATGAGTTCGATGAATCCACAATGGTTGTCAATAAAGCTGTGTTACAATCTTCATCATAAAAAAATCCTGGTGGTAAATCTGTGTTATTTAAGAATGTACCAAACAGTAATTCGTAAATTTTAATGTTTCGGTTTGAAGGGAGCTGCAGCTAATGAAATTACTGAGGTAAAGAGATTTAATGTGTCAAGGTAATCAGCAGAATAAGGACTAGTGTATTTCATCCTAACTAGCTTTATGTCATTATGGGCAATCATATCATCAAAAGGTGAATGACTCGCACATCTATAATTAAAAGAAAAAAAATTTACAAAAGTATGAGTATTCCTATTTTTAGTAAAATTACTAGGATATTAAAAAAATCTGGAACAGAATTTGGTGATATAAAACCATCTCAACTACTAACATATTATGGGGATGGTGGTAATTGAATGAAAACATACTTCCTTCAGGCCGGTAAAGACATTGAATTAACCGAAGTTGGCCCACGATTTCAAATGAAGCTGTACGAGATTAAACTTGGCACCCTGGATGCCCTGGACGCCGCCGACACGGAATGGGCGCTCCGTCCATACATGAACACAGCCGCCAAGCGCAGGTTCCTCAGCGACGAGGACGGCTGGCAAGAGGAACAATAAACTTATACAGACAATATTTTTTTATTTATATCACCTTCCTGCTCCTTATATATTCTAAATTAATAAAAAAAAATGATCACGTTTTTTTTAAAAGAAACTGAATAAGACATCACTAGTGGTAAATTCGCCACATAACGCTCATCGCCTTTAGACTGTATGGTGATCTCTTTCGTTGATTTTATTAGCTACAATGTCCTTCAAACCAGAACACGATATATATAACTTCATTGTATTCATATTTACTCCTCTACCGTAGCGAGACAGAGTCATGGCGTCCAACAGAACACCCAAGTTCTGTCTCTGTTCCTCTATTGTCAGTTTCGTAATGAGCTTTTTTCTATGGGCTCTGATCATCCGCCGCTTAACCCCCTTCTTTCAGGAGAACCACACCTCTTTTTTTATCGGGGTGAAAATGTAAAGATTGCTTTTATAGAGATGTGACTATATGGTCTTATACTCACTACAATCGACAACCAAACTGGTCTAATCTACGGTATAATAAGTCAAATCTACGGAATAACACCGGTGCCCCACTGCGTCTCGACTAAGGGCGACCCATGGAGGGCCGAAACCCTTGACACCCTCGCTATCCTACAGTATGGTCTACACCACCTTGTATTTATCGTCCACCCCGGTCTCGCTTGGTACACAATGGCTGACCTCACCTTCCAACCGCAAGAACCCGTAGACAATTTCAATCGCCTTCTGCGACACACACAGCTTACCTTAATTCTTAATAGCCCAAGGCTTTAGGGTTGGGAGTACCATACCCTACAGCCAGCGAGCAAGTTGTGCTTCGTTTCCCAGTTATGGGAACATTAGGTGGACATTTTATAGTACGCAAGTTGAGTGTCGCCATAGAGATTTTTTTTGATATACATAAGTAAGAATGAGATGAACGTACTGTGAAGTTAGTCAACAGAGAGACAGTAATTAATAAACAATTTTTTTTGTGGAAGTATAAAAGAACTTACGAAGCTGTGTTGTTTTATTCTTGTAAATAAATCGCGGGTGTTTCAAACAGTATCCATATATTCGCTTATAATGATAAAAAATAATATTGTCTATCGTAGAAATCTAATTGATTTCTACTACATGACATCTCATCTTTATAGTTAATAGATCTTCATGAAAGCACGACTGGTTTACTTCCACATGTTGAATAATTAAACAACTACATCTGTTTATAAATATAACTAGCACATCCGATTGTTTAGTCTTCGACAGTCAGGTGAAAGGAGGAGGACAAATGAATAATATAGGAGGTTCGTTCATAGCGACGGTCGCGACGGTATTCGTGTGGTGCTAGGTGCACGCCACAAACGAAAGGGAGAGACAAATTGAAGTACTAGAAGTAATATTGTAGAAAAGATAAAAATTGATTAATTCGACGTTAACATATTATTGTATGGCCCATGTCCAACTGTAGACGTCTATTGGCTGATAATGATGATGATGAGTGGCCCACACGTCGAGTAGCGTGCTGCGGACCTTAGCACAAAGAGAAGGCGAAGAATGAAACTATATAGAATAATGTTTTATCTCATTATCTGTAACTTAAACTCTAAAGACGAGACGGGATTTGGATCAGATACAACTATAAATACATTTATAGTTGTATCTGATCCAAATCCCGTCGTCCCCAAAAGTTTCACATAAAACATTACCAAGTAAAATATTCCGTATATCGGTTATACGTAGTTATATATGTAAATGGATTCCAGACATGCCGGTGCCGGAATTCTTGAGGCAACCGCTCACGCTGCAAGAAATAGCCGAACAGTACTGGGATTTGAGGGCGTATCCCACGCAGTACGTGTTCTCGCTGCTGGCGACTGTGTCACGGGACAAGTTGGAGAGGGACAAATGTATAGAGCTCAGTTCGGCCGCCGGTCAGGAGGACTGGCTTAACTATTGCAGACGCCCGCGCAGAACTATACTGGAGGTGAATATGACGATCGGATTTGACATACATCAATGTTTTATTTTCATTCTTAAATAAACTAAGAATAATTATTGTAATTATAGATATTTCAGCCGTAAACCTAATAATTATCAGAACCTTTCTCAAAGATTGTAGCGATTACCCTAATACTATGACAGTGTTTATATAGTGGTGATCAATTACAATTTTCGCCTTTGGATTTTTATTAATAATAATAATTTATAACTTTAAACTCCCAAAACAAATGTATAAAAAGAAGAGATAATTAATGGACTTAAAATATCTTCGATAAGTAGAGCCAAACTTTCAAGAAAAAATCTTTTTAGAAGGATTTATACATCAAAATTGATATAGCACTTTTCGGATATACGAAGTTTTATACTAATCAATTTCTTTGGATTTAATTTTCAAGAGATTTCCTGATTACGTGGAACATGTTATGAAGTTTTACTTTCATGACTATGTAAGGGCAAAAAACAATTTAAAAAAATCTGTAACTGATCCAAATTTTTAATTTCAGTTTATTAAAGTAGTTAAAGACAAAAGACTAAGTTAAATTTGGAGAACTGACCGCCAACCTTCACTAGTCGGAGAGGCACCTTAAGAAGAAGAAGAAAGTAGTTAAAGTTCTTGTACTGTATAATGAACTAACGTCAACATTCCAGGTGCTCCACGACTTTCACAAGTCTACTTCAGAGCTGACTATAGAGGTCCTGTTCGAGCTGTTCTCCACCATAAAGCCGCGGTCTTTCTCCATAGCGAGCAGTTGCGCCATGTCGCGCGGGCTTTCTTTGGACCTGCTGGTGGCCGTCGTCAACTACACCACCAAACTGAAAAAACCACGCCTTGGCCTGGCTTCCAATTGGCTGAAAGATTTACAGAGCGGCGACACTGTCTTCGGTTGGATTAAAAAGGGCACCTTCAACTTTCCAAACAACAAGGTGTATTGGATATGATTTTCTTTATCCTATAGCTCATTGATTAGCCGCTTGCTTTGTACCACGAAAGTCTCTGGTTCTATTACATAGAATATGTCCACATGTTGTTGTCTTTGGTTGGTAGTAGCGTTTTTTCTGGACGATTATGTCCACTGGTGGAGATGATAATTATTTTTATGTAGAAACTGAGTGCAAAATCTCTGTTGCTAGTGACTATCTAGGTAGTAACTGGTATTCCTGCCGCCAAACAGCAGAGTACAAACATTTCCATGCTCCGGTTTTAAGGTCGCTGTAACTAGTTAAATGACTAGGGTAACTTAATATTTTGTTTTCGTCACGTTGCTATGGACGGGCGAGTCACTAACCTTCGTTACTATTGCGCGTTATTTCATCAATTATATTTAAAAAAATATCAAAAGTAGACCGTGTTTAATTACTTTCCACCACCTCGACCTTCAAGTGGATGACTAGGAATAAATTCTTTATTGATGTAAAGATGTCATCCATCACACGATGAAAGATTCAATAATTTTTTTTCTGTTATGAATATAAAATAATGAGATTGTACCTTTGCAGATTATTCCACACATCCTAATAGGCCCTGGAACAGGCCTGGCGCCGTTCAGGAGTCTCCTGCAGGAGAGGATAGCGGAGAATCTAGCACATAAGGACATATTTCACCTATTTTTCGGCTGTCGTTACAAAGGCAAAGATTTCCACTGCAAGCAGGAGCTGGAGGAGATGGTGGAAGATGGGAAGTTGACTTTATATTGCGCTTTCTCGAGGGATCAGGAGAATAAAATGTATGTACATAATTGACAGACATTTTCCTTACAGCATATATTTCATCTCGCTGCTTCCGTGGTGCAGTGGCTATGCATCAAGCCATGTGGTACAGAGGTCCCTGGTTCAATTCCAGATATTGTAGTTTTTTTTTGTGATAGGGTTATTTCGACCCGGTACAAGCTACTATTGTCAAAATCGATCAGTTCCGACTATTAAGGTATAAGCTTGATTATTCCATCTTCATCATCCACAGCCTCATTGTCGCTTACTATCATTTAAAATCAAGATCAAGTATTCGTCTTATCTGTATAAAAAGCAAGAACACAGTAATAATAGGGGGACCGGAAAGTAATGTCGTTTCTGCGCATGCCAATACTTGATTGTCATTTGTCAGCTCATTGTTTTGTTCAGAGGCGTACCAAAGACATTGTGAGGTTATAGTGATTTCTTTACTTATAGACAATTGAATTACAATTTTTTTTTGTAATTTTGGGTAAAATGGCCAGCCAAATACCAGAAGAGGTACACATCCGGCATTGCATGCTCTTTGAGTTTCGCAAGGGAAATAACGCAACAGTTGCTACCAAAAACATTTGCGATGTTTATCCAAATGCACTGGACATTCGTAAATGCCAAAGGTGGTTTTCCAAGTTCAAATCGGGCAATTTTGATCTTTCCGACTCGTATCGATCAGGAAGACCATCAGCGTTAGACAACGACGTGTTAAGGGCGGAAGTGGAAGCAAATCGGTGTCAGACGATCGAGGAATTGTCAAACAGTCTCAACAAACCTTGGTCGACCATCCAAGAACATTTGAAGCAGATTGGAAAAGTAAGCAGAGCAGGTGTTTGGGTCCCGCATAATCTGTCCGAACAGAATAAGGCTAACCGATCAATCACATGCAACTTATTGCTTCAACGACACAACACAGAAGCGTTTTTTGATCGCTTGATCACAGGAGATGAGAAATGGGTCCTGTATGATAACCCAAAACGCAAAAGGCAGTGGCTCTCTCCAAATGAAATCCCTCGGAGTACTGCTAAGCCAGGTTTACACCCCAAAAAAGCGCTTTTGTGTGTTTGGTGGAGTATTCGCGGCATTGTTCATTTTGAATTACTGAAACCTGGAGAAACTGTTACTGCAGACCTCTACAGCGAACAATTGCAGCGAGTCAATCAATCTTTAATTGAAAAGTGGCCAGCGATTGTCAACCGAAAAGGCGTCATTCTCCAACATGACAATGCAAGACCGCACTGCGCAAGGCGAACTCTAGAAAAAATTAATGAATTGGGGTGGGAGGTGCTGCCTCATCCACCATATTCGCCCGATGTTGCACCATCGGATTTCCACTTATTCCGAGCGCTGCAACACTTTTTAAGTGGCAAAACATTTGCAAATTTGGATGATATCCAAAATGCCATCTCTAGATATTTTGCCGAAAAACCAATTAATTTTTATCGATCAGGGATTGAAAATTTACTCACTAGATGGCAAAAGGTTATTGACAATGATGGGGAATACATCATTGATTAAAAATAAAGACTCGTTAAAAATGTATGTTTGTATTTAGCGTAAGAAAACGACATTACTTTCCGGTCCCCCTAATATATGCATACTATTATTTGGTGGAAGAAATAAAGGCTACGATGGTATCTACTAACATTGTCATCGAAAGTAAAAAATTGTCACTAGTAAACAAACTAAATAGTAAACTTTTTTCTAACATTATTTATTTAATATCATACAATCTATAATATCATTACTGGTGGTGAGCCTCTATTGCCGGAGACCGTCTAGGTGTCACTGCAGCGACTATTGCAGTTACCGGACAGTAGTACGCAAACATTACTGTGTCCAGTTTGAAGGAAATGATAATGGAAGTTTATCATTTTGTTTCTTATGTTAACCTATGTAATTTTATATCTAGTGATAAGTTATACGATGCGAACGACCTATAAATTACTCTAGTATCTGGTAATATCTGACTAGAAAACAGTAGTGTGCAAACATTACTGTGTAAGGGTTTCAAGAGCGCTATAGCTAGTGTTATTACTGGGGTAATAAAACTCAACAACTTGTGTGTCGGGTAACGGGCGTAATGGGGTGCTGTATATAACCTAACTAATGTTATTATGGGAAAGCGTATTACTTAGCATCAGCTGAACGTCCAACTCGTGTACTCAATTAATTGAATAAAAAATTACGCATAGATATGTGCAGCACAAAATATCCGAACACAAACACGAAGTATGGCGGCTCGTGTACCAAAATGGCGGACACGTGTACGTAGCGGGCAACTCTAAGAATATGCCGGACAACGTGCGAGACGCGTTCGTAGAGGACGTGTTCGTTGGAGCGGGCGGACTGGACCCTCAGGAAGCGGCATCCATGTTGCGCCAGTTGGAGCGAAGCGGCAGGTTCCAAGTGGAGACTTGGTGATGTCACCAGTAGTTTTTAGGGTGTAGGTGCAATTATAATGTATATATTAATTTGTTGATATAGCGAATGATTGTTAAGCGGACTAATGAATACATGCGATTTTTTTAATAAACTTAGTACAAAACCAAAGTCGATTGTTTTATACATTATTTTTTGGTTATGATTATTAAAATGCTAATGAACTATAATAAAGAGGTTTTCACTTATGTATTCAGCCTTGAGATTTTTCTATGTTAAAAATTATCTATTCAATTTCCTATCTAGAAATAGTTACGAGAAGAGTTCGTTATTTTTGCCCAATATTTAAAAAAACACCGGCTCATAATAATATAGCACTAGATAGGATGATACACTGTATATTTTTTACCGGTGGTAGGTCTCCGTCGCTGGAAACTCTGGGTACAACCGCAACCGCGGGATGTGGTCTGATCTTCCCGAAATGTGGTCGTATTTCTCCGAAATGTGATCTTATCTCCGCGAGATGTGGTCTTAACTCTCCGAGATGTAGTCTTATCTCCCCAACATGTAGTCTTATCGCGGCTTCACGCTGTCGGAACCACAGCTGTCTGCGAAAGAGTTCCCGTGGTTCCGGCCAAATGCGATGAGTGAGAAGCCGTGGGGTTTTAGCTGTAAAGAGTCCGGTATAACTCTTCTGTCGCCCTGACAGCAGGAGGGGATCTTGGCAGGGTTTCCCCATAAAAAAGGTGTCACCATAGCCCTAACACCTGCCGCTAAATCGTACGCAAACACTACTTTGGTAAAGTTTGAAGAGCGCTGTAGTAAAATTACTGGGGTGACGAGACAACATCTTGTCTCAAGGCGACGAGCGCAATGCTGTGTATAACATGCTGACTAGTAAGCATATAGCAACGGGTTGTTATGGACAGGCGAATCACTAAACATCAGGTGAACGTTCCGCTGGTCTCCTCGCTTCATTGAGTAAAAAGTAGTTCATCGCATATTTATAACTAACCAATTTTTTTTAAAACATTTTTTTTATTACGACGTACTGATAAGAGCCATTATAACTGTAAAACGCTAGAAATTAAAATAATAATCAAAATTTATTCAATAATTTTGTTTTTGTTTAATCTTAATGTTACAAACTTAATCAAATATCAAAACCCACGAGTGGGCACATCAGCTAGCTGCCAGCCCCCACAGCTTCAAGTTGCCGGCGTCGCGCTTCCTCTCCGGTGGCTCCTTATCTTCGCACGCGAAAGCGACCAGGTACCTGGAGGGATGCCATGCGACGGTGAACGTAGCCGCCTGCACCGGGATCTCAGCCACTTTTTCGCCTTTTAAAGAAAAAATCCCTCTTAACCGTTAAAAGAAACATTAAATAAATCACAAAGAATGTTGTAGTAAACGTCGCTTGAAATATTGTAATGAATTTACATAATTATTTTTTTATTCAATGAAGACCGAATGAGCGGCTCGTTCACCTGATAGTAAGTGATACGCCTGCTCATCACAACCTCGCGCTAGTTAGGAAAGCATACATTGCGCTCGTCGCCTCAAGACCGACACCCTGGAGTGGACTACTGGCAAGCAGTTGATACATGATTGTTATTATATACATGATGATTATATTGTAGTTTTGACTACACTCACCGGTCTCCGTGTCCCCAATGTCAATAACATGATCCTCGCTTGCCGATGCGAGCAGTCTGCCGTCGAAGCTGAACGAGAGGGTCCTTACTGGCCATTCCAACCTGAAGTCAAGGTTATGTAAATTGTCATATATGGTAGCTATTGACTCAGGGTTCTATTATTCATTCAATTAATGAAACGCCAATTATACTAGTATAAAACTAACTGGTGGTAGTTCTCTGTAGCGGCAGGCCGTATAAGTACCCACCACAGCTCCTATTCCTTCCGCCAAGGAGTAGTGTATAAACATTACTGTATCCCGTTTGAAGGTCGTTGTAGCTGTTATTGTATGTTACAAACATGGCATCTTATTAAGGATGACCACTGAGGGTAGCTTTAGTAGGCAGAAATCCATCACAATCCTTATGTTCTTAATTTGCTGTTGTGTGTACATCCTAACTAGAACCTCATTATTTTGAACATGCATGCCATTTGTCGCAATTGAACGGTCTACTTGTCGCTTCATATAGGTACCTTGAGAAGACACGTAGACACGCGAGCTCCTGCACATGCCAGAGCGAGACGAGCGCGTCCGCGGAGCCAGTCGCGAAGTAGCGCCCGGTTGGGTCGTGTTCGATGCAGATGCAAGTGCCGGGATGAGCCTTCAGCACAGTCTGCAACTGTAGCCCCGGGTACCTAAAATGTTTAGAGATTAGAAGCCAAAGCAACCGAAGTTCATACTCCACAGAGCTTGAGCTTCCAGGGATATATCAGAATAGAGAAGATGCTGACATGTCCCAATAACAACTACTATCATGGACATGTGATATCAACAAATCGACACCTGGTCAGAGTGGTTGATAAATTAGCTTGGGTAATACTACCAGTTCCATAAGGATCCCTAATCCCAACAGTGGGAATGTTAATTCAGCTTATTATAATGTATTAACCAAAATTCTATGTACCTTGCTCGTTTAATACTCACGTGAGGATATGAACACAACCAAGCCCATTCGTCAAATAGAACAGATCAGACTCGTTGTTCCATGAGATTTCATTGACCTCGAAGTTAAATTGCTCTTCCGTTACCTGCGGATTAATAACATAGTTTGTAATCATCATCATTAGCCGATAGACGTCCACTGCTGGACATGTTTCCAAAGATCTTTACATCTATAGGTCTCGTGCTAGTGGGTTATCACCAGATTATCGGACCACCTTGTGGGAGGCCTTCCAACACTACGTCTACCCGTACGCGAGCACTTTACTGCACCATCGGCCGTCGGTTCTTCGAGCAATGTGCCCTGCACACTGCGACTTAAGTCTAGCAATCTTTTGGGTTATTACGATGATCTTAGTTCTTCTGCGGATCTCCACATTTCTGATTCGATCGCGCAGAGAAACTCCGAGCATAGCCCTCTCCATTGCTATTTGGGTGACTAAGTTTTTATATAACCGATAGTAAGCGGCCACATCTCGGTTCTGTATGTCAACACTAGCAACACGCACGAGAATATGCAGGAGTTCGCGTGTAAACATGTCTTTTTAAGGTACCTTAGTTTATCATAAAATCATATCATTGTCTGGAACTTCATTTTACTGGTCATAGGTGTTTGGAACTATGAGCCTATTTTTGCCTGTAAACGTTTGAAGGGAATCACCACTTAAATACATACAAATAACGTCGCTTTTCCAATGGGGTAGGCAGAAATCACCTCTCTCCACTTGCTACGATCCTGACACACCTCTCTCATCACTTTCCAAGATAAATAAGTCAGTCTGGACTTTGCTTGTTGGCTTGAAGGAACCTTTTTTTTGATGATAAATAATATGATCGCCTACTGTGCTATGGTGCTGAGCGAGATATAATGTATCATTGTGCTCATTGCCTGGACATAAAATGTTATATTATATTATCCCAGTAATTCTATTAGCGTACCGGAAGACGTAGCGTGGGCAGACCCTACCACAAGGTGGAC
The DNA here is from genome assembly GCA_029032895.1 of Troides oblongomaculatus. Taxonomy (NCBI): domain Eukaryota; kingdom Metazoa; phylum Arthropoda; class Insecta; order Lepidoptera; family Papilionidae; genus Troides; species Troides oblongomaculatus. The sequence goes on from JARDWC010000147.1 coordinate 1,689,671, forward strand.
CGACGACCTGGTCAAGGTCGCTGGGAACCATTAGATGCGGGTGGCCCAGGACCGGTTTGAGTGGAAATCTTTGGGGGAGCCCTTTGTCCAGCAGTGGACATCTTCGGGCTGATTGGATTGGATTGAATTCTATTAGCTACTGTGCTCTTCAAATGTAAACACATTAATATTTACACTTAACTCTCTCTTGATTGAAATTGATCTTGCAGATGTACCCAGACAGTTCCTTAAATCAGAAATCTGCCACCAGTGAATATATGGCAGTATGTTTCATAATTTTTTTTTCTTCACAAAAAGACAAAGCCATGAGACATACCAAATGTTAAAGCATACCTATAACCACTTATATGCTATAACAATGGGGCTCTAGTAGAGATGATATACACTGTGCATGTAATTTTAAGACTAATTGTTGTCTTGTTATGTTTGTGATTTCACTAGCTATGGCACCCTTAAATCCAAAGCTACCAACCAAGACTACTACCTAACAAAAATAACAAATAATATATACCACTTTGTATGTGCGTGTATCAATAAATGAAACTAAATCCTCCTTGTTGCCGACTGCTATGGTGCTGCCGTTAGGAGACCAAGCAATGTTTATATTCTCCCCCTTAGTTGATATGCTTGCAGCACATTTGTAAGTCCTAAAAATTATGAGAATTTAAAAATTATTTTAAGTAGGATATATCACATTTTATTAAAATATGAGATCTTTGTTGGTATGGTCTATATCCAGCAGTAGGTGTGTAACATGTTACATAATTCATTTGACAATTTGCAAGTATTTTTTATTGGTTAATAGTTTACATAACTACAATATAGCTGTCATACAATGTAGATACAATATATCGAACCAATAAACACATTTAACAAATGACATTTTGGTCTACATGGTTTCACATTAGCATTTTGCTATTGTAGCCTTTAAAACCAATTTCTTATAATAACCTTTCTCTAATTTTCAAGTACCTTGTGTCCCAAATTCTGACTGATTTATCTCCACTTGCCGTACTGAGGAGGTCCGCATGTGATGCATGCCAACATAACTGATCCACAGAACCTGTGTGTCCACGGAACACGAAATCCTGCACCTAATAACATACCTAAAACTTATTAATAGAACATGATCACTGTACTTAAACACTTCAAAGTCAGTAAATTACAATTTTTTTATAATTAGATTTGTAAATGAGTATTGTTTTTACTAATAATTAAAGTTAGAATGCAATTAATAAAACAATAATAGTTGTAGGGACAGTGTAAGGGATTGAAGATTTGCATACTTTCTTCACTGTTTGCACTCACTTTTGGACAGTTTTTACGCAATATTATCATCATCAGTATGCAATAGTCACCCTTTGAACAATAGACTTTCTTGAGGAATGCCATCTTGTTTGAATGTTGGACTATGTTTGTGGTATTAAACTACTTGCAGTTTCCTTGAATAGAGACCAGGTTACTATTTTAACAAGTTACTTTTCAAAGACATATTTTACTTGGTGAGTTAAATGTAACTTTACTTACTAATCTACTTCTTTCCAGGTTAAATATTGCTACGCTTTTATCAAATGATCCAGAAGCGAGCCGCCTCCCATCGCATGACCAACCGACAGAATGAACTTTCGATGTGTGCGCTATATACTCTCGTACTACATTATGTGACGCGAAGTAACTTCGTAACTCCCCTAAATTTTCTATAGGAGTTTGTGTTTGTTTCGGATCTTTCATTTTAATTATATTTTATTTATAAAAACATAATCAATAATATCACTTGTTTAACAACGTTTCTTTTCGACATTAATTTGACAGTTGACGTTGATTGATAATATGTTGTACGAATTCTTTATTATAATTATGAGTAGCGGCTACGAAGTTCTTCATACAGCCTGTAACTCGAAATGTAAAATATATTTTAACAGGTCACAGTGAGGTTATGGGTAGTATATTATTATCAGTGAAAGTATCTGTTTATCAATAACATTTCTTTTAGAACTTGTTATCGATAGTTACATAATTTTGCTTTATGATCAAATTAAAATTTTTAATATTTTATATTACTATGCTGAGCTTTTTAGTGGATTGTCTCTTTCTAAAGTTTGCTCTAATCATCTGCGTGGAACATTTTTAAGTATATTTTTTTATTGCATGAATTAATTAATTACACTTTATTTAAAATAAAAACGATAATATCTTAGTCCAAAAGAAGAAGAAGCCCATAATAAATGAATGGAGCTAACAATTATAAACGAGTTAGCGAGTGCGTGAGTAACTCTGACAGAGTTTTTGCTGTACTATAAACGAGTATGTGAGAGCATTCAATCGCCCTATTCATGAAGTGACCGACATGATACATACCTTTGGAAACCTACGCAGAAAAAATGTATCTCGCGCCGAGAGTTTTCTGTTTGCTAAACGAACGTTATCTTTGATAGCTTTTGTCGTTGCATCAAAACAAGAGGGAGTATCACTGGCAGTGATTCATAGATATATTTCTTTCATTTGCACACATCTTTTATCTACCGTACGTTTCTTTATCGAGAGAATACATGAATACTTGATGGTTTTCTCACACGAGTGCCAATAAAGGGTAATTTTCACGCAAGCATGTTTTATCCGGTCAGCTATATTTTAGCTTTAACTGAATAGCTTGAATAACGAAGTCGAATTAATTTTTGTCCGAGGGTATTTTTGGTGAAATGAAACAAGGAATGAGAATTCAATTATTTATTTAATATTAAGGCGTTTGTGCATAACCTAAATCACATTTATTTTCGTCATTACTAGCTTCGTTTGAACTGTTCTTTAAATTTATGATGATCTCATTCTGTTCACATGTTCAGACGGAGTGGATACCTTACTCCCAGTCTTCTGTTTAACTTTTTTTGTGCGTTTCAGGACTTTTAGTAGTCATCCGCTGTAACACTTCATCGTGCATTTTGCTATAAACTTGTAGTTTATAAAAAATTGCTTGATACCTGAGACGTTAGAGATTTAATTTTAAAGATAGCTATAATAAATTTTTGTTGAAATATTTCAAGTTTTTAAATATTATCATGGCATTTGTATACAAACCTAGAACACTTTTTTTTAAGAGAACATGTTATTAAAGAGATACTACAAAACCAAAGGTAATTTAAATTATAGGTCTACCAGGATCTGATGGCAAAAAGGGAAAAAAGAAATTGACGCTAGCAATACTGGGGAAATTATAGTAAAACCTTTTGATACTTTGTTTTTCTTTATAGCGGCTGATTCTCTGTGTGATACATGCAAATATAAAAATTCATCCAATGATCAAAGATAATTTTTGAAAATCTTACTGTGGCGAATGTGGGGTTCGAAATTTAGATGAAAACTCCGATTACTCTGTTCATGAGTTCATTAATTAATTATAGGCTATCATAACTTGAAAATGGTTCCAAATTCTGCACATCCATAAAAAAAGCCTTCATCGGAAGAGGAAGACAAGGAAGACGCAGTATTTATGATAAACCTTTCCTCCTACATCTCAATTAATCGATTTTGTTCTGTGAGCTGATTTTCAATTTTTAATACATGTTCACAAGTTTTTGCCATTCATCGATGTGTATTTGAGAGAAAGCTTCTTCTGTTAAAGATTTTATATCACTTGCAGGTCTATTGACGTTTTTGATCAACCAAACGTTTTCTTTAACGTTAATAAACCAAAGTATCAAGACGCGTCATTCCTACTAACCAGTCAACGCTTGCACATGGCTCAATATTGATGATTGTGTTTGTTTTGCACTTTGTTCATCAAGTATTCTTTGATAAACATTGAAAAAAATATTGCTTGCTTGCGATCGAATACGTTTCTTCGACATTTTCACCACTTTTTAAAGGAAATTAGGAGCCAAACCAAAAACAATTCTCGAAATTCCAGTTGACAGATGACATTTTTTTTGTAGCCATGTGAAAATCGCTATTTTTTAAACTTTTTTTTGCCATCAGATCCTAGTAGACCTGTATTTATTTTATTATTTTTTGTTAGCTTACTTCACAAAGCCGAAAAGAACAAAAAAGATTGTTTTGAATAGCGAAAGTCGCGGGTTTGTGATCCGTTTGCGTGAGTATTTTGAGCCTGAAAATCAAAATGGCAAAGCGCTACTATCATTGGAGCAAGTGTGTTATAGAGTTGCTGACGCTCTTGGTATCCGACTAGCTAACGTGTCTCGAAGAAAAGTATGGAGAATCATCAACGGAGATAGCGGCCGAAAATGAGAGAAAAAAGATTATCCACTTCTAATAAAAAAAAATTGTTTCGCTAGTCACCGAAATTGATGACTTTGATGCCGCTGCAAAGAATTAATTACCAATCGACAGGACTGCTCCTGTGATCAATCTGAATTTGACTTGTGACATTGATCTCGCCTTTACGCCTATCAACAATAAAATTTTTAAATACCTTCCAAATCTTTCATTTTCATTCTTCTTTTTTCCAATGTCGTAACAATTATTTTTTTAAATAAACTCATTTCGATATAAATATCGATAAAATACGAAAGACGTCCCATACATGTCATTCTGACAAACGTCACAGGTATCAAGCAATATTTTACTGTTGTATGATTTTTTTAGCTATGTATGGTGAAGATGTGTTATTTTGTAGCCATTACTTATGTTATTATCAGGCGTTGTCCTTATCCTTCAGGCACTTTAGTGACTGATTGCGCTATTTCCTCAGTTAACGCTTCTCGCACAATGTGATCAACATTCAGACCAGTTTTGTCAAAAAACTACTTTTTCACAATCCGTACGATTTTTAGCACTTTTCAAAAAATCTCCCTGTGCAAGGGCAATGTCTGTGCACTCTATTGTTATTTGTCTTAATTTTTTTAAGTACCGTGACAAATGACAGTATACTGCCTTTGAACAAATCAAATTTTTTAAGGGACAATAACAATTTCCTTAAAGGGGGATGTTCACCACGTCAATAATACGCATTTACGTGATTGTGAATTGCGACCGTATGAAAGTTATCAAACCAAGTAATACTGGAAATGCTGTGCCGTTTCTTGGGTGTCGACAAGTACTTTTCCGCGTCTTCCTCCGTTTCATTTATTGATGTCGCCCCATATTTTTCTTTCATAATTCTAGACACCGTAGCTGGTCCTATGCCAAGAGCAACCCCGACTCTATTGTGCACTTGTGTTACAGGCAACAACGCCCCACCATCTTGTCACTCACGTTCAAAATATTCTTGCAACCGAACCACAAATTCACGACTATCGCTATTTAAAACCGTCCTTATCGCTCTTTTCGGCATTTTGTATCGAAAAATAACAAAAGCGTAACCAAAAGAAATTAATAAAAGCACTCAATAAGATATAGACAACAGAAAACCGAACGGAGGTATACACAATATACTAACGGTGTCATTTAGGCGTTATTATTATGTAATTTATAAGGTACAATATTACCTAATAGGTACTAAACAAAATTTTGTTAATTCATTTCATTTATGAAAATTTAAAACTCTACTAAATAATTTATAAATGGAGTATTGACTCCATTTATATAAATTTGTATTGTTTAAATGTGTCCATTGGGACACATTTAAATAAATCTACATATTGTAACAAATAAATGTGTGATAGGTAATTGCAAATAAATATATACAAAAAATATATAACTTCACAGAGCAGACGTATAAAGGCAAGCACACCTAACCCAAGTTTAAAAAAAATTATATAACAAAGTGATGAGACGAGTAGGCTCCTGCCTAATCTGGGCGGGCCGAGCGTCGGATGCCGGCAACTCTACACGGGGGTGGTGCGCTCTATGGCGCTATACGGTGCGCCCATATGGGCCGCAACACCTGTCGACCTGTGGCGTGACGCTGCTGCGCTCGCCGCAGCGCGTCATGGCCGTCGTACGAGGTTACCGTACCATCTCCTTCGAGGCGGCGTGCGTCCTCGCCGGGACGCCCCCGTAAGAATTCGAAGCGGAGTCGCTGGCGCGCCTCTACTGGCGACGGAAGAGGGCCTCGAGTGGGAGGGTTCGCTTCCGTCGCCAGACGAGGTGGAGAGGTGGCGCCGAAAGGCGCGTCGAGAGGTGCTTCGGGGATGGGAGCGGCGACTCCTCAAACCGTCGTCGGTCGCCTCACCATTGAGGCCGTCCGGCCGGTCATCGGTGACTGGCTGAACCGGGACTTCGGAGTCCTCAGTTTCTGCCTGGCGCAGGTACTCACGGGGCACGGTTGCTTCGGGAGCTGTCTGCACCGGCGAAACTGTACGAGTAGGACCGTCCGTCCTGGACGTGCCACAGGCGTGCGACGAGTGTGGCCACCCGGTGGACACATCGTCCCACACCTTGGCCGATTGCCCGCGATGGGGGAAGGACAAGGCCGCGCTCGTAGCGGCGATAGGGAGTGACCTCTCGCTACCGTCCGTGGTCCGGACCATGGTCAGTGGCGAGGCGTCATGGAATGCGGTATCCCGATTCTGCGACTCTGTTATGACGCAGAAGCGGGAGACCGAACGTATTCGAGAGCAGGCGCCGAGGGGACAGGACGCGGTCGGAGCGCGATGACAGCTCACCGCCGCAAGGCGGGGCCCGAGCGCACGACCGCCGAATGGCACCTCGGCAGGAACCTGGCGCCGCGACCGACAAGGGCCGTCGGTCCGGTGCCCCCCTTGGAGAGGGTTCCTGGGGTGCATATGGTGATGCGTCTCGTATTCCCACGCGTCGGCACGTAGGGATTTTTAACGGGAGGGGTGCTTCACATCCCTCCTCGAGGTGGGCCCGGTCATTCGGGCGCCGTTCGGGGGGTCGTGGATGAACTGCAATACTTTATCCCGCGACCCCACGAACACGTGGATGAGAGTGGAATACCGTGTGAAGCTTTTTAGTCGGTTGGAGTCCGACACTACCACCGACGCCGGCCCAAATTGGCGACGGGGTGTGCATTTCCGTTAGCATTTTGTTACACACGTAAATAAAAAAAAAAAAAATGAGACGAGTAGGACGTTCACAGGATGGTAATCGATACGCTAGCCCTTAGCAATGTGGCGCCAGTCAGGATATTATACACGGCGCAACATTCCTCTTATCACCTGAGATATAACCTGTTGAGTATCATTACCCCCAGTAGATATACTAGCTACAGTGCTCTTCAAACCGTAACGGTAATGTTTGTACACTACTGTTAATTAATTATCAACTAGTTTGATATTACCGGTTACTAGTCAAATTTATAGGTCACTCACATCACATAATTTATGACTGGATATACAATAATATAGGATGACATAAGAAATAAGCTGATAAACTTCCATTATCTTTATTTTATAATAGGAGAGAAAGTAAAATTTAAATTTTTCACAAATTGATGAACCAAAAGAAGACAAATATATATTTTTTTTTCAATGGTTAAACAATTTAATTTCATTGTAAATATTTTCTACGCCAAACTTTTAATTGAGATAAAAAGTAGAGAACTGGTGACATCCACACCGTGAACATAAAAATTATATGTAACAGTTTCTCCTGGAAAAAATATATTATTATAAACATATACAGTCGTGTAGAGGTGTTTTGCGAAACAGTTTTTATACATTTAAGCGACGAGATAGGTCTGACGTTCACCTGATGGTAATCAATACGCCCGCTCATAAAGTGGTGCTAGTTAGAATTAAACACACTACACTACATTATGTTCGTCACCTGAGACAAGATGTTGAGTCTAGTTACACCAGTAATAACACTAGGCACAACGCCCTTCAAATCGGAACGCAGTAATGTTTGTATAGTACTGTGGCGGCAGAAATAGTAGCTGTAGCGGAACCTAGCTAGGCGGTCTCCAGCAAGGAAAGCAGCAAAAAGGTGTTTGAAATATTTATGCAATGTCCTATGTATATGACGAGCTTAGACATTACCACCATTCTCTTTGGTGTATCGTAAAATATAATTAAAAGGCTAATTTCAGACAAAGGCTATCAGTTTTCCTTCTAACCATTATCAGTTTAGTATGCCAACGCCAGATGTATAAGACAAATGGCACCTTTCAAATGACCTGAGTTTAGCAGCGGTAGTTCACTCTGCTGAATATACTTGAGTATATATAAAATTTGCTTACGTTATTAGAGCATTTGACTCTTGGCGGCGTTGTTATGACGTGTGTGGACTGATTCCAGCTCCGCGTCGGGACGAGAAAGCAATTTTTTGTTTTGCACAAAACCGTCGCTATGTTTGCCCTCAACATTTCCGATTATTACTGATGAGAATATTGTTTCAGTAAACAATTTGGCAGTTCCAAATGACTGTTGTGATTCAAATAAAAAAATCAAGTTTTAAAAAATGAAAGAGGTTTTATATTAAATAAAAACAAAGCTCTTCTTTGTTGATAAGCGGTTGCTATGTTAGAATAAGTAGCTTCTGTTTCTACCAACTGGAAAAATGTCCAAATAATATTAAGTTCCGCTGTGAAGGAACCTATAGCTATAGCCAATAATAAATCTATATTTAGTAGACATTTTTTTTTTCAGAAAAAAAAATTAGGCTGAACATACAAAGAAGATGAGAAGTTTTCTGGCATTATTTCACTAATTATTCCCTTCATAGCGGAACATAATACTGTTTGGACATTTTTCCAGTTGATAGTAACAAGCTACTCATACGTACTTTTTAAATAATATATAAAATAGCTTAAAAAAAATTATAGCTTTCAGTAATAAACGAGTGGGTCGTGTCTATTACCAAGTCTCACAAAATATAAAACCTTCCAATAAAATATTTCATCACCAGATTTTAATTATGTTATTATCATCAACCGATTGAAGTCCACTGCTCTTATTTCTGCCCAGAGTTCGCAAATACTACTGCGCTCCGGTTTGAAGCGCGCTGTGGCTAGTGAAATTACTGGGTTGACGAGACTTAACTGCTTGTCTCAGGTAACGAGCGCAATGTGGTACAGTATATATATCATCCTATTTTTTTTTAGTTTTACGTAGGGGAAATGCCTACGCATACTCGTCCTCGCGGGGGCAAAGACGGGTTATGTCGGACTTGCACCGACTAAAACCCCCATGACGTTCCCGACTCGCCGCTTGGTGGCAAGGGTCACGGGTACGGCTTGGTGCCTTCGTACGTGACCCTCATCGGCGTTGGCCGCTTTCGCAGTCCCACCTCAGTAGGGTCCCTCCCTAAACCTCCCCTGCAGGGCGCGCCCTCACCTCGGCCTCCATTGTGTGGACGACGGATTCCCCCGAATCCTTCGCCCAGAGGCCACGGGTGCCCCGGGAGATATCCTCTCCGGGCTCCCCGCGGCGGACAGATGTTGGGCCCACCGCTACCCGTTAGCGGCCACGGAGGATAGGGGGAGCGGCGCATCATAATACCAACACTCCTCTTCCCCCGCGGCCCCACCGCCGCCGCATCGCCGGTGCGACACCAGTTGGTCGCGGAGGATACGTCCTCCGCAACCCCACCTCGGCCGCAAGGGGCAGTCTAAAGCCGCCCCCGGGATATCATCCTATTAAGCCCACGTTGTTATGGGCAGGCGTATCACTTACCTTCAGATAAACGTCTCTTTTTTCTCGGTTCGTTAAATAAAAAAAAAAATTATAACACACGCTGATCTGGATGCCAATGCAAGTCAGTTGTGGGGTTTCCACCCTTTCATGCCGCCTCGGTGATTTCCTTCAGTGATTTAGACGCACAAAAATCTAACACACTGGTTTCGCTCCGTACTTTGGCATAGTATTCCCTAAAGAAGGGAATACGAGACCGCTTCACATTCGCTGGGTTTTCTGGGGTTAAGAGGACCAACAAGGGCTGCGAACCCGGAGGTCAAATTAATCACCTTAGATAAGCTAGGATATCTAAGCCATAACTGATGGTACGGAGCTGAAAGTATACATTATCTAGTAAGGCAATTGATCCATAGCAGGCGACTTACTGGTGGTAGGTCCCTATTGTAGGATACCGTCTAGGTAGGTACCACCGCAGCTTCTATTTCTGCAGCCAAACGGTGGCGTGCAATCACTACCCTGGTTTTGTTTGAAGGGCACTATAGCTAGTTTATTTACTGGGGTAACGAGATTTATGCCTCAGGAGTCGATCGCAATGTAGTACAGTATATATCCTAATTAGCCCTACGTCACAGATAGACCACCATTTTATTTTTTTATTACCATCAGATGAACGTCCCAACATCCGTTCGTCTTATTGTGTAATTGGACAAGCGGGAAAACGATCATGAAATATTCTTTCGCTAAAGAAAAGTAGAGCAGTTAACATGCCTAGATGGTATACAATGGGATATGCCTGCCCACACGGAGAGTTTTCTGATCCCAGAGCGAGCATCGCCTGACGATTAGAGTTAATAGTTCTGGTCGCTGCATCAGTATCATGGAGCAAAAATCTCGGCCAGACAATGATCAATCGTTCATATATATTTCTTTCATACACATGCATTCTGTGTCTACCATCGTCTGCTGTGGGACAAGTCCCTTCATGATCAGTTTACAGACGTCCACAGCTGGATATAAGCCTCCTCCAAAGATCTCCACGTTTGTAGGGGTTCGTGTGGATTTGGACATTTTCTCATCACGCTGGATCAATGCGGATTGGTGGGAGACAGAGCCTCGTTTATTGATTAGCATGCTGCACCATGAGGTGATATTGACTTGAGCCCCCATAAAGTAAAGACAAGTACTTAACCTTTAGTAATATTATCGAAGTTATAACGACGATCAAGATCAATGAAACTCAAAATCAGGTCAAAAAAGAGTTCATTTTATTTAACTGCGGCATATAAATAATGTAAACGAAATAAATATCATTGGATAAAACTAATAGTTATCCAATGATAATAACGATTGTAAAGGAATCACAGCACAATTTCTACAAATATTAGTCGCTAACGAGCTATGTTCTGTCATATTGTATGAATGCTAAGTGCGATCAGAGATAAAAATAGACAGAGAACATCTTTTAATCGGAAGTTTTGTTTATTCATCTCAGCTACGACCAATGCTGGACCTAGGTCTCCTTCAACTTCTATAACAAATGACCTTGCGACGCCAGGCTGCGGTAGTTTGCCCAAACCTTCACCAAGTAGTCATAACTATGTAGGACTTTTGAGCATTACGTTTGCTGTGACTAAAAATTATAAAGTTCTGAGTGTAGACTTTTTTATGATCTCCTCTTCAAGTTTCTGCATACACTTGTAAAGGCTAAATGTTGAAGAGTTCAATATGGCGGCGCATTCTCTTATAACGAAATTGAAACTAGCTGGATAATTATCATTCAACTCCGAATCAAATTGCTGATGCATGTCCAAATTTTTTTTGATACCACTGTAATGTCTCAGCCAATATTTAAATTCTTTTATTTTTAATGATTTTTTAACCAAAGGTTCGAAACCTTTTATCATTTTCTCTCTTTCTTGGAAAAGTTTTTTCCGTTCTTCAATATAAAATTCATCTTCATCGCTATCACTGTAATAGAAAACCTCACATTTAGTTACATCTTCAAAAGATTTTTTATTTTTTGTGTTATCATCGTCACAGGCTTCTTCCATCTTGTCAATAATGATTTGGTCTAATTCGGGATCATCGTTTATTTCAATAAAGTCATTAAATCCAAACTCCGCATTTATCTTGACATACAATTGTTTTGTATTGTGCGTTTTCGAATCAAAATTGGGGTCCTCTACTTTAACACGGGAATCCAAATCTTCATTTTCGTTTTCGTCGCCATCGGATTCATTTAAAGTATGTGTATGTGTACCGTGGATGGCATTGTCAACGTCGTTTGAGCATAAAGAACGATTTATTATTGAGTGTTTGTGATCAGTTTGTTCCAAATTCATGTTAGATTCGGGATTCACATCATTATATGTTCCCTCATCTCCTGGAATGGACCGCACACCGTAATTGATTACATCTTCACAATGACTGTTCTGGGTGTTTATTGTATTCCTAAACTGTTCTGTTAGTTTAGTTAAAATGTCGTTTTCAACGTGTGTGTAATACGCAGCGATCATATCGTTGCATTGCATTTGTTTTCCACATGCTATATTTCTTCGGCTTCTTTTGGGCGCGCTTTCCCCTGCCTCCGCACTGACGGTTTTGTGCTCTCGTTTTCTCTGCTGTTTCGGCACATATTGTCTCGGCATTGGTATTTTGTACTTTACACAAGCCATTGCGATAAGCTCGTCGATAAATTTTGTTCTATCGAAATTATTAGGATCAAATTCTTTAAGTTCATCAGTATCGTCGTACTCGGAATAATTGTCATTAAAATGTTCATTATTAAATTCATTTAAACCCGTATTGTTATGTACGGATTCCAAATATGATTTATCGTCGTAATTATCAAAGTTATCGTCAAATATATTTAAACTTTTATTTTCTTCTTTGATGAATTCTAGTTTTACTTCTTCGTTATCATTTATATCTTCGTCATTACTACTTAAAGTATTTTCAATCGTTGAATTGTCTCCCTGATAACTATCTTTACCGTTACATTTATCCTCATTGATTTTCGTTATATGTGCCACAGTTGGTGGATTAGTCTTTAACCAATTTTTATTTTCACAGTTTCTTATAAATACCATACTTCCATCTCCTTGGTTAACTCTAAAGTTTCCTACTATCGATGTTTTTATTAACTTATTTACTTCACTAATACCAGCGATAGAATTTTTAGCGTCTTTCATATCATCAAGTATTAAAAGTTTAGATGCATATTTCAACGCATATTGAGTGAAATCTTCACTCAACAACAGCCTTATTTCCTTATCAAGGACATAATTTATTATGACTTCAGTGTAATTGGACAATGGTGTTAAACATGACACAAATTCACTTTTAGGTATTAGATTAATATTTTTTTCATACGGTATTTTGTTTAATATGTCCATCGTTACTTCGTCTCTAAGTTTCAAAGGCCGTACACCTCTTTTTTCCAATTGTTCCATCAAAACATAATCATCTACGTCATAATTATGTTGTCTAGGTATAGGCAGGTAATACTGACATAAAATAGTTTTTCTAAATTGTAAAAAACGAGTCCATTCATTGAAAGAAAACAATCTGTCAGATGGTTCAGAACACATACCTATTTTGTGTGATTTGAATAGATTTTCTCTACTATTAATACCAGCTATGACATCTGATAGTTTAATTTCATATTCACCATCTAAACCAAAGCACATTTTTAATGCAACTAGAACATATGTCATAGCAATATTTTCATAGTCCGGAAGTCTTACCAATGTATGTAAAGAGGTTTTGTTTACATCAACATTTTTAAATGGGTGGTATAGCATAAGAGAAAGAACTAAATCTTTAAAGTCATTTGGAAGACATAATTCTTTTATAAATGAATCAACTATTTTATTAAAATCTGGGACAATAGGGAATCCTAAGTCCAAAGTTTTAATACAAGTCATAGCATATGCGCGAATAGTATGAGAATTATACTCACTTTGGCATAGTAAAAAGCTTTTCCAGTGTGGAATTACTTTTGTATTGATTTCTTTTGGAATATATTTGGTACAATTTAATAAACTCAATCTACCCTCTTTAATAAATCTTAGTAAATGTGAAAGTTGTATATGACTCTGGTCAAAATTAAGAGCTAAATATAATATTGCCAGCAACAACCCTTTAGTAAATATTTTAACATCTTTATGGAATTGTCCCAACTGTCTCTTTTTATTAACTACAATGTCATCCTCTGATTCACTGTTATCACTATCAGTGGGAGTTTGTGGTATTTTAGAAAAACTTAGATGGCTTTCTCCGAACTTGCTTTTATCTCTGTAAAAAAAATTATATAAATTAAGATTTTATATTTAATCTTGGTTTAATTTTTTGATGTAGGGCAACAAGAAAAGTTCATTAGATTTTTTTACATTGAGAACAGAATTCAGTATTATAAAAGACTTAGTCAGTCATTCATTATTAAAGCTCAATAATTAGCTAGTCATTGTAGTCAACTAGGTTCCTAAAGTGATTTAAGCATTGTAGGGCACAGTAAACAAATATTTTGTGTATCAGAAACATCATGGGCAGTGTATTTTATACCATGATATAAATAAACACTACTGACTGATCATAACAAAAGGCAGGATATCTAACACTAACTAACAATAACCAAACCACCAAATACACCACATTGGCATAAGCAGACATTTCACATTATTTATCATCATGATATGCTATATATATAGTTAATTAATTAAATAAAAATGATAAATTACTAAAGCAGCCAACCTAATCTATGGTTATATGATAAATTTAACCATCTTATGAATTAAATAAATAACAATCAGTCATATATATGCTCAATAATATACTTATATACATTTAAAGAATGAAATGTTAACAAAAAGATACTAACATCAATTCTTCTTTAACTTGAAATGTTTTTATATACCGGGTCCATATCCAAAGGACTTTTAGTTTCACAGTTGGTTTTGCTCCGAGTTCTATTAATTCTTCTGTTAGACCAGCCAGAATAAAATTATATGCATGCCATTTATACCACTCTCCACTCACTAAAAAGTTCAGGATTTTTTTAGAGAAACTTGTACTTCCACAAATAAATAGCAATGTCTGTTTGTAATATCAACTTTTTTCCAACAAACACCTGATAAGTAATACTTTTTCATCAAAATGTAGAATTAGTTAAGATTGGTTACACTGAACCACATTGTGCTCTTCTTGCCTTATGAAAAGCTGTCTTATTACCATCTTAATTATACGCTTTTTATCCCGCCCTTTACAACTAAATACAATAATATTTGCATATTACTGTTTGGCGCCTGATATATGTGCTAGAGTAGTACTTACACAGGCTCCGGAAACATAAAGGTACCACCGTAACACTAATAAGTTTACTGTAGAACCGTTATATAAGAAATATTATACAGTTTAAGTAATTTATAGACGGAACTAATACTTAAATAAAAATAAAAATTTACAGAGTTAACCTCACTTTCGATTCCATCTTTGACGATTGTTGCGAACCTTTTTCCCGACAGGAAAGCGATAGTCCCATCAGCTAAATATGTTTGTTCTACAACCGTCTCCCGGACATTCACGTCTTGGGTACCACATTCCACGCAATAATAGTATCCATCAATAAGGTTTAAGTCAGTGCTACCGCAAACATTACATGGTTGCTCCTTCATTTCAATTTTTAAAGGATTACTTATTTAATCACAAGATCTTAGTTGAACGAAATGAAAAAAATATGAACATAATTACAATATGTTATATTTTTAAGTCAATAAAAAAAGATTATGCCCACCACATGTAAAAGTAAATGTAAAAGTGAATCATGTCTAAGAAACAAAATTCGCGCGTAGCGTACACTAGGGACGTTTGTATTTATACGTCTGGATTTTAAAATTTGGTATTTACGTCCAAGTATGCTTAATAGGTGCCTGAGCCAAAAACAGATAAATATTTAATACTTCACTCATGTAGCTTATACTAACATTGCGTATTTTTTACCATGTCTATACTCTATGCCGTAATGTACACCAACAAATTTACAATATAATTCGAGGAAACTGGAAAAATCGAAGTACGAGTATCAAAAGGTATTTTCGTTAAATACGATTGATTTTGCTCTTTGTAATATTATATTATATTTTTGTAAGATTTAATACTCCAGATTTATGTGGCAGTACTGTAAATACTTTGAAGTATTTGAAGCCTGTTATTTATAAAAAAAACTCGTACCAGGACGTCGTGACTTTACAACCCAATATACGTAGTTCGCACATATGACTTTGACATTGAAAAATATAAATAGTGTAGCCCACTCACAATAATTTTTAAACATTTATTTAAAATGTGTATTAACAGTAGTTTTATTACATAGACTGATTTATTTTGCATTTGTATAATAATCGCATTGAGTAAAAATATTAGTGAAACTTTTAACCTTAAGAAATTATGTAGTTATATAGTTAATTGGACACATAAATACATAATAATAAATTTAGTATCTATAAAAACGTAGACTATTTAGATTTACTAGAATTTCGTACTTCTTTTAGAAAATAAATATTATAATTAATACATGACATTTGTGTTATTGCTACTGTTATATTAAGTTACCATGTGGAGAAAATTTCAAAATTGATATTTGGTTCATTTATAATAAAGTACTACGAAAAAGTTACTTCCTACAAATACTAAAGTGAAAATAAATAAATTTCTAAATCAAAATATCATTTAATAGAATATTTATTAAGATTTAAATTTAAATGATATTTCCAATACGGCACTTCAAGTTTATGATATATGATAATAAAAATTGAAGATAATTAATAATTACTAAAGTTATAGTACTAATAATGTCAAAATTTAAAATGAGAAATTGAATTTTACGTAATTAGGTTTACTATGTTGTGTTTATATATTTAATTATACCATTTCAGTCGTTAACATTTCAAATATATAATTTTTTAAGGTATTACCATATAATGTACCACCGCACAGACATATCTGAGATAATAAATTTAAGTATTACATTTTATACCAATAAATTTGATTTATTAAAGTTAATTTTTAGTCCAATCCCGGATAAGCGTCATGATTTAGTAGTTATAAACTTAAAACATTTAATATGAATGAAACGTAAGATGGTTTTTTTATATCTTTAAAAAATCAGTAAATACCAAATAATAAAGAAAAACAATTCTTCAAAGAGAAGTACAGTAGGCTACAATGAGTAATATATTCAGTTGTAACATGGCAACATCGAGTTGCTGTACCGTGTGGTGAATTGCAGCGTATCGCCGTACGTCGTCAATATCTCGCTACGAACTCGGGGCGTGTTCTCAGCGTAATTCGTGAAACTGAAAGAAACCGACCGGCTTACCTCGCTAGCAATATCTGTAAGCAATAGTGTCTCACTCGGCGAACTTCAAATTGAAATGCGAGCGTTGTGTCGTCTAGTCACACCCCTGTTTAATAGATCGTGAACTCGCGTTTCTGCCGTTAGGGCCCAGTTCCGTCGCGTGGAGTGCCACAGGAGTCAGTGACTGGGCTAATGTTGTGTAGTGTTGAGTTCAGTGTGAGATCTCGCGTAGTACATTGATGGGCGGCATTTTGTTGGCGAAGAAGGCGGCAGAGAGGCCGCACCGGCGAGCACTTGGTTTCTCGAGGCTCTTCATTCAAATCCGTCACACTGGAACTGATGGAATTGGAGAATATTGTAGCGAACACTGTTTACTTAAAAGCCAGAGAGGGTAAGTTATCAATATCGTTTTAAATTGGACATTAACTATGAATTTTGTACGAGTTACATTAAAATTGGTCTGACAGAGTTGAGCGCGAACAATTTGTAAACAGCGGGTGATCGACCTAATTGTCACTTACTTATTTCTCGTTTCATATAAATTTCGCAGATAATTGTGTGAAACAATAAATAACTGTTTGATTTAATATTGCAGTAATTTATTTTCATTGCAATAAACATAAAATGAAGATTTTGAACTATAAAATAAACAAAGATTTATAAGTCGTTTCTCTCTCAGTAGATGTATTTATATTTCGAATTGAATATTACATCACTTGTACATAATTTGTAAGGATGTTGGATAATTACATTGTGCTAATGTGCTAATAAACATCATGTGTTTATAATAAACAAAACAAATGAGGGAGCAAGTGTTGTATTTCATGAAATGGGGTTTATTTATAATTTTCAAAATAATTGAAAATATTTCATTTAATATTATGTAATTAGTCAAATGTTATTATATTGTTTCATATACATATTAATTATTTAAAAAATATGATATAAACTGACAGTGTGTGTTATTTTGATGTTGTTTTTTTTTAAAGTTATTTTAACACACACTTTCTAATTTGTTGTCAGTTTTCTTTTGAATATTCTAAATTATTGGGTAAACGATAAAGAAAAATGTGTGAAATTGACATAAGGCATGCTATCATTATTTTTGATATAAGGTAGCACAAAGTAATTGCACATAATATGGAAAAGGAATTTAAGATTATTACAACTGAAGTAGCATCTTATAAAGTTTTAGAGAAGGTATATACCTTCTACTACATACCAATCTAAATACAAATAGACTGAGTTCAAGTTAAAAACATAAAATATCTATTCAGTTGTTCAAATCACATGGTTCTGCTTAGAGTTACCATTATGTAGTTATATACTCTTAGCTAATGAAACATGAATTACTTTATCAGCAAGTTGAAATGTTAGTGCATGATAGGATATGTCTAAATCATAAAATAACTATGACTATAACTTACAATTAATTTATCTCTACTTTTAATTAAGGTACTCACACCATATTGCATATATCTCATTATATAATAGATGTCGATAAATGACGAAATTTAGTACATCCAATAATATTAATACATTTGCACAGATAATACATGAGTTTATCTGATAAAATCGTTTATTTATTTGATTATAATATTGGCTGATGTTATATGGTGAATCAGTCGGCGGAAGTAAATCACGCTGGTCTAATAGCTAACACATTCTTCTCTAGTCGACATCCGGTCGGTTCGATGTCGAAAAGTTATTCTGAATGTTAGATTATAAACGACGAGGTAGACCTGTTTGTGTGACAGGCGTGATGTCAACGACGAAATGGGAAACTGGCGTTTGTTTAAACAACCGACCGATAATAACGCGTTTAACTATACCGCTTAATGCATATAAATATCGATTTAAATCTGACTGTGGATAATATGCTCGTTCAATTCCACCGGCAAATAAGTGGAAAATGTAAGTGGTAGAGATTTTTTTATGGACCAATAATTCCATATTGATTTCTTGTTCAACGAAGCGACGATACGAGCGGCACGTTTATTTAATGTTGAGCTATGAGCTATACCCGGGGCCATAACATCAGTCGCTAGTGAAGATGGTATTCATGGTATTCATTCATCACCACATGGAGCTCGTCGACTTGGACATAAGATGTTAAGAGACAATACCTCAGTAATTCTCCTAGCTACATCATCATCATCGTCATCAACCAATAGACATCCACTGTTGTACATAGGCATCTTCCAAAGATCCCCACATCGATCAGATGGGGATTCATGTGGGAGGATTTGGGCCATTTCCCACTACACTGACTCAATGCGTATTGGTGTTAGCCAGAATCTCGTTTGCTCATTAGCAGGGTGCACCGCGAGCAAGTGAGGTTGTTTTGGGTTCCGTGAGTTGTACGAGACCCCTTACACCTCTGTGTGACACAAGTTACATTGCCCTTCATTCCGGAACACAAAACAGTCACGGGGCAGAAATAAGCGCTTCAGTGGTATATATCCAGATGGTCTGGTAACGGAGACCTACCATCACCAGAATATGGCTAAGTTAGATACAAATTTGGAAATATAACAGCCAACCTACAATGTACTTTAAACGAGGCACATTAAGTAAGATTTATTGTACGTTGGCTACCAAAATAATATCCTGCCGTAGTAACTCATGCAGCGTCAGGGAGTTCTGGTCCTCATACACGTGAAACAGCCGGAGTATTGTGTGTGGTACGCTTCAAAATCTTGACTCTTTGTCAGTTAACGTCACACAAAATTAAGGTTATATTAAGCATAAACCTATTATCGTCATCAGGCGATAAACTTCCCCTGCTAGACATAGGCCTCCTCTACAGATCACCACATCGATTGGTCCTGTGCTGCAGTCAACGTGGCGTTCGGTACCGTCGGGCACTAGAGGCCATCGCTTGTAAATATTTCATGTGGGGAAATTTGGGCTATCCAGCACCACCCTGGCGCAATACAGGTTGTACAACGAGCAGGTGAGGTTGGCTTGGGTCCTGTGAGTTGTTGTGCTGGACCCCTTACACCCCTTAATTAGTTGTCATTGTATACTATCAAAACAACGTGTCGTGTAAATACGGCCGCTAATAACAACGTGAACGCGTTAAAAGAAAGCTCTTATCTGGTGTTCTTAACAATCGCGTTATCAGCTCTCCGGCGGCCGTAAAGCAATTAAGATAAAATACCTCCTCACATCCTCCATACGTAGCCCTTCACATGTGAATAACAGATTAAATGGTTTAGAGTCTTTTATTATTCAATTAAACGACGTGAGGAGCTGAAAGTTGACCTGATGGTAAGTGATACACCTACCTATAACAGCATAGTGCTAGTCAAGATGGTATACGCAGCACCACTTTGCGCTCGTCGCCCCAGACATAAGATGTTAAATCTCGTTACCCCAGTAATTGCAATAGCTACAACGCCCTTCAATTGAGAATGTAGTAATGTTTGCACACTATTGTATGGCGGCAGATTTGGGCGCTGCTCCATCCATCTAGACGGTCTCCGGCAATAAAGACCTACCACCAGTACTTACCATATTCGATGGTGTTCAAGAGACAATAAGCTAAAGATCCTTCGTCCAAAATACTAAGGCTAAAATGTTGATAGGAGATATAATGATGCTTTTACAGCAGTAGATCTACCACGAGAGGGTGGTAGGCTAGTCAGCTCTAAAAAATCATCACAACCTAAATTTCACCACATGAAGCCCTAGAATCGAACTAGGGACATCTTTATTACAAGTTAAGTTATATTTACTGGTGGTAGGACTCTCGCTGAAGACCTAGGTAGGTAATGTGCAAATATTACTGTGTTCCGGTTGCAATTGTGTTGTACCTAGTGAAATAACTAAAATAACAAGACGGTTTTTTTTTGTTTTGGGGTGGAGAGAATCTTCTAAAGATACCCTGTTTCTGGGCGGAAGTCGGAGTTATATGAGATTCTTACTCACTAAAACACCTTCGGTGGTCGGCATCAGTGCTTTCGGAGAGGCTCCGGGATCTCTTACAGAACGCACCGATGCTCCTCTACACGTCTCTGAGGATGGATCTAACCCTAGGCATTATCGGTAAGCTTTATGCTGTTTCACGCCATTTCACTTGTTGAGCTATTAGGACCCCCACCCTTAAGGCCCGCGAAACTCCTACTCTTTCAGTTGCCTTATTACTAACCCGAGGAGAACACAGGGCTCAAAGAGTAACGATACCTAACATATTCCAAGACGAGCACAGTGTGGTGTATATCATTATAACCAGCGCCACGTTGTCATGGGCAGTATCACTTACCATCACGTGAACGTCTTACTCGTCTCATCACTTTGTACAATAAAAATGATATGTAAATTTAAACAATGCATTGACGTTTAATAACAACACGGTTTGTTGTATGTTAGATTACATATGTAGGTAACAACATCGACATAGTATAGAATTGTTGTATATTAAATTTTTATCAGCACTCTCCTCCCTCCTACTCCGTCCACCTCCTCCCCCATTAAACGGCGCTAATGCCGCTCATTGCAAGTTTTATTAATGTTAATTGAGCAATAAATCATCGATATGATTTATGTTACGGCCGCGTTTACTTACATTGTGGGCGATTTGAAAACGATAAACATATACCATTCCTCGTTAATTGGTGTTGGCGATATGTTCGTATACCAGGCTTACGGCGGTAATGTGACCCGTTTAGTGTGTGAGAGGAGAGTTCATTGTGGATGTGCTGAAGTTAACAGCAGCGTACCAGTAGACGTAGTGTTGATGCAACGCGGGACCGATCGATGTAGAGATTTTTGAAGGAGATCTATGTCCAGCAGTGGACCTCTTTCGGCGGATGATATAAATATAAAACATAAATATACTATGCTGTTCCAGTGAATGTATGCGACGGGTGGGGCAGCGCGGAGATCGTTGTCTCTCAGGCGCCTGCTGCATTACAATGCAGGCGGCAAGGGCGCTCGCAGCCCGGGCGCATACCTAATCCAAACTGAACGACACCATGACGTCACCAATTATATCGATCGATGTATAAATATAATTTCTAACCGACGACAAGAAGTACTATTTCTCAATACCACACAGTTGTGTAAGTATCACTTGCCAGAGAACGACTTGTTCCACTAGAACCAGAACAGCTCTTATTCCTGCCGTCTAACAGTAGTGCACAATTATGTGGATGCTGTGCTCTCGTTTGAATGGGGGTGTAGATTTCTTATTTTATATTTCATCCCCATGAGCATAACGCGGTGTTATGTATATCATCCTAATTAGCGCCACGTTATTGGCGGGCATATCACTTACCATTAGGTGAACTTTTCGCTCGTCTAGTCGCTTTGTCGAATAAAAAAAAACCTACCATTCGTATTGTATAATTCTGGAGCCTCTTGCCCATATATGATTAGCTTTGAGTGGAACAGCATTACTCTTTAGAGAGTATTAACTTGAGACTATATTTTACATATTTATAAATAGAGGTGGAAGGTTCTTTCTAAAAATTATACATGGTCGTAAGAGATCACAACAGGAATTAGTGGAGGACATCGTGGACCGACCCTAGAGATAATGAGTTTTCATCATCATAATCATCAAGCGATATACGTCCACTGCTAGACATACGTTTCCCCTAAAGGTCTCTATGTTAGCAAGGGTTCATATAGAGGAATTTCGGCTATCTCTCACCATGCTGGCCCAATAGGAGTCGGTGGGAGCAGGGTTCACCATTAGCAGATGAGGTTGTCTTGAGTCTTTTGAGTTATTGAGTGGAACCTCTTACACCCGGAGTTTACATTATGTATGATAATTATGTATAAACAATAATTTATATGAATAATCAGGTCAACAATTAAACTATTCATCACACCACGGATCCACTCTATATTAGGTGGTGATCGATAAAGTATATTAAAATAGAAATAAATCATCGATTCCTTTGTAACAATATGTCGCTAGTTATGATGGTACAGTACCAATTTGCATTTGTTAGAGACATGATGTTAGATCCCGATACTCTTGCAATTTCACTAGCTATAGGACCTATCAAACTGGAACATAGTAATACTTGCACACTACTTGTTGTGTAGATAAATAGTAGTTGCAGTGATATCTGTACAGCGATTGATTTCTACCTCCAGTCCGTTTTAAATGCATTGAAATTATGAATTGATATTAAAGTATCGGTTATCTGGTAGTGGTGGTGTATTGTGCACACAACAGTTCCTCTTCCGGCTATGAATTTGTTGCAGTGTATCATAACACGAGTGGCAACACGGCACTTGAGATAACCGTTACGCCGGGATATCGTTTTCCTGCGCTTATCTGCTGTTACACTCGGATATTGTTACGAATCGCTCGGCCCGCCCGCCCACGCGCCCCGCCATTCCGAATGCTGTGCTCATGTTCCGTACAACATATATATATACACACACATGTATATATATACACATATATAATACATTAACTAATAATCACAATGTAACATAGTTTTTTTATATATACATATATACTCATGCCCCTCGGGCATTTGTAGGCCTGGCCTTCGTTTATTTCCTTCCTCTTTATCTCCTTCCCTACCTTTCTTCTTATACACCTTTCTTATCTTTCATTCTTTTTCTCTCTATGATACTCCACACTGTTTCCTTCTTTCGTTCTTTCCTGAAATGAATTTGACGCACATACTTTCTTTATATTATATTTATTCTTATATCTATCCTCATTTTATTTCTCTGCTTATTTCCTTCTTTATTATGTGTTATTTACTTTAATTGTTTTACTTATCATAATTTTACATAGACTGAAACAGTGTTATATCCATCCGGTATAATCAGGTTCACTAATAAATTGGCTTAAACTTCAGAACATTCTTTATGAACCCCCGATGCCTTAAGGAACAATATACACTGCTGCCGCCACTTACGCTTACGTCCGACTGGATGGTCAGCCATCAAGGTCAGCTCGGCAAGCGGTCTTGCTTGCTCCATTATAAATGAACACTAATGAACTATTTTACTATAGTTAAAAAACTGATATTTTTACAACCATGTATTGAAGCACTCGCTCGATCGACACTTCATTCTTTCCCGTCCACAGCCATACATCTTTTTTTAGCAGTATTCTTATAAGTACGGCCACTTACATACAACACATAGTAGAAAAATATACATTTTAAGGCTCTATTCCATCTATTGTAGAGGCACTTTAAGAAGGAGAGTAAGCTTTACCATATTTATGATCAAAAGACAAAGGTAGAGTAGTAGGTACCTTTTGCCGGAAATCGTCTAGGTAAGCACTAACGCAGCGCAAATTTCCGCCGACAAACCAGTAGTGTGCAAACATTACTGTGTTCCAGTTTGAAGGGCGCTGTAGCTAGCGAAATTACTGCAGCAATGAGTCCGAATATCATACTTCTCAAGACGACGATAATGTTGTGCAGTGTATGTCATCCTAACTAGGGCACAAACACTTTCAACCAGCAAACCTTGCAAATCTACTGATGTAATTAATTATAATAAAATACAGGATTCATAATTTCTACGCAGGACTACTTTTCGAGTAATAAACTCTATAGTCCTTTAAATTTTAAGTGTTGAAGTTTCCTTCTCAATCAGTGCGAGGAAGGAAAAATCGTATGGAAATCACATCCTGATTTTATAGCATTAAAATAGGGAAATCCCAAACTCCGTAGGTCTTTTTTAGTTCCTATTTACATATGTTTAGCACTTGGTTACACATTCGTTAAATGTTTGTTTATATTAAGAAGAGGATAAATTTAATTGCCTCCGAAGTATAGCAGTTATTTGTCTTGTATTACTGAAGTCTCTGGTTCGTTTCTGTGATTGGATAAGGTGTTTTCGATTTTCTCTATTCTAGTCATTGCCTTAATACCATGTCATAATGAGTGCAAGTGTTCATCATCATCAGCCAATAGACTTCCACTGCTGGGCATAGGCCTCCCTTAATGATCTCCACACTGTTTGGTCCTGCGCTGCCCATATCCAGCAGCTTCTCGCGACCTTACAGTCGTCATGGCCTTCGGTGTCGGTTCATATGGGGTGATTTGGCATATTTCCCACCACGCTGGCCCAAAGCGTGTTGGTGGGTGCCAGTCTCGTTTGTTGTTTAGCAGGATGCACTACGAGCAGATGAGGTTGGACTAGGTCCCGTGAGTTGTTGTGCGGGAACCCTTACACCCCTTGTGGTGAAAGTGTTAGTCCATTTTAAACAATGAATTGTTCTGGTAATTTTTAAACAATGAAGTATGATGATGATGATGATTACTTTTACAGCTTCATTAAGCTAAACATAATTTAGTACAAAGATATTAACATATTTTCTTAACGAGTGTAGGAGAAAGGTGAAGGAAAATTGGATGGGACGGATGATGAAAAAAAAATCAATGTTTTTTTTTGGTAATTTTTTTTTACAACAGTATACGATACAAAATAGTCAGTAAGGTGATGCGGACGGCAATAAATAATCTCGGTGCTCGCAGCACGGTAACTCCATAAACAGAGCTAATTGAGACCTGAGCTATCCGGTGCGCTAACATAAATTACATATCTGCACCATATACGCGAGCTGCACTCATCAGAATACAGGGTGTCAGCTCGCATTAATAAATGTTTTATTCAATGTGCCAATACTGCGCTTGTTCACTCAGACCTCGATTGACGTTTTATGACCGATAGCGCAGGAACAACCACCCACTGTGTATTCGAAGAGACACGGGTACGATTCCCACTATAGCTTCAGTTCTATACATATGAAGACATGAACGAAAACAGTATAACAGCTTTTGTTGACGTTTTTTTTATTCAATAAAATAAAATAATGATATACCACCACCATCAGCCGATAGACGTCCACTGCTGGATGTAGGCCTCTCCCAAAGATCCCCACATCGATCGATCCTGTGCCGCCCGCATCACCTGGGGTTTTTGGTTGTAGGGTTCATATGGGGGATTTGGGCTACTTCCGATCACGTTGGCCCTATTCGGGTTGGTGGGAGCCAGACCCTCGTTTGTTGATTAGCAGGGTGCACCACGAGTAGGATGGCTTGGGTTCAGTGAGTTATTTTGCGGGACCCCTTACACCTCTTAGGATATACACTGCACCACATTCTACTTGTCGTCTTAATGTTGTACATTACTATTTGACAATGGAAATTGGGAACCGAGGACACTACTAAAACGGTCTTTACTAACAGAGACCTATCACCGGTGATCAAGCAGTAACCGCTAATCCACATTAGGTCAATGTTCAATGACCTTGACTCTCTTTATAAGAGAAGAACCTGAGTCAATGTAGTGGGTACATTAAACGAGCCGTTCGTGAATATAACGTACAGTTTCTCCAATTCGAATCCTGATCGATTTTTTAGTGTGGTGATAGGTTATACTCCTGGTCATAACTACGTGGCTTTACTTATGATGGTAAACACTGCATCAGATTGTGCTCCCCGTCTTGAGTCGTAAATAAAATTTCCTTACTACTAGGTTTGGTTTGGATGTAATAGGTCCCGCACATCATATCACGAGACCCAAGCCAACCTCACCTTCTCGTGGTGCACCCTGCTAATCAACAAAAAGGCTCTAGCTCCCACCAACCCGCATTGGGCCAGCGTGGTGGGAAATGGCCCCTATCCCCCCATAATAACTCCTGATAACAACGGCTTCTAATGTCTGGCGTTGCGAGCAATGCAGGACTGATCGATGTTGGGATCTTTCGGGTAGGCCTATGTCCAGCAGTGGACGTCTATCGGCTGACGATGATGATGATGTGTAGGTTTGGCGGTGGGGAATGGAGGCTGCGGCGGTACCTGTGGTTTTTTTACTGTTGTGTTATTTGGTATGCAATAAAGCTTTTTCTATTCTATTAACTTCAATTCTATTTTGTTCTCTTCTATTCTATCAATATATGTATAGTTCAACAAATGGTTCGCAATTAGAGTATTGTAATGGTCGGTATGAGGTGTGGCGTGCAACCATGGTATTTGCCCACCCCATCGGTGGCATGGCGTCACAGTATATGGGTTGGTGGTGTGGTAATTGGTAACGGACATGCACGCGGGCTCGTTAATATTAATGAAATTTCCCCATGTAGCCATTGAGTATGGGGAAATGATGATTGAAATGTTATAATGAAATTATTCATTATAATTTTTTTTTGATTAGGCGACTAAACGAGAGAGACAACAACGTGGCACTGGTTAGAATGATATACTGCTCTACATGGTGCTCGTTCCCTTTAGATATATGATGTTAAATCTCGTTACCCCAGTAATATCAATAGCTACAGCGTCTTTCAAAGCGGAACGCCACTGTCGGCTGCAATAAATGCAGCAGTGGTACCTACTTTTATTTTGTTCCCCTGCGTGTGGTAGGTCAGGGCCTTTATTCTTAGGTTCATTAATAATCACATACTTTATATCTAGTTCTCTTCATACTAACCTTTCATTATTTCTTATCTTTCACTCTCTACTCTTCTTACACACTTCATTTCCTCTAACATTCTACATCCCAATTCCTTCTTTCATTCCTCTCCTGAAAGAGTACCGTCGTCTCATCCGTGTTCTCGATCTGAACGAATCCTGAATAAATAGAACTTTTTCTGTTCTTGTTCTTATTTCTTCTATACATTCTTCTTTGGTTTCCTTACTTGGCTATACTTATTCTAATATCACAGCCTATTTTTTCTGTTTATATATAGTGGTAGGTACCACTATATATAAACCGGAGACCGTCTAAGTACTTACTTAGACTGTCTCCGGAAACAGAGACCTTTTTTTTGTTGTTTCGGAAGGGAAATCCTCGTAAGATACCTTGCTTCTGGGCGGAAGTCAGGGCTATATGAGATTTTTAATCACTAAAACCCCTTCGGTGCTCTGCATCAGTGCATTCGGAAAGGTTCCGGGATTTCTTATAGAACGCACGAGTGCCTCTCTACACTTTCTTTGAACACATCTCTGAGGCTTAACTCTCCTAGACTATCCCACACAGGTTCGCTTGTTGAGCAATGAGGCCACCTCAAGGCCTGCGAAAGTCCTAGACTCTTTTAGTCGAATTCTACGACAGGCAGGGCTTACCTTAATCCTATTCTTACTAGTCCGAGACTACAGGGCTCCGGCAACAGAGACCTACCACCAGTAAAACCTACCGCATAACAGCATCACTGTTTCTGCTGTCAATACGAGGACCGGAGAATTGTATAAGAACTCATTAATATGAACAGCCTTGTTAACTCTTAACACCAAGTGGAATTCAGGTTTTTTTGCATACATATCGATTATAATCAAGCTACACCTATTTGAATACATTATGGGTTGACTTTGCTGCTATTTCATTTAATCACCCCTATGTTATGGGGCATGCGATGTATCGATTGATGCGGGCTGTTGTGTTATCATTTTCACCTGATGGTAATTTATACACCCGTAATAAAGTGGCAGTATTTATATCTACTGCACCATATTGCGGTCGCCATGAGTCAAGATGATTAAGTCTTATTATCTCTATTCTCTAATGTAGTATAACGCTAACCTTATTGATGTATACTGGTCTCCATGCCTTCATAAAAAGTCTTGATACTTCTCTAATTTCACCGGTCACAGCGCTTTTCAAATATAACAATAGTTAGTCACATATTTGGACTGTCATTTGGAGGCTGATATAAGCAAAGCTGTGGTACCATCATAAAAGAGCTTTAGGTGGTGCTGTCTGTTGTCCTAACGCCATGTTCACGTAAAAGTCTTCCTTGTCTCCTCGCTTAGTCTAACAAAAAAATAAACTATTTATGTGACTATGAAGCTGAGGTGAATTGTGCAAGTCCAGAGCACTGTGGCCCATATGTTGACAACCAGAATAGAGTAGTGCCGTTATGACGGCAAATTTACAACATGCGGGTGTAAGCAAGCTAAGAAGCACCACATCGGGCCATGGAATCGAACTTTGATCTGGCGCGTTGTATAGCGGTTAGGTAGCGGCTGTGCTATAAGGCAATATATAAGGTTGGCAAATATCTCCCTCCCGCCTTTTTGTCTTTTGAATTTCGCGGCTACGTACAAAGCGCTACAGAGCTCGTATCTGGCAATACTATACATAATTTGAAAAGTCTTGACATAACCTACAAAACGACGCTATGCATAATTAGTTTGGATATTGCGTTCAACAGTTATAGACGTGTAAACATTGAGTTCACTAACGCCGAAAAGCGCTATTTTTAAGTTTTCCTTCGTTAAAGGCAAATCCGCTAGAGAAACGTTCCGTGATATTAATGGTGTTTTGGGGGATGGTACTCTATCACTTCGAACCGCAGAGGAATGGTTTCGACGATGCAGAGCCGGTGAAAACGACACCATGGATAAGCCAGCCGGCGGAAGACCTGTGACGACAAATACCGATCAAATCATGGACTACATCGAGTTAGACCGGCATGTGGCATCTCGTGACATCGCCCAGGAGATGGGAGTTAGTCACCAAACCATTTTAAACCATCTGCAGAAGGCTGGATACAAAAAAAAGCTTGATGTTTGGGTGCCGCATGATTTGACGCAAAAAAACCTTCTGGACCGAATCATCGCCTGCGATATGCTGCTGAAACGGAACGAACTCGACCCATTCTTGAAGCGAATGGTGACTGGCGACGAGAAATGGATCACATACGACAATATCAAGCGAAAACGGTCGTGGTCGAAGGCCGGTGAATCGTCTCAAACAGTGGCCAAGTCGGGATTGACGGCCAGGAAGGTTTTGCTGTGTGTTTGGTGGGATTGGAAGGGAATCATCCACTATGAGCTGCTCCCATATGGCCAGACGCTTAATTCTACCATCTACTGCGAACAACTGGACCGCTTGAAGCAGGCGATCGACCAGAAGCGTCCAGAATTGGCCAACAGGAAGGGTGTAGTTTTCCACCAGGACAACGCCAGACCACACACTTCGTTGATGACTCGTCAGAAACTACGGGAGCTCGGATGGGAGGTTTTATCGCATCCACCATATAGCCCGGACATAGCGCCAAGTGATTACCACCTGTTCCTGTCCATGGTGAACGCCCTTGGTGGTGTAAAGTTGAACTCAAAAGAGGCTTGTGAAAAGTGGCTGTCCGAGTTCTTCGCAAATAAGGAGGGGGGCTTCTACGAGGGAGGTATTATGAAGTTGCCGTCTAGATGGAAACAGATTATCGAACAAAACGGCGCATATTTGAACTAAATCCGATCACTGTAACACTTTTTATAAAGCATTGAATAAAGAGCAAAAAAGCGGAAGGGAGATATTTGCCAAACTAATAATTTTAAATGTGGTTGCTGTGTTGTTTATTATAAACCGGCGTGGTTTGGCAAGGTTCCGCCGATCCGCCGCGCGGCCGGTGCCTCTCGTTGGGCAACTTCTTTGTTACACCAAGGAGGTTACACTGCGCTTGGAAAGTGAGCCAATGTTGCCGTATGTATTGCGAAATGCGATTTGAAGATGCCAATAGTGATGTGCGTGTCGCGCTTTAAAAATTTTTTTTCTATATTGATCTATGAGAGGAACAAGACGTTCAACCGGATGGTAAGTCCATAACAACGTAGAGACAATTAGGATAAAATACACAACACCATATTGTACTCGTCGTCTTGAGACACAACATAATAAGTATCGTAACCCAGTAATTTCATTAACTACAACTCCCATTAATCCGGATCACAGTAATATTTGCACACTATTGTTTGGCGGCAGAAGTAGAAACTGCAGGGATCTATGGTAGTACAAGCTGAGTTAATAAAAGGTTAGGATTCCTTCCTGAAAACCCATTGCAATGGTGTGTAAGCGTGCTATCGACGTATTGGGCAGTTATAACAGTGATTATGAAAAAACCTCTGCATAACTCTTGGAGCGGGAGTAAGGAGTACCTCCAACATTTTTAGCGACCAGACTCTGACGTCGAGGCTCTGACTACCCACCAACCCGCACTGGGCCGGCGTGGCAGGCTGATGCCCAATTCCTCTCAATGAACTCTGTGATCTTTGAGGGAGGCATGTGTCCAGCTTTGGACTTCTATCGGCTGATGAGGATGAAGATGTACCCGTGAGTTCGTATTTAAAAAAAAATAAAACATCTTGTCAAAAGTGGGTATATTTGGCGACAGAAGTAGAAGCTGCGATGGCATGTGTACCTAGACGGTCTCCGGCAACAGACTTACCACTAGTCAAATAGTTCCTGTTAATAAACTGCGTGTCTGTAGCGATACATACACCAAAGTAGAGGATGATGAACAGATGAGGATGATAGATGAACAGATCTTTAAAAGCACTGAAATAAAAGGCAACCGAAGACCAATTCTATTTCTTCCCATGAGAGTTATAATAAAGTCTAAACCTAGAAGATTTATGACCATCATCTGTCCACAAAGATTGCTGTAGAGAACAGTGGTGATGACAGGAAAAAATCTATTTGTTTTGTTATATATGTAGCCTTAATCTAATTCCCAGGCTTAATTACGCGGAGTACGCTTGAGCAAAATTTAATTTAGGATGTTTCTATTAAGCAATCGAGCTTATCCGATTTGCCCCAACTCCAGCGGATAAACTTGAACATTAATAGGCGCCAATAGCTTAACCGTTTAAGATACGTCTTCCAAATGCTTAGTCGCAAGTTCAAATCCACCATTTGACTAAATTCTTTCTATGTCTATCTATCATCATCGTTAACAGTCGACAGACGTCCATTGCTAGACATAGGACTCCCTCAATGGTCTTCACATCGTTTGTTGGAGTTCATTTGGGGGGTGTAAGTGGTTCTGCCCAATATCTTACGGAGCCCAAGTCAACCTCAACAGCTGCACCCTGCTGAATAACAGACGACGCTCTGACTACTCACTAACCCGCACTGGGCCAGCGTCGTCGGTTAAGACGATATGAATGGGTCGTTCACTTGACGGCTTCTCACTCTACACTACTATACCACTCTTACACTTCTACACCACTCTTCACTAGGTGGAGCCAGTCAGAATATTACACACAGCATCACATTGCACTCGTTGCCTTGAGACAAAACATGGCAGGGTTCGTTACCCCAGTAAATTCACTAGCTACAGCGCCCTTCTTACCGGAACACAGTAAAGTTTCCACACAGCTGTTTGGCAGCAGAAATAGGCGATGCGATGGTACCTACCTAGACGCTCTCCGGCAAGAGATACCCACTACCAGTAAACACTTTTTAAAGAATTCCTTTCTATAGCCTCTAGGAAAAACTTCGGCTGGGAGTTCATTCGATATCCTAATGGTTATTGGTAAAAGGGCACTGTAGTTGTTGAAATGACTTCAACGACGAGACTAAATATCTTATGTCCAACGGATATAAAGAAGAGCACAAATCGGTGCAGCATGAACATACTACCGCCATATTATGATCTGACTTACCGTAAACCATGAGATGAAAAACTTCTAATCCCATAAGGCTATCCATATTTAACGTATATCCGATGGTTAAATATGTAGTGTACAAAAGGCAAAGATTAAGGGTACTAGGCCATTAGGAAGAACGCCTATGTAATGGACTTACCAGATAAAGGCGGTAGTAAATGGGTCATCGTCGTTACCACTACATGAAAGCACTAGGAAGGCGGCTATCAGAGAGGAACGGCGACGTGTTGTTAAGCTTGCGACCAACACCTGAAGTGATGACCACGATCACTCTGATAAGAGTGATACCGATGAAGAAGAAGAAGAAAATGACAAAAGAAGGTATTGTTCAGATTGTAACCACCATTAGAAGTAAAGCAATAGTAAACGATCTTCTCACGTAACAGATAGAAAGCTAAGATACTTGCTTTATACGAAAGCGACGGGATGATCACGTCATATTGGTAAATGGTGATAAATGATAAACCTATAACAGTGAGATGTACTAGTCTGCTGGTGTTAGGTCTCTGTTGCTGGAGACCGTCTAGGTAGTTACCACCGTAGCTTCTATTTCCGCCGTTAAAGCTTGTTCTAACATTACTACATTCCGGAATGAAGGGAGTTGTAGCTCAAGGCGACGAGCACACAAACTGGCGTATCACTTACCATCAGGTCAACGTCTACTCGTTGTTTCGTTGAATAATAAAAAAAACCCCACACACACACTTAACATTACTGCCTAGTAGCACAAACAGTCGGTTGTGGTTACTACTGTCTAGTGTAAGACTTTCCATCAGATATAATATGTTGGTATATTGTCTAACATAAACATTGAAATGAGTGACAACGTTATCAGTTTACCTGGATCCAGATTGGATTGTTTAACAGTAGACCTTGGTATGGACTATCACAGTACAGTGTTGTGTGGAGTGTGTGATCACCGGTTGTGTGGAGATCCTGCACCAAGGAGACGTAATTTTTCTTAGTGCTGTTGGTTGGTCACTATTGCCACAGGCCATCTAGGGTTCCATTACTGTATTCCTGTTTGAAGGCAGTTATAGTTAGTAAAAATAAAAATCCCTCGCTACCGAAAAAAAGGTTATCGAATTTATACTTTTATACATTGTAATCATCATCAAAAGAGAGACGTCCACTACTGGACATAGGTCTCTCCCAAAGATTCCCGACTCGGTCGAGCAGGAATTTATATTGGGGGATTTGAGCTATTCCACACCACGCAGCCACATAGCCCAATGCAGGTTGATGGGAGCTAGTGCTTGGTTTATTAATTAGCAAGGTGCACAATGAGCAGATGAAGTTGGCTTGGGTCCCGTGAGTTGTGCGGGACCTCTTACACCTGCACATAGGATATACAATAGATCAGATATAGGTCATTACCTAATGACCTGGATGTCTAATGATTGGGTAATGATTTAGTTAATAAGGTCACTGTGATGATTATTAAGATGAGGCACAATTCATATTTTTTTACTGAAACCACAAAATATTTGATATCAGTGTGAGAGGGGGAGCGCACTAAATAACATTGATAACCTCCATTTTATATCGACCACAAGGGCAATGACCTCGTCGAGTTTTATTTCAACAGCTAATTTACGTCCCAACTGTACAGACATACCTTCTATATGATGGCAATGGGCCATAGTCACCTCGCTGACCCAATGCGGATTGGCGACTTCACACACAGCTTAGAATAAATTCTAATTCATGTGCAGGTTTCCTCGCGATGTTTTCCTTCACCGTTTGTATTTCGCTGTTGTAACTAAAGTTAACATATGTACATAACTTAAATATTAAAGTCATCGGTACATGCCGAGATTCGAACCCGCGACCTTCGGAACGAAAGCCGCACGCTCTAACTATTAGGCCAGCGAGCTACATTTCGGCTCTTTCAAATAATTTTTTGTGGTAAAATAAAAGAAAATGAGCTTATTGCGATTACGATTTACACAACATACCTTGTATGGAATATCGATAAAACACTTTACACACTTATCCGAGTGTTGATGTTTACAAACAAGCGAACCGGCGATATGCGAATAACCGGCGGCCTTACCGCGCTGTATCGGATCGGATTACAACCGCGACGGCTCAGCGGTTACACTACCAGGCATACAAACTATTGGTTTGAAGCGTTTGAGCACAGTTTTCTCTATATATCTGGGCATAGAGGATTAGTTCCATCTTATGTCTTTAGTAAGGTCCTCGAGTGGCGCCCGCGTACCGGTAGACGTGGTGTTGGGACACCTCCCACAAGGTGGACCGACGATCTGGTGAGAGTCGTGGGAACCCCTAGATGCGGACAACTCGGGACCAATCGATGTGGAGATCTTTGAAGAAGGTTTATGTCTAGCAGTGGACGTCTATCAGCTGATGATGATGATGACGTTTGTCTTTATTTTGTGGTTATCCACAAAAGGAAGGACAAATGCATTAGAAGGGTTACGAAAGTTGAAGACAGAGGATAATAACGAGGCGGGGAGTTGGAGATGGGATGGACACATTGCTCGGATGGATTAGTCTTTGGGTGAGACGGACTTTGGAGTGGAGACCCCGCGCAAACCTCTGAAGAGGAAGGCCACCGAGGAGGTGGGAGGATAACATCTGCCAACAAGCGACTAAAGGATGGATGCAGAAGGCGGGATTTCAACAGGCGTGGGAAATTGGAGAGAAGTCCTATATACGAAAACAAACCCTATAAGGCTGATATAGTTAGATGTCTTTATATACATATATAAATATGTATTTATTTATTTATGTATAGTTATATATATGTATATATTGTAATGGTAATTTGTGCTACAAGATGAAATGTTCTTCCTTACGTACCATGGCATCGTGTCCTCTTAGGTTGAGAGGCAGAAGAATATGCCGATAGGCATTAAGACCGCAGGTGGTAACCTGATTTTAGGTTTTTAATAAATTTTTAAATAAAATGTATAAATATATTAGTTAGTAATGTTAATAGAAAACGCGTTATATAAACAATCTCGTATAACGCGCTCGTGTGACATCGTATAACGCGTTATGTACAGATTATTTTTATATAATTACTCTTAAAATATTTATATAGCAGTATTAATAAATTGTTCGTAATTAGAAGTATCTCTTTGATGTACTTCGGAACGCCGACACTGCCGATAACCCGGCGACGTGATTATTCGGGCCGCCGGGCCACGGACCCTCGGCTTAGGGTCCCTGTAAACGGATCCGTTTTAACAGCGGCATAAATTGGGCGCCATTAAAACGCTCCTTAACATTAAAATGTAAGTTTATTTTGTTAAATAAATGGGATGAAACTTACGAGACGTTCATCATCATCATCCACCGATAGATGTCCGCCGCTGGACAGACATAGGACACAACGTGAACACTGTCTTAAGAACTAGGTTCGATTTTTTTACTAATAATTTCTTTAGTCTTAACATAAATATAAACCGACTTAATCTATAAGGTTAAAATAGAATTTAAAAAAAAATTAAATATGGTAACACCGTATACTAAAAGAAGACCATCTAGTGTATTTCCGGTTCTTACGATAAAGATGGTCAGTCTAATTTAAGGACCAGTTCTAAAATTTTTTTGTACCATACTTTTTTATTTAGTAAATAATGATATTATATTTATTTACTTTCCTATTAATTAGTCTCTTTCCTATCAACTCGAATTGGGCCAGCGTGGTGGGAAATGGTCCAAGCTCTCCTATATGAATCCCTAGCCGATCGATGTGGGAATCTTAGAGGCAGACCTATGCCCAGCTGTGGACGGCTGTCGACTGATGGTGATGTTATTAATTCGTCATTTTGTTTGCCGTTCAGATTTCCTCATAAATACTTCAAACTTGCTAAAGAATTTTTAAATAAAAAAAAATATGTCATGATCAGAATAAATTATTGCGCGATTACGATATCCTCGAAATCTAATATTTTACATTACATCATCATCAGGTTGGGCCTTACCCAACGCCTTACCCATTTTCCAAATACCTCAGTTCCATGAGACTGGTGTACATGGCAATGCTTCTCAATGATCATTCCAATCCAATCCATCCAATCCAATCAGCCGGAAGACGTCCACTGCTGGACAAAGGCCTCCCCCAAAGATTTCCACTCATTCATCATCATTTAATCTGTTAGTCAACTGGATCATACATTTCAGTAGTAACCAATGATAAATGATCCCAGGGTGGTGGATAGATGAGGTTAAACTTCCATTTTGTGGTCCCGAAGCCCAGTTGTGGGAATATTGATTTCTTATACGATAATAATGAGGAATATTATGTATCGATTCTTGAGTAGAAGATTAAAAAAAATTTACCACTGATTTTCTGGTGACCATTATTCACTTGCAAATGGCTAATAGATTCTGACCTATAAGTACGTGTATATTTATTTGCTGATCGTAAGTCTCTTTTGCTGAAGGTCTTAGTACCGCAGCTCCTTTCTCAACCGAAGAATCGTAGTGTGCAAACATTACTGTGTTCCGCTTTGAAGGGCGCTGTAGCCAATAAAATTTTTAGTGTACTGAGACATATCGTCCATCTTATGTCGTCGCGTTTAGCGACGGTTATAATCAGGGAAACGAATGGAGAGGAGAAGAAAAAGGTCATGGTTGGGGAATATCAGGGAATGCGACGTATCTGGGGCGTTCGAACCAAAGATAGAAAGGACTGTACCACGCTGATCTCCAACCTTCACTAGTTCGAGAGGCGCTTTAAGACGAAGATAATGTGGCAGTGGATAACATTCTAACTTCACGATAATATGAGCATGCGTTTCACTTACCATCAGGTCAAATTCTCGCTTTTCCGTTTTGTCGATTAAAAAAGTATAATTCTTTTGTTTTTATTTATGTATATTAACAAAGAATACGTGCGAGCGGGATCGCTTATATGAACTAGTTATAAATAATACAGCAGTGAGACGGGGTACCTTATCACATTTCGATATTCCCGGACCGAGGCACTACGTGACCAATCGGGCGTAGTGCCATCCCTAATCCTGGCAACACGGAGATATTGCCCGTCTGGGGATCTCATCGGACGACTTAACCGGCCACCCATTCGCGTCACGTGACGCACAAGAGTCGATATTGAATTCCATCATATATTTATATGATTATGTGATTTTGTGGGTAATGACGGAAAATTGGTCTTTAATAAGTGTATCAACGACACCGCAGTATGTTTACCTAATACATTATCTCCCTCATAACAACCTGAATCATGTTAGAATGATATACACTGCATCGGGTTGTGCTTTGAGTCAAAAGTGAAAATTTTTAAATCTCGATACCTTGTAAATTCATTAGTTATACAACGCCCTTCAAACGGGATGACAAAGTTTTTAGACTATCATTTGGCGGTAGATAATTTTTTTTTCATAAGATTTTTGTTATTTATGATGACAGTTATAATTTTAATTAGTTCTGGTTTTACTATTACATACAAACATAAATAATTAGGTGCAATTGTTGTCTCTTTCTAATGATTGTAGATAAAATATAATTGAAGTCTTTATATCATATTAAAATAATTTATTATTCGTGGTAGGTGGTAGGTAGGTAGGTAGGCACCTGGTGTCGGAGACCGTCTACTTACCACCGCAGCTTGTAGATATGCCAACAAAAAGTACTGTTGGGAGGCCTCCCACATGGTGGACTGACGATCTGGTGAGGATCACCCCACTGGAAGTGAGCAACGCGGGACCGATCGATGTGGGGGTCTCTTCGGGGCCTACGTCCAGCAGTGGACGTCTATTAGCTGATGATGATACATTGCTGTGTTCCGATTCGATAGGCCCTGTAGCTAGTGAAATTGCAGGGGTAACGAGACCCCTTATGTCTCAAGCCGACGAGCGCATTATGGTGCTGTACTATCCTAACTAGCGCCGCATTGATATGGGCAGGCGTATTACTTACCATCAGGTGAACGTCTCCCTCGTCCAGTTATTTCAAAACCATTAAAAACAATATTATCCATCGTGTGTAATTTTTCTGTTTGTTGTGTGTTTGTTTCTCTATATTTTACAACTGTTTCTATATATATAAATTGTTTATAAAAGTTTGATAGATGTGTTTAGATATCAATCTGGTGCACTGCAACCGCAGTACAGTAAACATTCTTATATTTGTCAATGATCACGTTTGTCTGTTTGTTCGCAGGCGGTTCCGATAGCAATAAGGGCAAGAGCAAAAAGTGGCGGAAGATACTACAGTTTCCACACATATCGCAATGTTTAGATATAAAAACAAAAATAGGTGAGTGAATAGATATCCTCATTGTTCATATTATTAAGGTCCATATAAGTGGGTTACGGCAGTTATATACCTCCGGGCGTCCTGCGTTCGATTCCCGAGCGTATAACGGGTGTTTGGAAGCCCGAATTTTAGATATTTTTTTAAACGCATTAAAAAGAATAAGTATTATAAGATTTTCATACATTTATAAAGAGTCATCATTATCAGCCGACAGACGTCCATGACTGGCCACATGTCCCCAATGGTCTTCATATGGATTAGGTAGGCATTCATGTGGAGGGATTGGGGTTAATTTCAAACACACTGGCCCATTGTTGGTTGGTGGGATAGAAAAAATGTGGAGTAAATATATCAATTTTTTTATCGCGTCCGAAATAATATATAAAGTTCTAGCTCCTAAACCAGAATACCGCCTTAAATATATTAATTTCATCATCGAACTGTACCATAATAATGTTTACCATATAGTATCGTTACTCAGTTGACGGAGTTCAATCAATCAATCAATCAGCCGGATGACGTCCACTGCTGGACAAAGGCCTCCCCCAAAGATTTCTACTCAGACCGGTCCGGGGCCACCCGCATACAATGGTTGCCAGCGACCTTGACCAGGTCGTAGGTCCACCTTGTGGGAGGTCTGCTCACGCTAGGTCTTCCGGTGCGTGGCCGCCTCTCGAGAACCTTTCTGCCCAACGGCCGTCGGTTCTGCGAGCTATGTGCCCTGCTCATTGCCACTTCGCAACGGCGACCCTTCGAGCTATGTCGGTGACTTTGGTTCTCCTGCGGATCTCCTCATTTCTGATTCGATCTCGCAGGGAAACTCCGAGCATAGCTCGCTCCATCGCCCTCTCGGCAATGTTTAGCATGCGGACAAGGCCCATAGTAAGCGGACGGCTGACGGAGTTACTTTTCATATAAACGGCGAAATATGGTGCAACCGTTACTGGTGGTAGGTCTCTGTTGCCGGTCTGCTCTGTAGTCTCTGGCTATTATGAGTAGAATTAAGGAAAGAACTGCCTTTCGTAGAAGGCGACTAAGAAGGTTTTCAAGTTGATGTGGTCTGAAGGTGCGGTTCCTATTTGTCCATTAAACGAATCCGGATTGAACGACAATTACGATGTGGCGTCGTACTTGTAGTGAAGAGATGGTCCTGATTGTTAGGACGCTGCGGGGTGTACTTCAGCCCAGTGCTGGCACCGGTGTGTCCCGTAGGAGATCTCGGGGCATCTTGTAAAGTACTAAAGATGACCATCGAGAGGGTTTTAGTAGGGCAGGCGTATCGTTACACTTATTTTTTTTATCTTCAATAGGTTAATAATTGAAATCTTCACATGGTTTTGATGATGAAGCATGATTGACCACGATGTTCGGCTCCCATTTGTCGATAGTGCAGATAGTGGTCGATAACAGAGATAGCTAATCAGGGTTCGATAAAACCCCACCACTTACCAAGAGCAATTTAAAGCCTCAGATAAAAAATCACACTACGTTGATCAAATCTTTGTGTATACACACATATATATATATATATACATGCATATATATATATACGTACATGTATCTATATCCAGGTATTGTTTTATAGGCCAGTAGTCCGAAGTTCTGTAGTCTCGAGCTAGTAAGACTAGGACTAAGGTAAGCCCTGCCTGTCGGAGAAGGCGACTAAAAGGGTCTAGCAATTTCGCGGGCCTTGAGAATGGGAACCCTTATCGCTCAACAAGCGAACCTGTTTGGAACAGAGTATGGCTCAGCGACGGTGCCTAGGAGGGTTATTTCTTCCTCGGAGACGTGTAGCAGAAAGTGTAGAGGGGCACCAGTGCGTTCTATAAGTGATCCCGGAGCCTCTCTGAATGCCCTGATGAAGACCACCGAAGGGGTTTTAATGAGTAAGAGTCTTACATAACCCTGACTTTTTCCCAGATGCGGGGTATCTTAAGATTCCCTCGAAAGTAGTCCAGATACTTGCCGTAAAATGGACTTTATATGGTGACGTTTGAGAAAATACAATATTTATTATTATTTTAAATTGAACAGCTTAGTGCTTTACCACCATCACACCTTCAGCGGTGATGTGGTACAACTGTTAATACCAACGAGGCGCTAGTTCTGATGATATACAGTATCGCAAATTTGGCAATAGGCGGGGCACATAGCTCGTAGAACCGTTGGACTTTTGGGGTCGTAAAATGGCCACCTCGCACCGTAAAGCGCAGCGTTGGCAGTCCCCCACTAGGTGGACAGAGGCCATAAAGAGAATCGCTGGGAGACAATAGATTCAAACAACGCTAACGAATCATATCGCCACAGCCGTCGAGGAATCGTCGAGAACAGTGCCCGAGTCGGACTACCTGCTCGGGTCCTTCCCGGCGGACATTCGTCGGCTGATAAGAGCGAAACCGCCACAATGAGACTCTATTCACGATACAGATCCGAGGAGCTCAGGATAAAACTGCGTCGCCTTCAAAGGCTGGTAAAAGAGCGCATATCCGAACTCAGATCCGACAAATGGGACAATCTGCTTTGCGACTTGGAGCCTTCGAGCGTCAACTTTTGGCGTCTGGCCCGCAGTCTCAAAGCGGAGAACATGGCCCGCATGCTTCCCCTCGTAAGGAGCGATGGTTCCTCCCTTGCGTTGGAGGATGCCGAAAAAGCAGATTGTCTCGCCGACAGTCTAGAGAGCCAGTGCACTCCCTCTACCGCACCAGTGGACCCCGATCACCTCAAGTTGGTCGAGGACGAGGTGCGCCGCAGGGCAGCCCTCCCAACAGAAGGTCCCCCTCTAAAACCGGTTTCCCCCGGTGAGATCGTTGACATAAAGAGGCTGAAAACCAGATCAGCCCCGGGATCCGACAACATCTCCAACAGAGTTGTGAAAAGTCTCCCGCCCCCGATCGTCGGTCTGCTAGTGGCCATATTCAACGCCCTGCTAGCCGACTGCTCCTTCCCAGACGCCTGGAAAGAGGCCGTAGTGATACGTATTCCGA
Source organism: Troides oblongomaculatus (assembly GCA_029032895.1). Taxonomy (NCBI): domain Eukaryota; kingdom Metazoa; phylum Arthropoda; class Insecta; order Lepidoptera; family Papilionidae; genus Troides; species Troides oblongomaculatus. The sequence goes on from JARDWC010000147.1 coordinate 1,731,141, forward strand.
AGCCCGGAAAGCCGAGGAATCTACCCAACAGCTACCGTCCGATCAGCCTACTGAACACCTTGGGCAAACTTTACGAGCGCATCATTCTAGAGCGTCTGCGCCATTTCACCGCAGAGAACAACCTCCTCCCCGACGAACAGTTCGGATTCAGGAGCAACTACTCTTGTGTTCATCAAGTGCACCGACTGACCGAGCACATTTTGGCCGGTCTCGAGCACAGACAAACGATCGACACCTGCGCCGTCCTATTCGACGTCGCGAAGACGTTCGACAAAGTCTGGCACGAAGGCTTGATATTCAAGCTTTACTCTTACAAAGTGCCAGACCGTCTAGTCACCGTCATTCGAAACTACTTCTCGAATCGCTCCTTCCGCATTCGCGTCGAGCACGCTCTCTCCTCGCTCCGGCCGATTAAAGCCGGCGTCCCTCAAGGCTCTTGCCTGTCTCCGCTACTCTTCTCGCTCTACACGAGCGACATACCCAGAGACCCCTTCGTCAAGATGGCCCTTTTCGCGGACGACACCGCTCTTTATCACTCCGGCAGAGCTCCGGGTCTTATAACGATGCGCCTACAGAACGCGACCACCCGCCTAGGCGAGTGGTTCCGGACGTGGCGGATCGACGTAAACCCGGAGAAAAGTGAAGCCATTCACTTCACCCACCGAAAGTCATTAACCCTTCTCAAGAAGGCGACAAAAAGTGGCCATAAACTCGGCCACAGTCACCGACAACACCGACGTCATCACACACACTTCGGACACTACCAACACGCTCCGAATATCAGCATTACGCCGCCCTCGCTTCAGAACGCGGCGCCACAGCTACTCACACACCGCGTACACTAAGTACACCCGCGATCGTGGGCGGTCCTCGCCGCCCAGAGATTCCGATACAGGCGAAGGTAGTCGGGGAACGGGCCCGCGCCCGGCCTCGACAACCGAGTAGAATCGCCAGATAAAGCACAACAAGAACCAGACACACACAATATACAGAATCATCCGCCAGACAGCTACGTCCCGCGTAGCGCATTTTAGTTTCTAGAAACTTCAGGCCGTGGATCCGGGTCCACGAGCCGTGTTAGATGAGCTGTAAGAGCCGCTGTGGCTTCCAGCCCGATCTAAATCAAGAATATATTCAAACAACGCAATACAGTTCTTTGTGGAACATATTACAAGAGACCTGTGTCCAGCAGTGGACGTCCACCGGTTGAAATGATGATATATAATATTTATGAATCCCGCTTACATCTCATCACTTAAACATAACTCAAAGAACGATGGCTGGGTCGTGGATGAACTGCAATACTTTATCCCGCGACCCCACGAACACGTGGATGAGAGTGGAATACCGTGTGAAGCTTTTTAGTCGGTTGGAGTCTAACACTACCACCGTCGCCGGCCCAATTTGGCGACGGAGTGTGCATTTCCATTAGCATTTTGTTACACACGTAAAGAAAAAAAAAAAGAACGATGGCTATGAAAAATATTATTTATCTATGGCAGCATCAGTAATTCCTTTGTCGGGGGGCAAAGTAGAGCAAAGACTATTGTTGTGCATAGACAAGGCACTGTTTTTTAGCGGCGTCTGCCATTTTTTCTTTTGCTTGTTTGTTAAACACCGCCTCCGTTGATAGAACAATTGTTGTTGATATAATGACGATGATGATGCATTGTGCTTGTCGGCTTGAGTCATAAGATCACAGACAAAATCCGAATCGCAATTATGTTATATCGGTTAATTAAGTATTAATAGTTTAATAATCATTCAGTTAATGGCGTGTTAAATATATTTAAGTGATGAGTTTTTAATTCATCATTCATCATTTGAGTATGCAGTGCCGATCCTCCTCTTGGCCGATGTTAGTGATTTAAGATGTGACTTGATATCACATGGCTGCGGGTTCGAAGAAGAGGAATTCTACCCACTAAAACTCTCTTACTATGTTAGGAAGGGTTACGAAATGCTCCAGTGTTTGCTTGCAGTCTGGTTAAACCCAAAGGGAGGGGTGAGGCTTTCTTAGGTACCCTCGTTGCATTGTACAAAATCTCTATGCATCTGTCGTCTTAGGGTTCGCGCTAAATAAGCTTTCCCGTCCCAAAACTCAAAGCTCTGGAACCTGTAGACACTTTTAGTTGCTTTCTACGATAGGCAGAGCTTTACCTTGGTCCTACTTTTAATAATGCGGGCCTAGAGCTGGAATTAATAAGAGCTGTATACTTTCAAGAAGAAAATTTTGCTAGTTTACGGAGATCAGTATTTAGGTCGCGGATTCCGGATCCGCGAATCTTGAGTCCTTTGAAGTTCGATCGAACTTAGGGCAGGCAAAACAATCAAGAAGACAAACAGCATAAACATGAATGGAAAAAAAATTACAAAGTTCAGCAGCTCAACTACCATTGTCTGAACTGTCGAAACTGTCTGTGAACAACGGTGATCATTTAGCACCCTGATCCGGTTGTACCTTTGCCAAACGTAGTGACGTAAGTTAGCTCTTAAGTCGTTACAATGTCAGCAATTGTCAACAATGCGAAAATTGTTTCATCTTCATTAATCTATTGTCAACGTTTCACCATCCCCTCAATGGATTTTTGGATCCTCGTCAATCGCTTACGAATGATAAACGATTGTCTATGAGGAAGATTCTAATTTGAAATCCGTAGTTTCCGTAGCTATAATATAGCAGGGTAGGTAGCATATATAAATATATTTAATTAAATCAGAAAGCACACATTTTTGTAATTGTTAATATTAAGTAGCTCGCTGGCCTAATGGTTAGAGCGTGCGGCTTTCATTCCGAAGGTCGCGGGTTCGAACCTCGACATGTACCGATGGTCTTATATTTAAGTTATGTACCATTTGTGAACTTTATTTCCAACAGCGAGATAAAAACGGTGAAGGAAACATCGTGAGAAACCCGCGCACTGCAATCATCTTTGTGTGTGTGTGGTGGCCCCAATAAAGTGGCAACAGGCTCGCCCCCTGTTACATGGGACCTAATCTGACTACATCTGGCGAAAAGTAGGTGTTTATTCACCTTTGCCTATCCCTACTGGGAAAAAGGCGTGATAATATAAAAAAAAGAAGTTAATATTAATGTTTTCGGATCTTCATCATCAGCCAATAGGCTTCCCCCAAAGATCTTCACGTCTGATTTTGGATACAGTTATTTATTAACGAGTATAAGTTACACACTTAAGATAAGCCACGCTACTTGAGGAGTTTAAGAGGTCCCGCATAATAACTTACGGAATCCAAGCCAACCTCACCAGCTTCTGATGAACCCTACTAATTAACCAATAAGACTCTGGCGCTCATCAAACCGCTTTAGGCCAGTGTGGTGAGAAATGACACGAATCCCCCTATGACCCCTTGCAAACGACTAAAGAGCGCTGGTAGCCGCTGGATGCTGACAGCGCAGGACTGATCTATGTAGGGATCTTTGGAGGAGGTCGATGTCCAGCAGTGGACGTCTATCGACTGTTAACGATTTTACTAGTATTATGTCTGTTGCCTAAGACCATCTCTGGGTACCATCGCTAATCCTATATCTACCAAACAGTAGTGTGGGAGAAAACATTACTGTTTTCCTTTTGGAGTGGGATACAACGCCCTAGTGAAATTACTAAAGTAACCGGACTTTGACATCTTATTAGTTTCAAGGCGACGAGCACAATGTGATGCTGTGTATGTGATCTTAACTAGCGCTACGTTGTTCTCAATCGTCTCGTTGCTTCTTCGAATATAGACAGACGAATCTTTATAAATTTCTTATTGGTGTAAATGTTTCGCAAACATTCATGATGTGATTTAGGTGTTAAGCTGTTATTTTCATATTACAAACGGACGCTAAAGTTTCATTTATTTGTATACTAGAAGTGGAACTTTATGTTGTATAAATGTTTATAGTGGTGTACGTTCAAAGAGGAAGAGAAAGAAAAATAACAAATCGTGGGGAAGCGTTTGCGACTCTCGCAACGAGCGTGATGCTGTAGGGTGACCATGTACTTTAAAACAATATTTTATATCAAAAATATATAAAAAAAAAAATAAACGTTCTATAATATGGAAAAGAAACGATGTTGCGGGGAGTTAATGAACATATCATCACTCAGCTCTTGCTGCAACGTTAAAATTATGTCGAGCTGTTATTGGAACCGGAAGAATAAAGGAGGATCGAATCGTTTTTCTCAATCTGATCGCCAAACTTCACTTTGAAGAGGGCACCTAATGATGATGACACCGTTGCCTCCCCGTTCCTAGTAGGGTAGGCAGAGACCACTTCTCTCTACGTGCTACGATCCTGCTACACCTCTCGCTTGCTTCATAATGATGAGTGTTTTTGAAAACTACCACCATAACAGCATTGCTTTCTTGGTTGTGGATATTTGAGAGCCAAATTATTATAAGCGATCACGCTTAACCATTGCTATTTCTATTGATGTATTATTAGAAAAAAGTTATAATGTGGTACAATCTAAAAATAAACTGGTTAGTTTTTGCAGCTGTCGTAAGAATAACAAGATATACAACTTTCAGCACAACTGTACCATGATAAGTTCGCCTCATAACGTTATAAATATTCATACTTTAAAAGTCGAAAAAAAGTTAAACTAATACTTAAGTTAAATATCAACTTATTCACATTCATTACGTATTCATTTCGTATCCCACCAACCCGCATTGGGCCAGTGTGTTGAGAAATGGCCCAAATCCCCCCATATGAATCCCCGATCGTGTGGGAATCTTTGGAGAAGGCTGAAGATGGTGATGATGACTTAACAGTTTATTGGAACAGAAGTATATAGAAGTAGTATATTTAAGGCTAAGGATGCTTTTGCCCTGTAGTCTCGTGGTATTAAGAACAGAAATTGGGTAAGCCCTGCCTGTCGTAGAATGCGATTAAAAGCGTTTCCGGGTTCTCGGACTTTGAAGATGTGGGGCCTATATTCTTGATGTATCTATATTCTTGTTGTAGACAGGGCTGCAAGCCACAGCGGCTCTTACAGCTCATCTGACACTGGGCTCGTGGACCCGGATCCACGGCCTGAGGTCTTGATGTAGATCGGGCTGCAAGCCACAGCGGCTCTTACAGCTCATCTGACACTGGGCTCGTGGACCCGGATCTACGGCCTGAGGTTTTAGAAACTAAAAAGTGCTACGCGGGATGTAGCTATCTGGCGGATGATTCTGTATATTGTGTGTGTCTGGTTCTTGTTGTGCTTTATCTGGCGATTCTACTCGGTCGTCGAGGCCGGGCGCGGGCCCGTTCCCCGACTGCCTTCGCCTGTATCGGAATCTCTGGGCGGCGAGGATCGCCCACGGTCGCGGGTGTACTTAGTGTACGCGGTATGTGAGTAGCTGCGGCGCCGCGTTCTGAAGCGAGGGCGGCGTGATGCTGATATTCGGAGCGTGTTGGTAGTGTCCGAAGTGTGTGTGGTGACGTCGGTGCTGTCGGTGACTGAGGGTATGTGTGTGGTTTGCGGGACCCCTTGGGATGTCGGAATAAGCGCGTGCCGCGGTCTGCGCTTTTTCGTCCTGGGATTCGGAGGTAGCACGTAGTTGGCCGCGCTGGCCACCAGAGGGTTGGGATGAGTTGCCGCCTTGGCGAAGTAGGTCACGGAGCACTCTCTGAAGTGCTCCTTGATCGTTGGGAGTTTAAGGTCGCTGGCCGAATGGTACCAGCGCAATGTGGACAAATAAACAGCGCTGGTACCATTCGGCACCAGTCGCGGTGCGGGTGAAACGGTTCAGGAGAGACTGCAGAGGTTTGAGATGGTCTTCGGACGAATGGGCGAAGACAACGCTTGCGTAAGACATTATAGGTCTTACGCATACCTTGTAAAGGTGATGCTTGTGTCTGAGAGAGAGCTTGGTCTTCTTACACAGCAAGGGGTATAGCTTGCCCAGTACTTGGGCCGCTTTCTTTCTCGCCTCGCGGATGTGGGCGACGAAATTGAGTCTAGTGTCGAGTGTGACGCCGAGGTATTTGACCGAGCTTCTCCATGGGATCGGCTGGCCGAAGAGCGAGAGCTGGCCGAGTTCATGGCCGCGTTTTTTCGCCTTCTTGAGAAGGGTTGATGACCTACGGTGGGTGAAGTGAATGGCTTCACTTTTTTCCGGGTTTACATCGATTCGCCACGTCCGGAACCACTCGCCTAGGCGGGTGGTCGCGTTCTGTAGGCGCTTCGTTATAATACCCGGAGCTCTGCCGGAGTGATAAAGAGCGGTGTCGTCCGCGAAAAGGGCCATCTTGACGAAGGGGTCTCTCGGTATGTCGCTCGTTTAGAGCGAGAAGAGTAGCGGGGAGAGGCAAGAACCTTGCAGGACGCCAGCTTTAATCGGCCGGGGCGAGGAGAGAGCGTACTCGACGCGAAAGCGGAAGGAGCGATTCGAGAGGTAGTCTCGAATGACGGTGACTAGACGGTCTGGGACTTTGTGAGTGTAAAGCTTGTATATCAAGCCTTCGTGCCAGACTTTGTCGAACGCCTTGGCGACGTCGAATAGGACGGCGCAGGTGTCGATCAGTCGTTTGTGTTCGAGACCGACCAGAATGTGCTCGGTCAGTCGGTGCACTTGATGAACGCAAGAGTGGTTGCTCCTGAATCCGAACTGTTCGTCGGGGAGGAGGTTGTTCTCTGCGGTGAAATGGCGCAGACGCTCTAGAATGATGCGCTCGTAAAGTTTGCCTAAGGTGTTCAGTAGGCTGATCGGACGGTAGCTGTTGGGTAGGTTCCTCGGCTTTCCGGGCTTCGGAATACCTATCACTACGGCCTCTTTCCAGGCGTCTGGGAAGGAGCAGTCGGCTAGCAGGACGTTGAATATGGCCACTAGCAGACCGACGATCGGGGGCGGGAGACTTTTCACAACTTTGTTGGAAATGTTGTCGGATCCCGGGGCTGATCTGGTTTTCAGCCTCTTTATGATGTCAACGACCTCACTGGGGGAAACCGGTTTTAGAGGGGGACCTTCTGGTGGGAGGGCTGCCCTGCGGCGCACCTCGTCCTCGACCAACTTGAGGTGATCGGGGTCCACTGGTGCGGTAGAGGGAGTGCACTGGCTCTCTAGACTGTCGGCGAGACAATCTGCTTTTTCGGCATCCTCCAACGCAAGGGAGGAACCATCGCTCATTACGAGGGGAGGCATGCGGGCCATGTTCTCCGCTTTGAGACTGCGGGCCAGACGCCAAAAGTTGGCGCTCGAAGGCTCCAAGTCGCAAAGCAGATTGTCCCTTCTGTCGGATTTAAGTTCGGATATGCGCTCTTTTACCAGCCTTTGAAGGCGGCGCAGTTTTATCCTGAGCTCCTCGGATCTGTATCGTGAATAGTCTCATTGTGGCGTTTTTCGCTTTTATCAGCCGACGAATGTCCGCCGGGAAGAACCCGAGCAGGTGCTTAGTGGGTAATATGTGGGGCCATATTACCCACTAAGCAAACGCAAACTGGTGGTATCGGGGAAGATTACGGTCCTTCCTGGGACTTGCATTTCGTAAAAAATTCCATGGCCTGCCTCGATGCAATGAAGATGATCACTGAAAATGTTTAGTAGATATAAATACTATACAACTGGGGTTTCTTTGGAAGATTTTCCCCCCGGTATAATAACGGTGAATAATGGTGAATGACAAGCTGGCTCTCATATGTAGATATCAGGATTACAGCAATGCTGCTAGGTCTGCACATTTATATAAGGGTGGTGGCTAACCAGGGTGAGTTTCAAAAAAACCCTAGTCCTAATCAATCTGTATAAAGTAGCATAGAAGCGAATTATAAACCTGTGTCACAAAGTAGGTATACACAGCGCTATAAAGACAGTTAAAATTAGGTATAATTTAATGATCTAATTTCCAGTTGACCCATAAAAATAATAATAACGTTTCATCACCAGTTTACGGTTCAATAAATTCTGTTTCGGACATTTTTCAGACGATAAAATTAAGTAAAAGACACTCATTGTAATTTGAGTTGATTTACGTCCAATTTCATCCAATTTACACCGCGCCATCGTATATTTTTACGCCCCCTTTGTATTTATATAATGAAAAATTCCGCAATGAAAGAATATTGCAAAATTGTAATGTTTATATTTTAATTATCGACGTGGCGCAGTGGTTAAGTGACCGCACAATTCAAAGGTCCACGGTTCACGATTACACGGCAACATGTTGAGTGTGATTGGTACTCTCCTCGCTAACTGCCACTATATCAACGGATCATTGTACATCGTCTAAGTATCGAAAATAGTGCTTACTGATAAACAGTAGTAGTCTATATTTACTATGAACGAGTTCAAAAGATGATAGTATTGCTTGAGCTGCGATGTATATACTTGCTCCTTTGGCTCAGTGATCCTTGAATCTTGGTCTCCGATATAAAGAGCGCCAGCATTGTGTCTGAGTGAGGTATGTATATACTCAAAAGCTTATTAGTATCAAATTGTTATAACTATACTATTAAAAGTATTAATTTTTTTTTAATATAATAGCTAACTGCTTGCTATTTAGCAAGTCGTAGGTTCAATTCCGAATTTCAATTCAAATGTGATAGCTTTTTCGAATCCGTCTAACTAGCTATCTACCAGTAACCATATTGCAGATCTGTTGTAGCAAGTACCTCGTTGGTCTAAAGGTCAGAGCGTGCGGCTTTCATTGCGAAGGCCGCGGGTTCGAAACTCGGCATGTACCGATGACTTAATATTTAAGTTATGTACATTTGTGAACTTTAGTTACAACAGCGAGGTACAAACGGTGAAGGAAAACATCGCGAGGAAACCTACATATGAATTAGAATTGGTGTATGTGAGTCACCGATCTGCATTGGGCCAGCGTGGTGACTATGGCCCATCGCCCTCATATTGAGGGTAGGCCTGTGCCCCAACAGTAAGGGCGTAAAACTGCTGTAACAGCAATGCTGTTATTACATAGATAGGCTGAGTTATCTCGAGCGACTACACCAACATCGTCACTTAATATCGCGTGAAATTAAAATTAACTTGTTTTTCCGTCGTCGGTAAAAACAAGATAATATGTTAGGGTAAAACTAAAATATAGCGTTATTAACATCGCAGTGGACTCGGCGACATTAAAGTCATCTCTGGTCGCCGAGCCTAAAGCTAATTTATGTCTCGTAAAAACTAAGAGTAACGGCTGATATAAATCCCGATTCGTTAGCGTGGATCCTCGCTTACAGCATCTTTTCTTCTAAGCCACTTTATACAACTGCCACTACAATAAACGTTATATATCCTCCTATATATCTAGTTTTATTGTAGATTTATGCTATACTACATACATATATATCACGCCTCGTTCCCAGTGGGGTAGGCAGAGACCACCTCTCTCCACCTGCTACGATCCTGGCACACCTCTCTCGCTTCCTCCACTTTCATAAGCGTCTTCATGCACGTTCGTCGGTTGCGTGTGCTTTTGATCCGGCCTTTCTTTAGGACATCTCCGATTTGATCAGAGTATGTCCCTTGTGTAACTGCTGGATTATTAATTCTTAAGTGTTTCTTTGAGTTTTGTCGGCAGCAATAGAAGCTGTTTGTTATACGGTCTTACCATCAGCGTTGTAATTGGTGCACCGATACCAGTTCGAGCTTTTTTATCGCGCCTTACCATGTTGATAAGGGTTGCAATGGAAACGCTATGTATTGTTACATATCTGTTTACATTACTACTGATTGTTTCTTTATATAACTGGTTGGGATTTTTTTTATTATCTTAAGGAACGTGACGGGCAAACGTTCACGTGATGGTAAGTGATACTTCTTCCTCCCCACCCTATATAACAAGGTAGCGCTAGTTAAGATGAACGTGCTCGTCACCTTGAGATGTAAGATGTTTAGTAGCGTTACTTCATCAATTTAATTAACTACAGTTACCTTCAAACCGGAACACAGTAATGTTTCCACACTACTGTTTGTAGGTAGAAATAGTATCTGTGGTGGTACCTACCTAAGCGGTATATAACCGTGTTGATACTTCCGTATCCGATGTTTTTACTAAGTTGAACATGCTGTATATCTTAACCGTTTGGCTGAGACTCGCCTCAATACACCGTTTTAAACGATAGACCGTTTGAAACGTTGTGTAGCTAATTCACACGTCACGAACGGCTTGTCTGATCAGCGCAGCAAATACTAATGTGGTTACCACGCCTGTCACGCTGGACATCGTCTGCGCTTTTATTCACTACATCCATAATGAAGCATTAGACGAACACTCTGCAGTGAGCATAAAGCGAAAGGCGAGGGAAAATTATTTGACAAGGCGGCTAATTGTATGACCCTTTTTTTAGTTTCGGCGGGGGAAATCTAAAGATGTCCTGATTCTGAGGTGAAGTCAGGGTTATGTGAGATTCTTACGCACTAAAATTCTCTCGGCTGCCTGTATCAGTGCAATCGGAGAGGCTCTGGGATCTCTTATAGAACGCACCGGTGTCCTTCTACACTTCTATGAGGAGGAGCCTAATCCTCCTATATACCATCGCTTAGCTATACCCTGTTCCACGCAGCTTGTTGAGCGATGAGGGCCTCCATCCTCAAATCCCGCGAAACTCCTAGACCCTTTTTATCGCCTTCTACGACAGGCAGGGCTTACCTTAGTCCTATTCTTACTAGTCTGAGACTAAAGGGCTGAGTGTATATCATCCTAACGCCACGTTGTTATGAACAGAGATATGAGATGTTACGTTTAGTTTCTGCAATTGCACTAGCTTCAACGCCCTTCTTTCCGGAACACAGTAATGTCGGCACAGTACTCTTTGTCGGCTGCAATAGGTACCTAGACGATTTCCGGTAACAGAGACCTACCACCAGCTCTTCATTGTATTGAGAATTTGTTAACACCAAGTGGACTTAGTTGGTGAAGGTCCTGAAGAACCGCTGGCCGCAGCGTTAGGTGGATTTGACTGGAGATAGGTGGGCGTGTTTTGGCTGATTCTGATGATGATGAACCTCCACATTTCGCTATATATAAACACGAAAAAGTAAAAATTATTTCAGACTGAAAATAAAATGGATATTTAAATGAGCAAGTCTTTTTTAATCAGCTTCAGGCAAATGTGTATGAAAATGTATGTAAAAAAAAACTAAAGTGTGCGCCATTTGCATTTAAATTCAGTGCTGTTGCGAAATTAAACTTTTGCGAACTGTACTTTTTTTCTTTGTTTCGTGTAAAAAAAAAAAAAAAACTACACGTTTCGTGTGAAAGATGTTATTTTTTTATTGTACTGCTCTGTATTTTTAATACTCTAAAAAGTTTTTATGTACATACTTTTTTAAATTACGTCTGAGAACATACTTTTTTTTTTTATCTACAAGGTTAACGCTTGACCGCAATTCCACCTGACGTTGAATGGTGAGGTGGTCATTAACCTTACCCAAAGGGAGTTGGGAGCATGTTACAGTCAGCAAAGCGAGCAGGGAACAGTTAGTACATATAATATGAGAGTCAGAGTATTCTAGATGAGCACATGTCACCCACCAGCTTCGAGATGATATACACAGCACGAACTTCCGCTGATCGCCTTGAGACATAGACACTTAGATTTTATTACCCCAGTTATTTCACTAGCTACGCCGTTCAATCCGGAACACAGTAAAATTCGCACAGTACTATTAGTCGACTGCAATAGGAGCTGCTGTGGTCTCCGGCAAACAGAGATCCACCACCAGTGTCTTTTACTTTCAAATTTATAACGACCACTCGCTTCAGTCACTGAACGACTATACCCATATCTCAAACAACATTGTCTTTAAATAAAAAAAAAATGAAATCTTTGAAGGTTTATTATTTATTACACAACATGATGACACCTTCCACCAACCTGCATTGAGCCAGCGTGGTGGGAAAAGGTTCAAGTCCTCTCCTGAACTACAAGACTTGATGATGATGTGGGGATCTTTGGGGGAGGTTTATATCTAGCAGTGGATATCTATCAGCTAATGATGATGATGATGATAAATGGTGTTACTTAGATTGAGGCAACTTAAAAATAAAAATGGTTAAGGATTATCCGAGACGAATTGTTCACCATGGCTGCAGTAGGGAGGATGCCCCTACTTACCAATACGCAATGGGCGCCTCAGGGCGGAGCTGGGCTGTCAAGGAGAAAATTAATTAATTTTTTCCTCATTACTTGTTACCGTCCGCGGGTAATTGGAGGTCTCGTTGCGTCACCTCTATTAACGGCCCGTTTACATGAACCGGGTCTGAAGTATATATAAAGTAGAACACGTGGTAAGTGATGCCAGCTGACTCCTTAGATTTATGCACAATGTTTTGTATGATTTTTTTTATATAAACGTTGGTAATAAATGTTACCAAAGCTTACTATTACTATCGCCAAACGGCAGTGGAAACCTCTGTATTCCGGTTTGAAGAACGCTGTAGCTAGTGATGTTACTGTTGTAACTAGACAACATACAGTGTTAAGGCGACGAGCGCAATATGGTATACTGTATGCTATCCTAACTAGCGCCTTATTGTAACAGGCTAGGGGGTATAATTTACCATGAAGTTAATGTCTCGGATGTCTCGTGGCTTCATTGAATAAAGAAATAGTATTTCATTAGCAACGATTTTGTTTTATTTCTCTTCATCTTATGCGGGTACAGCTGCCCATAACAATGTGCTCGACTTGAGATATGAGTTGTGATGAATCGTTCATCATCATGTTGCCTATGCTTGTTATGCAGACCTACAAAAAATATAAAGTACAAAAAAAACCGTGCGTATGTAAACGGACCCTTACACTGATAAGTTTTTATTACACCGTCAGCGATATTGAATACTTCAGCATGGCATCGCATTGTATGCGTTTCTTGCAGAATTCACCGGTATCTTCTGACCCTGCAGAAACTTACTGGTGGCAGGTTCTTGGTAACCGACTGAATACCACCCTAGCTTCTATTGCAGCTGACATACAGTAGCATGCAAACAATACCGTGTTGCAGTTTGAAGGGAGTTGTAGCTGATAAAGCTACTTCAGTGATGAGATAACATCTTATATCTTAAGGCGACCAGCGCAATGTGGTGCTGTGTATAAGATCCTAATTAGCGCCACGTTTCCATGGGCAGGCGTATTACTCACCATCAGCTGAATGTCTCGGCACTTAGCTAAATCTTTAATAGGAGAGAAGAGTAAATAGGCTACTTCTAGACTAGTGCGCTTTAGTAGCAAGGTCTACATCGCCGCTTCCCATCACGTGAGATTGAAGTCAAGCGCTACTTAATACAAAAAAAAAATAATGTTTTTGGACGTGAATGTTCTCTTGGGTCAGTTTGAACTTAATGTTAGGATAAAGTGTTGATAGTTTTATGGGTTTTAGGCTATCCTAGAATTGGTTTAAAAGCGTTTCTACATAGTTTCACTATCTCCTCTCTCCTCTCTGTGCTGTGGTCCACAACGAGCTGACTTCTTTCCCGTTAAATGGAGACATGGACTCTACCTACCACGGAGATTAGTCCCCGTGCTGTAGACTGCACTGTAAATATACAAAGAAATGTATGAAATCTCTAGCACGTTATTTTTTACTCTTCTCTCTCTTTCGGTTTTACTTTCTTTTAATAATAAAATTGTCGATGAATAGCCTCTCCTTCTATCTCTCTTTCTCTCTTTACCACCTCCATAATGTATTCGGTAGCGCAGTGGCTATACTTTCGCCTAGTAATACAGAAGTCGCAGGTTCGATTATGGCGCCTCCTAGGTTGCTAGTTTGCTCATATAGCAAATCTGCTGTCATAATAGCGTTCCTGTTTAGATCATTAACATATGAAATTCAGAGAATCCTTACCGATCGCGCTGAAACCTTTGAGCTCGTACTCACTCAAATTACTGTGACATTTATATCATCCAAATAAACGGTAGTTAATATTTGTAAAGTGGGGTGGTGTTATTATATATCCGCCTAACGATTGGCAATGGTAGAAATCGATAACAGGTTTACATGCTAGCGTCAGTACAAAAGTAAGGCTTTTGAAATAATTAACTTGACAGTCATCCACACATGTGATTTTCTCCATAGTTAAATATTCACCAGGTAATAACCGCTGTAAAAGCAGTTAAATGTTTACATTTTACGAAATGGTAAAAGAAAACATCGCGAGGAAACTTACATGTTACTAACAACCAACAGTTCAACTTCCACGAACGCGCGGATGACTTTGTGGGAGAAGACCAAATATCCCAACAGTGGGAATGTTAAGAAGGTTGCAAATTTTTTTTATTAATATACCTTACAACAGCTACACAAAATACGTGGCATGTAATTGTCCGTGCCAAAAGCAGCGGCCGCCATGTATAGGTAACCGGAACGTTTATAGAAGCTTGAACGATCGTGCGAGTGTGAAATAAAAAAGTACCATTCATAAAAGGCCGGTTAACCAAACATGGCCGCGACTCTTGCGGGCGTATCGAAGAGGTACATCTAGATTTCGAAGGTTTCTTTCGGTTTAAACACTGGCTCTAAATCGCGGCGATACAATAATGTGTCTCATAACGAGGTTAGTTTTGTTATCCGAGCAATAGGCACTTGACCTATATTTCACATGATGTTAAGTGACAATGAGACCGAAAACGAAGTATGGCTCGTGAAGAATGTTCTCTCAAGTGTTGACACTTCAAATACAGTGATACAAAATTACAATACAATGCGGGAACGATCGATCGTGGAGATCTTTGGAGGAGGCCTATGACAGCAGTGGACGTCTATCGGCTGATGAAGACGATGACGTATATTACAATATTGTAGTAATTACTCAGATAGATCAAAACTATGCTAGTTCTAGCAGATCTCTATTTCCGGAAACCTAGATATCATCGCTGTTCCTATTTCTGTCGACTAACAGTAATTTGAAAATTTATGTGTTCCGCTTTGAAAGGCGCTGTAGCTGATGAAATTACCGCTCAACGTGACGAGCACGATGTGATGCTGTGTATATCCTATTGCCATGTTGTGGGTTAGGAACATCACTTATCATCAGGTGAACGTTCCGTACGTTCGGAGATAATAAAAAGTTCACCTTGATGGTAAGCGATACGCCTGCGCATAACAACGTGGCGCTAATTAGGATGTTATACACTGCACCACATTGCGCTTATTTTCTCTACACAAGATGTCAATTCTCGTTACCCGAGTAAAGACGGGACGACCCGAGGGGTGTAAAACTTCCCGCACAACAACTCACGGGATCCACCTCACCTAATCGTGGTGCACCCTGCTAATCCACAAACGAGGCACTGACTCCGATCAACCCGCATTGGACCTGCGTGGTGGGAAATGGCCCAAACTCTTCCATATGAATCCTTACCGGATCGATGTGGGAATCATTGTGGTAAGCCTATCGCCAGCTGTGAACGTCTATCAAACCGGAACACAGTAATATTTGCACACTACTGTTTGGCGGCGGAAATAGGCGTTGTGGTGGTATCAACCTAGACGGTTTCTGGCAACAGAGACATACCAGCAGTCGGACTACTGATTGAAGGTAAGCTGAAACTGCTTGGCTTACCAGATCTTACATGTACTTGTTTTTATATACAGTTTCCCACGCGTAATGTGAATACCAACATATAACGATGTCATAAATGATTTCCACTGTAGTGATAAAAGTTATTACTGCAGTGGTTTTCAGAAGCAGTAAATTCTCGTATCATATTTAATACGAGTCCGTGATCGTTGACCGTGTCACACATCGTACCAGATCTCAGCAGCCAATTTACGTCCTCACTGTTGGGGCACAAGCGTACCGTCAATATGGGGGCGATAGGGCCATAATCACCACGCTGGCCCAATGCAGATTGGTGACTTCAAACCCGCGACCTTCAGATTGAAGGTCGCACGCTTCCGCCAGAAGTACCTCGTTCGAGATATTTTGAAAATACTTCGCAAATACATCTATTCTATAAACCCATGTAAATCTATAATCGCAAGTAAAAAGGAAGTCAATAACTTGAGATAGCTGTGTTAATTTTTTTTATTAAGTTTCACACCTTCATCGGATGCGAGACATATGTTAATGGGCCCGCCGATGCCGTATCCGTTTCCAATAAAACACTTAAAATGACCAGATGTGGCCAACCAGATGAAGTACGGAGACAATTTAAATACGATTTAGATACGTTAGAATAATTTAGCTGGTTCAGTACATTTAATAATATGATAGCTTAAGAGAAAGTGGTAGGCCTCTTGCCGGAGACCGTCTTGGTAGGTACCATCGCAGCCAGTCCTGTAGTCTCGCTATTAAGAATAGGACTAAGGTATTCCCTATCTGTACAAGGCGACTAAAAGGGTCCATGGGTTTAAGAGCCTTGAGGGTGGGAGCCCTCAAAGCAGTCTTGTATTTGCCTTTTTGGCTTTGCTCTTCCATGGGATGTTTTAGCCAGAGTGCAGGGTGCCAGCGGTGTGTTCCGTAGAAGATACGGAGCTCCTCCTAATGCATTGTGGGAGACCATCAAGGGGGTTTTAGGAACCTTATCTTCCCCTCAGAAGTAGGGTATCATTTAAGAAGATTTCGACGCGTTAAATTAATGTAGGTGCTCCCGCAGCTCCTCTTTCTACTGCTAAACAGTAGTGCACGAATATTACTATGTTCCGGCTTGAAGGGCACTGTACATTGTGAAGTTTATCTCTGTAATTTCATTAGCTATAGTACATTTCAAACCGCAGCACGGCTTTTTGTTTATTCTGCGAGCTGATGAGACGAACGGGACATTACCTGATGGTAAGTTATACTTCCGCCCAAGCAACGTGGTGCTGGTTGGGATATAAATACACTGCACCACATTGTATTATTAGGGAGTAATTACACTAGCCACAACGCCCTTTAAACCGGAACACAGTAATGTTTGCATACTACTATTTGGCGATAGAAAGAGGATCCCTCCGGTGGTGTCTACTCAGAGACTCGTCGACATGTGTTCTTATATTCCATCACGTAACCCTTAAAATGGTGTGAAACTATCTTTAGCTCGCTTTAATGACAACTTTATTTAGTTCGTTTTTTTTTCAAGTAATGTACCTAAATGTGTGTGTTTATGACCATTTATAATGGTTCACAGACCATTTCCACGTTGTGGCTACTGTAAATATTTTTTTTGATATTTCCTTTATAATGAAATATGTAGTAATAATTATAAAGTAGCTCGCTGGCCTAATGGTTAGAGCGTGCGGCTTTCATTCCGAAGGTCGCGGGTTCAAACCTCGGCATGTACCAATGACTTAATATTTAAGTTATGCACATTTGTGAACTTTAGTCACAACAGCGAGATACAAAAACGGTGAAGGAAATCATCGCGAGGGAAACCCGCACACAGAAATCATCTTTGTGTGTCCCCAATAAAGTGCCAACAGGCTCGCCCCCTGTTACATGGGACCTAATCTGACCACATCTGGCGAAATGTGGGTGTTTATTCACCTTTGCCTGCTCCTACTGGGAAAAAGGCGTGATAATATATAAAAAAAATTAACTTTCATAATCGGACCACAACAATGCTGTAACGTTGGCTTATTTAGAATTTCTGTATGGTTACTAGTCCGTTTTAAAAGACTCTACTATCATCAAAATTTCATATAGCTCCGCATTGGAATTATTGAATTTCCGCTGTTCCTTCGCAATAAATCTCTTTAGGTACTGAACGATTGCATAATCGTGAAGTACTCTTGGCAATGGAATATATAATTTAAATCGACAAGGTTAACGTTTCACCACGATTCCACTTGATGTCAAGTGATAGTTAGGTGCATTATCGTAGTAACAGCCGAATCACTCTTTTCTTGAACACCCTCGTGTAATATACGGGAATGCTGATGCCGGCAAGTTGTTCTACTCCTCTGCTGTTTTTATCAAGAACGACAAGCTGAACCTCTGTGTTCGCAGACTGAGGATATCTATATCATAAGGATGGTGACTCGCCCTACTCGGTCGTTTGGTATTGAGAAGGGGATAGAGGAATTATATATATATAACATCATCATCATCAATCGATAGACGCACACTGCTGGCCATATGCCTCCTTCAAAGATCTTCGCATTGATCGGTCTCCCATTGCTCGCATCCAGTAGTTCAGCAGTGGTTGGATTATACATATAATTAAAACTTTGCTAGATTTAAGTGGCAGTTGGCAGGGTATATTTCTAGAAGAACCGATAGACGATTGGGCGGAGGATGAAGGTCCTCGAGTGGCGCCCGCTTACAAGTAGACGTACTGTTGGAAGGCCTCCCACTAGATGGACCGACGATCTAGTGAGGATCACGGGAAGCCTCTGGATGTGAGCAACGCGGGATCGATCGATGTGGGAATCTTTGGAGGAGGCCTATATCTAGCAGTGGACGTCTATCGGCTGATGATGATATATATATATATATGTAAAAATTAAAGAAAATGAAATTGGAGGAAGCGAGAGAGGTGGTCTCTGCCTACCCCACTGGGAACGAGGCGTGATATGTCTGTACGTATAATACCGGATATAAAGTTATCGGTGACTTACACAAGGTAAGTATTGGAAAAGTGTCACATAAAGTAAAATTGATTCGCTGCTCGTGTACGTAATTATTACAGCGCGCTTCGGTGTGCTCGTAAAACTCCACTTCGAATATCCGATAACTTCGGATATACATCAGCGTTGCCGCTCGTAATGTACCCGCGGGCACCCTTTATTAACTAGTATACGGCATATTGATTTCCTTCACATATCCAATCAGGATCTACAACTGGTGCTTTGCATAAACCTCCATCATCAGCAGCAAAATTGTAAAACATTGTCCTATAGGTACAATGTCAGTTTGATTAGTTTTTTCTTCTCATGAAGAAATCGAACTTATATCATTTAGCTTGCAACATGTATACCGAGCGAACATAACTACTGTGCCAACTATGTAAACAACATATTTTTCAGCTATATAATATAATTATAGTTATTGAATTATAAGTCATCATCATCATCAGCCGATAGACGTCAACTACTAGACATAAGCTTCCCCCGAAAGATCTCTATATAGTCAGCATAGCCTCGGATACCACTGGACACTAGGTGCTGTCGTATGACCATATCCTGGCCCAATGCGTGTTGGTGGGAACCAGAGCTTCGTTTGTTGATTAGCAGGGTGCACCACGAACAGATGCGATTGGCTCGGATGCCGTGAGTTGTGCGGGACCCCTTACACGCCGCATAAACCTCATAAAAATATATTACATGAAGCAACGGGATGAGTGAGACGTGTACCTGATGGTGACTTGTTCATAGAACTAGGCGCTAGTTAGGTTGATATACACTACACCATATTACACGTGCCGCCTTGAGACATGAGATATCAAGCATCGTTACCCTCAGTAATTTCATTAAGTAAGCACCTTTTAAGTTGGTACACGGTAATAACAGCAGGAATTGTAGCTTGTACTTTTGTACTTGTACTGACGGTCTCCCGAAATAGAGCCTTACCACCAGTATTGTAAGTATGCAGACGTTACCGGCCGGCGCCTTACTACGCTATGTTGATAACGGTTGTTTACAACTCCATTGATTGTTGGCTCCTTTAATAGGACGGGTTTTTTTTATTATCCGAAGGGGCAAGACCAGAAAAATACGCACTCCTCCCCTCCATAACAACTTGACGCTAGTTAGTACGAACAGCACATTGTACTCGTCACCTTGAGACATAAGATGTTTAGTTTTGTCTCGTTACCGCATCAATTTCTTCTTCTTCTTAAAGTGCCTCTTCAACTAGTAAAGGTTGGCGATCGGCGTAATACAGTCCTTTTTGTCTCTGGTTCGGCGGAACAATACAGATGCTTCAGATACGCCAGTCCATTCCCTGATATTACTCAACCATGACGTTTTCCTTCTCCCTACCTTTCGTTCGCCATAAACTTTACCCATAATAATTAATTGGACAAGATCATATCGCCGATGGCGGAGTACATGACCGCTGTAGGAGATTTTTCGCATCAATTTAATTAGCTACAGTTTCCTTCAAATCGGAACACAGTAATCTTTCCACACTAGTGTTTGTCGGCAGAAATAGTAGCTGTGGTGGTAGATACCTACGCGGTCTCTCGCATAGCTCTCGTCACACCATTATAGTATTTTTACTGACTACAACACTCCCTTCCCTTTACTAAAATTTACTCCCCTTTGATGAAGCTCTACCACTCGTATACCTGTACAGTACACTTTTATTATAAAACACGCTGTAAAAACGTTTGTAATATGGTCATAACATCAGTTTAATTTCGTACGTGACAAGTAATGTGATAGTAGATAATGTATAATATAGTTATATTTAATAATCATCGTCATCATCATCATAATCATAGACTTTCTTAAAATTCGTAATATCCTGGAGATTACTTTAGGGAAAGCTAAGCTTGTCCTAGAGTTACAAACCTTTTGTCGCTTTTTCAGTCTGATCATTATGGCGTAGATGAGGATATTAAAAAAATTAAATCCAATCTGTGACCCTCACGAGAAGAGTCCAAAACCTAATTTAAAAATCTCCTATTTGATGATGAAATGACCTAAATAGACAGCAGACTATCATCGGAGTCAACAGCCGTATTTTAGTCATGATAAGGCAATACGAAGGGAAGAACAAAATAGGCCTTCGTGATTAGGATTAATGTTGTCATCTGTTAATGATAATACGCAATAATACGTGACACTCGGCGCGGGAGGGAACGTGAACGTTTCATAACGCTCCCATCGCGTTAGGAGCGCGCGCTGTCTATCAATAGCGTAAACATTTAATGGCTGCGTTATTTCTGGTGGCAGGGCTCGCAGCGCCGCGGAAACGAGCTCGTTACACACACACAGGAATGTGGCACCTCATGAAAACCTTTTTGCAATAGGAAAAGGTTATACGTCTTTAATATATTTATTTATAAAAGAAAGTTTACAATGAACGAGCTCAATGTGCCTTGGTATTCTCAACCACTCTGACTCTGAAAATATATGTATAGATATCCAGCGGTGTAAGGGGTCCCACACAACTTCTCATGGGACTTAAGTCAACTGCACCTGTTCGTGATGCACCCTGCTAATCAACAAACGAGGCCCTGACTGTTATCCTAACAGAAGGATCGCAAGAAGCCGCTGGATGCGGTCAGCACAGGAGATATCGATGTGAGAATCTTTGTCGGGTACCCTATGTTCATTTGTGGACGTCAATCGGCTATTGATGATGGTGATAGATATCCTAAGGTTCATTGGAGCCGCACTAGATCTCAGAAACTATTAGACATAAACACTCAACAGAGAAGAATTTAGAAGTCAGCTAAGAATGGATTTTACAAAATTTTTCCTCCAAAGGGAGCTGCGTTAACGGGAAACAACCCTGGGAGGAATATTGCTGACAAATTTTAGGTCTAAATTTCATATCTAATTCTATATTATGGCCAGTATGCGGCGTGGACACTCTTGGTTGAAACCAGTGTCCGACAGTCGACCTCAATCGGCTGATGATGATGAATCCCTTAAACTATAGCAGGAAATTCAAAAGGAGTACAGCATTCACAGTTAACAAGGAACCATAATTTATCTATGGAGTCGTAACTCTTACACATTATTCTTATTTTATCAACGAGGAAATATCAATTAGCTTAAACAGAATCTATATCATACTCATCTGTTTTAAGATGATGATGATGGTATGTGATTACCCCAGCAATCATACCATCCAAACTGACCTCAGTGTAATAAAGTGACGATTATACAGTACAGGTTGGCTGAGATGAGCGGAACGTTCACCTGATGGTAAGTGATACACCCGCCCATAACTACTATACTGCACCAAAAAGCGTTAGTCGCTTGAGAAATAAGATATGAAGTTTCGTTATCTCAGTAATTACGCTAGCTACAACGCCTTTCAAACCGGAACACAGTAATGTTTGCACACTACCATCTGGCGGTAGAAATAGGCGCTGCGGTGGTAGTCACCTGGAGACGGCCTCCGGCATGAGAGACCTACTGGCAGGTTTAGGTGTTTCATCACCGTTTAAGGTAAGCACCACAGTGACTTCCGTTTCTATCGTCAAATAGCAAAAAGTCAAACGTTACTTTATTTCAATTTTAAGGTTTTTTGATATGAAAAGAAGAGAAGAGAAGAGAGAGAAGAATGTATGACAAACTGTGACATTATGATTGAGGGACAAAAAGTGGAACAAGTGAAAGAATTTGTATATCTGGGTTCACAGTTTACGAGAGATGGCAAGTGTGATGGTGATATTGAAAGAAGAGTTTTAAAAGGGAATCAAGTCAATGGGGCACTTCATAACTTTATGAATAGCCGGAACGTTTCACAAAGAGCACGACTGGCTGTGCATAGAGGCGTGTTGGTCCCCACACTGATGTATGGTAGTGAATGTTGGGTATGGCAGAAGAAACATGAAAATAGGATTAATGCTGTGGAGATGAGAAGCCTGAGAAGTATAACTGGAGTGAAACGGATGGACAAAGTGAGGAACAGTGTGATAAGGAAGCGGTGCGGTGTGGTTGAAGATGTAGTGACAAGGATAGAGAAAGGGATGCTTAGATGGTTCGGCCATGTCGAAAGAATGGATGAAAGAAGATTAACGAAAGAAATATACAAGGTAAGAATGATTGGAAAAATCGGTGCAGGCCGACCTAGACGGACATACTCCGATCAAATCGGAGATGTCCTAAAGAAAGGCCGGATCAAAAGCACACGCAACCGACGAGCGTGCATGAAGACGCTTATGAAAGTTTAGGAAGCGAGAGAGGTGTGCCAGGATCGTAGCAGGTGGAGAGAGGTGGTCTCTGCCTACCCTGCTGGGAACGAGGCGTGATATATATGTATGTATGTATGTGTTTGATATGAAGACGACCTGGTGCAGTGTGTATCACCCTAAACTACTGCCACATTTTTGACAATCTCTCTATCATCAGCCGATAGACGTCCACTGCTGGTCACATGCCTCTCTCAAAGATCTCTACATACAATTAGCTTGGCCACCGGTTCCGCTGGGCAGTAAGGGCTGTCGTAGGTAGGGGTTCATATGGAGGGATATGGGCCATTTCCCACCATGGTGGCCCAATGCGTGTTGGCGAGAGCCATAGCCTCGTTTGTTGATTAGCTGAGTGTACAACGAACAGGTGAGATTGGCTCGGGTCCCGTGAGTTGTGTGAGAACCCTTACACCCCCAATTGAAGACAATATAATATACATGTTGTATACTGGCCAGTTATAATATTATTAAAAAAAAAAAAAAAACTAAGCAGTAATATTTAATCTGCGCTTGCTTTATATTTTTAATGCTGGCAATTAAAAGTAAACGCAGCCCTATTTTGTTGTAGCGCGGCGCGCCCACGGCCGCGGTAACTGTCGGCCGGTGTAAACATGGCGCCCGATATTGTTATAAATAGAGATAAGGGGGGCGTTAGTGACACCCCTCGGGATACCGCGTACGGGGGTATTCGCATCGATTCTATCCCTGTGTAAAGCATATATTAATAATTTAAAAAAAAATCTTCCGAATAAACTTAATTTTAAATGGGAGATGAGATCTGGAATGGCAGGAATAGTATCTGCGGTGGGACAAACTTACACAAATTATCACACTGATACATACATACATATACATCACGCCTCGTTCCCAGCGGGGCAGGCGGAGACCACCTCTCCACCTGCTACGATCCTGGCACACCTCTCGCTTCCTCCACTTTCATAAGCGTCTTCATGCACGCTCGTCGGTTGCGAGTGCTTTTGACCCGGCCTTTCTTTAGGACACTTTATCACACTGATGTGTTGCTATACTAAAATTGATCCTTATACTCCTGACTACAATGGAAACAGTTCCAACGCTATACTATATAATCAAATTTATAATAAAATGATCCTATGTAATACGTAGTGAATAACTAAGAGTTAAATATTAAGGTTAATGAGGTTTTTTTACGTCAATTAAATACTAGTAATTGTTAGTAATTAAAACGGCACCCAGGTTCAGCTGCATTATACAGTTAGGTCATAGAATAAACAACGCAAAGATGTCTATATCTAGACAAATTTTCTGTTTTATAATATTATATCTTTTTGAAATTAACAATAAAGAATAGTTTTTATGTCCAGCTGTGGACTGCCGCAGATTGTTGATGATGATGATGATCGATTTTTAAAGGTATCTTTAGTATATTCTTTTAGTTACCGAGGTAACTAGTTTGGAGATAAGATTCTATATAATCTTTTTAAATATAAATATTTTCTTCTTCTTCGTTGTTCCCTCACTGCTGAGGATCATTACCGCGCAGTCTCCATTGAGTGCCGTTATATGCAGAGTGGACTTCACGGTCTATACTGCCACCCACCGCCTTTCTAGTACTTCCACCATATGGTGAGGATTGTTTCTTGAGCACTTCTGCCTTCTAGTCTTCCTAAAATGACTTGCCTTACCAGACAGCCCTGTGGAGTACGCATATTGGGAAAAGCCTAGTGGTTATTTTAATTTTTTTTAGGTGAGGTTCATTTGTATATTGGCTGAAAGTGGTATATGGAGAAGCCTTCGATAGCATCACATTTTGAAGGCATCAATCCTTCCCCTATCACGTTTTCTTATCGCCCACAAAATACATAAATGTATTATAAATACAATAAATATATATAAGATAATAGCTTCACCCTCTCTTCCTTCACTGGACTTCTATTAAGAATGGGACTAAGGTTAATAGTGTTTATCGTAAAAGGTTTACGGGTATGTGGGCGTACAAGGTTGGGATTCACATTGTCAACTAAGCGAATCTTCGATGGATGAGAAATATGATGTAGTCTCGTATATGTCGTAGCAAAGCGAGGTTGCTAGATAGATATGAAGCTCATGTTTTTGTAGCCAAATATTGTGTTCTGGTATGAAGGTAGCTGTAGCTAGTGTAATTACTGAGGTAAAGAGACTACACGTCCTGTGTCAACGAGTCGAACGCAATGTGGTTTAGACATCCTAACTAGCTTTACGTTATTATAGGCAAGTGTATTTACCCGCACGACCACTCACGATACCCAAGCCAACCTTATATGCTCGTGGTGCACCCTGCTTCTCAACAAACGAGGCTCTGGCCCCAGCCAACGCGCATTGGGTCTGCGTGATGGAAAATGGCCCAAATTCCTCCATATGAAGCCCTATATAAAACAGCCTCTCGTGCCCAGCGGTACTGGAGGCCATGCTGAATGCGTGTAGGGATCTTCTGATGATGACGATGATGATGAACGACACACTCGTCTCATATCATAAATAGACATTCATAAATAAGATGGACACATGTCCTAGGATAGTCAGCATTAGCCTAAATATACCTAAGATTTACAACGCCTATATCGAGATAGATACGCGTTTAACGACCAACACACGAGACAGTGGAGGCGTTGTGAGGTACACGCGAACGTTGGCAGTGGTTGGCAACCGAGAGGTTAATCTGGCAAGTTTATTGGCGGTTATATCAGTTTGATTAAGCGTCGGCGGCTCACGGATTTACTCTGGTTATTACAGGCTGCGACTTGCTGATGAGCTTCGCAATCGTGTGGAATTTTGAGTGGTATTTATTTATCTATGCAATGAAACTGCTCGTTTGTATGTTTAAAATTTAATTAGACATAAAGGTTATTACTGCTATTAAAGTGTGACAATATTGGTCAACGCGTCAGCTGTTGTCAAGGCACGGTTAAAGAGATATTCTTTAACCGTGACTTGAGAGTACGGACTGGCATATCTATGGTGTCGGAATTGTTCCACTACCTAAAGACTGTTGAAGACCGTAAAACGCTGATCGCCAACCTTCACTAGTTGAAGAGGCGCTGTAAGAAGAAGAAGACAGCTGTTGACTTTATACAAAGAGCAAGTCTAGTATGAGTACTGTTGCCATATCTGAACAGGTGCTGCCTAAATTCATCTAGCAGTCCTAGACTTAGTGGAGAGGCTAAGAGAGGCTTGTTGACGACCAAGAACTTTTTTTTTTTTTTTTTTTGATATCGGTGGTGGAAATGCTGTTACCGCATACCCAGCGTCCTTTTCAAGGGGGGGGACGCCGGGTTATGTGGGGCTCGGGGCCACTGAGATGTTGTGCGTGACCCCCATACCCACTAAAACCACCACCGCTTGTCCCGCAATACGCGTACTGGAGACGCCCGGGTTTCAGCCAAGCAACTCTCCGGGCGCCTCCGCGTATAAACCTCCTCCTGGTGGATGCCCGCGGGGAGCAAAGGCACCCACCTGCCGTCCCGTACCGGCCCCTCGCGGGACCGGCACGTTGGGGCCCCCCGACCCCTCAGACGACCGCGCGCGCCCAGGACGGAGCGCACGCCCGGCCGCCGCCCTCCCGTGAAGGAATTGGGCGGCGGCCTCCTCCCTCCAGACTCCCCCCCCGCTTCGAAATGGGAGGGGGGGACAAAAACCAAGACTCCCCCGGGGGACTCACCCCCAGGGGAAACACGACAAAAGGCCCAAAGGGGCCACGTCTAACGGCCCGAACGCCCCCTCACACCGTGCCCGGCTAGGGGCCCGTCGCTCACGGCGGGAGGAAGCGGACGGCGTGGTTCTGCCGCCGCGCTCTCCCGCCGGCCCGCCGCCGCCTGCAAGGTGCGGCAGCGGCGTCGGCCTCCATCACTGCGCCGCAGAAGGAGGCCACCGCCTTCCAAGACCTCTCGCTGCTCAACATACGATCGATTAAGGTCGGCAGCGAGAGGTCACTGCCGACTTGCGCGACGAGGGCGTGGCGTTGCGGCCCCCATGCCGGGCACTCCGCCAGAGTCTGTGTGTGCATGCGTCGAGTGTGGTGCGCCGTATCAATCGGCGCACCACACTCGACGCATTCTTGCGTCATCTCTCTACGAGCCACCTGGTGCAGGTACTTGCCGAAACATCCATGGCCTGTCAGCACCTGCACCAGGTGGAACGTCAAGGCCCCGTACCGCCGGCTCATCCACCGGGACAGGTGGGGCCTGATGGCCTCCACCGTGTCCCGGCCGGCGGCAGGGTTACCTAACTCCGACTCCCACCGCCGGATCAGGGCGTCATGGGCAACGCGCCTGATCCGGCGGACCGTGGCCGGGTCCGGCCGACGCTCTCCGGCATCCCGCAGGAAGAGGTACACTTCCGCGAGCGACTGCGCCTGTAGATGCCAAGGCGCATCGCCCGCGAGAAGCGTACCCGCCGTCCAGGACACCGTACGGTACGCCCGACAGGCTCGGACCGCCAGGATACGTTGGGCCCTCTTCAACACGGGCCCGTTCCTGGCGGTCTCGCACCTATCCACCCATACGGGCGCACCGTACAGTGCCATACTCCGCAGGATACCAGGGTACAGGCGCCGACACAAATGACCCGGCCCCCCGACATTGGGCAGGAATCTGCCCAGCGCAGCGGCGGTGGCGGTGAGCTTCGGGAGAAGCCGTTCGAAGTGCTCCCCGAAGCTCCATCGCCCGTCAAGAGTGAGCCCTAAATACTTAAGGGCTCCCCGCACTGGGACCCTCTCGCCCCGGACGGGGATGATCGCGCCCCGGGGTGGACCTCTGCGGGGTCCGTGGAAGAGGAGGGCCTCCGTCTTCGTGACGGAGACCCTCAGACCCAGAACGACCAAGAACTTGTCACAACTAGGATGGACAATGTATAACACAGTCGTCGTGTGGTCAGTCACGCGGTGTTTTATAGGAGATATATTTTAGAAAGCGTGCGATAGAATTAAGCAATATAATCCCAGGACGACCAGAGGCACAGTGAGTCTCCATCCTTATGTTATGGACATCCTTAGTTTGCAAAGAAACAGGGTCAGCTCATTGTTCGTCATGAGGGATAGTAAAGATGAAGAACAACTTTCCGGCATCGGTGTTCCAGTCCAAGCGCGAAGTGAGTGCCTTCAAGAATAGAGTAATGGGCTATTACTAGGTTTTGCCTTGTAGTCTCAGGCTATTAAGAACATGACTAAGGTAAGCTCTAACTGTCGTAGAAGCCGACTAAATGGGTTCGCGAGTTTTGAAGGTGTGGGCCGCTCATTTTCGACTAAGCGAGCTCGGGATGAACGACAAGTACGAGGTGGTCTAGTTCATTCCCTACTAAAGCGTAGATGTCGAGAAAAGCTACAACTCTCCCTGGGACGTGCTTTAGATGTAGTTCCGGGAGTCATCAGTTGCGTTCCGTAGGAGACCTGGGGGCCTCCAGCAACACATTGAAGATGGGAGAAGACCACAGAGGGGTTTTAGTGTGTAAAAATCCCACATAACCATTTCTTTCTCCCAGCAGCAGGGTATCTTAAGAAAATTTTGTCCCGATTAAAAAAAGCTGTTACTATGTTAGGTGCGCCTTATCACCAGAGATTACATCAACACTTAACATCAAGTGGAATCGTGGTGAAGCGCTGACCGATGACCCCATAGTCCTCGCCGCAATCCGACGAGCTTCTTATCATTTTCATCGTCCTTTTTATCAGCATTAAGGTTAATGTGATGATAAAATTGTGCTGTTCATCCAAAGTGACCCTCCGAGATATTTAATACTTAATACCTTTAGTGCATTTTAGGATTTGTGTGTAGTTTAGCTCGTTGGCCTAATGGTTAGAGCGTGCGGCCTTCATTCCGAAGGTCGCGGGTTCGAATCTCGGCATGTACCAATGACTTAAATATTTAATTTATGTACATTTGTGAACTTTAATTACAACAGCGAAATACAAATGGTGAAGAAAAACATCGTGAGGAAACCTGCACATGAATTTGAATTTATTCCAAGATGTGTGAAGTCACCAAGCCGCATTAGGCCAGCGTGGTGACTATGGCCCAATCGCCCTCATATTGAGAGTAGGCCTGTGCCCCAGCAGTGGGGACGTAAATTGGCTGTTATGGTATAGTGTAGTGATGGTGATTTATTTTGTGATATGCCGATGACCATTGATATATAATTTTTTTTAACGACTACTCTTCGTATGATTGGTTGCGACGAATACGGGCGGTAAGCATTGTAACTTATTGTGATTAAAGATTTATGGTCTCCTTAGTAAAATTTCCATTGCGATGATGACGTCTTCATCATCAGTATTGGATAAGAATTTTTTTATTGTGATGAATAAAATGATGGTGCATGATTTTTGTTATTGACGCCGGCCGTAAGGGTGTAAAGTTTCAGCTGAAGTGCTCTCTATATAAACTCCTACCCGATGTAGGTGAGAATCTTTGAGAGAGGCCTATGTCTATCAGTGGACGTTAATCGGCATGATGATATATCTAATAGGTAGATGTAAAATTAGTAGATTATGCTCTACTTAGGCAATAAATATTATAATTTGGTTTCGATCGTCGCGTCTGTATTTGAATCTAAGTCCGGGCGTTGCAACACCGGCGTCTCGCGCTGAGCGTGGCAACACACCGACTCGCCAATTAACGAGATTAAATAATACCTAATTATACCAAAGCGGATACATAGCAATTGGAGATTAGACGCTTTGGACGTAACGGCACTGGTATCCTTGGACGTCTTCCTTGACCCTAATTGAACCAGTTCGTTGCGGCTGAGTTATGAAAGTGACTGTGCGGGTTTTTTTTTTACAACCGCATGCAACCGCCGCAGCAGTAAAACTGTTTGGTGGCACCTTCAAAGTGTTACAATGTGCTCCGGCAAAAACTATGACGATCATTAAATAGATATTTTTATGGCATGATTGAATGATAATCGTTCAGTGGATCGAGCTTAAAGCCTGTAGGCTGAATCATTATGATGATGATAAACGATTTTCTCAATCTAATCGTTCGATGAAAGCACCTCATGATGATGATTGAAATCTGGCAGCGCCGTACCCTGGTCACAAGAAAGATATCACTCTGGATATATTACTTCTTCAATAAAAGTAAATACATAAAAAAATCTGTATAATGATTTTTTAAATTTATTTAAAAAAAAAATTACGTTGTACTCGCAGTCATTGCTTAAATACCATACGGATATCTATTACTACTATACGAAAAGCAAACATTGAAGAACAAAAAAAAAGAAGTTACTTCTCTCCTTATGAAAGTGGAGGAAGCGAAAGAGGTGTGCCAGGATCGTAGCAAGTGGAGAGAGCTGGTCTCTGCCTACCCCACTGAGTATTGGACTAGTATGTACCTAGGTATCGACTAGTCGGTTTCCGGTAACAGAGACCTCATCTTCTCCTGCCCTTTTGCCAGCTACGTGGGGTCAGCACAGTATGTACTTCTCTTCCATATCCCTGAGAGACAGTCCTATCATCATTGAAAAAAATCCTTTCTTGAGTCTTCTCCCTTCTCTTATCTCCAATCAACTTATAAAATTTCGTAAAACTTCGTTCAAAAACACTGTTTTTCTAATTCAAACCTCAACTCTATTCCTCATTCCATCGTTGTCTTGTAGGACTTATAAAATTGTTTTATCACTATGGAAACAGTGAGGACACTGTTCTAGTTTAGCTGTGGTCCTGTTACGATGTCACCAGATGTCGGCAAGGAAGCGGCACAGCACAAAGCAGCGATTGTCCCCTCATCAGCGGCACCGACTACTGCTCGAGCGGTACCCTTATACACCGATCACTTGTCGAAGCGAAATGTTTATTGATTGTTTACACAACTATTTGTGTGTAGTGGAAATATTGACGAGCATTATTGGATCCTGGAAGTGATGAGCATAACAGTACCTTCAACTGATTGTAAGTGAAACACTGTTGTGTACTCATGTCGTCCTTGTTAGTATAATATATACTGCACCACATTGTGCTCTTCAATCTGATACATCACCTCTTTTCTCTGATTTCATTTCATCGGGAGTCATATCTTCTATACCCGTCTATCCATCGACCACTCCTTTTACATGCATTCCCTGTTTCACACTATCCATCTACCTCTTCCTTGGTCTCTATTTACTCTTCTGCCTGAATATCCACAAGCATATTTCACATTCTTCTATTAACAAAAACTTCTTACTTATTACTAAGACATGAGATGTGATTACTCTCCTTATCGCAGCAATTTCACAAGCTGTAGCATCTTATAAATCGGATGAAAGCTTATTGAATAATTAAGTTCTTATCAACCGTTTCCTGTCCAATATATTTAATTTCATTAATGATTAAACTTCTCCCTATCTAATGGTGGCAGTGTCTCTGTAACTGGAGACCGTCTAGGTACCAACTCAGCGCCTATGGCAGCCGGCAAACAATACTTTGCAAATATTACTGTGTTCCGGTTTTAAGGGCGTTGTAACTATTGGAATTACAGGAGTAACGAGACTTAACATGTTAGGTCTGAAAGTGACGAGCACGATGTGGTGCTGTGTGTATCATCCTAACTAGCGCCCTATCGTTATGGGTAAGCGTATCACTTCATCATTAGCATCAGTCGATAGATGTCTACTGCTGGACATAGGTCTCCCCCAAAGATGTCCACATCGATCGGTTCCGCGTTGCGCTTCCAGTGAGTTCCCGCGACTCTTACCAGATCGTCGGTCCACCTCGTATGAGCCCTCCCACCACAACATCTACCGGTATGCGGGCGCCGCTCGAGTACCTTCTACTCCATCGGCCGTCGGTCCTTCAAGCAATGTGCGCCCTGCTCACTGCCACTTAAGTCTAGCGATCTTATGAGTCATATATGTGACTTTAGGTCTTCTGCGGATCTCCACATTTCTGATTCGATCGCTCAGAGAAACTCTGAGCATAGCCCTCTCCATATCACTTACCATCAGGTGAACGTCCTGCTCGTCCCGTCGCTTCATCGAATAAAAATATAAACTAGATCCACGTTGAAAGGGAGTAATAAGTGTCTAGATAGTGTTTACCATAAAATGTCTTATTTAATACTTGATGTGTACGAAACAATTAAGAGGGGCAGTGATCGTGAACGCACCTAAATATCCGGAATATGTTAAGGTCACACGGGCCTAATAGATGTGGGTCCCCTCCGTCAGGAATTACGCATGGCTTAGCGGCTGCACTCCGCTAAATTAAACTGTACGGTGGGAGTGGGGAGTCGGAGTTTATGGAGCGAGCTGACATGGAAACTACGGATACAGCTTACATATATATATATATATATTAGGTTGGGGAAAAAGAAATCCATTATTTTTTCGGTAGATGGCCGTAGTGATAAATTTCTCGTAAAGTATCGATCAAACAGTTTCAGATTTATGCTCGTTGGAAAGGTGACATTTCGCAGTAAAAATATTCTTTTGCTGTTTTTTGTTTGGTGCATTCAATTTTGAGCTACAGGGTGTTAAAAATTGAAGTGAACAAAGAGAAAATTCGGTACATTTTACAGCTTTTCTTTGACAAAGGCGAAAATGCAAGCCAGGCGGCTAAAATTGTGAATGGTGTTTATGGACCCGATACTGTAATAGCCAATTATGTGCAATTTTGGTTTCGTAGATTCCGTTCAGGAATTTTTGATGTTAAAGATGCACCTCGCACAGGTAGGCCGGTTGCCGAAAATGTCGATAAAATCGGAGAAATGATCGAAGTTGACCGGCATGTTAGCAGTCGTAACATCGCCCAGGAGCTAAAAATGCTCCATAAAACAGTTTTAAACCGTTTACACAAAGCTGGATTCAAAAAGAAGCTCGATGTTTGGGTGCCACACCAATTAACAAAAAAAATACATGATGGATCGAATTTCCATCTGTGAAGCCTTGGCCAAACGGAATGAGATAGACCCATTTATTAAACGGATGGTGACTGGAGATGAGAAATGGATCACATACGATAACGATCATGGTTAAGGAACGGTGAGGCACCTCAAACGGTGGCCAAACGGTGGCCAAACCAGGACTAACGGCCAGGAAGGTTCTGCTGTGCATTAGGTGGGACTGGAAGGGGATTATTTATTATGAGTTGTTTCCATATGGCCAAGCACTAAATTCTGATTTCTACTGTTAACAACTGGACCGTTTGAAGATAGCAATTGACCAGAAACGGCCAGAATTGGCCAACAGGAGAGGTGTCGTGTTCCACCAGGACAACGCTAGGCCACACACGTCTACAGTGACTCGCCAGAAACTTCGGGAGCTTGGTTGGGAAGTTTTAATGCATCCGCCATACAGTCCGGACTTGGCACCAAGCGATTACCATCTTTTTCTTGCATTACAAAATTTCTTTAGTGATAAAAAATTGGCATCTAGGGAAGATTGTGAGAATCGGCTACTAGAGTTTTTTGCAAACAGAGAGCAGGACTTCTACGAGAGAGGCATTATGAAGTTACCTTTAAAATGGCAACAAATCATAGAACAAAACGGTGCATATTTGACCCAAATCGGACAATCCGAAACATGTTAAATAAAATCCTGAAGTTCATATAAAAATAATGGATTTCTTTTTCCCCAACCTATTATAAGAGATATTCATTGACTCATCACGAAATCCTCGAAACTATTAAACTTAAACACTCAAAGTTTAGTAGAGATATTGCTTCTGAACCGACGATCTGGTGAGACGCAACACTGGACTGATTGATGTGGAGATCTTTGGGGTAGGCCTATTCGTTGATGATGATGATGACTGTCTCTGTCATTTAGAGGTCAGCTGATAATGGATTTACAAAATTCCTCCCCCAAGAGGAATTGCGGGGATGATACAGCCAACAAAGCGGGCGGGGAACAGCTAGAGTAATATATTTTATGTGTGTTTTATGGATGACGAATGTTGAGGACTTGATATGCTGTATTGGAAAACATGTACCGGAAACCTTCACAGTGCCTTCATACACTGGCACCGGTGATGAGCAATTCATGCTGCCTTTATCTGGTCAGTCCATCTCATAAGCGTTCGTCATTTACGTATATAGAAATTACTGTGCCGTAGTGCTCTGACTGTAACTACTAAGTTTACTGAGTGTAAGACTTCTTACCATCTCGTATCTCTTGACCGTAGGTATCCAACGGCAACGATACAACATATTAATTGACACTGGAGTAATACAGCACGGTGCACTGATATATAAAATTAGTATCAATTATCAGCCGATAGACGTCCACTGTTGGACACAGGCCTCCACCAAAGATTCCCACTTCGATCGAGGGTATTTGGGCCCTTTCCCACGTGGACCCAATGCGGGTTGGTGGAATAATATTATTATAATGAACTGTTATATACAATAAGGCATTGAATTTTCTTTCTTTTTTTTTTAATTTCAACTAAGCGATGAGACTAACTAGACAGTCACCAGATTTTAAGTGATATGCCTGTCTATAACAAATTTGGTAATAACTAGAATGGTATATACAGGCTACATACTGTGCTCGGGGTTTTGACGCATATGTTAAATATCGTATCCTCCAATAACTACGACGCCCTTCAAACAGGAATACAGTAATATTTACCCATTACTGTTTGGCGACAGAAATAGGAGTTGCGGTGGAGTGTGCCCTGAGATCATATAAGATTGGGAAACCATACTCTAGATTCACATTGTGGTGCTGTATAAACATCCTAACGTCGCATTACGGAAACTCTGCACAACACATGTGTTTGTGTTAAAAATAAAATGTATATATCTTATGTCAAAAGTGGGCCTCACGATGCGTCAGATTTTCTGACACGCCTGAGACAAGTTCACGGGATCAATTGCAAGTTCCCGGCGTGACGCTGCCGAGTGCGGAGCCCGCGTTGCGTCATTAAAGCACAGGGCTGCCACAAACAAATTTTCACATACAGATATTGTTTTTAACCGACATTGAAAATAGCGGAATGTTTAAAATTAACCGTTTATTTTCAGATTTATTTGTTCTGGACTGAAGGGAGTTGTAGCTAGTGAAATTATTGGAGCAACGATACTTAACACCCTATATCTCAAGGCGACGAGCGCAATGTAGGGCAGGCGTATCACTTACCATCAGGTTAACGTTTCTCTCGTCTCGTCACTTAGTTGAATAAAATAAAGACCTTTTGCAGATTTAAATATACGTATCATATTCTATAGTATTCTGTTAAAGTATTTTTTCCATATATTTAAAAAAATATATTATCTGTTTTAAGCAAAAAATAATAATAATTTAGAAACACTCTGTATATAAAGTATTATCTCTTAATAATATTGTTATTGATAGTTATACAACTGATCATTTGCATGTTATAACTAAAAGCTCGACATTTTTTTCCAAAAAAAAAAAAATTACTGGTTGTCTCTGATGTCAAGGACCGTCTAGGTACCACCGCAGCACCTATTGCAGCCGACAAACAATACTGTGCAAACTTTACTATGTTCCGGTTTGGAGGGCGCTGTAGCTAGTTAAATGTTAGCGGTAACAAGAGTAAAGGAGTATAATTTGATGATGTGTATATCATCCTTAATAGCGCCACGTTGTTATGGGCAGGTGTATCACTCACCATCAGGTGATGGACTCACCCGTCTCGTCGCATTAATGGTTAAACTTAAGAAGACACCTGACCTTGAAGATTATAATTACTACATCCACCAGGTCATGTTGTCTCCTGATATGAACCTCCACAACTTCTTTTGGATTGCCTATTTCATGCTGTCCTGAAATCCTGAGAAGACGTTGTGTATATAATCTAACACAAAACATAACTGAACTGTGAAAACTTTTAAAATGCTACTTGTTTATCCACTGGATGATGGTAAACAAGTTTAGTGAGAAATATGAGGTTTATGGACTCTAAAGCGAATGCTTATCTATACACTATTGTGTATTGTTTATTTGTTTGTTTACCCTCACCCGGCGGTTTAGTTGAATTTCCTTTCATTTTGCGAGATGCACGCTTTATATAACTATTGCGTAGTTCAGGGATGTGAAACTATATATCATCATCATTATCAGCCGACGTCCACTGCTGAAACGCAGCTTTCACCAGATCGTCGGACCACCTGGTGGAGGGCCTGGTCTGCGTCTACCGCTACGCGGTCGCCATTCGAGGACCTAAGTGACCCTTCGGCTGTATATATATATAGGAGATATCCAGGGATTAATTGCCTCATCAAGAGAGCTCCGACACTATTAGACGTAAACACTCAAACGTTAGGTGGATATGATGCTTCTGCTAAAAGCAGTAGAGGGGATGTTATGGCCAGAAGAGACGGCGGGGAACACATGGAGTAATATATTTACATTTAATTTCACATACGTGTTTTGGGATGTAAGGGTACTCTCACAACAACTCACTGGACCCAAGCCAACATCACCTGCTCGTGGTGCACCCTAGTAATCAACAAACGAGGCTCTCGCTCCTATCAACCCGCATTGGGCCAGCGTGGTGGGAAATAGCCCAGATCACCCGCCATATGAACCCTTACAAGCGTGAAGATCTTTAGAGCCTATGACCAAGAGTGGATTTCTATCGCTGATGATAATCATGATGTGATTTGTGGATGACGAATGTTGAGAACTTAAAATATTGTATTGAGAATCCTGCACTGAAGACAGTAGCACATAAAAATAGTTGCTTTAAACAGCGCTATACCTTACAACTGACATATGCCCAGCTGTGGACATCCATCGACTAAGATATGTTGTATATATTTTTTATTAGGATCTATCTTCAATGTATCTTTATTGGAGACAGTGTGTGGTCATCCCAATTAGGTGAAGTTTCACTAGTGGATGGTTCAATAGTAAATAATATTTTTTTTAGCAACAGGGTGATGTTAGTTTAACAATTTAATTTGACTTCGCAAGTTCATCTCTGTGTTGTTGTCCTTTCATTATTTGATTGATGTAGAAACTCGATATGATGTAGAAACCCTCAACGAGTGGAGATTGAGATGGACACTCATAAGGAACCTTTTTTTAATGAGGACATCATGGATATTGGTGTGATGCACCACAATATGCTCGTCGTCTTGAGTCATAAGATATTATTACCTCAACAATTTCTTTAGCTACAGCACCTTTTAAACCGGAATACAGTAAAGTTTGCACGGCAGAAACAGGAGCTGCGGTGGTACCTACTTAGACGGTCTCAGCCAACAGAGAGCCATCACTAGTAAACTTACCGTCAGTATATTATAATAGAGACAAGTGACAACCCTATCGCAGATCTATTCCGCCCACTCATCGTATGACCCGCAGGAGACGGATTTAATTTCATATAGCATTATATTTTATTTGTTATCATAAATCCAAACCTGAACCACTCGACTTTGTTGTAAATGTAGGAACTAGTTTGTACTAGGAGAATCGAGTCTGAATACCCTGGCTCCCTGAACCTAAGTAATAGTCTCTCAAGTTACTCAGAAGATACACAACCATGCTTTGTCTATTCCTAAGTTGACTAAATTGGTAATTTTTTTTTTCTAACCACAGATCTTTCAGGTGCGGTATGCATGGTCCAAACGAAATCTTTGCTCACGACCCTCAGTCAGAGCTAGCTTTCTTCTTGCAGTTGCTGCTGATGACTACTTTTATATTTCACTATCAGACACCGTTGCACCATTGTATCTACTTTGGCGATTATCATCATCAACATCAGCCGATAAACGTCCACTTCCGGACATAGGCCTCTCCCAAAGGTCTACACGTTGTTGGGCTCATATGGCACGATTTGGGTCATTTCCCACCACGCTGACCTAATGCGGGTTGTTGAGAGCCAGAGCCTAGTTTATTGATTAGCAGGGTGCACCACGAGCAGGTGAGGTTGTCTTGGGTACTGTCAGTTGTCTGGGACTCCTTACACCTCTTTTCAGACGACACTCTGGTTCCCGCCTACCCTCATTGGGCCAGTGTGGTGGAAAATAGCCCAAATCCCCCCATATGCACGCACGCCTACATACGACAGCCACTATTACCCAGCAATACCAGAGGCCATGCTGATTGTATGTAGAGATCTTTGGAGGAGGTCTATCTCCAGCTGTGGACCTGATGATAATGATGATAGAAAAACGGATTTTACAAATTTTGTTCTCAAAGAGTGTTGCGGGGTGGTTATCACCATCAAAGCGAGTGGGGAACAACTAGTTATTGTATAAATAGAACTGAAACTGGCATTTAATTATCATCAAAGAGTAATGAACAGGTTGGCGGCAGGTATTCGATTCGGTTGGCAATAAGCGGGTATCACAGGACGCCCGCCGGATGTCCCGGTCCGCTTGCGTAATTGAATCCGGTACCCCCGGGGGCAGCCTGATGAGTTGGTTTTACATAATGGCGAATGCCAATTAACATGTCCAACGGAGCTTTGCCGGTGACCTCCGTTGGCACATTAAAAGCTAACGAGAAATGTAGTGAACATTCCTATTAGTTGCAGTCCATCTAGGTGAGTACCACCGCAGCTCCTATTTATGCCGCTAAACAGCACTGTGCAAACATTACTGTATTTTGGTTTGAAGGGAGTTGTAGCTAGTGATCTCACTGCGGTAATGAGATTTAACCTACTTATACCTCAAAGTTTTTTTTTTTTTTTTATATAGTCACGCCTTTTTCCCAGTAGGGGTAGGCAGAGGTGAATAAACCACCCACGTTTCGCCAGATGTGGTCAGATTAAGTCCCATGTAACAGGGGGCGAACCTGTTGCCACTTTATTGGGACCACCACACACACACACACACAAAGATGATGTCAGTGTGCGGGTTTCCTCACGATGTTTTCCTTCACCGTTTTTGTATCTCGCTGTTGTAACTAAAGTCCACAAATGTACATAACTTAAATATTAAGTCATTGGTACATGCCGAGATTTGAACCCGCGACCTTCGGAATGAAAGCCGCACGCTCTAACCATTAGGCCAGCGAGCTACTACTACCTACCTCAAAGTGACGAGCGAAAAGTGGTCCAATGTATCATCTTACTTTCATATTGTTATAAGCTGAAGTACTTACCGTGAGATCATATTTCTCGTCGCTTCGTCTAATAAAAAAACAAGTTAATCAGTAGGTTATTTAGCTTAATGGCTATTGGCTTAGTAACGTGGAGATCCATGGTTGGATTCCACAGACAAATGTTGGAAACAATCGTGAGATATTTGAGCTGTCAATATTAGCCGTTCATTAGCAAAGAGAATCCTCTGAATTTGAGGTCCTATAAATAGAATATAGCTTAGGTGAAAGTAGAAAATTATTGGTTTTCTTACTGTAAACAAGATGATTTGGTGGACCGACGATCTGGTGAGAATCGCGGGAACCCACTAGGCGTGAGCAACGCGGAATCGATCGATGTGGAAATCTTTGAGGGATGTCTATGTCCAGCTGTGGACGTCTATCGGCTGATGATGATGATTACTATGAACAGTATCTGTCGAAATAATTATTTAAAATTTTCTTTATCGTTGCAATTTTTTATGTTATTAATATAGAGATTGAAATATTAAGGAGATAGATATATATATATAATAGAGACATTTGTAGTTGATGGTTAATCTAACGAAGGGGTTGATAAAGGATGGGGTCCATTCAAATCAGATGTAAGTTACTAAATATGACATTGACAGCCGAGGTCGGCGTTTCCTCCTTGAGATCAATTGGAGATGATTGCTTATACAGATCTTCAATGTTTTGACTTTTTGTGATGTGCACTCTGACCGTGGAAACAAAGCTAATGAAATATAGATAAATTACCTGTAGTTGTATTTGGTGTAAAGTGGAGTGCTTTATATCCCGTCTCTAAAGTACCTGATATCTTAAGATCATGGTAGTATGTGGAGCGGATGATCAACTTCCACAGTTCCAGCTGACAAAACCTGATGGTAAGTGATATTGTTACCCATAACAACGTGGCACTAGTTATGATAATATACACTATAACACATAGCTAAGATGTGAAAGTTTTGAAGATGTCAAGTCTCGTTACCCCAGTAATTCCACTAGCTACAGCGACCTTGAACTCGGAACAGTAATGTCTGCATATTACTGTTTGGCGGCTGAAATAGGCGCTGTGTTGGTACCCACCAAAACGGTTTCCAGCAAGAGATGCTACCACCAGATGATTATAGAAGTATCTTATTTCTCAGGACCGTATCTGTATTTGGAATGGATGATTAGCGTCTACTAGATTAGCTCCTATCCAGTGCGTTAAATGTCTATGTATAATTTAGAAGATTAGCAGTAGTTGACTTGGTCGATTTTGCTAATCGCGTTATGATCTTCAGCTTTCATTGTTCTTACTTATAACTTCATATAGGTATCCACGTTGATTCGAAAATGAGGGGATAGTTACAAGAAACCTTAACCTTATATTAATAAGCTTTAAGGTTTGATAGACTTAAGTGGCATTGGACAGGGAACGTTGTTCACAAGACTGACGAACGATGGGATCAGTAAGGATCACATAGAGTGACGGTAGACATAGTGCCGGAAGACCCTCCAAGAGATTGACCAACAAACTAGAGATGATCGCGGGAAGCCCTTCGACAGCGCAGAATTTATTGGTATGAAGATCTTTCGAGGTCTATATGCAGCAGTGGATATCTGTCGGCTGATAATGATTATGACGTCGTTTTTTTAAAACACTTCACCATTATATTTACATATATATATCATCATCATCAGCCGATAGATGTCCACTGCTCGGCATAGGCCTCCCCTAAAGATCTCTACGTTTGTAGAGGTTTATATAGAGAGGAATTGGGGATTTCCCACCACGCTCGCCCAGTTCGGGTTTGTGGGAGCCAAAGCTCAATATATTATAGATAAATAAATATATATTGATCCCCACTATATATATAAAATGATAGAGGGGCCCAAAGTAACAACACTAGCTTAGCGTACATTTACATAAGTATTACCCATCGGCGAGACCCTTTCATCTTGGACGACGGATGCGACGTTTCCATTGAAATACCAGAACGACGGCGTAAAAGGCACTCGGAGTATGTGAGCTTGAAAGCCTTAGCTATTCCAGCTACCCTAGTCACACTGAAATGTTTCAATATAGCCTTCCGTGCCTCCGTACAGAAATGCCTTTGACCTGCATATCGACATGTATTATTAAAATGTTTTCTATGTGATTTTGTTGTTCGATAACCTTATATTATATATATCGGGGCTTCTTAAACTTTTATCATTCACAACTCCGTTTGTAATTGCGAGTTTCCTGGCGACCCCATATAAACATAAAGGAAAGATAAATAAATCTTTTTTTATGATTTATTTATTAGGTAACAATATACATATATTTTTTTATATTATCACGCCTTTTTTCCCAGTAGGAGTAGGCAGAGGCGAATAAACACCCACGTATCGCCAGATTTGGTCAGATTAGGTCCCATGTAACAGGGGGCGAGCCTGTTGCCACTTTATTGGGGTCACCACACACTCGCACACACACAAAGATGTATTCAGTGCGCGGGTTTCCTCACGATGTTTTTCCTTCACCGTTTGTATCTCGCTGTTGTAACTAAAGTTGACAAATGTATATAACTTAAATATTAAGTCATCGGTACATGCCGAGATTCGAACCCGCGACCTTCAAAATGAAAGCCGCACACTAACCATTAAGCCAGTGAGCTATATATATATATTAATGAAAATATATAGTTTTAGAATTCGTATGGAATCATACAAAGACAAATATTGCATTTTTTTTTTCAATAAAACGTTATTTTGACCTTCACCAATAAGTATTGAATTAGAATTAAAGGAGAACATTTAATGAGATGGATGCACCTGTTTCTTATTGCACAACAAATTAAGTCCTGGTGGAATGTATGACACCGCTGGACGTAAGACCTCTTCGATGGGCAGGTGTGGCAGCGTCAGCCCTGTGGTCTCGGAATGTCGATAAGAATAGGACTAAGGTATTTCATATCTGTCGAACAAGGCGACTAAAAGCGTCCACACGCTCGTGGGCTTTGGGAGTTGGGACTCTCAGAGCACGATAAGCGGCCGGATGACCGATGTCCCGGAGCCCCTCCCAATGCACTGAGGGAGAACACCGAGGGGGGTTTTAAAGGGTAGAAGCCACACATAACCTTGTCTTCCACTCAGAAGCAAGATATCTTTTAAAATTTGCACTAATAGACATCTAGATATAAAATCTTGTATTGAAAAATTAAACATTGAAATCTCTCGCTAGCCTAGAATTTTGATACGCGACCTATAGTTTAAGAAGGCCTGATATATATTAATCTGTTAACCTTGTTATACTAACATAAATTTAATATTAATGTTTTATTAATGGCTACTGTTAAATCATCGTCATCAGCCGTAGACGTCCAACTGCTAGACACAGGTCTCCGCCGATGTTCTCCACACCAATCGATCCCGCCTTGCTCGCATCCAGCGGTTAGACGAAAATTGATAAATCAAGGTCTGAGATATTTTTTTTTTTATTTAATGAAGCTGACGAGTTGGTAGTACATTTGAGGATATCTTACGATGCACTTAATGTGTAAGTTTAATTTTTTGGTAAAAAGAGTCTTAGTAAAGTCCTCGTCAGTCAATAGTCTACCACTGTTGGACATGGGCTTCTCCCAAAGCTTCCCACATCGATTGGCTAAAGATTCATATGGAGGGATTCAATTTCGGCCACTTCCCACCACATTGGCCCAATGCGAGTTGGTGTGAGCCAGATCCTCGTTTGTTCATTAGCAGGGTGTACCACGAGCAGGTTAAGTTGGCTTTGATCCCGTGATTTGTGCGGGAACCCTTACACCCCCTTAGTAAAGTATGGTAAAGTTATTATCTACTCGTGTCGTTTTTTATGTTATATACCATGTTATCGATGTAAATAAAAGTAGATACATATAGTAAAATTTCTATGATTATTTTTCAGTAGAAGAAATATATTCTAATAATCAAGGGCGTAAGGGGTCACGCACGACAACTCACAGGCTCCAAGACAACCACCTGGTAATCAACATACGAGGCTCTGGCTCACACCAATCCGCGTTAAGCCAGTGTGGTAGGACATGGCCCAAATCCCTTCATATGAATCGACAGCCCCTGGTGCCCGGTGATGCGGGAGGCACAGGACCGATCGACGTGAGAACCTTTGGTAGAAGCCTATGTCCAGTTGTGGTCGTCTATCGGTTGATGATGATGAACCGAATTAGTATTATTAACTAAGTAATTTTTTGATTTCCACTCAGACCGGTCCTGGGCCACCCGCATCCAATGGTTGCCAGCGACTTTGACCAGGTCGTCGGTCCACCTTGTGGGGGGTCTGCCCACGCTACGAGGGAGGCCTTTGTTCAGCAGTGGACGTCTTCCGGCTGATTGGATTGGATTGATTGGAATTTTTTGATGTTATGTCTACTCTCATATAATTTTTACTTGCTTATCTTAACTCTACGAGAACTATGTCTACATTTTGTGACATTAATAGCATTTACAATAAAGCTTCCAAA
Source organism: Troides oblongomaculatus (assembly GCA_029032895.1). NCBI lineage: Eukaryota > Metazoa > Arthropoda > Insecta > Lepidoptera > Papilionidae > Troides > Troides oblongomaculatus. The sequence goes on from JARDWC010000147.1 coordinate 1,774,357, forward strand.
AGATATTGTATATCTATACAAAAATTTCAATAATAACGAAATTGTTTATCCAAACATAAAATGGCAACGTTGTATAATGTTATTAATTCAGTATAATATTAATAAAAAAGTTTTGTATAGGAAAGCAATGTAAGCAATATTATTTATCTGGATGGCTGTAAGGCGAGTTCGCTTATTACAGTAAGCGCTGCGGACGAAACGTATGAACAATAACTGTCGAAGTTCCCATTTTATCTTCCCGTACTACAGCGGTAAAATTAATATTTTATATCCCCCACTGAAAACAATATCAAATTGGATACCATCCCGTTAGACCCGGCCAGCACAGAGCTCAGAGCTATAGCGATGAGAACGTGAACTCAATAGAAAAATATAACAAAAGTGGATGGAGACAATATCTCTAGCGATATCCTTAATCTGCAGCATGTCTGTCAAACTAGGATGTTTTAGTCGGTGCGAGTCCGACATAGCCTGCCTTTGCCATGCAAGGACCTGTATGCGAAGGCATTTTCTCCACGTAAACAAAAAAAAAGGATATTATTGCAGACAATTAAAAAGCGAAGGCTTTTATTATGTCAGACAAGTTTTTCTGTTGTTCTTAGATACCTTAGATACCCTGCTTCTGGAAGGAAGTTAGGGTTATGTGAGATTCTTACTCATTAAAACCCCATCGGTGGTCTGCATCAGTGCATTCGGAGAGGCTCCGGGATCACTTATAGAACGCACCGGTGCCCCTCTACACGTCTCTGAGGAGGAGCCTAACCCTCTTAGGCACCATCGCTGAGCCGTATGCTATCTCACGCAGTTTCGCTTGTTGAGCGATAAGGACTCCCCTTACCTGAGTTCTATTCTTACTAGCCCCCGACTACAGTGCTGTCGGCACGACACCTGCTTCTACTTATTATGATAGGCAAAGTTGAAGGTAAAAGACACGTTGGATGCGGAAATAATTCTTGATTGTGAAATATAAGGCAGCGGGCCGGTGTCAGCAGTGTTGGACAACTGTCCCATATGGTTCAGGACAGGCACATAATCTGACGGCCAACCTCCAATAACGGATAGGCACTTTAAGAAGCAGATGCCTGATCTGTCTTTTGGTTCCCGTGGCATGGCACCACATTACTATTAACATGAGGATCTATATGGGAAATTATGTAATAGCTACAACACTCTCCAAATCTTAGAAAACTATTAAGTTGTTATATTTATATTTACATAGATGACTGAAGAAATGACTCTTCATCGGTAAACGTACTAGTGGAAGACCATTTCGAAGGTAGATCGATGATCGGCTGAAGATTGCGGGAAACTATTGGATGCGCTCAACGCAGGACCCGCTCATTATAGAGGCAGCTTCCAGTAGTTGATGTCTATTATACGCTATACAGAAGCTATTCTCGTGTATCTTGTGTGCAGTGAGTTTTATTCGAAAACGAATTAAATCGCTGATGAAGCATTCTGTTTGGAGACATAACAAGCGCGGAGATGGCATGGTGCCATATTTGATTAGTTCCAGTTATTGCTGCAGTTTGGTTTACATTGCTTATATGGTTATCAAAGAGTTTCGTCTAAACTTTACTTATATCAGTGCTTTCACCCATAAGCTGATCTTTCAACTGTTATCCTGTATTATAACAGAGGATGTGACACTGCGTCTCAAAATCTTAAAATAATGTATTATAAACTTATTACCGGATCCGACTTGGCAATTGGCAGCTGACGTCACAGCATTGACGCAAACAGATTAACTTATTATTTCCTATTGCTCTTGGAGGATATATTCATATTAGTCGAGGTAAACAAGGGATTAATATATGTTTATAATAATTGTAGGTAATAAATTATGTGTTGCATAAATAGTTTGCATTATTATCAGCCGATGGACGCCCACTGCTGGACACACCTTCCCACACCGATCAATCCTGTTATAAGCATTTGACAGCTTCCATGAATGCAGCTATTACTAATGTCATACAAGCATCTACCGTCGTACATACCGAATATAGGTATGTAATATTTGACGATTGTGATCAGCATCAGGATTGAATCAGAATTCATGATCTCTCTCCGTCGGATTCTATTTATACTATCATATATAAACATACTCAAGCTGTAATGGTTAATAATGATTCTTAGGCTTTCGATACAGTAATAACGCATCTAGTTTCTCAACCTATAGACGTCTATAGTCTTCCACTGCTGGACATAGGCCTCCACCGAAGATCTACAAATCGATCGACCCTGCGCTACCTCCCATCCAGCGACTTCCTACTACTTTTAACAATCAGCATGGCCTTCAGTATCGCTGGGCACTAGTGGTCGTCAATTGTAGCGATTTATATGGGAAGATTTGGGCCATTTTCCACCACGCTGGCTCATGAGGGTGGGCTGGGGTAATAGCATATAGCGTCGTAAATGAAAATATCGCAAGGAAACTGATGTTTCAAGAACAGTCCTGAACTTGTGATATCCTGTTGTTGCCATGTTTGCTCAAATGGCTATGAGGATCTCTTTGTGAGAGAAGTCTTCTGAGTACTAGCAGTGGGAATTAATTAGTCTATTTTCTTGTAATGATATATATAGTATTAAGTTGTTTGTTAAGGTATATTCTTTCCATCACAACTTCTTCTATATCACCTTCAAATCATCAAATCTAGACGTACTATCTAAATATCTAAGTTACATAATAGGTACGTACGCATACCGTTAAATAGAAACTAGTATTTCATAACGTTTCTCTCTTTGCAGTTATATCTAACGGCGTAAACAATGTATTTTTTTCAACTCATGCTAGGTGAGCAAAAATGTAGCTCGCTGGCCTAATGGTTGGAGCGTGCGGCCTTTATTCCGAAGGTCGCGGGTTCGAATCTCGGCATGTATCGATGACTTTAATATTTAAGTTATGTACATTTGTGAACTTTAGTTACAAACGTGAAAACACCGCGAGGAAACCTGCACATGAATTAGAATTTATTCTAAAGTGTGTGTGAAGTCATCCGCATTTGGCCCGCTTGGTGATTATGGCCCATCGCTCTCATATTGAGGGTGGGTCCCCAGCAGTGGGGACGTAAATTGGCTGTTGAGGGCAAAAAGTTGAAGATCATGATAACACTGGTAATATATATAGGCTTATTTAACTGTTCACCACCAGTCCGTTTTATTACCATCAAAACTATACCATTCTACGTTACAAAGAAAGAGGGGTTTATTAAACCACCTTATATGCAGATAAGATAAATCCGAAGATTTATATTTTGACATAATGAAAGACGAACGATATAGTACACATATATCACTTAACATCAGGTGAACGTCCTGTACTTCTCGATGAAGTAATAAAAAAAAATATATCGTGGATTATTTTTAGACACAATTTGTTTTGAATGGCATCTAGAAGGACGTTAAAGCGATGAACACTCCATTTTATATATTTATGCAACGAGAGATGTTACGACGCGTACGGTTATAGTAATAACGTAATGTTACACTACCAGTTGCGATTATGTTCTTAAGTTCACCAAGCTTAAAGAGCATTTTGCCCCGGTCCACTTCGACCTTGCTGCACGGTTTTGAGGTCTCTAATGACGCAATTGTATAATATAGAAAATTGTTATTCCATATGGTGAAAAACGTTAATTGTCTGCTTTTGTGGGCGTCCCATTGTTCATATTTGATCGGAATTTTTATACGAGCCGGTAGACCGATATAGGTGAGCGTGGTTGAATGTATATGGCGGAAGCTGTTCACATCATCAGCCCTGTAGTCTCGGGATAGTAAGAATAGGACTAAGGTAAGCCCTGTCTGTCGTAGAATGCGACTGAAAGAGTCTAGAAGTTTCGCGGGCTTTGAATATGGGAGCCCTTATTGTTCAACAAGCGAACCTGTGTGGGACAGCGTATGGCTCAGCGATGGTGCCTAGGAGGACTAGGTTCCTCCTCAAAGACGTGTAGAGGGCACCGGCGAGTTCTATCTGAGATGTCGGAGTTTCTCCGAATACACTGATGCAGACCACCGACGGTGTTCCAGTGAGTAAGAATCTCACATAGCCCTGTAGTTCCTCTCAGAAGGTGAGTAATTTTCAAAGGTTTCCCACCGAAACAAAAAAAAAAGATGTTTGTATCATAGACCACCAACTAATCTTCACTGAGAAGAATAACTTGGATTGAGATACAGTAAGCAGTTATGTATAAGAGCAAACTTAATTATCTGTATATATATAATGAATATGGTTTTTTCGCCTTTGTTTGCCAATCACGTGAAAACTAGTGAACGTATCGACACGGAAACATGAGCATTAGACGCGGAATGATTTATAGATGGATATAGCCTATATAAGTTTTGAATTTCATAGATCCTATAGCATTTTATTTCCAGTTAACTTTTATAAACATATTATTTACATATATATACAGTTTCATGACGAGAATAGTGTATTTGTTTTAAAACTAAAATATATGTAAATTTTACCTGGTGGTATCTGCTACTGGAGATTATAAACCTTCATCCTCATCGGCTCTAGTATCATCATTATCAACCTTTGTTTATCCACTGCTGAATGCAGGCCTACCCCAATGTCTTCCATTAAAGCGATTTTCAGCTTCTCGCATCCACTGACTTCGATGATGTCCTCGGTCCATATTGATGAAAGGCGCCGTACAATGCGACATGCACACTATTATCACTACTAGGCTAAACTAGAGCAATAGGGATAACCAGGAAGAAGATAAAGCAAATTTGTAAATTATTGTCCTATAGGTACAATATGGGTTTGATTAATTCTTTCTTCTCATGAAGAAATCGAACTTACATCATTCAGCTCGCAAGACCTAACTACTATGCCAACTGTGTAAACAAACTAGCGATGTAAACAACATATTTCTCAGCTATATAAATAAATTATTAAATTATAAGTCACGTACCGGAAGACGTAGCGTGGGCAGACCAAGGTGGACCGACGACCTGGTCAAAGTTGCTGGCAACCATTGGATGCGGGTGGCCCAGGACCTGTCTAAGTGGAAATCTTTGGGGGAGGCCTTTGTCCAGCAGTGGACGTCTTCCGGCTGATTAGATGGATGGATGGATGGAAATTATAAGTCATCATCATCAGCCGATAGACGTCCACTGCTGGACATGGGCTTCCAAAGATCTCTTCATACTGTTAGCGTCTCCGGTACCGCTGGGTACTAGGAGCTATCGTATGTAAAGGTTCATATGGTGGGATTCGAGCCATTTCCCACCACGCTGACCAAATGCGAATTGGTGTGAGCCAGAGCCTTGTCTGTTGATTACCAAGGCGCACCACAAGCAGGTGATATTGACTTGGGTCTCATGAGTTGTCGTGCAGGACTTATTATACCCCTAAGTTATAAGTCAAATATTAGATTCTAACCGAAACCATTTTTAACCCAATTTTCCCAACATTGGGCTAACACCTCTCAAACTCCGCTGTACGTGGCCGGGGAATCGAACCAGAGCGATTGGCAAGCTTTAAGCCAATTTGCTGTGTAGTTAGGCGTTAAGATATCATTCTCCAGCTACAAGTGTATTACGAAATCGACTCTAGGACCATCGACGCTCAACTCAAGTGCCTGGTTAACGCACTTCACATCTCCTTGGTGAGGTAATATCAAAACAAGCATACTGTTAATAGCCTAGCATTTAGATTTTTAATTGTCAGGGGTCTAGGATCTATATTTAGCCTTGTGCAGGCGGAATTTGAATATGTAAAAAAACCGATTCTAAAACTTAGCCACACTTTTTTTTTTAAATTCATTAAGCGACGAGACGAGCGAGACATTCACCTGATGGTAAGTGATACGGCTGCTAATAACAATATGGCACTAGTTAGGATGATATACACTGCACCACATTCCATTCGTCGCTTTGAACGTAAGATATTAAAGTCTCTGTACCCTAGTAATTTCAGTATCTACAGCGCCTTTCAAACTGGAACACTTTAATATTTAAACACTACTGTTTGGCGGTACGAATCGGGGCTGCTGTGGTACTTGTACGGTCTTGGGTCCCAAGTCAACCTTATCAGCTCGTGGTGAATCGACAAAGAAGGATCTGGCTTCCACCAACCCTCATTGGGTCAGCGTGATGGGAAATGGCCCAAATCTCCCCATACGAATCCCTATCGTGTGGGAATCTTTGGAGGGTTGTATGTCCAGCAGTGGACGTCTACGGGCTAACGATGTAGACAAACATTTGGGTAATGTTTAAGCGAAATCACATGAAGTGTAAGTCAAAGCATATGCGTTAAATTTTGCATAAGCCACATTAATATAGAATAAGTGTAGTTAAGTAAACAAGTAAACAAACACAAACATTTGCCGAAAGCTTAACTGCTTCAGTGTGTTTGGTGTTTGCTTTGAGATCGGCTGTGTTTGTGTACACGTGCGATGATATTCGCGACATTGTGTATTATTAACTATATCATATTAGGTCCTTACATATGAAATTGGCGTTATATACAGGAGGAACATAGTCATTTTTTTTTTTTGGAAAATAAATTTATTTAATCAAAGTATGCATCGTTGTTATCTATGCACTTTTGCTATCTCATAGGTAGTTCATTGATCCCTTTACTAAAGAAACCATGATGGCGAGAATCAATTCACACTTTGAAGGCGGTTTGGACTGCCGCATCGGAGTTGATTTTTTTTCCTTGTAAGAAGTTGTCCAAGTTCCGGAAAGAATGGTAATCTGTTGGAGCAACATCCGGAGTGTACTCTAGATGTCGCAAACATTCTAATTGTAGCTCATCTAACTTTTCGGAACGGTTGTTCTGCAGTGTGTGGGGTTGCGTTGTCGTGAAGCAGCAGTGGCCTAGAGCGATTGACCAATCTCGGTTATTTAGCAGCTAGTTCTTCCTTCATGGTTGTCAGTTGCTGACAATAGATATCTGCCGTAATAGTTTGGCCTGATTTTACAAAGCTGTAGGAAATGACGCCGGCGCTAGTCCAACAAACAGTCACAAGTAACTTTTCATGAGTCAATTTTCGTTTAGGGCAGGATTTGGCTGTGTTCAGCCATTGCGACGAGCGCTTCATATTATCGTACAGGATCCACTTATCATCACAAGTAATGAATCCAGTGTCGGTTGAGCAAAGTAACACAGCATTCGACGCGTGTTTGCAAGTTCGATTCACTCAATTCATGAGGTACCCATTATTCCAGTTTTTTTACGTTCCCGATTTGCTTCAAGTGAATTAATACAGTTTTTGTTACTTACCCCGAAGCCTGCAGCTATCTCTGAAGTGCTTTGTGATGGATCCGCTTCCACAATAACCTTTAATTTTTTAATTTCTACTTTGGTTTCCGGCCGTCCACTGGGTTGATTTTGATGGTCGAAATTTCCAGAATGAAAACGTTGAAACCAAAAACGTACCGTGCTTTCTTTTGTGACACCAACGCCGTACACATCATTAATCCTTCGAGCTGTTCCTGCAGCATTGGTACTGATGAGACGGTAGAAGTAGTACTCGTAAATATACCGATATGTCATGTTTTTTATTATGCGGTAATAAGAGACGCCAAAGAAAAAAAATAATGAGGAAAAAACAAATTAATGACTGTTTTCAAAACTGAAATGTATAATCTAAATGAATGTATAAATTTGAATTTGGAATTCTTAACCAAAGAGGAGATATTTCAGATGAAAGTGGTCAGTACGACAAAACACCAATTTCACATGTAAAGACCTAATACAATAGTTAATAGTGCGTATATGGTGGTGGAATCATACAAAGGCGGCCACCTCACTTATCTTGGTTTATTGATTGTAAATTAAGTAATCATCATCAACAGGCGATGAACGTCCCACAGCTGGACAAAGGCCCAAAGATGATTCGTGAATAAAAAAAAGCTTGGTTTTTTGGCGTTTTAATCACCCCAATGTTGAAACTAACCAAGTATGATATTTTGACTCTCCCTTGTTTTCGATGTTGAGGGGTAAACATTGAGTACCCGCCGTACCGGATCGTATATTTTTTTATTAAATTCCTCTCGTAGTTCCCAGTTTTATATATTTTCTTAAGTCTTGTCATATGTAGTTTTTTTTTCGTTTACTTTATTCTTTTCCGATGGCATATAAGATTGTTTTTCAATATCGTCTTCCATAGTTGTTGGATTCTGTCGCAGTATTTGTTTTAAGCATTATGGCAAAGGAGGTGTAAGGGGTCCCGCACGACAACTCACGGGATCCAAGCCACCTACCTGCTGGTGGTACACCCTGCTAATCAACAAACGAGGCTCTGGCCCCCACCAGCCAGCTTTGGGTCAGCGCAGTGGGAAATAACCGAAGTCGCCTCATATGAGCACACAAACGATGGTCCTTAGTGCCCAGCAGTACCGGAGGCTATGATGACTGTGATCGACGATCTGGTGAAGGTACTGGTCTGATCGACGCAACGCGAGAAGCTGCTGGGTGCAGGCAGCGCAGACCGATCGGTGTGGAGATTTTTGAGTAAGGCTTAAGTCCAGCAGTAGACTAGGATATCAGATTAGTTATGAATATAAATCAGGTTATTATAAGAAAAATAAATAATTTAATAATCGTCAGAATCACAATCTATAATCATCATTATCAGCCGATAGACGTCCAGTGCTGGACGTAGGTCTCCTCCAAAAATCTCGACATCGATCGATTGTGCGCTGCCCGCATCCAGCTGCTTCCTTCAGCCTTCACGTCGAACCACCTGGTGAAGGGTCTGACAACACTACGTCTACCGGTACGCGGTCGCCATTCGAGGACCTTTGTGCCCCATCAGCTGACAGTCCTTCGAGCGATGTCTCCTGCCCATTGCCATTTGAGACTAGCAATCTTTTGGACTATGTCGGTGAATACGAAATCTATATTGACATCCTTTTCTTTTCCATAGTGGAAACATCTGCGTGGTTAAATGAGAAATAATGATATTTTTAGAGAAATCAAAGTCACCGTATAGCCCTAATCGTGAGGTTGAAGTAGCTAGGGCAGGCCACGTGTATATCTGTTGGACGTTGTAGATTTAATGCTGAAATGGAGACCCTCATCGGAAGACATAGCGTAAGCAGACACCCACAAGGTAGATAAACGACATTAAAATAGCTGAGAGCCACTATACTCCAACAGCGCAAGACCGTAATTTATGGAATACCTTATTTCATTATTTCAGATGATAATAATAATGATAAATGGGGAGAGAAACATAAGTGATATCAATAACAAATGTTATTTGTACACTACACCTAATTGTGCTCTTAATCATAGATTAAAAATTATTTCTTTCTCTTTCTCTAACTGTCATGTAAAGCTCCAACAGTCTTCAGGAGGTGGTGCCGCCGCCGTTCGGATCCTAAAGAGTACAGACGCGTCGGTCCCAGAAAAGTATATTGATACGCGCAAGACTTACAACATCTTCGTTTTTAGGGTCGGGGTTTAAAAATATCTTGTACTCCCTGTTCATCGGCCCCGTTCACCTGTATATAAGTGCACGGGTGATGGAGTGATGCGCGATCTTCGGCCGCGTGACGTCAGCGCGCTATTGCGAGCGCGGGGCCGTCCTGCGCTTACTCGCATACCTGTGTGGAAACCCGCAGACGTACTGCTCGCAACCACAGATTACCATTTTTTGTGTAGCCAAAGTTTAATGTACCCCTCAAACAGCAGTGTGCAAACATTAGTATCTTCCTGTTTGAAGGGCGCTATAGCTAGTGTAATTACTAGTAAAAGGAGATTCAACATCTTGTCTTATGGCGACGAGCGCGATGTAGTGCTGTGTACATGATCATAATCAGCGCCACCTTGTTATGGGCGGGCGTATCACTTAGTATCAGGTGAATGTGCCGTACGTCTGTTCTCTTAAATGAACATAAAAAAATTCTGGAATAAATAGGACCCACGATTGATACCTAGACGGTTTTCAGCAGCAACAGTGACCTACCAATAGTTAAATGCTGTTATGTGATTATAGGCCTTACCCAAAGATCTCCACGACCGATCCTGCGCTGTTCGCATCCAGCTGCTTCTCGCAATCTTCACCAGATCGTTGGACCACCTGGTGGAGATCTTTGGGGGAGACCTATGTCCAGCAGTAGACGTCTGTCGGCTGATGATTATGATGTGATTATACGAAAAAATTAACAGAAATGTAATATCGAATTCGAATTGTGAACCTTCGACATATACATTAATATAACTTATTCCACTTACCACCACTTTGAACCACCAGGTTTTCGTTTTTTTTTGTGGAAATCAGTTGAGAGAAACCAAAATCGATATTAATGACATCAACAGATGTGCGAACATGCCGACGATTCGGTCTCAATTTAGAAAGACATAAACTGGCCTAGGGTAAATCGTAAAACGGACCCCCCCGGTCTTAACTTCGCATTTGTAGCGACCCCCCTGATAACCCTCCGAGTTGTAACGACGTTAGGTGGGCCCCTCGCAGAAGTTTTGTCACTTTGAGAAATTTTAGGACCTTTACAGTTCGACGGCCGTTTCGTGAGGCCGATAAGCTTAATGGAAGTTTCTAATCAACGTTTTATACGAATGATATTCATTTAAAGCATAAAACTACCCTTGCAAAAGGAAATCCTCCTAAATGGGAGTATTTCCTTCAGAGTATTCTGATACTTATGTACCCTTATTTATGGCGCAGAGACATGGCACCTAACCATCGGGCTGGTCCACCGATTCAAAGTAGTACAGCGAGCGATGGAGAGAGCTATGCTTGGCATTTCTCTAAGGTACAAAATCCGGAACGAAGAAATACGACGGAGAACTAAAGCTGTCGACGTAGCTCTTAAAATCAGCCAGCTGAAGTGGCAGTGGTCCGGCCAAGACTGTCGTGTCAGTGACGGCCGATGGGGGAGGAAAGTCTTGGAATGGAGGACGCAACCGACGAGCGTGCATGAAGACGCTTATGAAAGTGGAGGAAGCGAGAGAGGTGTGCCAGGATCGTAGCAGGTGGAGAGAGGTGGTCTCTGCCTACCCCGCTGGGAACGAGGCGTGATATATATGTATGTATGTATGGAGGACACATACAGGCCGCAGAAATGTAGGACGCCCTCCCTCCAAATGGACCGACGGCATTATCAGGGCGGTTGGAAGTGGGTGGATGTAAGAAGCTGAGGATCACATTTGGTGGAAGACATTAAGGAAGGTCTATATCCAGCAGTGGGTAAACAAAGACTGATAATAATAATAATGATGATGATGATTCTGATAAGTATAATTTTAGAACTGTTCACTGGTACCTACCACCTTCCTTTTACGGACCTATATATTTCAATCTCTAAACGGTAGTGTTCTAAAAATGCTTTTTTTCTTTAATTCTATGAGACGAGCGATACATACACCTGTTGGTGAGTGCAAACGCCTGCCTATAACAACGTAGATCTTGGCCGATTGTGGCGCACCACATTGCACCCATCGCCTCGTGACATGATACGTTAAGCGTCATTACTCCAGTAATTTTACTAGCTACAACTCCTTTAAAACCGGAACACGGTAATTGTACATTACGGTTTTCTGCAGATACAGGAGCTGCGGTGGTGCATTGTAGTAACCTACCACGAGTAAATACGTTTCCGTGTTCCTATTTAAAAGGGGTAGTAAGTAGTGAAATTACTAAAATAACGAGATGTACTGTTGTAAAACTTCAGCCGTAATTGGATTCCTATAACAGCGATAATTATGTTACCGTTAACAGACTCCGTAATAAAAGTAGGGATTTGATTAGATCCCTTCGCAATTGCGCCCAATTAGAGCTGAATCACTTAACAAGGGCGGTGTTCTAAGTGTGACGGACGGACATTTATAATCGTTATTTGTGTAATAGTCCATAAAATTGCTAGCCTCAAGTAACAATGGGCAGTATCCACGCTCCAAGGACTGACAGCCGATGGGGCACCAAGATCCTCGAATGGCGACCGGGTATTAGAAGACGTACTGTTGCCTGGCCTCACACCAGGTGGTCCGACAATCTGATGATTGTTGCAGGAAGCAGTTGGATGCGGCATGGATCGATGTGGAGATTTTTGGGATAGGCCTATGTCCAGCTGTGGACGCCTGTCGGCTGTTAATGATGATGATGTGTATAATTTATGTTTTGACTTTGTATGACGATACCTTACGATTATTCCCATAAGCATTGCTTTGGTGTTACATCATCATATTGTCATCATATAACCCGACCGCCAAGCTGCCATCCTCGTATCCCAATCATCCGATACTAAACTCATGCTGCGAACATATGAGAATCAGAGTTAAGCGAGCATCGACTATCTTCAATCTCGTACCTTGAATGCTGTCTGTAGAAATGTAATGAATGTTTGTAATTCTAATTGAATACACAGTATTTGTATAACACTGTTTAAACAGTGATTAGTTATCATTGCTTAAGGAAAAAGAGGCGCCTAATTATTATAACTATGTATATATATGTACGACATATACATATACAATTGTTTGTTTGTCCACAATAGTATTAGCTATCGCTGGACCAACTCTGTAGTCTCGGGCTATTAATAATAGGACTAAAGTATTCCCCGTCTGTCGTACAGGGCGACTAAAAGAGTCCTCGGGTTCGTGGGTTTTGAGAGTGGAGGCCCTCAGAGCTCAATTAGCGAGCCTTAGGAGGATGGGAAACGCATGGTGGTCTTGTATTTGCTGTCGCAAAGCGTGGGGGTGCTAAGGAGGGAGAAATACCGAGAGGGTTTTTGTGGGTAGAAACCTCACATCACCTTGTCTTCTCACCAGAAGCAAGGTATCTTTTAAGATTTCCCGTTTATTAGATTTATCTTTCAAATATGAACACATTAGTGTTGCTTGTGTCCAACGATATACTGCTGCGGCTGATGATTGCTTTCACCATTGGCGATCTATTAAACATTGAGTAATTGTTTCAGATGTAGGCTACGACTACGTGGTAGACCAGCAGCCTATTGGCAAGCTGCTCTTCCGCCAGTTCTGCGAGCGGAACAGACCTGAGTACCACAAATACAACAGCTTCCTCGATGCGGTATGTGTAGATCTCAGATGAATTCAATATTGATTATTATTGTCGTCATATCACATGTATCTATCCGCTGGTGGAAATAATATTAAAAATTAGCTCTTTTAAGGTTGCCACTGTTAGGATATCGAGCCTTCTCTCCCAAGGAGTGAGCCAAAATCATTTCATCGATAACGTTGGCTAAGTGCGAGTTGGTTGATCACATGTAACAAAAGCTTTTGTATTCAGGACATTCCGTTTTTTAGTAAAGGTTTTCTTTCACCGGAAACTCAAGTTCAATCGAGTCGTCTTACAAACTGAGGTATCACAGCTCCTGGAGATTATGGCCTTTTTAATAACTACCCAGATCTTCCAATTAAAATGGATAGAAATATTTGTATAGAATTTTCTAAGGTGTAAGGAAGTTGTTTAATTTCATAACAATCGATCACTATTATAAAAATAATATATTGCAGAGATATTGAGGTAGGGGTGCGGGGTCTCTGGTGAATGACAACTTACACAGCAATATCAGCACTGTATTGATAATGAGCAGAGCGATTTATAGTACGAAGCTAGTCACTAAGTACAACAGTATTACGAAGATCCAGAGAGATCCAGTTGATAGAGACAATTGTATACTCCGTAACCACTTAGTGACCCAAATACAAGTATCACGAATGTCTGGAGAGATTTAGTTAATGGATACAATTATATACTCTGTGATGACTTGGTGGCCGAAGGCTATGTACACAAAGATGTACTATCCCTATAGAGATTTTCGCCTTGACAAACGATAGCGTGATCTATTGCTGATGCTGGCGCTATCTGTTGGGTCGTTTAAAAACTTCTTATTATAATATGGGAATTGTAATATATATATAATAATATATATACAAAAACAAAGTTATCAGAGTTCCTATCTACATACAAATTAGTATTATTCTATATTTCTTAGTAGGCAGTTACAATGAGTCGAGCACGTTGTTTGTAAGGCTGATCATGAATGGAGCGAAGCTCGCGTGTTCCCAGGTGGAGAGGTACGAGGTGGGGCTGGAGGAGACGAGAGTCGCCCTCGCGGCGGAAGTATTCGGCAGGTACTTGAAGCCTGAGGATGGTGAGGCGGTGACAGACGTAGTCTCAGCTTCAGTAGTCGACGGAGCGAGCTCGCTACTTGAAGGTACCGTATTTTCTTTACGAAGTCTGTGTCCGATATATTCCATTGTCTCTTTTTTCTTTGAATGACAATAACTCTTAACTTCCCACCAACCCGCATTGGGCCAGCATGGTGGAAAATGGCCCAAATCCTCTGTATGCACCTCTACAAACGACGGTCTCTAGTAGACGGTCTCCGGCGGTACCGGAGGTTATGCTAACTGTGACGGACGTTGGCAAGGCGTTGGAACCAGGGCACAGGACCGATCGATGTGGAGATCTTATTTTTATCTCTAACCGAAGTATCTATTTAAATCAAATCAACATTTCAATTAATTTAAAATCACAACATGAGTAAAAAATCAAAGAGACTAAAATTAGGAAAAATCCTAACAAGGTATAAAATGGCTTAATCAATTTTTATATATAACACAAGATCAATTTACCTACAAAAAAGATAATCGGTTCTTATGAGCATAGAGCAGTTTTGTGGCTAGGATGGACCTGACAAATCCGCATGTTAAAATTGTAGCTACTCTTTTTGGGGAGGGGTAACAATCAAGATGTTAGTAAATTAATTAAAACTAATATAGAATCTCTAAATATCTCCACATTGATTAGTCCTGCACAACCCACAACTAGCTGTTACCTGCAGCGTTCACCAGATCGTGGGACCACCAAGTAAAAGGTCTGCTAACGCTGCAAGGGCCTATGTCCAGCAGAGGACATCTGTCGACTGATGATGATATTGATTATATGGAATCCGCTTATTTTTTCCACTGCTGGGACTTGGAGTTTGTACTCTTATAGGAAAAAAGTTAAAGCTAGCTCAGTACGAGTCGGTGAACATCTCGTATCCAAGAAAGGTCTTTGTTTTCAAAGCGGGGCTCCTCATAATGTTTTCTTTCAATAGTACCTCAAATTCTTTGGCTACTTGATCGAAATTAATAACACTATAAATAAATAAATACATACAAATGATAGTTAAGTACAAATTCTAGATATCTTACTCAGTTCACTTGCAGGCGGTTCAAAAGACATCTTCGGCGAGTGCGTGCGCTGCGTGAAGAGTTTCCTCGCCGGCACTCCGTTCGCGGAGTTCGAGTGCTCGATGTACTTCCATCGGTACCTGCAGTGGAAGTGGCTGGAGGCGCAGCCGGTCACGCAGAACACGTTCCGGATGTATCGGGTCCTCGGCAAGGGCGGGTTCGGCGAGGTCTGCGCTTGTCAGGTGAAAAAATCATAAAGAAACCAGCACATGAATTAGAATTCATTCTAAGGTATGTGTGAAGGCACCGTTCCGCATTGAGCCCGCGTGGTGACTATGGCCCATTGCCCTCATATTGACGGTAGGCCTGTGCCCCAACAGTGCGAAAGTTGGCTGTTGATAACTTCAGGATAGGTCGAATGAGGTTGAAGATAGTAACCACGTGAAAATTGAATGAGGTTGAAGATAGTTGTGTAAAATCTAGAATACTCTCTATCCTATGTATTGCCAGATGTGCTCCTTTCTTTTTGTGGTCATTTAAAAAGTACTTAAAATTTAATTACAAATTTACACAATACTCTATTAACTTAGGTACGAGCGACGGGCAAGATGTACGCGTGCAAGAAGTTGGAGAAGAAGCGGATAAAGAAGAGAAAGGGGGAGGCGATGGTGCTGATAGAGAAGCAGATATTGCAGCGGATCAACTCGCGGTTCGTGGTGAACCTGGCGTACGCGTACGAGACCAAGGACGCGCTCTGCCTGGTGCTCACCATCATGAACGGTAGATTTCTTTCTACTTAGGATATCCACACAAGTTTATATGAAATTTGTAACTTGTGTTAGCTTTTAAGCGGGTTGAGTAGTGTAAATATTCTATATGATGGTTCATTGTTTTGTGGACAAAGCGATGGTCTGAGCAGAACATTTGATGGTAAGTAACACACCAGCTCATAACAACGACGATAGGATATACACTGTATCATGTTATGGTCGTTACCTTGATAAACTGGATGTGATGTGTGATGTAATGGACTGGCGTATCATTTACGAGGTGAAGGTCAATCGAGCAGTTTTCTTTCCTCTCTATACTTTCTACAGAATTATTACTGCTATAAACACTCTAACTTCGCCTAAATCTCTTTTGACCAACGACTCAGTTCCACTTGTCAATTGTGTTGAGTGTCGACGAAGTTTGTTTGATGTATGTTTGTTTTTATTGACGTCGTTTAAAGCATATAATATAATATCGTATAATAGGGGTGTAAGTATTCTCGTACTCCAACTCACAGGACCTAAGCCAACCTCGTTTGCTCGTGGTGCACCCTGGTAACCAACAAACTAGTCTCTGGCTCCTAACAAACCGCATTGGGACAGCGTGGTGGGAAACGGCTCAAATCCATATGACCCTATACGACAGCCCCTAATGCCCAGTGGTACTGAAGGCCATGCTGATTGAATGTGGATATCTTTGAAGAGGTCTATGTCCAGCAGTAGACGACTATCGGCTGGTGATAACAGCATATACCAACACAAAGCGATGATTAACTAAGGTTACCGACATTGTCCAAAAGATTGCTAATCTCAAGTGACAATGGGCAGGACGTATCGCTTGAAGTACCGACAGCTGATGGGGCACCAAGGTCCTAGAATGAAGACCCCGTACAGGAAGACGCAGTGTTGGCAAACCCCACACTAGGTAGTCCGACGATCAGATCGCCTGATGATAATGATGATGATCACAATGTGATGTAGTGTACATTATTTTAACTAATGGCGAAATGTAAGTGGGCGATTAACTTACCATCAGGTGAACATTCCGTCTGTCGAATAGTATTTGTTTATCTTGTTCTATATTGTCGGACGGTTTGTCTTGAAGGTGGCGACTTGAAGTTCCACATCTACAACATGTGCGGCGCGGAGACCGGCCTAGGCCTGGAGCGGGCGCGATTCTACGCGGCACAGGTGGCTTGCGGCCTGGAGCACCTGCACAAGATGGGCATCGTCTACAGGTGCGTATCACCTAATGTATACAGCATTGTGATTATTTGTAACATGATGATGTAAAGCGGAAGTTCCCGGTTCAATTCTGAAGGTAAGTAACTAGCTGTTAGTATCATATTATGAATATGCCGCCGTAACAGCGACTCTGTTTCCTGCCGTCAAGGTTTCCATGCCAGGGTTTGTAAGGCTACACGCGTGGGTTCGATGCTCAATAAGGAAAGACCGACATATTCCAAGAAAAAGTGACGTGTGGACATCCGCCAAGTCGCTCTTATCCAGCTCGAACCGCCGAGTTCCAAAAGTGGGAACATTGAGCGAGCTATTAAGTTCATGTATAGGTCAAACCATACGTTACCATTAACTTTTTAATATTGTTTAGACATTTTATATGTGATGAAATTTATATTCACTATAAAAAAACTCTGAATGTTTTCGTAGGTACGTATATATCAATTTATTATAACTACATTACTACAGTAGTATACTTTTTTCTTTACACCGTTACAACTTGGCAGCGCACCAAGAGCCCGACTCGCCAAAGTTCAAGGTTCAAGGTCTATTATCACTTAGTAACAAATTACGACTTGCTTTCGCCCATATAAACACATTCGCGAAGAAAAATACTAGTTTTTCTATAAAAGTTTTTATATTAGCATCAATATAGAAGTTTATTATTATTAAGTGAAACCGTAATTTTTTTTCCTACGAAAACAAATATTCTCATGATATTTGAAACTCTAGACATAACCTCATATCATGGCTCAGTTTGTATTGATATTATTTATGAGAGAAGGCCTTGAGTCCCAGAAGTGGGAATATAAAATGGGTTGTTTATTTATTTATAACCTCATGAAAGATGATTTTAAGCTAGGCAGGTTCACAGTTTATAAAATAATTGAAATTCAATTTAAAGGGGTTCTTTAAGCCTTGCCTCTGAATACCCTGACTCTTGATATGACTATATATGTATGTATAAGTGTAATAATTAGTTTCTTATAATGACATCTATACTAAATTTAAAAACAAACAGCCTACCGAAAAAACGTGGGAGAACAAGTCTACTGGTTACTACAGAGACCTACTGGTCTCTGTTGCTGGAGACCATTTACGTAGATACTCCGATTCCTCGTCCTCCCACCCCCTAACTGAGGCCATGGTGCAGGATTCGAGAGTAATCCGTTACCAAGTATGTTAGGTCTCGAGGTGGAGCGCTCGGGGGGTTTTAGCTGGTAAGAGTCCGGCATAACTCCTCTGTTGCCCCGACAGCAGAAGGGCATCCAGTGCAAGATTTACCCACAAAAAAAGGTACTCCCATTCCTGCCATGCCTGTAACGCCATGGATGGGTGTATTATATATATTACGCCTCGTTCTTATTGGGGTAGGCAGAAACCAGCTCTCTCCTCTTGCTACGATCCTGGCATACCTCTCTCGTTTCCTCCACTTTCATGACCGTCATGCAATTCACCAATAGGTTAACGCCTTGTTCGTGTCGTCATTTCGTAGAATAAAAAAATTTTTGATTTACCTCAGAGACTGTAAGCCGGAGAACATACTGCTCGATGACGCCGGACACGTGAGGATCTCGGACCTGGGGCTCGCGGTGGACGTGCCGGACGGCGGCAGCGTGCGCGGCCGAGTCGGCACCGTCGGATACATGGCGCCTGAGGTAAGCGGATGAAGGTTTTCACCTAGACCTAAATGGTGTTTATATTCCCATAAGAATGTGGTGCTGGTTAAAGACAATATACACTGCACCACATTGTGCTTGTCACTTTGATTTTCGTTATGTCAAATCTCATTGCCCCAATCATTTTATCAGCTACAGCATATTCTTAACCGTGGTGAAGCTTCAATACTATTATATTGGCATTTTTATGTAATTTAATACTGAGCAGTATTTGTAATCAATACTGCTACAAGCTGTAACCTACAGCTTACCAGATGACTTCGAAAAAAAGTACTAACATCTAAGTTTGCAATAAATGGAGAATCAACCCAGGGTCACGAATCACTTCAGTGTGACAAAGCAGGCTCTTAGCCTCTGCGCCATCATTGCAGTCTAAAGTGTAATGTATTTAACACTACACTATTTTTAGTATATTTCATATATACTGTAGTGGTGATACCTATTGCAGGTGATAGACAACGAGCGATACACCTTCAGCCCGGATTGGTTCTCGTTCGGGTGTTTAGTGTACGAGATGATAGAGGGCCGCGCGCCCTTTCGCGCAAGGAAGGAGAAAGTCAAGCGGGAGGAGGTTGACAGGAGAGTCAAAGTAAGTAGGAGATTATAATTTTTATTTTTTTTCCCGTACTTTCTCTCTCTCATGTTTCCCAGCTTTAGCCTCTGCCTTAATTTTTATATAAGGTTGTCAAATATCTCCCTTCCGCTTTTTTGCTCTTTATTCAATGCTTTATAAAAAGTGTTACAGTGATCGGATTTAGTTCAAATATGCGCCGTTTTGTTCGATAATCTGTTTCCATCTAGACGGCAACTTCATAATACCTCCCTCGTAGAAGCCCCCCTCCTTATTTGCGAAGAACTCGGACAGCCACTTTTCACAAGCCTCTTTTGAGTTCAACTTTACACCACCAAGGGCGTTCACCATGGACAGGAACAGGTGGTAATCACTTGGCGCTATGTCCGGGCTATATGGTGGATGCGATAAAACCTCCCATCCGAGCTCCCGTAGCTTCTGACGAGTCATCAACGAAGTGTGTGGTCTGGCGTTGTCCTGGTGGAAAACTACACCCTTCCTGTTGGCCAATTCTGGACGCTTCTGGTCGATCGCCTGCTTCAAGCGGTCCAGTTGTCCGCAGTAGATGGTAGAATTAAGCGTCTGGCCATATGGGAGCAGCTCATAGTGGATGATTCCCTTCCAATCCCACCAAACACACAGCAAAACCTTCCTGGCCGTCAATCCCGGCTTGGCCACTGTTTGGGACGATTCACCGGCCTTCGACCACGACCGTTTTCGCTTGATATTGTCGTAAGTGATCCATTTTTCGTCGCCAGTCACCATCCGCTTCAAGAATGGGTCGAGTTCGTTCCGTTTCAGCAGCATATCGCAGGCGTTGATTCGGTCCAGAAGGTTTTTTTGCGTCAAATCATGCGGCACCCAAACATCAAGCTTTTTTTTTTGTATCCAGCCTTCTGCAGATGGTTTAAAATGGTTTGGTGACTAACTCCCATCTCCTGGGCGATGTCACGAGATGCCACATGCCGGTCTAACTCGATGTAGTCCATGATTTGATCGGTATTTGTCGTCACAGGTCTTCCGCCGGCTGGCTTATCCATGGTGTCGTTTTCACCGGCTCTGAATCGTCGAAACCATTCCTCCGCGGTTCGAAGTGATAGAGTACCATCCCCCAAAACACCATTAATCTCACGGAACGTTTCTCTAGCGGATTTGCCTTTAACGAAGGTAAACTTTAAAATAGCGCGAATTTCGGCGTTAGTCAACTCTATGTTTACACGTCTATAACTGTTGAACGCAATATCCAAACTAATTATGCATAGCGTCGTTTTGTAGGTTATGTCAAGACCTTTCAAATTACGTATAGTATTGCCAGATACGAGCTCTGTAGCGCTTTGTACATAGCCGCGAAATTCAAAAGACAAAAAGGCGGAAGGGAGATATTTGACAACATAATATTACACGAATCATCGTGACGAGCGGAACATTCACTAGAACAATATACCGCTAGTTTTGATGATGTAAACTCCACAAATTGTGCTCGATAGTTTGATACATAGAAAGTCAAATCTGAGTTCTACTACTAGTAAATTTAAGTTAACATAATCCTCGGCCAATAGGAGTCCACTGCTGGACTTAGGTCTCTCCCAAAGATCCCCGCATCGCCGGGCACTAGGGGTTGTCGTTTGTTGGGTTCATATGGGAGAGTTTGAGCTATTTCCCAACACGCGGACCCAATGCGGGTTGGTGGGATATTACGTACACAATATTAAACATAAAATTTTGACGGTTTCAGCATGAGCAGGAAAAGTACTCGGGAAAGTTTAGCGAGTGTGCTCGTTCACTGTGCGGCGCGCTGCTGGCGAAGAGCAGCGGCACACGGCTCGGCGGCACGGGCCGGCGCGGCGCGCTCAGCGTCAAGGCGCACCGGTTCTTCACACGGCTCAACTGGGCACGCCTTGAAGCTGGTTTGCTGGAGGCACCTTTCGTGCCGGACGTGAGATCATGTTACATAAATTCCATAATTCAATAGTTCATTCATTTATTTATCCATCCCTTTGTTCAATCGTTTATTCACAATATTAATCATTCGGTCTTTCACTCCTCCATTTATTATTCCTAACTTCTTCTGGTCTTCCACTTATCGTCAGTCAAGAGTCGGTTCTCAATTATTGACTCAAAAAGAAAGATGTGTTTAACACTTGTGCTCCATGTGTTGCCTCTATCAGCCTATTCACAATGGCCATACGAATAATGAATAAATCCATGACAGCATGTGAGAAGTACGTAAGCGAGCCTGTTAGCTTCTAAAAGGTGCAGGTTTTGATTTTCACTAAGCTTCCGATCTAGGGAAACGTTGCGAGGAAATCGACATGTTCCGAGAACAGTTTTCGTGGGTTTATTACTTTCGCCAAACCTACACTTGGCTAGCGTGGTAGACAAAAGGTCTTGAGTCTCTCGTTGGCAGGGAAAACTCCAAGAAACAGGAACATTAAGAGGGTTGTTTATTTACTTTATTTATCAATGTTCCAGCCACACGCCGTATACGCTAAGGACGTGCTGGACATCGAACAATTTTCGACGGTCAAGGGCGTCAACCTTGATGCGGCTGACGACACCTTTTACGGCAAATTCAACACGGGCAGCGTCAGCATACCCTGGCAGAGCGAGATGATCGAGACAGGTTGCTTCACAGAGCTCAACGTTTTCGCTAGAGGTCAATACACAAACTTCTAAACTACCATAACAATTCTTATTTAACCAAGTTTCCAGGGTTATTATGAACAATAGGCTTTCCTTATTCCTGGTGGTAGGTCTCTATTTCCATAGACTGTCTAAACATTATTGTGTTCACGTTAGAAGGACATAACTAAAGTCGAAATAAAAAGTGTCTTATTATATTTGTAAGATCTGTTTGTTATTTAAAAAAAATTATGCAGGTGACGATGGTAAGGAGAGCCGTACCACGGACCTGCAGTTAGTGCCCACGGCCAGCGTGCAGGAGGAGGAGGCCGGATGCTTCGTGTTTGCAAGACGGGTAAGCTTTGCATTGTATACATATACAACTATGTTTCTAAAGAGACATGTATATGTATAGGTATTGAACCACTGAAACCAGACCCACACTAACTCACCGTGCATGGGCCAAATAGCGCCACATTGTTATGGGCAAACGTATCACTTATCGACAGGCATCGACATCATTTATGGGAAGACATACATTTTTGCATGGTATACACTTGTACGGTATTCAACAACAAAAACCTACCACCAGTAATCATTAATACATATTTTCCTTTTCTCCAGACGCTGTGCCCACAGAAAAAGATCCCACCCAGACTCCGTCCCGTGCCAGTGCCGGAGCACTTGCTACAGAACGCACAGACACACGCGCAGGCGAACAGCTGATAGCGCTCGCGCACGCACACACGCGCATTGTACCAAGCTCGCCTGGTCAGCGTACAAGTCGACACAACGGGTATTCGTCGCGAGACGCTGAACACGTACACACTCGTTTATCAGTGCCCAAGGTTGCAAACACACGATAAGTAAACACCGTCACTGAAATATAAGTGTACTCGACGAGTGTGTAAAACACGCTTTACATATTTCGGATCCAACTACCACAGAAGTTACGGTACGTATTCGATTGGTTGGTGTCGTTTATTTGCACCAGTTTAAGGAACTATTGGAGAGTTCTTTAATTGAAACGAGCTGAACGATTGTCTGTGGTATTGTTAAGGATAAAATATACTGAACCACATTGTGCTCATCGTTTTGGGCTACAAGACATTAAATGTGGTTATCCCTCTAATGAGCTGCAGCGGTACCTGCATAGACGGTCTCCGGTAAAGTAGTTGCTCCTTCGAGCCGGATGTAAATAATTCTTGTCGAAGAACTGTCTTAAACAGAACTCGCTGTAAATTTAAGTAGTTAAGTTTTAAATGTTATTTTATCGTTTTTAGTTATTTTGTGTCTTAGTTGTTGATCTGGCTCATAGAAATACACTGGTACACATTCATCGCAAGGTAAACATCCTAAGGATATATATATATCAACGCAATTTATGGAAGTTATAGAACAACGTAATATTTTTGGGGTCCCATTTGTTGGTTGGTCCCTATAATGGTTTTTGATAGATATACAAAGCCTAGATGCTCGCTGGCCTAATGGTTAGAGCGTGCGGCCTTCGTTCCGAAGGTCGCGGGTTCAAAGCTCGGCATGTATCGATGACTTTAATATTGAAGTTATGGACATTTGTGAAATTTAGTAACAACAGCGAAATACAAACAGGTAAAGGAAAACATCGCGAGGAAACCTGCACATGAATTAGAATTTATTCTAAGGCGTGTGTAAAGTCACCAATTCGCATTGGGCCCGTGTGGTGACTTTGGCCCATTGCCCTCATATTGAGGTTAGGCCTGTGCCCCAACAGTGGCTATGTAAATTAGCTCTCGAAGTGAATACAAACTCTAGATGCGAGCAACGGGGGCCCGATCAATACGGAGATTTTTTGGGTTAGGCCTATGTCTAACAGTCACAGTACACACAAAGTCTGTACTAGACAGAAAAATTTGTACACTATCTTCTTAATGCATTTTGAATTTCTAGACAGAGAGTTTCCCGTATACCCGTACAAAACAAAGCTATTAGGAAATGGTGAGATATCTCTAATTTATGAATTAAAATTTTTCTGTGATTACATTCAAAATTTAAAAAGCTTCTTTAAAGAATAATGAAAAAGTGTTACTACAATGTCCTCATCCTGAAAATCGAGTGTATACACAATTAGACTCCTACATGGTTAATCACGATGGAGATGTTTTTCGTCTCCATCTTTACGTACTGTTTAAAAGTGTTTAGGGAACGTAAATTGCAATCATTGCCTCAGCCGACCCATTCATGACGTTCTTCCCTACATAACGAAGACATAACAAAGCGTCTACTTTGTGTTGATATATATACATTAGGATGCACGGATATGATATACATATACAACCTTTCGAGAAGTTCTCGTTAATTAGGGTTCGAACCCCCGCATTCCGTTCGAATAGCGTAGAGCTTCTAGTGAATATACAATACATATAGCTTCAACTAGTGTTATAAAATCATGAACAAACTAGTTTAGTGATGACAGCATTGGCCGCCAAAACCGACGACGGCTAAACAAAATGGCGGGAAAACGATAACATTAAAAAATGCTGTGTTGTAAAATTAAATACGTTTAATAGTTTTAGTCGTAGCCGGTTTTTGTTTACGTAATTTTTGTATTATAAATGAGATATTATCTGTAATTTTATTTATGACAATAGTATTGTGGCAGTATGGGCCGTATGGCCTTTGATCACCGACTGATTAGTACTGAAAAACATTTCTTATCACAATTTTTTATATATCGCAAATAAGAAGATGGATTTATTGAATGGAATCTAATTGGAAAGTTCCTTTACTCTCTATGCCTCCTATTTTTTTTTTAAATACATCATT
This sequence comes from Troides oblongomaculatus, assembly GCA_029032895.1. Classification (NCBI taxonomy): domain Eukaryota; kingdom Metazoa; phylum Arthropoda; class Insecta; order Lepidoptera; family Papilionidae; genus Troides; species Troides oblongomaculatus. The sequence continues at coordinate 1,799,173 of JARDWC010000147.1, forward strand.
TATTTTTAAATCAGAATATTAAATATTGCTTTATGTATATTTTACACGATCAAATGATATTATTTATTATTAGATATGAATAAAGACTTTTTTATTATACTCTTTTGTGTTAAATGATTACGAGTCTCGAGTAAAAAAAAATCAGATTTAGGCGGAGTTCTTGATTATGTCACTTTGATATTTAAGGTTAAGGAGCTGTCAGAGTGTTTAGAATCTTAAAAGATGGCGGCGGTTTGTCTTCGCCAGCCATTGCTTTTGTAGAAAGTTGGACGGGACGTGTTGTCAAATTTCTTATTTATGTATGAGATGGTCTCCTGCGGGTAAGATAATTGGAGAGCATTTGTTTGGTGAGAGTCGGGTAAGCCGCGTGACTCGCTGCAATTTCTGAATATTAAAATAAATAAATATTTTTATTAGTATTTAGATGGATTAAGCATTTATTTATTTTGATAATTAATTTATCCCAGAATGCAATTACATAATTTTAAGATTTATAAACTGGACAGAAAGCAATAATTGAGACAACAGAGTGAATGTTTACCATTCAATGCATATATATTTATTATATATAGTTAATCTGTGGCGTGTAGATGTGTAAAGTTTTATATTATCTGTGAGAATGTTTTATATTATTAAACATTTAAATGTTCACATTTTGTTAATATCGATATTATGCACAAATTTTTCTTAAATCTTTCGATGCTATCATTTAAACATTGCCAGATTAATACTTCCATTTTATAGATGTAAGTGTGAATACATTTCTATGTGTAATTTTATTATATTTTCGTCTTATGATGCGAGTGTGTGTGTCTGAGGAGCGTTTGTGTGGTCGCGTGTATGTGTGTGTCGTGTCGTTCGCACAAAAGGTGCGCGTGCGCGTGCGTCCCCCGCACCCGCCGCTGTCGCCGATGCCGCCTGCTCTGTTTGTATTTCCATTCCAAATCCACAACCGCCATAGAGTAATTTATTTATTTAACAATATTAATATAAATAGTACGTTATACCGCTGGCGACGGCGGGGATGTGAGGGGTTATGACAAGACGGTGGGCGTTGTTAATGGCGCGCTAATGAATTTTTCATAAGTGGGCACCCTTACTAAACAAAATTTGTATTCTTGTTTTGGTTTATTTTTGTTCCATTATTTCTGATTCAATTATAAAAGTATCAGTTTCAGCTCGCTCATGTGCATACGTTTGTCTGGAGCGCGAGACTTTTGTAAGAATTTATTATTATCGTTGTGAACCTCACCCGCGTGATCGGATTCAAACGACGTCTACTGTATGACTAAGATGCTGTCAACATTTTTTTTTAAAACAATGCAATTGTGATAGTTTTAAATATGTAGTATTAGTTCGTTTTATTTACTCCTATTTTAGCTCATAAAAGAGGTCAAAAACACAAACAGCAATAGATTGGACAAAAAAAAATTGTCTCATTAAACAAATTCAAAAAGTATTATTAATCCCTTTACAATTTTATAATAAAGGGTGTTAATAAAAAAAAATCTATTCCTTAAATCTAATTTCTACCGATGGTGATACTTACATTGACGGATGGTAACAATGAGCCGTGTGCGTAGTCGCTCGGATCCGGTTTCGCGATGGGAACTCCTACCTGTATCATACTCACTTAGGGCCGCCCCAGCCGCCGGGGGCAGTAGGTTCGACGCGGGCGCGGGGCGGCGTGTACACTTGGCTTCGTCGGAACCGTTTAGACGTTATTGCAGTATTTTGATGCAAATATTATTATTGAATAAGCGTATTCCTAAATAAATTGACTCCAATTTCATGTTGTGGTTTTATTTTTTTATCTTTTCGCTCATGTCATAAAGCTATGGTAACAGACCAATTCAGCCGCTGTAGTCTCAGACAATTAAGAATAGAACTAAGCTAAGGTAAAGCAGTCCATCATAACTGACTATTCTTCACCCCACCATGGAGCAGAGCATTTTCCTTCCGATTTTCCTTCCGATTAATAAAAACATAGACAGTATATAATAAATAACATTTGGATACAAACTTATTGAGGACGGTATTTGACGGCCTAATTTCACATCATCAGTTTTGCAATGATGCAGAGATACTTTATTTACTAGTGGTAGGTCTCTGCCGGAGACCGTCTATATAAGGTACCTCCGCAGCAGATGAGTAGAGAGAGGGCTTGGAAAAGCTATGAGAAATGTTAATATGTAGGTGTGGATTGACACAAATTTTAAATATTCTGTTCTCCTGCTCGCCTGGAATATGAATAAATATTATGTCTACACTGTAAATTTAATTAGAATATATAATAAAGTAAAGTAATATTATCGACAAAACAGTGGTCTTGCCTCGCCAGTTGCCGGCACTGAAGAAGATTTAAGGTGTATTCTCCTTTCAAGTTGCCGACACTAGTGTAGAATTAAAGTGTACCCGCCTCGTGAGTTGCCGGCATTGGACTAGAATTTAGGTAGACTCGCCTCGCGAGTTGCCGGCACTGGACTAGAATTAAGAGACACGCCTCGCGAGTAGCCGGCACTGGACTAGGATTAAGAGACACGCCTCGCGAGTAGCCGGCACTGGACTAGAATTAAGAGACACGCCTCGCGAGTAGCCGGCACTGGACTAGGATTAAGAGACACGCCTCGCGAGTAGCCGGCACTGGACTAGGATTAAGAGACACGCCTCGCGAGTAGCCGGCATTGGACTAGAATTAAGAGACACGCCTCGCGAGTAGCCGGCACTGGACTAGAAATATGGTAAACACGCCTCGCGAGTAGCCGGCACTGGACTAGAATTAAGAGACACGCCGCGCGAGTAGCCGGCACTGGACTAGAAATATGGTAAACACGCCTCGCGAGTAGCCGGCACTGGACTAGAATTAATAGACACGCCTCGCGAGTAGCGGGCACTGGACTAGAATTAAGAGACACGCCTCGCGAGTAGCCGGCACTGGACTAGAATTAAGAGACACGCCTCGCGAGTAGCCGGCACTGGACTAGAATTAAGAGACACGCCTCGCGAGTAGCCGGCACTGGACTAGGATTAAGAGACACGCCTCGCGAGTAGCCGGTACTGGACTAGAATTACGAGACACGTCTCGCGAGTAGCCGGCACTGGACTAGGATTAAGAGACACGCCTCGCGAGTAGCCGGCACTGGACTAGAAATATGGTAAACACGCCTCGCGAGTAGCCGGCACTGGACTAGGATTAAGAGACACGCCTCGCGAGTAGCCGGTACTGGACTAGAATTACGAGACACGTCTCGCGAGTAGCCGGCACTGGACTAGAATTAAGAGACACGCCTCGCGAGTAGCCGGCACTGGACTAGGATTAAGAGACACGCCTCGCGAGTCGCCGGCACTGGACCAGGATTAAGAGACACGTCTCGCGAGTAGCCGGCACTGGACTAGGATTAAGAGACACGCCTCGCGAGTAGCCGGCACTGGACTAGGATTAAGAGACACGCCTCGCGAGTAGCCGGCACTGGACTAGAATTAAGAGACACGCCTCGCGAGTAGCCGGCACTGGACTAGAATTAAGAGACACGCCTCGCGAGTAGCCGGCACTGGACTAGAAATATGGTAAACACGCCTCGCGAGTAGCCGGCACTGGACTATAATTAAGAGACACGCCTCGCGAGTAGCCGGTACTGGACTAGAATTAAGAGACACGCCTCGCGAGTAGCCGGCACTGGACTAGAATTAAGAGACACGCCTCGCGAGTAGCCGGCACTGGACTAGGATTAAGAGACACGCCTCGCGAGTCGCCGGCACTGGACCAGGATTAAGAGACACGCCTCGCGAGTAGCCGGCACTGGACTAGGATTAAGAGACACGCCTCGCGAGTAGCCGGCACTGGACTAGAATTAAGAGACACGCCTCGCGAGTAGCCGGCACTGGACTAGAATTAAGAGACACGCCTCGCGAGTAGCCGGCACTGGACTAGAAATATGGTAAACACGCCTCGCGAGTAGCCGGCACTGGACTATAATTAAGAGACACGCCTCGCGAGTAGCCGGTACTGGACTAGAATTAAGAGACACGCCTCGCGAGTAGCCGGCACTGGACTAGGATTAAGAGATACGCCTCGCGAGTAGCCGGCACTGGACTAGAATTAAGAGACACGCCTCGCGAGTAGCCGGCACTGGACTAGGATTAAGAGACACGCCTCGCGAGTAGCCGGTACTGGACTAGGATTAAGAGACACGCTTCGCGAGTAGCCGGCACTGGACTAGGATTAAGAGACACGCCTCGCGAGTAGCCGGTACTGGACTAGAATTAAGAGACACGCCTCGCGAGTAGCCGGCACTGGACTAGGATTAAGAGACACGCCTCGCGAGTAGCCGGCACTGGACTAGAATTAAGAGACACGCCTCGCGAGTAGCCGGCACTGGACTAGGATTAAGAGACACGCCTCGCGAGTAGCCGGCACTGGACTAGGATTAAGAGACACGCCTCGCGAGTAGCCGGTACTGGACTAGAATTAAGAGACACGCCTCGCGAGTAGCCGGCACTGGACTAGGATTAAGAGACACGCCTCGCGAGTAGCCGGCACTGGACTAAGATTAAGAGACACGCCTCGCGAGTAGCCGGTACTGGACTAGAATTAAGAGACACGCCGCGCGAGTAGCCGGCACTGGACTAGAAATATGGTAAACACGCCTCGCGAGTAGCCGGCACTGGACTAGGATTAAGAGACACGCCTCGCGAGTAGCCGGTACTGGACTAGAATTAAGAGACACGCCTCGCGAGTAGCCGGCACTGGACTAGAATTAAGAGACACGCCTCGCGAGTAGCCGGCACTGGACTAGGATTTAGAGACACGCCTCGCGAGTAGCCGGTACTGGACTAGAATTACGAGACACGTCTCGCGAGTAGCCGGCACTGGACTAGGATTAAGAGACACGCCTCGCGAGTAGCCGGCACTGGACTAGAAATATGGTAAACACGCCTCGCGAGTAGCCGGCACTGGACTAGAAATATGGTAAACACGCCTCGCGAGTAGCCGGCACTGGACTAGAATTAAGAGACACACCTCGCGAGTAGCCGGCACTGGACTAGAATTAAGAGACACGCCTCGCGAGTAGCCGGCACTGGACTAGAATTTAGGTAGACTCGCCGCGCGAGTAGCCGGCACTGGACTAGAATTTAGGTAGACTCGCCGCGCGAGTAGCCGGCACTGGAGTAGAATTAAGAGACACGCCTCGCGAGTAGCCGGCACTGGACTAGAATTAAGAGACACGCCTCGCGAGTAGCCGGCACTGGACTAGGATTAAGAGACACGCCTCGCGAGTAGCCGGCATTGGACTAGAATTAAGAGACACGCCTCGCGAGTAGCCGGCACTGGACTAGAAATATGGTAAACACGCCTCGCGAGTAGCCGGCACTGGACTAGAATTAAGAGACACGCCGCGCGAGTAGCCGGCACTGGACTAGAAATATGGTAAACACGCCTCGCGAGTAGCCGGCACTGGACTAGAATTTAGGTAGACTCGCCGCGCGAGTAGCCGGCACTGGACTAGAATTTAGGTAGACTCGCCGCGCGAGTAGCCGGCACTGGAGTAGAATTAAGAGACACGCCTCGCGAGTAGCCGGCACTGGACTAGAATTAAGAGACACGCCTCGCGAGTAGCCGGCACTGGACTAGAATTAAGAGACACGCCTCGCGAGTAGCCGGCACTGGAGTAGACTTCTATTCCAGTGCAGAGTTCACGAGATCTTATGTCTCAACTCGCAGGTTGCGAACTGAGATATAAGATCTCGTTATTCTAGTAATCATACTAGCTACAGCGCCCTTCAAACCAGAACACGGTAATGTTTACACACTGTCGGCTGCAGTAGGCGCTGCGGTGGTACCTACCTAGACGGTCTCCAGCAACAGGAACCTACCACCAGTAAGAGTTCTTGACACGACCTTAATTTCACATGGGTGAGTGACGACGAGGAGGCTTTAATTGGTTAAAGGTGCCCAGAATGTTTCGAATCATGTTGACAGCTGGGACTGAGGCACAGGGGCGGATTTACTAACTAGTTTCCATAAATCTAATTACATCTGAACTACTTAACACATGCCACGGTTCCAAACCCGTGACCTCCGAGTTAATAATGCAAGCACTTAAACACTGTAATGTAGGTGAAATTAAAAACAATGTATTTCTTTTTTCATGTTTTATTAGTGTTATACTTAAGTCTAGTGTTTGCAACCCTTATTTAGTCTTAGTCACAAGATGTGTATTAAACTATTGTTTAAAAAGTTTGCAGATTAATTATACGTTTACCAATAAATTTTATTAAAAAATAGTATTTACTGTTTATGCCATATGATTGGTAATGCCACTGTATTGTCTATGGTAAACTTAAACTATCAAAATTACATTCAAATTGCAAAATCTTGAAGGCGCTAGATGTCTGTGGATGTCAGTCCTCATCCATTGGCTCGTCCTCTTTCTTCGACTTCCTCTTCTTTTTCTTCTTCTTGGCGCTGGCTTCTGCCTCTTGCTCCTGCTGCAGAACCTCCTCCATCGCTTGCTTCATTACGTCGATGTTCTTCAATGGTATGTCACCTGTTTCGTAGAACTTCAATCTGTCTTCAACTTGCTGACGGAGTTTCTCACCGAATATAGTTGTTTGGGTTTCTGGAAAATAGTTACATAGGAAAGTTGCTTAACTACCCTTTATACTTGATTTTTTTTTTATTCAATTAAACACAGAGACAAAGATATTCAAATGATGGTCACCTAGTTTTATATCTATTGGATTGTTGTAAATAACCTTTTGTGGTTCATCACATTCATTCATTACAAGCTGGAAGATGCCCACAGCTGGGCACAAATTAAATAGTAAACATGTAGCTTTGATTCAACACACAATCACAATGACTGAGTGCATATGCATCTCATGCTGATGCTTTAGCACATTTTTATTACACCCAGAAGATTGCTTCTGCAGTAGATCAAGATGTGCATAATTTGACAATGACAGCTCAGTTTGTAGGGTAGTCGTACGCGTTTAAGGAGGCACAGGTTCGATCTCCACAGAACTTTAAAAGCAATGATTAAAAGAAGTCATCTTTTTTGGTTATCAATATACTCACCGGAGAAGCAGTCAATCCTGGACGCAATGGAGCACTTGTTGGCTAAGTACCTACTGATGCGACCCTTATTCTTAAGCCCAGCTCGGCCGATGAACGTGGAGTGATATAGTAACCCGTACTTTGGTGTGTTGGAACGGGTCTTAAGGGCTCGGAACAGAGCCTTTTCAGCACCTGAATAGAGTCTTTCATGTAATAATGCAAAGACAGAGATATGAATAGGATATTGATGTAATTGTTAGTTCAGTAGGAGTACCCACACAAGTGATACACTTGACTAACATGGCACCAGATAGGGTTATAGACACCGCAGGGTATTATGCACATCGCCAAAGTGCCGTCTCAAGATATGAAGCCCTGTTACTTCAATAATTACACTAGCTACAACATCCTTCAGACCAAGTAACACAGTAATGTCTTCATATAGCTCTTTGCCAACTCAATAATACCTGCAGAGATATTTTTTTTTTATCCAATTAAGCAACCAGACAAGCGGGACTATCACCTGATGATAAGTGATACACCTGCCCATGACAACGTGGCGTTATTAGGATCATATACACCATATTACGATCGTCGCCTTGAGGCAAGATGTAGTCTCATTATCGCAGTAATTACACTAGCTACAGCAACCTTCAATCCGGAACACAATAATGTTTACATACATACATATATATCACGCCTCGTTCCCAGGGGGGTAGGCAGAGACCACCTCTCTCCACCTGCTACGATCGTGGCACACCTCTCTCGCTTCCTCCACTTTCATAATATATATATGTATATTAATAATAATACATATTTAATAATGTTTACACAGTACTGTTTGTCAGCTACAATGAGCGCTGCAGAGATACTAAAAATTTATATATATTATGAGTACACTAAAGATTACTTTAATATAGCTATAACTTACCTAAAATCTGTAATGTAGAAGCTGGGTATTTAGCAAGGCTGGTGAGAGAGCCGGCCTTAGATATAAGTCTCGCTCCAACCTGGTCCCCAATAAGGGTTGTCAGGTTCGGTGCCACCGAGGTCATCTTTGTGTGGAGGTACTCCGATATTTGTTTCCTAGTCAACATTCGTTCATTACATTAAAGGATTCCTTTCATGTTTGTATTGAAAATATGCAATCAGTAGAAGGAGATTAACAACACTCTATAGATATAATTATCTGAGATTGAGCTGATGATGATGATATGTAAACATCTTAACCGGAGCTGGCTTATGCACAGACATACTATTTAAATGTTGACCACCCTTAACATCACATAATGGTACTGTATTAAATAAAGATAGACATTTGAATTGTATTTTAGTTACTAAAAGCGGAGTTAGGAGAGTGACATCGCAAAATCACCAATATCAGCAAGATGATCGTCAAAGACAGTCGACCACAAATAAAATATCAGAGTCAGATTATAAATAACATATATTACCTGTAATTACTGAGTGCCACAACTCTTCCGGCAAACATTTGTATATTGATCAAATCCACCGGAGAAATGTCCATGCCCATGGACATCTTTGAAGCATCAATAATAGCTTGTGCCTTCTCCGAGTCGCCTAAGATCTCAGTTAACGGCTCCAAGGACTCCTCCGATAATGACTTCCTATCTTTGATGAACTCCGCACACTTGGTATAGAGATGGTTATCTGGCACAATGCTGACCAGCTCTGGGAAATGGTAGGAGTACCATTCTCTGTATAAAACAGATTACTAAATTATAAATATGGCATTAAAAAAGAATATTACATTGTGTGTGTTAGAAGAAATTTTAGGGAGAAGCCTGTACTACTTCGCAATGGAGGTTTCCAAGTTCATGATGATGATGATTAATCTGCATGTAATGATTCAAGATGTTAAAATTAAACATGTGAGTGTATACATATTTTTATATCTTTGTACATAATGTAATATTCCCCACAAAGCAAATATAATTTAGATTTAATTTCTTTATTTAAAAATGGACTCCGCAGCTATCAGCTACTTGATAATTATACTTGAACAGATTTTTTTTATACAATAAAACTTAAGATATGTAATTGAAAATAATTTCTTCATTACCTGATCCTCATTGAAAAGGTGTTGACGTCTTTATCAAGTTGATCTAACAGTGCTATCGACTGTATTATCATATTATCTACTCGGTGAACATTGAACTTGACTCTCGCACGGGAGTAAGAATGTCCCAAACCAAGTTGTGCAATGCTGCATGCTTTTAGTGTCAGACCTTTGATAAGAGCATGGAAATGGAAACGGACTCCTGTGAAAAAATTTAGTATTATAATGTAAAATACAAAAACTACAACTGGTGGTAGGTGCAACCCCTGTTTCTGCTGCCAACCAGTAGTAAGCAAACATTATTGTGCTCTGGTTTATAGGATGTTGTGGTTGGCAAACTTAACGATAACATTATTTAACATATTATGCCTCAAGAGCAAAGTGATCCTTGTAACTAGGGACACATTCTTATAAGCATGAGTATCACTTCCCACTAGGTGATCTTATTGCTCTTTTTATTACTTATATTGGACATTTAAAAAATAACGATTAAAATATTTCACGAAAAATTTATTTTCATATATCACTGTGATGGTTCAATATCTAATGAACACTATCAAAATGGTTTTGAATAAATACAATTAACAGATAACAAAATTACATATGAATTTCCATAACTTAGCAGCCACAAAATATATTAAAAATATTTATAAATACCTCTAAGTATCTCTGGTACAGCACCAGTATGTGAGCATGGTATTTCCAATGCCTCGCTGATGGCTGCACCTAGCTTCGGGTCGGCCACACCAAGTGTGCATTTTGATCTTTTCTTACGTTTGGGCAAGCCTCCCTCAAGGAACAAGTTAAGATCGTCTGGTACAATACCTGTTAAAAATGTTATATTGTGCTGAATTACTCAAATATAAACGCTTCATTGACATAAATTTTATGGCTTATTTTATACAAATTAAGGTCCACTGCTGTACATAAGCCTTATCAAAACGATATATTTACCGTAAAGGGGACTAAAAAACTTCTCAAAATTTATGTACACTCGATATAAATATATTGTATGCTATCCATCTGTATTGATTTGCTTACATTATTAATGTATGGAAATCATTACTAACCTTCAGATATAGCGTTAATGTTTTCTAAAGCAACCACAGCAGATTTAAAAGGCTGAAATGCAATTAAAGTGACCACGGAATTAAACCTTTGTAGGTCTGTCACTGATTCCTCAACTTGGGGCAAAAATGCAGCCAGTTCTTCGAATTCCGCCACACGAAAAAGGGCGAACCCCGCGCTATGCTCGTACAAGACGAACAGTTTACTCTGAAAATTCAAAATGTTAAATAATATGATCTAACTCGTATCTAGATTAAATAACGCAAGTATAATTACCATTGTAAAACATTAAATATTAGGCAGCCATAAAAAAATTTTAGGGGAAACAAAACACGTGTGTTTTGTTTAACCCCCTGCGCTAGTAACAGTTTACAACAATTTGAGGTTATGGAAACGTTTTCGTTCTGAAATTAATTTTAATGATATGAATAATAGAACATGCAATTGACTTAATACATTAAAGGTAACTTCTAGTGGACTTAATACATTAAATATTAATACATTAAAGGTAAACTTATTCAAAAATTTTTATAAAACGTATTTATTATTAGAATAAGAAATTTATCAAAATTAGAAGCAGTGATAAATCGGTAATTGAATTTTAAACGCTTTTAATACTTTTAGGCTAAGCATTGAAACGAATTTCATTATTTATATTTAAAAAGTTGCTTAAAACGATATACAATTAAATTTTAAATGGTTGGACGATTACATTAAACATTTTTTGTTTTGGAAGAAATTTGTATATCTTTGCCTTGCAGTGAAAAAAGAAAAGTAGTCTAACGGAATCGTTTGACAAGATATATTTAAATTGAAAAATTTTAAAACATGTTTTTTCTTATAAATTAAGTAGTTTTCATCGATATAAAAAATGTATTAAATGAATATTTAATGTGTGTAGTGTGTTTAAAGTATAAACATGGCGTCAATCGTAAAGCAAAGAGATATAGTAGTGACGCTTAAAAAAGAAACATTATTGAACCTGGGGATCTTAAATAGGCTTCATTCAATGTCGTCAGAGCTACATCGACACTTATTTAAAGAAAATGGTCTAGATAAGCCAACCCAATATCAATTCAATCATCTTTCATACTATTTGGTCAATATTATCGACCCGAACTCAGCCACAAAGTTATCATGGCCCTTGTTCGATACTAAGACTGAAAAAACATATAGAAGCGATTTATCAAATTTTATAAGCGAGCATAGTAGTAAAGGACTCCTCTCTCCTATAATGTCGTCGTACCTTGTGAATCCTGGTTGTTTCAAGGTAACGATGCTTATATTTCAACTTTCCCAATTTGCTTTACAGCGTTTATTACTGTTCAAAATGAATAAGTGCCAGAAATCTACGTATAACGAAATGACAGTGAAATATAAAAATACTAATGAAGATGGTTTCCTGGAACATGTAGACAATGAAATGCAAAATATGGTTGCTAACTTTTCTCACATTATTACGAAACGAAATTCATTAGAGAAAATTGCTGAATTAATAAGAAATAGAACAGCAATAATGGAGGCCACATTACAGGAAATAGATCCTTATAAATATATAAATGATTTAGTTGATACTTTCATTACAAAATATCAGCCTAATGAAGAGATTAAGCAGGAATTATTAAAGATTAAGGATGTTAAAGAGCCATGTAAGATTTTTGATATATATCTAACAGAGACTGATAATTTAATAAGGAATATTGAAATGAATTGGAATAGTTTAATAATACCTCTATTAAACTCTGGTAGAGCTGCCTTAGAGAATAGTAAAGAGTTCATTGGCAGGCATACTGGAGAAATAGACAGAAGTCTATTCACAATGGAATATAATCCTCAGACAGATAAAATTTGTACAAAAGAACTTCAGCAATTTGTTAATAGCGAACAGAAATTTATTCTGAAGAACATAGATAAAAGTGGTCAACTGAACTTGCCCAACTTAATTCGCAGTTTTCTTATAGCTATTTCTTATATTCTAAGAAACAATGAAATTGGTGATGAAATATTTAAATTTAATGAATACTTAGGAAATGGTGTAGAGAAGTACACAGAGATCACAACAGCAATGAAAATGATTACTGACAGAGTTTCAAATGTTGAATCAAAGTTTCAGGTAAGATAAGATTTACTTAATTATTGTAAACAAAGTAAAATATCCTATTGACTTAGATTTGTATTCAGAGCATATAAGTTTTGTGTTGTTAAAACCACAATATTTAATTAACTTTCATAACTGTGTTGAAACTATAATGAAATTCTGTGACACTATTAACATAATAAGATACTGCTGGAAGCAGAAGTCACCAATCTTTTACTATGGTAAGAGGTGGGTGACTTCTGGTTGATGTAGCTTGCAGTTTCACAATTTTTGATAGTAAAGTTTAAATGGGAATTGAAAGCCCACAGAAGTGGGATTAGGTTGTTAGTGGTTATTTGTTTCATTTCCACATGTCTTTTTAAATATTAACATTAAAATGAGATAAATGGTGGTATACAATGATGTACTGTACTCACAGATGAAATGAAAATGCTTGTACCAATTATAACACATAATTTTTTAAAATATACACTACAATAGTTTCTAAAATAATTGGTAGTAATTACAATAAAAATAGAGACCACCTCTATTTTTAATATATTTTTAATAATTTCACAGTCTAGGACAAAATATTGTGAAAGGAAATGAAGCTAAGCTTATCAAGCTGAATATTACACTTCTTGATAGTCTGATAATGACAAACGATAACTAGATATCGACTTTGACATCTAATGGGTGCAATATTGATGACCAATTCCTTATTCATTTATTAATATTCTATGACCTCTAAATAGTGCAAAAAGTGTCCACAGTGATCCTCCATCACATTCACTGTTGGGCTTCATTCTTTATCTCAGATAATGAATTTCTAAAATATCTGAAACCATCTCATAATTTGCATCTTTAATCATTGAGTATATTTCTATAAACATATGAATGAAATGTAGTTTCATCATTATGCATGTGATTCTTTTTACATAATATGTGTTAATTAAAACTTTATGCAAATTTTGATTGATAATGTTCTTCTTTATTTAATAGGTTTTTATGTATGTTAATATAATCAATTTCACAAAATAGAATGTTTTATATTAATGTCTTATTTCAGGTACATCCAAATGTTTCAAACAGTTTTGGTTCCTTTTCAAGAGAAGCTGTGGAAATTCCACCTCTTCCTGACTTATCTATGCTTAAATCATACAATGACAAGCAATTATACTTTGAAACTTTCACACCGCTCTGTCTGTCTAAACACCAATTCAATTTGCAGAGGAAGACAAATTATAATTTTATAAAACCACCAACTAAAACTCTGCTAACGACACACTTATCTCTGTCCAAAGATGACTTCTTAAAAACATTTATGTCATCTAAAGTCAGCACTTACGACAAGCCTAACAACGCTCAAAACTTTCACAATTTGTCAATAATTTCGCATGGCAGTAATAAAGTGAATGAAACGATAGCAGAATGCTCCACTGGATTCACAAAACAACAAATCTCAAGATTACTTTCAACCAAGAAAACGAGCAGTTCCAAAAAGTTCAAACACCAGCCTGAGAGACCAACGAGGCATGTACAGCGGTTTGCTTTATTCAATGAATCAATCATTTCTAACGAAAGCAGTGGACTGTTTCGTTGCTACTCATCGCCGAATTTATTCGAAAACAGAGACACTCGGAGGACAGCTAATAGCAGGCCGAGAAAACTATCCATAATGCAGGAGAACTCACCGGATTCAATTTTGGATGTTTCTGGAATAGCTAAGTTAGATAAAGATAGTAATCATAGTACACCGCAAGGTGTTTACCAATTTAATACTGCTAAAATAGAAACACCTAAACAACCAATAATAACCATTACTAAAGACACTGAGGACCAATTGAATGACATTTTACATAATGTTAATTTGAAGGAAGTGGAAACTAATGGCAATGTAGATTTAGGGGAACCCCAAAATGAAGACAAACTACTGATCAAGGAGCAAGAAATGAGAACGGACACACCAAAGACTAATCCGCAACTTATAAAGAAGACTAGCTCTTTAGAAAAGATCATAAATAGGTTTAAGAAGGTCCGTGCCAACGTTGTTCAGTCGTCGTTCGAATCATCGAAATCATTCGACTCCCCGAAGAAAATCAACACAATTGCTGAAGAGAAAGAGAACAACTGTAAAGTTGCTAATGAAAATGTTTACACTGCGAGCAGGTTATCAACAACAGACGTCATTAATAAAAATTACGATGGGCTTCCGGGAACGGCAGTCAATTTCTATGATGATTTTTGTTTCGATATAGATGAAGACAGGCCCAGGAGACCGAGAGAGAGCCTCGGCACAGTATTAGGAGTAGACCACACATTCTTAGATCAGTGTGAAATGATTGATTGAATTTGTTCCATTACTATCCAAGAAATGGTCTTGGCGCAGTCTCTGATCATCGCCATGATGGAGATGGTAGAAAGTTATGGGAAATGTATAGGAAATTAATATTTTTAAAGCTCGAAAGTGACAAGACTCATTTAGATATATGTATTTATATTAATAAGGATATAGCAAAAAAACCTTAAAGGAATATTTAAGAGACAATATTAAGGATATATAAATGTAGGCAGGGCAGCCTCTTCATCTCTGGTGCTGTTGGGACTGTCCATGGGCGTCAGTGATCACTTTCCATCAGGTGAACTCTATGCGCACTTCTCCATCCTTCCTATAAAAAAATAAATATTGGAAATTTTCACATTGTTTTAATAAAAACTTTTTTGTGGTTCTTTTTTTTTAATTTAATTTTTTGCCGCACGCCTAATGTGCGCAGGTTAATGCATAATTTATGCATACAAAAATGGTAAATAGTTTGTGTGAATATTAATTCATGAGGGAAATCAATATCGCTGAAGAAAATGATTATAACAAAAAGACAATGCTTTTAAATAAATACATATTTCATAAATTATAAATAAATCAGTACCGTAAAAAAATAGTATAGTGTATAAAATTTGATTAATTTTCGCGCCATTTCATGAAATCATATTTCGGCAGAAAGAGTTGCCATATAAATAAAAATTCTGTTTATAACAGATTTCTGGCAAAATTTAACGTTGTAGTCAATGTGAAGTTATATAACATTAATATTGTATGTTTCTAGTTGCTTTAAAAAATTAATTAATTCATTTAATCACTTAGTGTATTCAAATGTGTTTATAAGCTAAAAATTTAGTTTAAGTTTTAAATTATTGCTAAAATTGCCAGCTTTAGAAATAACTGTAGTAGAGAATTTATATACTTTCTATTATTATAACTAGAACATAAAAGTTTTTTTTTTGTCATCATTTCCATTTCATTAGAACTATACTAAATCTTGGAATGTTGATTAATAATAATATTTTTGATATTTCGGTTGTTTTATTTATTTATTCACATATTCAGATGAATATTGTGGAAAATAAGATTATTTATTTGCAATGGTAATATTTCTCATGGTGTGAAGTGACAATGACGATTTGGATGCGCTCGTCCCGAAGACCACCGCTCTCGTATACGGAGTAAAGCATTGACAATATGAAGGTTATAGTAAGCTAGGTGGGAAATAAGAACCTTATTTTACTTTTTTAACTTGACAATATATGTACGGGTGTATGTTTCCACACAGCTGGATCCAAGCCAACCTCACCAGCTCGTGGTGCACCCTACTAATCACCAAAAAATACATCTCATTAATCCGCATTTGACCGGTGTGGTCGGAAATGGCTACAAACCTCCCATATGAATTCCTACCTGATCATGTGGGCAACTTTGTGCGGAGAACTATGTCCAGCTGTGGACGTCTATCGGCTGATGAAGATGATGATGATACAGACCCCTGTATTATAAAGCAAGCGTATTAACCAATGCATAGAAGACTGTTAATATAATAGGTTGGTGAAAAAGAAATCCATTATTTTTATATGAACTTCAGGACTTTATTTAACATGCTTCGGATTGTCCGATTTGGGTCAAATATGCACCGTTTTGTTCTATGATTTGTTGCCATTTTAAAGGTAACTTCATAATGCCTCTCTCGTAGAAGTCCTGGTCTCTATTTGCAAAAAACTCTAGTAGCCGATTTTCACAATCTTCCTTAGATGCCATTTTTTTTATCACTAAAGAAATTTTGTAATGCAAGAAAAAGATGGTAATCGCTTGGTGCCAAGTCCGGACTGTATGGCGGATGCATTAAAACTTCCCAACCAAGCTCCCGAAGTTTCTGGCGAGTCACTGTAGACGTGTGTGGTCTAGCGTTGTCCTGGTGGAACACGACACCTCTCCTGTTGGCCAATTCTGGCCGTTTCTGGTCAATTGCTATCTTCAAACGGTCCAGTTGTTGACAGTAGAGATCAGAATTTAGTGCTTGGCCATATGGAAACAACTCATAATAAATAATCTCCTTCCAGTCCCACCAAATGCACAGCAGAACCTTCCTGGCCGTTAGTCCTGGTTTGGCCACCGTTTGAGGTGCTTCACCGCTCTTTGACCATGATCGTTTTCGCACAGGGTTATCGTATGTGATCCATTTCTCATCTCCAGTCACCATCCGTTTAAAAAATGGGTCTATCTCATTCCGTTTGGCCAAGGCTTCGCAGATGGAAATTCGATCCATCATGTTTTTTTCTGTTAATTGGTGTGGCACCCAAACATCGAGCTTCTTTTTGAATCCAGTTTTGTGTAAATGGTTTAAAACTGTTTTGTGGTCCATTTTTAGCTCCTGGGCGATGTTACGACTGCTAACATGCCGGTCAACTTCGATCATTTCTCCGATTTTATCGACATTTTCGGCGACCGGCCTATCTGTGCGAGGTGCATCTTTAACATCAAAAATTTCTGAACGGAATCTACGAAACCAAAATTGCACATAATTGGCTGTTACAGTATCGGGTCCATAAACACCATTCACAATTTTAGCCGCCTGGCTTGCATTTTCGCCTTTGTCAAAGAAAAACTGTAAAATGTACCGAATTTTCTCTTTGTTCACTTCAATTTTTAACACCCTGTAACTCACAATTGAATTCACCAAACAAAAAACAGCAAAAGAATTTTTTTACTGCGAAATGTCACCTTTCCAACGAACATAAATCTGAAACTGTTTGATCGATACTTTACAAGAAATTTATCACTACAGCCATCTACCGAAAAAATAATGGATTTCTTTTTCCCCAACCTAATATGTGATAGAGATTTTTTGGACTATTATATTTTTTTTATTACTATAAAATAATGAGAAACTAAATAATCTTTTAAGCAGGGTTAATAGTTACTTGTTTATATATAATATATAAAAAAAAAACTAGATGAACCAAACTTTTGTTCGTGGTGAATGTTATGTTTGTACATAACAATGAGGTGCTAGTAGGGGTGTTCGCACAATACCATCACAGATCATTGCCATGAGACAAAATGTTAGGGTTTTTCTACCGCTGTATGCACTTTAACAATGATATTTCCGCAAAAACCAATGGAGGTTCTCTTAGAAATAGGTATAGAGAGATAATGTAAGACCTACTTTTATTTGGAGGAGAGGGAATCTTTAAAAGATACACTACCCCCTAGAAGGATGTTAATGATTGGAATATATACTTTCTTTAAAAGTCTCGCAGTGGTAGTTTTCGAGATCGTTGAACTGCACAGTTCTCAGGGAACTCCATCTCCATAGATTTCTTTAACACTCCTTTCATCTCTTTCTAGCTCACACAACACTCTCTAGCATTCTTCCTGTGTTGTGACAAATACGGGTTACCATTGAACATTAACATACTATTTTAAAACCAAAGATTTATTATTAATATATTCTTTATTAATAAAACTATATTAAAAAAAATATAGATTTATGTTTACAATATTAAAAACTATTTGTAATAACGTTAAAAATACTGAATTAAACACTTTAAATTCTGGGATCGTTATCTTCCAATTTAACCATCTTCTCCGATATTTCCCACAACTTCTTCGCACGTTTCATGTCACTAGCGGCGCTGGACACCGAACTCTCCTGACAATCGGAGAAGTATTTTCCAGTAGTCTTCAGTAGATTCTCATCTACTGCGAGCATTACTGTCGTCTGGCAACCCTGCGCTGGTGTTTTAAAGAAACCTTTGATAACCAGATTGAAGCCCCAGCTGAGAGGTCGCGGCACGGAGCGCCATATCCCGGTATCGATCAACCCTGGATGTAGACAGTTGACTGTTACTCCAGTGCCTTCCAAACGTCGAGCCAACTCCTTAGTGAACAGAATATTCGCTTCCTTCGACGCATAGTATAAATATCCGGGGAAAGTGTCAACTGGATTTGGATTATCCGTATTAAAAGATCCGATGCGGTACAACGAGGAAGCGACTACCACTATCCTGGACGGCGTGGATTTCTTCAGCAGCTTTATCAGCAGATGGGTCAGCAGGAACGGGCCGTAGTGGTTAGTCGCCATTGTCAGTTCGATGCCGTCGCTTGATTTGCGTTTCTTAAACAGATCAGCGTAGCCAGCGTTGTGGATCAGGACATCGAGATGGGGCTCCGTTTTGTTGATGTCCTCGGCGAAGTCGCGGATGGACGCGAACTCGCTGAGATCCAGTTTTTTGACTACGACATTCGTGTTTTTCGCCGTGTCGATGATTTCATCTAGAAAAAAATTTAGTAGTAATACTATCATTATCATCATCATCAGCCGGTAATCGTCCACTACTGGACATGGCCTTCCTCTAAAGATCTTCAGATCGATCGGTTCTGTGCTGTTCGCATCCAGGGGCTTCCCGCGACCTTCAGTCAGCAGGGGCTGTCGTGTACATAGGGGGGATTATAATATAATACCATATAACAGATAATTGTTTATACAACTGCATGTTGTACGCGACTATTACTTTGATTAAGAACTAACCCAATTAACGCCTTACAACATAAGCAACTAGTGAAAGTCTATAATTTATTCGATTAATTATACGTTATTCTTAATTGACTAATTAATTAATAGATATAGACTTTGAGATAAAATCTCTTTAATGTTTCTATTATAAATATGTTTTCATATCTCTGATAGTCGCAGGACAGCTGTTTTATTTAATTTTTGCTTCCCCCTGCGGGGTAGATAAATGCAAATATATATATATGTGTTATTAAAAATAAACACAAATATTATATATATAGTAACAATAATATGAAAAAAATAACTAATCTTTCAACATATTCATTGTCATCATATACATTTTTTGTTATACATATATCAAAAAAATTACATATATATTTATATATATATCATCATCATCATCTATAGATAGATCAGACAGAGGTCCACTGCTGGACATAGGCCTCCCCCAAAGATCTCCACGTCGACATACACACCTTTAATTTTCTCTGCAGCATCAACATTTCTACACGCCATGATGACCTTCGCTCCTCTCTTCGCCAGTTCCAGCGCCGTCTCCTTACCGATGCCGCTGGTACATCCAGTTATAACTACGGTTTTCCCGTCCATCTTGGTCGTCGAATTGAATATACCGCATGTATATTGAGCGTATACTCTTATAGCGAAGAGTAAACCGGAAATAGCAAGGATGATGAGAAAACCGAGCGCTATGATCAGAGGAAGCATCCAGTACAAGTAATCAGCTCGCCAATATTCTGCGACAATCATGGCTGAAAAAAAATGTTTTTTGAAGGACATGGTCTATTATTATTCCTAAATGTATGAAGCCTATTTCTACAGCTGAACAATAGTGTGTAAACATTACTGTGTCCCGGTTCGAAGGGCGCTGTAATTAGTGTAATTACTGAGGCACATGACTCAATATCGTATCTCATGTGACTAGCGCAATGTGGCGTAGTGCATACCATCTCAACTACCGTCACGTTGTTATAGGTGCGTATCACTTATTATCAGGTGATCGTCTCGTTCGTCGTGTCGCTTAATTACTTAAAAAAATAATGAACTTTGAGAGTAAAGGTTTTCAGGTTACAAAAATAGAAATATCAAGATACCAAAGTATAAGCGAAGAATTGCAATTTTTTTTTGTATTCAATGAACCGACGATATAGGTAAGACGTTCACTTGATTTTATGTGATCGCCTGCTAATACCAACGTGGCCATAGTTAGGATATTATAAGCAGCATCATATTGCGCTCGTCGGCTTATGACGAGATATTGAATCGCATTACCCCAATAATTTCACTAACTACAGCGCCTTTTAAACCGGAATATGGTTATACTTCCACAGTACTGATTAGCAGTAATAGGAGCTAGTAGCAGAACAGTAGGTTTGTTTTGATATTAGCTTCATATATATATATATATAGAAACTTCATCACTGCTGTATATCGCATCAACGTCATATCTGCTGGCGTGATGAAGTTAATGTTAAAGCGAATCCAATCACTCTCGTTACCACAGTAATTACACTAGCTACAGCGCCCTTCAAATCGGAACACAGTAATATTTGTACAATACTGTTTGTTGACTGCAATAGGCGCTGCGGTGGTACCTACATGGACGATCTGCAGCTGCTGAGACCTATCACTACTAATTTTATTTCTAGTGTAAATAATTAAGACCTTACTACCAGCGGTGATGAACTAGCGTCAAGCTGAATTAGATGACCTAATGACCTAAAGGATCGATTTGTTCGAAGAAGCTATTGTTTATAAACAATACCACTCTTGTGCCGAATTAAACGTTACGAAAGTTTCATTGTATTACAATTGATGTTTCTCAATAACTAAGGTAATTTTTTTTTTACTTATTCTTCTGCGTATTTTGGGTCAGGGCCTAAACTTTCTTTGTCATTTACCATCATTCTTTATTTTTCATCACCATTGAATGAGTACATCAGAGGGAGTCTGAAAGTTGCTCTAATGACAGGAATTGAGGAGCAAGAGGTTAGCGTGGTGCGGGCATGTTGTGCGGAGGGATGAAGGACATAAATCAGAGAAATTAATGAGAATGAAAGTGGATTGTTGTAAGGGTAGAGGAAGACCGAAGAAAGTGTGGATGGATTGTGTGAAAGATGACATGTGTCAGAAGAGTGTGAATTCAGATATGACGGCTGATAAAGGGATGTGGGAGAGAAGTACATACTGTGCCGACCCCACAGCCGGGAAAAGAGCAGCAGGAAGAAGATATGTTATTTTTTTATTATACGAAACTTCAAAGTTCAATCATCAGGAAGTGAGAGCTCAACTGGCTTCGTAGTGTAATGATATATAAGACGTTGATATCAAACAATCGGAGAGAAGAAAGATTTTTTTTTATTCTACGAAGCGATGAGGTGAGCGGTATGTTCACTTGATGGTAAGTGATACGCCTGACCATAACAAAGCGGCGTTGGTTAGGATGGTATACACTGCACCACATTGTGGTTATCATCTGTTGTTTGTCAGCTGCAATAGAAGTTACTGCGGTGGTACCTAGAAGGTCTCCAGCAACAGAGACCTACCAGCAGTAGGTTCATTTTGATATTAGCTTCATCACTGCTGTATACCGCATCAACGTCATATCTCCTGGCGTGGTCAAGCTGTGATGAAATGCGATGAGACCAAACAAAATGTCTGAACACACTGATTCATTAAAACCTTACATAAGACTATCTTACAAATATTAACTTTATCACGTCGATTTGATTCCCGGTCTCAATGACATGGAAGAGACGGATATATTCAATCCCATCACAATACATATATATATATATATATACATAAATGTGTATACATAATTATACACTGGCTTTACTCCGCCCGCTTTGCTGGTTGTCATATAAAGTCAGGCTTGAAATTTGTCTGAAATATTCTTTGAGAGCAACCGCATAAATAATACCAAAAGAAAATGTTTTTATAAGTTACTAGAATGAAGGATGTATGAAATTCAAAACATAAATCGTCCATAACCATCTACATATCATTCCGCGTAGAATGCTCATATTCCCTTTTCGATACGTTCACTAGTTTTCACGTGATTGACAAACAAACAAAACCCGTTTTCGTTATATACATATATGTTTATATAGATATATACAGTCTAGTCATATTTGCCTGTTCTTCGTTTACCTGTTCGTTGAGAGAATCAACAAACGTACCGAGATCTAAACCGCAAACAAAAACGATCTTTTGTTAGAAATTAGATATCAACAAAAAAATTTACTAATTGTTACTACTTGGAAATGGCATATGATGTTGGAGCGAGACTACATCCTTTTGACTTATTATTAAGTATTAAGTTTTTGTAAGTCTGACCCTGAAGTGTCTAAAAATACAGCTTGGAGTTTTAATAATGTTTTCAGCTTCATTAATATTCTCCACTACGGGAATTTGTGGAGTTTCCTCACTAGGAGAAAGTTAATATCATTTATCTACCTGACTGACCAAGTCACATATCCACGGACGCTGTCCTTGGAACATTTCTGTTTCCTCACGGTATTCTCCTTCACCGGAAGTTAAAGCTTATGTAGGATCGAATCTTTCTCTTGGAGACTTTTGGGATACACTATTTGTAAGCTATATTCGGGACATTTCTTAATGTTTCTGTATTATGCTTTACATCTGTTTGGTATTTTGTGGATGTGTAATCATTCGATGTTCTTTTCTTTCCTGTACTTTATGACTGAAGGTTATGCGTGTCCTGAAATGCTCTTAATGAAGCGTCAACCAGCTGCCTTCACACCGCTCCGATCTAGGCATGTCTCAGGACATTCGGAATGTTGGTGCTTAAGATCATCTGTATCAGTTCGGATCATCGAGTAGGCGATCGACCCTGTGATCTCTTGCCCTCAATCTTTCCTATTACAACAAGCCTATCCAGATTATCTAGTGGTCTCCGGGCAATATGGTCAAAGTAACTTAGAACTCAGTAGCAATTGGTGGACAATCTGGTGGTGATTTTAAGTTGAGATTGTATTTGTTCGTTCTCTTTCCTGAGCGTTTGATGTTGTAAGAATCTAATCATCATTATTATCTTGAAGTGACTACTTTAAACTGAAGTGTGGTGGTCAATTTATGAAGAATTAATCATGAAGTAATCTAATCATAATATTACAGATTCTAACGTTTTGTTTTTTAATATATGTGCATAGTTTGGAGAATTAGTGTATAACGAAATTGTTTAAAAAGGCAAAAATGGCGGTGGATAAGATACATACTAGGAGAAACTAGAAAAAATAGACGAAAGTTATTACAGAATGACAATCAAGAGATAGCAAAAGGAGAAAAGGGAGATAGAGTAGACAATGAGAAGACAGACAGACAACAAAATGGTTTTGGAAAGCCAAGAAGAGAAGTGTGGATCTACAGAGGAAGCCCTATCCAAAGACAACAGATAACATATTAAGATTTATTGTTTAAACAAAGTTTAAATAAATAAAACGAGATAAAGTTAAGTTTATCCTATAACTTATGTGTAAAAATGTTGAGGACGGATCAAGCGACAAATAAAAGGAAAGTGGGTTCGTTATGCAACGAGCGCTTTCGGGTGGTGACCATCGACATGACCATCAATAAACTGTTAACGTGCTAGGCGGACGCGACGACATGTAATGAGGAATAATTAATTTTATATAATCTTACAGATATCTTACGTAAGTTTGCGATACAACCGAATAAAGTTGTACGTGATAAGGTTTCCCCATCACCACCGCCACCACTAGAAGGATCCTTGTCGATGGTATTACAAGGTGATTAAATATTTTTTTTATTTAACTAAGGTAACGACTGCCTACTTGATAGTAATCTATACTTCTGTCCATAACAACGTGGCGCTAGTTAGAATGATACAGCACCACATTGCGCTCATCGCCTTAAGACTTCAGATGTTAAGTCATGTTACTCCAGTAATTTCACTAGCTACGCCTTCCATACCGGAACACAGTAATGTTTGCAGAGTACTGTTTGTTGGCTGCAATAGTCACTGCGGTGGTACCTACTTAGACGGTCTCCGGTCGACTCGTATGATGAAGGTTTAGAATAAATAGTCTTATATACAGAGGAAAATATCTTCAGGCATTTTGTAAACGAGATCGTCTGATAAATGTCTGATTCATACCATACTAACTATTGCCGCACTATGAGATGACGTATCACTTACTATCAGGTGAAATTGTCTAATAATAAAAATAGACACGTCTAGACCTTTTAACTTTTTTACATAGATCGAATTGAGCTAACAGTTAAACTCAGAAGGTTTTCTATTACGGTTTTGATGTTTATAGAAACGCGATAAATTCCATAAAATATAGTTTTACTACATAGTAGTATGTTTGTTAACTTTATGTATGTGTTTACGTTAACATCTGATGACTAGTAATACTTGCGTAATGTTTATAATTAGGAATACCTAACCACGATTCTCCGCGGCACCTTTATTTATTCAACTGCCTTCATGTCGCAGTGGTTGAGCGGTTGTCTAGTGACAGGGAAGTTCCCTGGTAGCTCATATCGATTCCGGAACCACAGTTGAGTTTGGTTTGTGACAGGATATTTACAAACACAAGCAACCCACCCTCATTTCGTTGTTGTAGCCCTTATAATATCGCTGTTCGGGTTATCATCATACGAGAGCTGGAGTATTCTGAACGATCACACTTTGCGGTTCATGGCCTAATTGTAAATATCTTGTGGAGCTGAAGTGAGAGTTGTGTTAGTAAAAAACTTGTATATTTCATGGTAATGATGATTATATTGTGTATACACACGATACGATAAATATCAAAATAAACTTTACTCAGAATAACTAATATAGCTGACTCCATTTACAGACTATGTAGATGTATGTCATTTTTATATACTATTATATAATAAATGCAGTTGCTTTCACAATAAATAAAATAAACAATTAAATATATATATGGTAAGATATTTGTGAAAATATATATAAGGAAAATATTTAATATACAGTTAAAACTTTTAAATTTATGTTGTACATGTATATAGACGTGTTATTAAATTTTCCGGAAGTATTCCCGCCGCCGCGTACCTTCCTGTTATTAATACCCTAGGGAGTCCCTTAAAAAAAGATTTTGTAGAATCTATTCTTAATGACCTGTAAATGACAGTAACAATATCTCTAACCAATTTTTAGTATTTACTATTTATAATATCCGAGATTTCGTGATAAGTTAATAAATCTCCGGATATCTCCTATGTATATATAGATTGGATAGGATCCCTCGTCGCCCTTTTTTTATAAGAGTGCCGAAGTAATAATAAAAATATGTCTTCTGTCGGTCTCATGTGATTTATTTGTATTTGTAATAATATTAATTCTTTCTTACTAATGGACATGTAATGTGCGACAAGCGTAATGTGTTTAACTAAGCAAACTTCCTTGCGTATTTATAGATATGTCGTGTTATCTACAGACGGCACTAACAAATACGTCAGGTAACGTTTAAAAAGAATATTTCTAATGGTAGATATATTATGATTAAAAAAACATATACATATTAACAGTTTTAGTAAACTTTTTATTCATAAACTTCAAATGTTTAAACTTTTTACTAAATACTAAAACATTCAAAAGTATTCATCAACCGATATAGGTTCACTGCTGAATATAGGCCTATTGATACAAAGATTCGCACATCGATCGGGTAGGGATTCATATGGAGGGATTTGGGCTAATTCCCACGACGCTGGCCCAATCCGGATTGATGGGAGTTAGAGCCTCGTTTGTGATTATAAAGGTGCCTCACGAGCAGGTAAGGTTGGCTTGGATACCGTGAGTTATCGTGAGGGAACCCTTACATCTTTTAAAAAATTTTGTTTCATATAATCGTTAAACAATAATATTTTAACTACAGACTAATCACTACAATATATTTAAATTATTAATAAAATCCTTTAAATATAAAAATACATAATTAGTAAAACTTTTCTTTATACTTATTTTATATCTTTTTAAAATGACATTTAACAAAAATTCGCGCCTTTTTCTGACATAAACAATGCAATACAAATTAAGCAAAGGCGTCGAAGGCATTCTTACCTCTTGTTGCGTGGCGTATGTCCGGCCGTCGGTAATTTCACTTTTCACTGGCACGTGCCTACTTTTATTCGGCACAAGTGTTTGCCTTTGTGTTTATCACACGACTGGCGCTGTCAAGATCCCGCCAGCTTCTGCGCCGCTGGGTAATGTAATAGACTTTTTGTATACGTTTATGGTCGCAAATACGTTTTAGATTGGTTGTGTATTGTGTTCATCGGAAAAAAAGGCCGTTAAATATTCACCAACGAGTCTTTGGAATCAAATCAAATGATCTGGATTTTCCGATTTGTATCTCAATTGTTTAACTTCGAATATATTCATGACGTCATCGTCTGTTGAGATAAAATAAGCAAAAATGATGACGACAATGATGTAGTATAAAGGAAAAAAACTGTTTAAAGGACTACCTAACAAAGCAAAGAGGCCAACAATATAGCAAGCAATTGCAACATGATATCCACTAATTATAGATTATGCATTATAATAACTACATTCGCTAACACTGTAATTGTGTATGTTTGTCGTATTGTCAAATACACCCAAAATATGTTTTACGATAGGTCAATTTTTTTTTAGTTAAATGAAGAGACGAGGTGAGCGGGTTCTTCACCTGATGGTAAGTGACGCTCATTACTACGGGGCGCTAGTTACGATTATATACATCATATTGTACTTATCGCCTTGAGACATAGATTGTTTAGGTCTCATTAACCCAGTAATTTCACTAGCTACAACTCTCTTCAATCCAGAATACAGCAACGTTTGCACACTACTGTTTGGCGGCAGAAATAGAAACTGCGGTCGTATCTATCTAGACGAACTCCGGCAACAAAGACCTACCACTAGTATCAAAATTTGGGTGTTGGACATTTCAGTTAACAGTATTTTTGTTCATACTAATTTCTTCATCAGCCGGTAGACGTCCACTGTTGGATATAGACCTCCCCCAAAGATTTCTACATATAGCCAGTATGGCCTTCAGAACCGCTGGACACTAGCGTCTGTCGTATTTGGGCCGTTCTCCATCACGCTGGTCCAATGACGGCTGGCGGGAGCCAGAGCCTCCATTGATGATTAGCAGGGTTCACCGCGTGCTGGGGAGGTTAGCTTGTATCCCTAGTAAACTAATTTTTAAATTATATATAATGATAATTTTTATTTGAATTTGATTTAGACTGTATCCTCAGAAAAAATTAGAAGAACATATATATAAATTTTAAGAGTATGGGAAATAAAATTTTTATATGTACTAAGCGATAAAATTAGCAGAGCGTATACCGTACAGTTGGTAAGTGATACGGCTACGTATAACAATGTGGTGATATTTAAGATGTTTACACAGCTACCGCGTTGTGCTAACATATTAAATATCACTAGCTAAAACGCTTTTTTCACCCGAACAATAGTACTGCTTGTAGAAGATCTACGCGGTCTTCGGCGACAGAGATCTACATAAGCAAAAGGGGAAAAGATATTTCTATTAACTGTATATGATAGAGCAAGGCAAAGTGCGGCTCCAGAGTCGCATGTGGCTCTTTGGTTCCTTAAGTGCGGCTCTGGGACAAATATTCATAGAAGAAGCAATAATATTTTCATTAAAAAAAAACTTAAAAAAACATTACTCAAACTTTCCAAGGAGATACAAGCACATTGTTAACATTAATAAATATTTATTAACTATGAAATTCAGTATTGTTTAGTGTCATAAGATTTTTCAAGCAGATTTGGCTCCTATTTTTTTTTTAATTGTGTAATGTTCATATTTAACTCTTTGGCTATTAAGTTTGCCGACCACTTTGTTAGAGTATATAAAGGTTCCCGTAAAACAACTCACCGGATCCAAGCCAACCTCACCCGCTCCTGGTGCACCCTGCTAATCAACAAATGAAGCCTCGGCTCCCACCAACCCGTATTAGGCCAGCGTGGTAGGCCTAGCCCAAATCTACTCATATTTTTTTTACTTATTTATTTTCCTATTATGTTTTAATTTAGAGTGTGAATTCAGGTATGACAGCTGATACATGGATATGGAAGGGAAATACATACTGTGCCGACCCTGGCTGGGAAAAGGGTAGGAGGAAGATTTTTGTTAATATGAACCCCTACAAATAACGAAGGTTGCAGAAAGCCGCTGAAAGTATTAGGTTGGGGAAAAAGAAATCCATTATTTTTTCGGTAGATGGCTGTAGTGATAAATTTCTCGTAAAGTATCGATCAAACAGTTTCAGATTTATGCTCGTTGGAAAGGTGACATTTCGCAGTAAAAAAATTCTTTTGCTGTTTTTTGTTTGGTGCATTCAATTGTGAGTTACAGGGTGTTAAAAATGGAAGTGAACAAAGAGAAAATTCGGTACATTTTACAGGTTTTCTTTGACAAAGGCGAAAATGCAAGCCAGGCGGCTAAAATTGTGAATGGTGTTTATGGACCCGATACTGTAACAGCCAATTATGTGCAATTTTGGTTTCGTAGATTCCGTTCAGGAATTTTTGATGTTAAAGATGCACCTCGCACAGGTAGTCGGGTCGCCGAAAATGTCGATAAAATCGGAGAAATTATTGAAGTTGACCGGCATGTTAGCAGTTGTAACATCGCCCAGGAGCTAAAAATGGACCACAAAACAGGTTTAAACCATTTACACAAAGCTGGATTCAAAAAGCTCGATGTTTGGGTGCCACACCAATTAACAGAAAAAAACATGATGGATCGAATTTCCATCTGCGAAGCCTTGGCCAAACGGAATGAGATAGACCCATTTCTTAAACGGATGGTGAAAAATGGATCACATACGATAACCCTGTGCGAAAACGATCATGGTCAAAGAGTGGTGAAGCACCACAAACGGTGGCCAAACCAGGACTAACGGCCAGGAAGGTTCTGCTGTGCATTTGGTGGGATTGGAACGGGATTGTTTATTATGAGTTGTTTCCACATGGCCAAGCACTAAATTCTGATCTCTACTATCAACAACTGGACCGTTTAAAGATAGCAATTGACCAGAAACGGCCAGAATTGGCTAACAGGAGAGGTGTCGTGTTCCACCAGGACAACGCTAGGCCACACACGTCTACAGTGACTCGCCAGAAACTTCGGGAGCTTGGTTGGGAAGTTTTAATGCATCCGCCATACAAGTTACCTTTAAAATGGCAACAAATCATAGAACAAAACGGTGCATATTTGACCCAAATCGGACAATCCGAAACATGTTAAATAAAGTCCTGAAGTTCATATAAAAATAATGGATTTCTTTTTCCCCAACCTATTATATGTCGAGATCTTTTAAATAGGCCTACGTCCAGCAGTGGACGTCTATAGGCTGATGATTATGATATATGATTTATAAATACTCGGTTTACGCTTAAAAGCTTAATAAACATTTCGTGTATATTAGAAAATCGCTAACGTTTCGATAAGACAAGCAAATACTGTAGTGTGTTTATGTAGAAAGTATCTTCTTTAGAAACCTTCAAACAAAAGATCTAGTACCGTTGTGGACGCGCCATTACAAGCTCACTTGTATCACGTACCGCTGTCATAGAGTAAAAATAAGCAGCAGTTAAATATTTTTTTATTCATCGTAACAACGATCCGAACTTTAATCGGTGGTAGATCTCTGTTGACGAGGACCGTTTAGGTAGGCAATAGTGTGTAAATACTGTGTTCTGGTTTGAAGTTCGCTGTAGCTACTGTAGTTATTAGGGCAATGATATTTAATATTTTATATCTCGCGACGAACACACCGTGTTGTGTATAGCGTTCTAAAGAGCGCCACTTTGTTTTAGGAGAGCGTATCACTTACCATCAGGTGAAAAAAGCTTTGCTCGGCGTTTCTCTGGCGGATAAGATTCGTAATGAAGTAATTCCCTAGAGAACCAAGGTTAAGGATATGGCATTCCGAGTGGTCAAGCTGGAGTAGCAATAGGCTGGTCACGTCTACCGCAGAAGTGATAATCATTGGAGTAGACGTGTTAGTGGAGACCGGGCTGAGGCAAACGTAGCACCTGACCCTCTTTGACCAGACGGAGCGACGATCTACATAAGACTGTCGACAGCAACCGGATGCGTATAGTCGGGATAAGAAGCCTACGTCCAACAGTGGACTGCCGTGGGCTGTTGGTGATGGTGATTTTTGTCTTCATCAGAACAATTATCAAAACTTTCACGAGCCCAAGACAATGTGGTGCCAATTAAGATTAATCACACAGCACCACATCGAACCAATTCACAGACACGAACATAGTTCTTGTTATTTTTCTCTGTATAGTAATCAGCTGGTGACTTAACGATTTCCTTCCGGGAAAAAATACTTACTAATTTAGTAATTACGCTAATTATAGTGACACTCAAACCTGTGGGATGATTAAATGCAGCAGCAATTTCCTTTAGCGCAGAACATAACAGTGTGTACCCCTTTTTTTCACAGGTTAGAGTATCCTTGATGTTGGTGTCTGTGCGACAATCAATAGCATTGTATCCTTCAGCTGTTGGTGAATTTTCATGTAGTATATTTTTTTAATGAAAATTCAGTACGTTTCGATTTAAGCGATTTACACTATATCTATTCTTATAAAAATTTATCTTCGATACAATATATTTTGAATTTTATTTTAATACTAGATTAAGCATTCTTACTTACGGTGCAGAGATATGGCATCTGACCATCGGGCTGGTCTACCGATTCGAAGTAGCACTGCGAGCGATGGAGAGAGCTATGCTTGGCATTTCTCTAAGGGACACAATTCGGATCGAAGGAATTCGATGTAAAACTAAAGCTTTCGATGTAGCTCCCAAAATGTCTGTCCTGTCCCAAAATGTATGTAAGTGACAGCCGATGGGGGAGGAAAGTGTTGGAGTGGACGCCGCGTACAAGTCCCAGAAGTGTGGTGCTCCAGATGGACAGACGACATCATCTGGGCGGTCGGAAGTGGATGGATGCGAGAAGCTGAGGATCGCATTGGGTGGAAGACATTGGGGTAGGCCTATATTCAGCGGGGGATAAATCAAGGCTGATAATGATAAGAACCAGGAACAATTGGGATCCCACTGGATGCGAGCAACGCAGTACCGATCGATGTGGAGTTCTTTGGAAGACGCCTATATCCAGCAGTGAACGTATATCGGCTGATGATGATTACATACAATTATCAGTTAGAATCAAATTTATTTATTTGGATATAGGTTCTAAGACATATTGGGAAGTAAAGTGCTTTTGTCCTCTATGTAAAAATTACCAATAGACACATTTAAATATTTTTTTTTATTAAATTTAGCTACGAGCCGAGCGGGAAGTTCACCTGATGGTAAGTGATACGACTGTCCATAACAACGTGGCGCTAGTTAGGATGATATGCTGCACCGAATTGGGCTCGTCGGCTGAGACAAGATGTTGTCTCCTTACCACAGAAATTTCATTAGCTACAGCACCCTTCAAGCCGAAACAAAGTAATGTTTGACCAGTACTGTATAGCGGAGGAAATAGGAGCTGTAATGGTATCTACCTAGATGGTCTCCGACAACAGAGGTCTATGACCAGTAAATTCTGGAGAAACACTTATTATAGAAATGTTGTGGGAAAGATTTATACCAAACTGCTACTAATGTGAAAAATTCTATACAATTCCTGTAAAATATTGTTCGAAGTGGAGCTACGGTTGAATTTGACTGCTCTGTGGCAATTGCATTGCAGCATCAAGAGGTCCAGTGTTTATTGGAGAAATGTATGCGTTGGCGAGTTATGATGTGTCATTAGGTTTCCGTCGGGGCTTTCTATGACCTTTGCGTAGTAGAACGTGGTAAAGCTGTATCCACACTATATACTACTACAATAAATAATATGTAGAAACAAGAAAGTGATGAGGTAATGTTCTGAGCAGGGGATCAATGTTTACCACAAGGTGATCAATTGCAAAATTGTTGATAGCTTTGATAAGTAAACATTAATAATATATTTTTATTAAATACAAAAAGTGGGATTATTTTCCGGCATAATTAGGTTGACTTTGGTCTCTTTTTTTTTAATTAAAAAAATTCTTGATCATGATCCCACTAAGTGTTAATTATTAATGTGGTCTGAAGTCGAACCATATTAATAACAGACTATTCAGTCTTCCCTTGATGATACCCAAATGGTTCAATAGGAGCATTGATGCTGGCAAATTGTTTAACTCCTATGCTGTTCTTATCAAGAACGAGGAGCTGAACATCTTTTCTAGCAAACCGGGGATGTTTATCACATAATGACGGTGACTCGTGTGTCTGGTAATCTGATGATGTCAGGATATTGACTATATCGGCAATTTGGTACGGAAGATTTTTCTCGTTGGACGTAGTTCCGGAGACAAATCAAAGATGAAGTGGATAAATGTAGATAGAGTCAAGAGATTGACGAGGATATCGGGAACAATACGATATATGAAAGAAACTAAGTAAATCTGACCACATCGACACATTCTCTCAATTAGATAGCTTCCGGTTTGCCGACAATAGTATCGCAGCTTGTGTGCAATAGCAAATGCATTCGAGGAACATGTTAGTGCCAATGCTTTTGTTATTCAATGGCCTTAATTTGTGTTTTTTATTAGCGTTAGACAACCGTACATTCTGGATGGTACGTGCATGCCGTTATGGTGGTGAGAGAGACACCAAGAGAGTGTTCGAAGAATAAATACATAAACAGCCCACTTAATGATCACACTTCTAGTCGTTCTCTCAAAAGAATGTATTGGTTTTTTCTGTTATCTTTCACTTACAGTTCAAGCTTAGTAGGAATCAAAACTGATCCATTTGAATCGGGGCCCCTCTGAAATATACCCGAATTATTTTTAGAATGTAGAGCTTCTAATCATTTGGTCTCATTAGTCGTTATTTAAACACAGTCATCATCATTACTTGATATTGTTTATTTCTGTATATAGAAATCTCCAATCGCTTTTTACCATGACAGGTCTGATGGTACGTACATCTAATGTTTTCCTGCGGTTCACCTTTGCGGTTATGTCTCAGGCGACGAGCGCAATGTGGTGCTGTGAAATCGTCATAACTAGGGGCGTGTTATTTGCTATTACTTATCATCAGGAGAACGTCTCGTTTGACTCTTCGCATCATCGAATAAAAAAATCTAAACGTTTCACCCAATACAACAAACGAAACAAACTAGCCGATAACGGTGACAAGTTGTTGTATTAAAAAAAAACTTTTTTTCGGATGACGTACCGTCAAACGCGGGGTAAATTAATTTTGTCAATCGCACGTAAACATTAACGACATTATATAGATTTTTTTAACATTATTTTGCAACAAACGATTACATTTATCTGATAATGGGAAGTTTCACGTCGCCCGTACCCCTGTCCGACATCGAGTCGGTGCTGGCGTGGGTTGACACATACAAACTGTCGAGACCGACGAAAAAGATCAACAGGGATTTCTCCGATGCTGGTAATCACGATGTTTTTAATTAATTTTCCCAACCACAAAGTTATTAAGAACAATAATTTGCTTCAAACGTTGCATTAGCTGCCAATCATTTCGAAATACAACAAGACGCCTATGTTCAGCAGTGGACTTGCATAGTTTGATATAATAATGAGGAGAAACTTCAGTGGAATTATTTACATACACAGTTATTAAAACAATATCAAGGAATATTCATATTCATCCTAAGATATTGTACCAGATGTAGTAGAATTTTAATTTCACAAAATTTCTTCGACGGCATTGTAATTCACAGTATGTTAGTCAATTGACTGATATTATGATGAAGCCAGAATTTCTTTAGTAGCGATAATAGAGCTTTTTGGCAAGGATACAATATATAGTGCTGGGCTCAACGAAGAGGTCTGAACATCTTTCATCAAGGATAAGGATAATATAACAATCAATATAAAGAAGTTTTCTCTAAACAAATTAAAATTGTACATATAAAAAAGTCCAGTTTCGCCATAATTCCCAATGGTGAGGATACAATAGCAAATGAAAGTATAATCTGTTTTATTGGTTAGGTTAGGTTAGTTATCCTCTAAATACAATCTCAGAATTGACCCCTGTGGTACAATGGAAATGGTTGACCTTGAAAGTAGATACAGTGTTCAATAAATAATATTTAGATTGATGTTCACAGTGCTCCTTGCCGAAATACTCAATGTGCATTATCCAAAACTTGTGGAGATGCACAACTACCCACCACGGAACAGTCACGCCCTCAAGCTAAACAATTGGATGACGTTAAATCGAAAGGTCCTCAAGCGGCTGAAGCTTAACCTGTGCACCAGTACAATGGAACAGCTTGCCAACAATATGACCGGTGTTATTGAGAAGGTGCTTTTAATGGGTGAGGTTACAATTGTTGCTACCTTGAAATATGTTATTTTTATTTTAAATGTTCTATTCTGTTTTAAGTCCGGAAAGTGTCTGTTAGATAACCGGAACACAAGAATATTCTTATGACTGTAGATTACAATATGTGGGTGGTATTTAGCCTAGCTACTCGTTTATAATCAGCCGATAGATGTCTAGTCTTAGACGTGTCTTTCCCAAAGATAATCAATCCTGGATCGCCCACATCCAGTAGTTTCTCATGACATTCATCAGATCGGTTCACCTCTTCCGGGGCAGCCAGTATAACTCCTTCCGGTATACGGCAATTTCTAAATCAGGTCCAAAAAAAACGTACCACTATCCAAACTCTTGTTTGCAGCTCCGGAATCGAATCAGAGCTTTTGTGTTAAAAGAAAGGTCAGTCCTTGTGTTTCGAAATGTTGATTGGAGAACAACTCTATTATCGTCGGTAAATGATACATTTTTTTTAATGTAATCTTTTGATAGTACGTGAGAAGATACGCCGTGATGAGGAAATAAACAAGAGTTTGCGCGATTCCGAGCAGAACCTCTCAAGCGGCGGAAGCTACTACGAGGCGTGCGGCGATGATGGTACAGCAATTCTTTAAAACTCTTTATAACCATATTTCTGTGTATGTATTTGTATACGAATATTTTTATGCTACTTCCATTAGGTATACACAGTAGTACTAAACTTCTTACAAATATTTGTACTTATGAGCTCAAAAGGTTGGAACACTTAAATACGGTTTTTCGGTACTGCAAAAAGACTCAAATAAAGAAACTTATAAATGTATGGAGCAGAATTTATTAAAAATTCTATTGAGCAAGAGGTTATTTCCTAAAAAAGCAGATTGATTTCATAATACTCTAAAACTTCAAAAATTACTCAGCATGTACCGATGACTTAATGTTTAAGTTATGTACATTTGTGAACTTTAGTTACAACAGCGAGATACAAACGGTGAAGGAAAACATCGTGAGGAAACCTGCACACTGAAATCATGTTTGTGTGTGTGTGTGTGGTGGTCCCAATAAAGTGACAACAGGCTCGCCCCCTGTTACATCGGACCTAATCTGACCACATCTGGCGAAATGTGGGTGTTTATTCGCCTCTGCCTATCCTTACTGGGAAAAAAGGCGTGATAATATAAAAAAAAATCGCAATTTAGAATATACTGGTTGATAAAGCTCGCAAAACTGAGTAAGTTGCGTTTAATGATCATTTTAGCTTTAAAGGCGCTTACGCCCCTTTGAAGTCAGAGGTATCGATTTATAAATTCGTTCTACCGTGTATTGTACTGGGATGTAAGGGGCTCCGCACAACAAGTCATGGGATCCAAGCCAACCTAACCTGCTCATGAGGCACCATGCAAATCGACAAACGAATCTCTGGCTCCCACCAACCCGCATTGGACCAGCGTGGTGAGAAATTGCCCATATCCTCCTATATGAACCTCTTCAACCGGTACCGGAAGCCATGCTATCCGTGATGTACGTTGACAAGGCGCCGGAGCCAGACCAGCGTAGAATCGATCGATGTGGAGATCTTTGAGAGATCTATATCGAGTAGTAGACGTCTATCGGCTGTAGATGATATATTGTTCAAACAATCATCAAATTTACTTTTAGCCGGTTTATTCATGAGATTGATATACCAACAACTGTAGTGCACTGGCTAAGTGCTAGGATATACTAGTTATACGGAAATCCTGGGTATGGTTCTGGCGCTACAGGTAGTGGACTTTCGCTCGATTAAATACCAGCTTCAAAGTGGGTAAATCTGCCGCCATAACATCATCGTTGTGCCTCAGCTAACATGAAAGTCGGAGTAGTCTGCGCGAACACGCTTCACCGTCCTTCACTATCTTTTTTTTTTTTTTATATTGTCACGCCTTTTTCCCAGTAGGGGTAGGCAGAGGTGAATAAACCACCCACGTTTCGCCAGATGTGGTCAGATTAGGTCCCATGTTACAGGGGGCGAGCCTGTTGCCACTTTATTGGGACCACACACACACACACACACACAAAGATGATATCAGTGTGCGGGTTTCCTCACGATGTTTTCCTTCACCGTTTTTTGTATCTCGCTGTTGTAACTAAAGTTCACAAATGTACATAACTTAAATATTAAGTCATTGGTACATGCCGAGGTTTGAACCCGCGACCTTCGGAATGAAAGCCGCACGCTCTAACCATTAAGCCAGCGAGCTACTTCACTGTCTCCTGTCACTAAATACATGTTTGCTTATAAAGTAGATTATTATTTTTATTTTGGACCAGCAAATAGCGTCAGAGACTATGTCATGTGTAAGAGACATCGAGTCGTGAGCAGATATAGCCACGTCACATGTTCGAGTCATCGTGTCGATAATTCAAGACGTTTTAAAGTGAAATTTAAATGTTTCTTTCCTTACATACTTGGGACAAGTGTGCCTGGTTATGTCGGTAATCTGGGTGCTGTCCGCTACTTGGAATTTCCTTTTTATTACGGTAATAGTAACAGAAAATAATATACTTTGAATGCGGTGATAATAGCTTGCGGGTTCCCGTTTCCATATAGATGATGCGGGAATCTTTAAGATATGAATCATCTTATTCTAGACAAGTGTGTTTTACTATCGATGTCTATATATCTCCTATTTAATCAAAGTAACTACACATTTGTAATTTTATTGTTTAGAAAACGTACTGATTGTACCGCTGAAGATTAGGGTGAATGGTATCCTGGAAACCGTGCAGCAGAAGGTCGTCAGTCACGAGTCCTACCTGACGCAAAAAGAGGAACTAAAGGATGCTAAGGAGATAATCGAAGTTCTCAAGCAAAAGGTTAATAAAATTTTACTTATCTATATTACTTTTTATTTTGTCAGCTCTTCGTGATGTATCAAACTAATAACTATTCTAATATGTGTTTTTTTTCTGATTTTCGTTTCTAACTTTCATAAAGTAGATATTAATCGTGTAAAGGTAAAATTGTAATCTGTTACATGGGTATGTACTAGACAGATAAAACTATCTGTATCTCACAATTTAACATTTAATATATGTATATATTTAGATTCTATATATAATTAGTAAACCTTATATAGATCATATTGTAATTTGGACTTTTAAATAGGTCGATCACTTGGATAATTTATTAAAGCTGAAAGACGAAAGAATAGAAGAACTACAAAAGCAACTTGATAGGAAACAAACGAGACGTAAAGAAGTAGAAGCATTACACACCAGTTTCTCATACGACGTTCCCATGCCAACGTCTCCTAAAGAAAACGATGAAGTAATTATATGTCCAACTAAAACACCGTCCGTAAAGATCATAGATATTTCTAAGATTCCTAGACTCGAAGAATCAAAAATACCAATGTCTAAGCAAGATTTAGTGAAACCTATATCTAAATCGATTATAAATATTGGCACAGAAGAAACCATCGTTGAGCCAAATTTGAGAATTGACAAAATAAAATTAGATAATTATAAAGAAATAGAAATAATCGAAATGACCAACGGCGATATCCAAGAGACTGACGAATTTAAGGATAGTGTAGGTGAAATAATAAATCCTGAACTTGAAAATATTGAAAATAAAAAATTTAATACTGAAGTGGAAGAAGAGATAATAGCATTCAGTGATATAAATTAAATATATCAATATAAGGCTACGCTGTAATCTTTCCTTGACGAAATAAATCGTATATCTCGGACACGGCTCTTTCAAGGTGTGAAATTTATAAAAAAAATGCGTAAATGTAAATTTTGTTCTGTATTTTTACTATGAATTTATAAGAAGGTTAAAAATAAGACTTTTTCATTGTTTGTAGTAGTTTTTAATTTTGTTAATAACATATTGATAATAAAGACATAAAATCGTAACGGACTGTTTGTTCCCTTATCGTGCGTTTCCTTGAAACAGATCGCACAGACTCGGACGGTCGCGGAGTATTCGGTTGATGTTGTACATCTTGTCGTCTCTCTGTTTTGGAGGTGCGTAGCTTCTGTTGAATAATGAAAAGAAACGAATATTTCGCCGTCTGCTGTTTGGTAAGACTCTTTTTTAGAATACCATCTAGGTAAATTAAAACG
Organism: Troides oblongomaculatus; assembly: GCA_029032895.1. Lineage (NCBI taxonomy): Eukaryota > Metazoa > Arthropoda > Insecta > Lepidoptera > Papilionidae > Troides > Troides oblongomaculatus. The sequence continues at coordinate 1,837,820 of JARDWC010000147.1, forward strand.
CAGCATTGGTTTTACCCGTCTATCAGCAGCGCAAAAATATTACTGTTATAAAGCGACGAGACGTTCGACTTATAGTTAGTGATACACCAGCCCATAACAACGTGGCGCTAGTTAGGAGCACGTTGCACCACATTGCCCTACTCTCCTGTGACATAAGGTTTTTAGTCTCGTTACCCCATTAATTATACTAGCTACAACACCATCAATCCAGAACACAGTAATGTTTCCACACTTCTGTTTGGCGGCAGAAATAGACGATGTGGTCGTATGTATCTAACTGACGCTGTGGTCTCCGGTAACAGAGATTCACCACCAGTAAGTGTGAATTTCCGGTTTGAAGTGTTTCGTTTTGTTAAAGGCGACAAGGACAATATGGAGCAATATCCATCTATTATTTGAGCGCCAAATTATTATGAGCGTGCGTTTCACTATCAGGTGACACAATTAGCAATAAGTATCGTTAAGTAGTCAACTGAAAAACTTAATATATTTATATAAAACTTAATATATATATTTCCAGTTATAACTTGAATTAACCAGTAGAATTGTGACAAGACAAGTTACGTGGTTACTTATAATTTATGTGTAATTTTAAAAGGATTTGCACATATTCCTGACTACTTTCTTAGTCTATACAGGGACTATAAGGTTTGGATATATTTTTAGTTTAAGTGCTTTAAAAACAGTTAACAACAGGAAGTGAATAATGTTTATAGTGAAACATTATCATTACAACTTCCTACTCCACGTACCAAGTTATCGTAAATATCTTCCAACTAGTTCCTGTATCTAAAAAATTTCTATAACCTTTTGGGCGCCTTTACTTTGTGTGTCTATCAATCTTCGGATTTCCGTTTCTTATTTACTACTTCTTGATTACGGATTTTTCTCTTTATATTACAATAATTTAGCGGATACTGTGTACTTTTTCCCTTTTGAGTTATGACAATATCAGTCTTACCCGCAGTTGTCGCCAATTTGTCCAACCACTTCGAACCTGTTAAACTCGATCCGGTTGTCGAAGAAGAATTTCTTGTTTATTTCATCTAACGCGTACTTCACAGGTAAAAGGTCCGCAACTGGTAATGGAAGATAAAATGTAACAATATTTCAACTCTTCAAGTTAAAGAATTTTCCTACAATGATGCTGATAATATTATTTTTGTCAAGGGTTATGAAAATTCGATTCAAAGAGTTATAAAGAATCAGAGTACAGACAGGGAAAAGAAAACCTTACGCTGCATATCTTTGGTTGTAATATTTACACTACTTACAATGACTTAGAATAGATCAGAACTTAAATATTAGTGTAATTTTGACTACCTGATCTTTGACCCTATTTCAATAAAAACTTATATAAAGTATTTCTCCATTATCATTATAAAATATCATTGTATACTGCTGAATATAGGCTTCCCTATATAGGAATAAGTATGCTATACTGGACACATTTAATTCGACACTGGAAAAAAGGGGTAAGGTGTTGAAACTATCAAAGTAAGGCTAACTGTCATAGGATTTTCCCGGTGAGTCATCTTCTACTGAAACCTTATCGGGGCAGGTACAGGGCGGAAGGTCCAGGGACTGCTCCGATGTCTGCACAGCGATATTGTTCGACTCATCAATCCACTCTTCGAATAGAGGTTCCTCGTAACGATCTAGTTCAAACCTGGACTTTCCTATTTTACTTTCTATGCGCTGTTTGAGAATTTCTAATTGTTCTGAAATTTAAATGAAATTTTATGAGCTATTAATCAACTTGGTATTGTTAGTACCTTATAACATGTATCCACAAAACGAGTGTGTTATAATCATATAATGACTAACATATTCTTTAGTAAGGGTCCTTATACATTATATAAAGTATGCATTAAAAGACATTACATTGTTAATACTCTATAAATAAAGGTAAAAAGGATGACTAAAATAGAACAAACAAATCAGATACGTCCATAACAGCCAATTTACGTCTCCACCACTGGGGAACAAGTCTACCCTAGATATGAAGGCGATTGGGCCATGCTCACTATTCTGGCCTAATGTAGATTGGTGACTTCACATACACCTTAAAACAAATTCTAATTTATATGCAGGTTTCCTCACGATGTTTTCCTTCACCGTTTGTATTTCGCTGTTGTAACTATAGTTCACAAATGTACATAACTTCAATATTAAAGTCATTGGTACATGCCGAGATTCGAACCTGCGACTGTGTCGTAATGCGTCATAACAACCCACTAATTCTTCCTACTGCTGGCACTCGGGTTCTTCTCTTGAAAGGAAAGAATCAACGCCAAGTGCTTTTCTACTACTACTACTACTGCCTTAGTGAAGTACGGGTTGACG